>OX383931.1:1265000-1869695 GCA_947532085.1 Elegia similella
CAAACTATTTAATAATATTGATATATTCTCCTGTACATTGTATCAATTTAAAAACCTTCTTTATTCTACTTTATCTGAGCTAGACCCTAATTTGTAATATTTCCTTTTTTATTTTATTTTTTTGTACCAACTTCCCTCTCACATTTATTTTTGTTATTAAATTATGTACTTATATTTACGACCTACATTAGCTTTTTCGTATGTATTATTGTATACTCTCTAGTTGCATCTTTCTGTTTCATTATGTATATATATAAACTGTGAAAAACGTGGTTGGTTACAGATTTAATAATTCGTGCCTTGTAAACCTTTCTGTTTCTTTAACCTTCATTTGTAACTATTTGTTTTTCCTGAATAAAATAAAATAAAAAATCATTCAATAAATCATCAAAATAATTAAATAATCTAATTCATATAATAGGAACATACATTTTCTAATTTAAAAATAATTACATGCGCCTATTGCTCGTCCTTTCCTAAATTAAAATTTACTTATCCGATAAATATGTCACAGTCGCTCTTGCGAATTCCGCCCGCGTGCAATGGAATATATCTGTGTCTTGGGACACTTCGTTAATTATTTTTATTGCCCGCGTCATTGGTGCCGTTTCCATCAGGTTTGTTTCTTGCCGGGGCCTTGGGTTGGGGATCACCAAATTTATGGCTTGCAAGACTGCTGTATTTATAATTTTTCCCCTGATCACTTTAAACACATATCTTGCTAACGCCAGGTTCCTTCTCAGCTCCAAAGTAAAATATCCCACCGTACCTATAATGAATAAGGTTGGATATCTAAGCGGATAAAAGGGATATAATCCGTCCTGTCGGTAATATAAACATCTTGTGAACTTGTTCTAGATTTTCTCCACCATCATTATGTACTTATTTTCTTACGGATTCCATATTACCGAACTCGTCTCCAGTCTACTCCTTACTAGTGCATCGTATAATGTCCTCACTGCTGCCGTTCCTCTAAAATCTTTTGTCTCACGTAGCACGAATCCGAGATTTCTGGAAGCTTTTTTACATATTTCCACTACGTGATCACGGAATGAGAGGTCTTTTGTCATTCAAACTCCAAATATTATTCGTAGTTGGTAGTAGGTTGGTAATAATGTTACAAAGAACTGCGAAGTTACCGCAATCTGTGACAATATAGGATTTTAGAACATTAAAAAGTTTAATATACTGACCGTGATTAGAACTCATGTCTAACAGTTTGTTGCGCATCATCATTCAATGGTCTTAACCACTAAACCAGGCAGACTTTATTAAGAAATTTAAAATTAAGAGTTGCTTTTCTAAAGACTGTACGAACTAATTAGTTATCTCTTTCTTGTTGGGTTATATTGAAAAAGTGCGATATACAAGGCGACTTGTAAAAGGTATATTAAGCCGTGACAAGGCCATACCCCGAGGGTTATGAAAATCATATGGCGGTGGAAAGAAACGAATATCTTGTTAAGATATTTTCCATACAAAAGTAGAAAAACATATTTTTTTTGTTTTGGTCACACCCCTAATTATGCATAATATTAGAAAGAAAAGTAAGACTCATTGATAAATTTCGTTACTCGCGGCAAAGCCCTTGTACGTCATATGTTCCTAGTACTGTTGTAGACACATCCTAATAATAGCAATTTATTTCTAAACACAAACACAGCTGAGAGCATTTTGAACTCTTGCTATGTTCTGGCAGCCTAGTACAATTCAGACGCCTACCTATTTGTTGACACTGCGCCGGCCGGCGCGCCGCTCTTTCAAAGAAGCCGCCTTCCCTTTGCGGCAAATCGCTTTGCGGAACTTAGCAACAACATTGTTTCACAAATTTGACACTTATGTCCTTCTGTCGAAGGTTGAAAATCTGTTGCGTTCAAAAAAAAAACACTGATTTCGAGTTTTGAACTAGATTAAATGAAAATTTAAGAATCATACACGACACGTATCACCACTTAGATTTAGGTACACAATTCAGTTAATTTCCGGCTCACGTGTCCTCCACCACGATCTCTGCACAATTGCGTCCTCTTTTGGATTGAGCTTACGACGTTCAAAAGCATATCCGCCGGGACAGATTGAAACGCCGCAAGTATCAGCCCACGCATTTCTTCCGGGCTCTCACATTCTACGGCATACACTTTTGTTTTTATGTAACCCCACAAGAAGAAATCGAGTGGGGTTAAATCAGGTGATCGTGGCGTGAACTTGCCACGCGGGAAGCCTTCGGGTTCTCGTGCGCCCAGACGTGCTCATTGTGGCAGTTAAAGAGGCCCCTTCTTGTGAAAGACGCCTCGTCTGTCCACAGAATGTTCATGGCCACCGTCGGGTCCCTCGTGACTTCGTGATCGTACCACGTGCAGAACTAAACACGAGAGGCAAAATCCCGAGTCAGGAGCTCCTGGGTCTTCCGGTAGTGGTAAGGGTGTTGCCCATCAGTGTTCAGTGTTTTCCACACTTTCCACTGTGACACTCCTAATACTGCTCCACAGCGACGTGTGCTGGTGTCCTCCGAAAAATGGTCCAGGATCTGGTCTTCCAAGTCACTTCGCCCGCGCGGTGGGCCCTCGCCAGGGCTCGGTTGTAGCCTGCCGGTGGTGTGCAGCCGGTTCACGAGGTTCCTGAAGCACGCGTAGGAAGGAAGCTGACCCGTCAGCTTCCTTCCTTTCGTTGGGCCTACCCAAAACGTAGCGCTCCTCATACAAACGACGAGCAGTCGCCAGGTTGCCGTCGCATGACCCCACACACATAACCATATCATAATACTCCGAATTTGAGTAGTTCATGTTCGAAAAAGTCGATAGTGATGATGACACGATCGCGTGAGATAATCACTCTTTTCGCTAAGAATGTTACCGATCGACTGACTTCCTTCCTTCCGATACAAGCGCAAGCGGCGACATCAAAGTGACCTCTTTCATCTATCCTGTATGCCTAGTACTTAATTATGGTTCCGCAATGCAATAAGGAGAAACCTTTTTTAAAGTATTTTTTCTTCATCTCGTGTAGGTAAGTTAGGTAAGGTCTTACGACCCCACATACCCTGGTGTCAGAGTTTCTAAACCGCAACAAGTGCATTTGACGTGGATTAAGTAATTTATTTAATTAGACAAAAGACTTCCAGTCTGACTGACCGTCGTGTTTACCGAAGTTTATGGACAGCAGCTGCGATATCAAAAATCTTTTGAAGATGTGAAAAATCTTACAACTTCTGTACGCAATTTTTTGTATCTGAGGTATCTGGTGTAATTTATGAATCGGTATTATGAAAAAAAAAATTGTTTTTATGTGAAGAGCGAAAAACTAAAAATAATAATTCGTGATGACTGTTTTTTCTGGTCAGTGGGATTCCAACATTGCCCTTGGCGGTACGTGGTCGTTATGAGAGAACTTTATTACCCCAATGGCTGTTAGTCTTGCGCGTTAGTGCCTCGCCCACTGCCACTTCAAGGATCTTAATTAATTCAATTCATGTACGAATAAAGTTTTACAAAGCTAAGTTAACATTTAGTTCATCGTTCCAGTAACAGTTAAAGAAAACTTATTTATCTGATAGCAAAAAACGGAATTTAAAAAATTTAATACGGAACCAAGACTAAAACATCAAAAAATAAAGCGAATAATGAGAGAGCGAGACAGAAAATTACGTGCATGAAGATGAATAATATTCGCAGAAGAGATAATGCATTGCATCTAGGTAAATTGTTTCTACTTTGGAAATGAAATGAATGTTCTTTTGTCTTTTGAAATTTAATTGTTTATTGTTAATTCAAGCATTAATTTATGTCAAGATTTTACATACCTACGATTTGATATCAGCTGTTTTTACTTTAAATGATGGGCTTCTACTCTGTAAGAAGATTTAACTTTACCCGTAACACCAGTGACATTATGAGGATTTTTTTATTATTATTGTTATTGATATGTAATAAAAATCAAAACCAACTAGCAAGTTTGTCAGAAAACCACGCATAATTAAATCCAATTGTTTGATTCGCCGTTAAATTATTTTTAAAAATTACGATGTAGTTTGCTGATAATGTTTTACGTAAGTAAATTATTTCATTTAGTGATAATCACTAATTGACAGATTTTAAATTTAAGTGATTGAACTACCACTTAAATTAAAAATCCGTCTCTCAGAGACAAGGATCTTGGGCAATGATTATTCGTTATGGTCGTTGTTTAGTCTTTGTAATTGTAATTTCTTAGCTCCTGGTATTCTAGGTCATTGGTCAAATGATAGTAAAAATTGTAGATTTTCGTAATGATGAAAGACAACAGCTGATGCAGGGTTGGTACCTTAAGATTTTTGTCTAATTATGAAATGTTAATTAACTCGGTATTGTGACGCTTTTCTTACAAGATGTTATTTTATCTAGCATGTCGATATGATACCTTACCTACCACTTTTCGCTTTATATACCTCTTACCAGTCACCTTGTATAAATGTGCGCTTGTGTACTTATTAATGAAGAAGAAGGTCATAATTGCCAATATTTGTTCATACTATTGCGTTAGGAAACTGTGACTGCAATTATGACGCTAACCGTACCTACGACTCTCGCGTTTCGATCTAATGACGCGAGGATGGCACGGTGATGCGCGCATTTTTGCTGTTCGTACCGATTCCCGCCCCGCCGCACCTCGAGAATCGCGCGGCGCGTCCGCCGTCGAGTCGAGCAACTTGTACGGAGCGGCAACGCTGGAGAGGTATCTTATAAGTATCGCTAAATAGAATTGTTACCTGGTAACGTTATAATTCAGTTCCGTTACCCAAAAGGTAAAATTATAATATCGATAAAATACTTTTTAACGGTAAATTACTGTTAAAAAGTAACGTTCTGCACTGTAATACTGTTCTGTTGCCTAATTAACATTAAACATTTTAACGATATCAAAGGTATCAAAACAAAAATAACGTAATTTAACGTAATTTAACAGATGTAATATGTTGATACGCAGGTTTGCGCGGTGTACAACAGAAGTAAAAATAGCTTTGTTTAAGGCATACTGTCAAACTTTCTACACGTGCAGCCTGTGGGTCAGCTATACAAAAAGGACTTACAATGGCCTACGCGTCCAGTATAATAATAGTTTTAGGATGCTGCTGAGACTTGCCCGATGCTGTAGTGCGTCAGGAATGTTTGCCGAAGCGCGTACGGACGACTTTTACGCCATTATACGCAAACGAACGGCCTCCCTGATGCGTCGCTGTCAGGACAGTGGCAGCGGCATCCTAAAGACTTTGAGTGCTAAGATGGACAATCCCATATATAAACACTGGATGAGAATCCATCTTGGCACTAATAAATAAATTTTAATTTGATTTGATTTCATTTTTCATTTTTCTTTATAAATATTTTGTAAGCAAATTATGGATGCATATCTGAAATAAACGATTATTATTATTATTATATATTGTATTTGTGTTTCTCCCTTTTAAAGGGGTTTTCCTATTTACACGGGCCATAGCCAAAGCGTAAATAGGGATTATGTAATCGTGTTTTATAATATTAAAAGCAGAGGAAACTGACGATGTGGTAAGAAATTTCCGTGTTATACGGCATGTATTTAAAATTACAGCTTTTTGAAGGATATAGAGAGCATTTTTATTCATATGTAACATATCTAAGCTTCTTTGGAGACTTTTGGGTATAACACCTGTAGCTGAAATAATAATTGGGACTATATGTACGGTTTCTATTCGCCATTGGCGTTTTAATTCTATAGCTAAGTCTTGATATTTTGCGAGTTTTTGGGATATGGTCGATTGTATATTATGAGTATTAGGTATGGCAACATCTATAAGGTAGGCGGATTTGTTATTTTTATCGTGAACTGTTATATCAGACCTATTATAATGAATAGTTTTATCGGTTATTATGGTCCTATCCCAGTATATTCTAATGTAATTATTATCAAGTATGGAGTCTGGTTTGTATTTATAGTACGCTGTTTTTCTTTGTATGAAATTATGTATGTGGGCGAGGTGTTGGTGAATAATAGCAGCGACCTGGTCGTGTCGGTGTTTGTAGTCTGTTTGTGCGAGGGACTTACAGGCTGAAGTAATATGCTGAATGGTTTCGGAGCTAGCTTGACAATGTCTGCATAAATCTGATGGTAGAATTTGTGCGCGTATGATATATTTCTGATAATTGCGGGTATCTATGACTTGGTCTTGAATCGCGATCATAAAAGCCTCAGTCTCGGGAAAGAGTTCGCCACGCCGCAGCCATGCGTTCGACGCTAACTTATCGACATAGGACTGCTCCAAATCGTGGCGATGTCTTCCATGCAGAGTCTTTTGCTTCCACATCGCGATTTTATTTTTTAAATCTGTGGTCTGTTCCTTTCTTTGCGGGTTGAGGTCTTTCAAATTGAGTGGTGTGAGGTTTTTGTCTGCTTTGGCAACTATTTCATGTAATATGGATTGTTCTTGTCTTGTATGGAAGAAGTGTCTTAATGAAGTGATTTGTTTATTGTGCAGATTGACAATATCTATAAGGCCTCGTCCGCCTTCATCCCTAGGGAGAGTCATTCTTTGCACGCATGATCTAGGATGATGTTTTCTATGCTCTGTGAGGAGTGTGTTTATTCTACGCTGTAAAGTTAGGAGATCACCTTGGGTCCAGTTTATAATGCCAAATGAATAAGTAAGAATAGGAATTGCATAACTATTGATGGCTTTCGTTAAATTGCGTGAGTTTAGTTGAGAGCGGAAAAGAATGTTTAGTCTATGTTTGAAATTCTTTTTGAGGTCTTCTTTGGTTTGGTCTTGTTTTATCTGCCGGGCTTGTTGGAAACCTAAATATTTATAGGAGTTATGCTGTTCTAATGGTTCTATAATGTCCCCAGTCTGTAGGGTATATGGTTGTAATGTAGTTTTTCCGTGTTCTACTGAGAATGTTTTACATTTGTCAATACCAAACTGCATGTGAATATCCTGTGAGAATGTGTGTGTTATGTCTGCAAGGCGATGGAGAGATTGTGTTGAATCGCTATATAGTTTTATATCATCCATATACATTAGATGGGTGAGTGAAGTGTTTTTGTCCGGTATCGTGATAGTGTAACCTAATTTAGACTGGTTGAGAAGATGAGAGAGAGGATTTAATGCTAGACAGAACCATATGGGGCTAAGCGCGTCGCCTTGGAAAATTCCGCGGCAAATTTTAATTTTAGATGTTTCTACTGTTAAGTGTCCTGTAGTTTTAAGTGCTGTTGCCCATTGTTTCATGGATGTTTCAAGGAACTGGGTGACTTCTGGATGAATATTATATCGATGAAGAACATGAATAAGCCAGCTGTGAGGAACGGAGTCAAAGGCCTTCCTATAATCGATATACATAGTACTTATATCTTTTTTCATAGTAAGGGCCTGTTTCATAGCAACCGAATCTATTATGAGCTGTTCTTTGCAGCCTTGACTGCCCTTACAGCAGCCTTTCTGTTCTTCACTGAGGATATTATTTTTGGCTATATGTTCGTGAATTAATTCTGCGATACAAGCTGTAAGTATTTTATAAAAGGTTTGTAAGCAAGTGATAGGGCGGTACTTTGCTGGGTTGTGTAAATCATTGTCTTTTGGAATTAAATAGGTTAGGCCTTGAGTCAAAAAATTAGGCATTGCGTGGGGCATTTTAATGAAATCATTAATGTAGTTATGTATCATGGGGTGGATTGTAGTAAACTTCTTATACCAAAAATTGTGCAGGTGGTCACTTCCAGGTGCTTTCCAGTTATGAGTTCTGTTTAGTACACGTATAAATAGATCTGTGGGAATGTATTCAAATTGCATCGGTGTTATTGTGCTTGTAAGGTCAGAGTCAACTCCTAGCCATTTTGCATTAGGATTGTGATGGACTAGGTTAGCCCAGAGGTCGGACCAGTATTTATGTAGGTCAGTAACTGCTGGTGGTTGTGAATTTTGTGAAGATGTTATTCGTTGGGTGTCGGTCGTAAGTGATCTATAAAACTGTTTCTCGTTACTTATAAATTGGGCATTTTGTGTTTTTCTAAGTGTGCAATTAAGGTATCTTTTCAACCTACTAGATGCTGCATTAAGTTTTTGTTTAATGGTATCAATATATTGTTGGTCGGTAGAATTAGGGTCTTCGTATTGGGAATGTACACGGTATTTATTTTTAATATTTTCTATTAGGAATATGAGTCTGGTGCTTCTAGTGCCTCTAATATATTCCGTCATTCTTGCAAGGTCCCTTCTTATGTCTTTTATTTTCTTTTCTAACCGTTTTTGCCATGCAGGTACTCTTTTATGGCTTTCGCTACGAATACTAGAGTTTTGAAAGTTTTGTGTATCCCTAATTTTAGTCCCATTACATGTGGCTGCTGTGTATACTGCACAATAAATAATAGTTTGGAAGGTCATAAAGTCTTGGTCTGTTGAGATGTGTTGTGGGAGCAATTTGTTGTTAATAAAGTTTACTATGTTTGATAATCTTCGGGAAGGTTTCTGTCTAGGTATATAAGGTCGTGTAGTGGGGCTGGTATTTTTAAATTTCTTAAGCGCTATCATGAATTGGTCTTGTATTTTATTTGCTTCGTACTCGGAATTTTCAGTAATTTGATGTGTTTCTAGGTGGCCTTCGCATTCAAGAGGTTGGTTGGAGGAAAGATGATTATGTGACATTGTATTTTGATCGTGTGTTATTGTTTGTGTGCTAGGTTCGTGTGTTAATATAATACCAGACTCCAGTGATACGTCATTATACTCTGTCGATGTTAAATCTATTCTACTTTCCGGTATACTCATGTTAACATTTAAACAAAGAGTAGTAGAGACTTCGTCGTGGATTTCTGATAGTCTTTGTTCATTAATTAATTTATTATTTAAAATAACTCTAAGTTGATCAGATATTCTTTGTTCACTAACTTCAGATAATTCTTCAAATTCGGCTATAACGGCTTGGTGTAATGGTTGACGATACGCGGTTTTATTACGGCCTAGTTCTGTAATTCTGTAATAGTGTTTAATAATAGACTCATTGTATTCATTTGTCCATCTCCTCCTGCTGCGTGTTTCATGGCTGTTATGATGTGCGTGTGTAATATTTGATGAGTGATTTTGATGAACCTGTGCTTCTAAGTGTGTTTTGACTTCATCCCTTATTTGGTCTAATATTTCTTGTGGGAGTAATTTGCTTCTGACTATTGCTCGACATTGGTCTCCTAGTCTTTGTTTAGATGCCTGCATGTGTGGATATTTTTGTGTGAATTCGGCGTGCAGATGATCTAAGTAAATTTTGCTGGTATTTAATTTAGTGGCAATGAGGTATGTGCGCCAGATGAATCTATTCATTTCTTCTGACCATCTTTTTCGTGCGCGATTTGTGCCTGTGGCGGGTGCTGGTATAATGGCTTGTGCCCCCTGCACAA
Organism: Elegia similella; assembly: GCA_947532085.1. Lineage (NCBI taxonomy): Eukaryota > Metazoa > Arthropoda > Insecta > Lepidoptera > Pyralidae > Elegia > Elegia similella. Next base: position 1,274,397 of record OX383931.1, read on the forward strand.
CATCCTCAGACACAGGTGAGACGGTACTTGACCGAGATGACGTCTGAAAAAAATATGGAGATGAGCTGGGTGATTCGATGGAGCCAAATGGTGATGGAGTTGATTCCGATCGTCTATCCAATTCGCTTAGCATATCGGTATCCATATTCATTGCAAATGTCGTTTGACGGGAAGATTCTGCCGCTCGGGGATTCGTCGCACCCCTGGGCCCAGTTCCAGTTTGACTTCCGTCATAGCCAGAACTGGTACTGGGTCCGCCGAGCACTTGGGGCCGTTTTGAAGAACTTCTTGTTTGTACCATACTTGTATCTTCTTTTCGGGTTTGGGACCGTTGGTTTAGGAAGGGTTAAGCCAAGATCTAGATGGCTATTAGGTTTTGTTTTTTTTTTATTATTATTGTGTCACAGGTGGTATTGGCAATTCAAAAGTTCACACCTTCCCGTAAGCCCCCCCACCACGACAAGGTGGCCCCGCGGGGGGGCCTATTATTAACGATATTTTTAGATAGGCAGATAAATTATTTATTTGTTTTCTATAACACACAATATACATTACTGCTTTATGGTACATAATTACACATTTTAATACTTACATCTAAGCATGCATTTGTGTGGCACAGTTCACAAAAGGGCTACAGCACAGCTAAACGCTACCCACTAGGAGTAACAGCTGATTATCAGCTGGCGCCCTTGAGAAAGTGCGAACGAGATTCAGTACAGACTAATATCAATACAATTTTAGCAAGTATAATTCATTACATTAAATTTACAATTAGAAGGAGATAGCGCGATGACTTAGATGCTTATTGCCCGCGATAGGGATGATTGGAAACAAAAAGCATTTGCCCAGCAGTGGGACATTGAAATAGGCAATTGAAAAAAAAAATTACAATTAAAGTACAAAAGAAGAAAATACAATTTAAATATTGATCTAGATTAATACATAGAATTAGAATCCATATTACACACTCATTATATTAAAATAAAAATTATATATTTTAATACATAACTTTATTAAACACATAAACATACAGGCGAAGACTACAATAAGTTAAATATGCAGGGCATAAATTTTACTGATGCGGCAGGCAAAGCGTTTACACATATCTTTCTTTAGCGTATCCAGAAGATGTAATTTATACATTCTTTTTAGCGTAAATTTTGATGTAATGTTTCTGATTGGTGTTTTAATATTATTCCAACACTTTGCCGCCGCATACCTGAAACTACCCCTAAATGCCACAGTCTTGTGTTGTTGTGCTGAAAGCATGGGACGCACAGACCTTATATGGTGTTGTGACAAGAAAAGTTATATTTCATATAAATACTCTGGCTTTTGAAATTTAATTATGTCCAACAACAGGCTAGCGAGGTGTAGCTGTCTAGATATTAGATAGTTACGAATTTTGTATAGGAGGCTTAAACGATATAAGCAATTTTTTACTAAGCTAGACAGATGGGCCTCAAATCTAAATTGACCATCAATCAATAAGCCCAGATTCCTAGCCTCTTGGACTTGTGCAATAGGTTGGTTATCAATAATTAAAGGTGCATTTAAGTTCGATACCTTATCTGCCATTTTGAACCCATAATAATATATTTAGTCTTTAAAGGATTTAAGAGCAATGCAATGCTTTGAACCATTCCACGATCCTCTCCAAATCTGGATAGGAAAATTCTCTCAAAAATTAATTAGTATCGTTACCAAGCCTTGCTTTGTATCATATAGATAAAAGACTTGTTTCCTAAAAAATATAATAAAAAAATAATAAGTCTGTCTTATAGATTATCGAAAAATATTAGATACGTATTTTTTCTTTTTTCAATCAAACAAAAGATGATGATGGTAAAGCTTATCAAAGTTCAAGAATGGCTCATGAGGCAACAGGGCGGTAAAAAGTATACCGGCCAGTGACGTCACGCGGTACTTTAACAGTCTATATCTTTATCAATTTTTGTTTATTAGACAAAAGACAAAATACGTGTCCAATATTTTTCAAAAATCTACCAGACGGGTTAATTAAAAGTATTTTTTTTTAGAAAACATGCCTATTATTTGTTTGGCGTTATATAGTATGAAAGCAGTAGTCGCTAATAACAATTTTGTAAATACAAGTTTGTAAATTTTAGAGAATTTCAGAAGTGTAGGAATTTCATAAGCAAATACATGGCTTGGATAGATTCGAAATTATTTAGTATGGCGTTTAAATATTCTGATTAAATTATATTAGTGCAATGAATAAAATGGATAACAATACTTATGGCACTCATATCATTATCGAATCAAAATGAGCAAACAAGAGTATTTCACATATCTTTTATGGTAAACCAAACATTCAGGCAAATGAGATTCGGGCATAACAAAAAATCTAAATTCATAATGTTGTATTTTTACAATCTTAAATTAAATATAATTTCGTTCATATTCACACTAGGTAAGATGCCTGTCCTACAGCAGCCATTTTTCACATTGACATTTGGTGAAAATCCAAGCTATAAGCAAAATAAAGAGAGTTTTATGACTTGATTAAGTAGGCCAACACTTGCAAAAAGCTAACAAAATTTGCTTTCAACTTCTCAGAACTACCATGCTCTTAAGGTATTCTAACACAACCCTAAGTATATTTTTATAAAGAAACAATATCACACATCTTAACAGTTCTGGTGAAAGTTATATAGCTCCAAAACCGCGGACAAATGTCTATAATGTTTAAATAAAATAAAAATAAAAGTAATGGAAAGTAAAAATCTTTATTTGTTCTCAAAAATCTGAACACTAAACTAAACTAAGACTTCGCACAACTATTCGTTACATAATTCAAGATTGTGAGAGACTGGTATCTGAACTAAGCAGAGTTTGTATCTCTGTGCACCAGCCTATCCGCCACACAAAAGTGTGTATTGAAAACATAGTACGTAATATGTAAATATAAAAAGAACTATTTTAATGCAAATATTTTCCTGAATCATTATAATAAATCCGCAACGGAGGCTGTCAGTGGTCTTTACCACTGATAGCCTCCGTTGCGGATGGGTGGTGGTATACGTTATAATGATCTAGGGCAAATACTCACAAAATACGTGATCGGTATGTATTGGTTTCAGTTTTTTGTCAGATTCACGACAGCACGAGTACACTGAAATGGAAGTATAGAGGCATACAGTGGTCTGAATCAGCAAGAGGGCCAGATGTACTGCCCCCCCTTCAAAAAGAGCATTACTGGATTATAATCACAAAGATTCATGCCCTCAACTTACTTCTGTTCAAAGGTATTTAACTACTATTGGGTAAAATAGCTGTGTGGTTTCCGGCAGAGTAGAATAGGAGCACTCCTAGTCTTTCATCCAGAAATCACAGACGGATGGACGGATGGGCGGACAGACAGAGAGACAGACACAAGAAGGGCCATCAAACACAACGCCGTATCCTTTGGGGTTTACAGCGACTCCGCGTCGGCTCTACAAACGGTTAGCTGTATATAGTGAAATGCCCTTTTTTGAAAGCATATAACCATACTTCATTCTACATTTCTTTCAACTGTTATTTTCTTAGTATGTATATATTCAGTTCTTCAGTTATGTTAGTATCCCATAACACAAGTCTACTAGATGACGAAAATTTCTGCGTTCTGGTCGTATCCAGAGGTTCTCAAATAGGGGCCTGAAAATGCGGTCGTATTCAGAGGTTCTCAAATAGGGGCCTGAAAATGCGGCGAAATGGTTCCAGTAAAGGATGGTACGGCAGTGTTTGCTTCACACTCGAACTCGGTGGGGGCACTGCCGTGCCCCCTGATCACAAGCTTAATTATATTTTGACCAAATTTTGAGCGAAATTAATATTTGAGTGTATATTGTTTATTTAATTTGTGTAATACATAGTTTCACACAATTTATATATTTATTTATTTTTTGTGTCTTTTTCGGCGTCTTTCTTTGATGTCATCTTTCAAATTTTCAAATTTATGTTAAATTATACTTTGTATTAATGTTGTTGTATCATAATATCGTACGAATCTAACCTGTCAAACCAAACTAAATCATGGCTTTTAAATTTTATTGTATTCATATGTTTTTATATTCATATCATTCATTCATAAGTTGATGTCATTTGGAGAAAATGCGCTGTGCAGTTTGTTGCCGCTTCTTCTGCACTCCGCCTTGGAAGCGGCGTAAACTTGCAACGTAGCTTTCCCGGGAATCGAACCCAGGATGGCTGTGTGGCATTAAAAGAGCGACTCTGCTGCCTGAAGGGCACGGCAAGGAGTCGATCAGTGTGCTGCCCCGCTACCTGAGGGGTATGGCGGGGGTCAGCAAGTGATAGAACCTGCTACCTGAAGGGTATGGCAGGCAGCCTGTGACGTATGGTATTCTATTGGGAGAGTAAGTCCAAACCACTAAGAAATGCAATTTTTAGATTCTTTTGTTCAGTAATAAGAGAATATCTTTAAGAAACACTGAGACTTTAAGAAGAAGGCAGAAAGAGTTGGACAGCATAAAACTATTAAAAAAAAATGCTAGTCCGAGTAGGTACATTTATTGATACAGAGTAAATACCAAACATGTTGATGCTAGCGCCATCTAGCGCTACATGGCGTGGTTTGCAATAGCGCAGCGATCATTAAGGCGATACCACTGTAAATAAGGTCGTTCTGAACCTTATATAACTCGCAAAATACTTAAATTAGGAGTTTCAAATCTAAGTAATAAGGTTTTTTTACTATTTCATCTCCAAAAATTGAAGATGAAAACACGTTTTGATAAAATTTTCTCGATAGAAATATTTTTTGAAAAATAGTCTTCGTTCGCAGAGTTTTTGTTATTGTAGCTCAAATGCAGCGAATGAAATAATGATTTTTAGACTAAAAGATAGGTTATTAGTAATTCATCAAAATGTAAATATGAAAATACAATTAACCGGTCTGATTTTATATAAAATAGAAATAACGAATTTGGCGCTTACGTTTTTTTCTTTGAGCGACTCGAGACTATCTCCTATCTCATCATTCACGGGCTAAACCGCCAAGCGCTATCCCTTGCGCGCACTTGATCAGTCCTTTGCCGAGCGAAGGTACCAAACATTTGAGTCCTCGTCTTAAGCCGAATCAACGACTAGATATTTAGCGTTTTAGATTTTATTAATAAGTTTTCCCCAATGTAATATTCAAAAACCAAATCGATATAATCCATTGCAGATAAATTTGATTTTTGGATATTACCGACTGCTGTATCTGTATCAACTTTGATGATGGATGATCTTTCTTAAAACTGAATTTCTTAAATTGGTTCTAAATAATGCATTACAATAATATATCTCGCCATTAACAAATTACATCCCACAAATTTATCACCATCAGAAACGAGCTGCTTTGGCTGAATCGTTTCCAGTATGTTCAACTGTATGGTTACCAGTCTGATCTTTATTTGACCACTTCCGGTGTAAGTCAAGGTAGCACGCTCGGTCCGACCCAATTTTAGTTAATGGTCAATGATTTGCCTGAGGTTGTTAGTGAAGTGCAATGTCTTATCTTTGCGGACGACCTGAACCTGTTTGTAGGCGTTAACGGTAGTGAGGATTGTGAGGCGTTGCAACGGGATATTAATAATGTCGTGGAATGGGCCCAACAAAATTATCTTGAATTTAACCTTGAGAAGTGCAAAACTATTACATTTACACGGTCGCACTTCCCCATAAACCACTCTTACAGGATAGCCGATATCCCCATGCAGCGGGTCACACAAATCCGAGACCTGGGAGTTCTACTCGATACTGGTTTGACGATGAACGATCACATCGCTGACCTAACTGAGCGTGCATACAGAGCTCTTGGCTTTGTTATGCGGCAGTCTTATAAGTTTAGAGATCCGGATGCCATCACGACCTTATATTTTTTCTTCGTTCGCAGTATTTTAGAGTATAATTCCTTAGTGTGGGATCCTCATGAGATAAAGTACAAATTAATGCTCGAACGGGTTCAGCGGAGGTTTGCTCGAGCATTGTATAAGAAAATGTATGGGTACTATCCCTACTTATACCCTTCTTTATTTGTATCGGGCATGGTTAATTTGTATACTTTGGAAGTAAGGCGCAAATGTCCTTATCCACTATTACTTGCTTCTGAATGGTAAGATAAATAACCCACTCGCACACGGTGCAGATTTTATGCTCCGTATGTGTTGAGGCAGTTGTGTAACAGGCCGCTACATGCGCCGGCCGCGGTGAGCTCGGACACCGCCAAATACGCACCCACCAACCAAGCTGTCACATTACTCAACGCTTTGATTGCTCGTCTGCCTAATGTAGACATTTTCTATGATAATTTTAGAATATTTCTTGCTTTTTGTATGGTTCATTTGACTATACATATAGGGTAATTTTATATAACTATATAATATATGTAAATAATTTAAGTTATTTTACTTCTGTAAGCACCTGATTCACGTGTACGCGTTGGGAAACTGTTAGTACCGTGAATAACTAATTCAAATAAAGAATAAAGAAAGAATAAAGAATTGGCAAAAGTAGGTTAGGTTGAGTTAGAACTGCCACCCCACTAGAAAACAAATCACCATCAGAAACGAGCTGCTGTCGGATAAGTTGCGTTAAGTTAGAACTGGGACATTTTGTTTAAAATGATGATTTAAAGTTTTAGGATAAAATTGGATGTTTATCTATATATGTATTTGTTATAAAATATAGTATCGTTGAGTTAGTATCCTATAACACAAGTCTCGAACTTACCTTGGGGCTAGCTCAATCTGTGTGATTTGTCCGTATATATTTATTTATTTATTATTTAATGTTGTGTGCACATTAGTGTGCACATTTAGTGGTGCGACTTTTAAACATTTAATTCGAAAAAAAGGGGATTTATATATGACTAGCTTTTGCCCGCGGCTCCGCCCGCGTCTTTATCGATCCCTCGGGAATAGTACTTTTAACTGGGATAAAACGCCTATAGCCTATGTCCTTCTCCGTACTCCAGAGAACTTGTATGCAATATTTCATGATGATCGGTTCAGCAGTTACGGCGTGAAAGTGTAACAAACAAAGAAACAATTAACAAACAAACTCACTTTCGTATTTATAATATTAGTAAGGATTAAGGAAGGATTAAACCTTTTAAAAAACTTGTTTCATTTTAGATGTGATAATCAAGTTGCGTCTGGTGGAAAAGCTGCAAGAGAAATACAGGGGCACCTTAGCCTACGAGCTTGGTATCATCACGGCAGGGATTCTAGAAACCTTCCGGTAAGGATTTGTCCCACTGTGATCTATGTATTAGTAATTTTAATAGTAGCGTTTTTTTTAATGTGTATAAGCCAAAACAAGTGTCAGAGTTTTATAATTGCCGCCGCCGCCGCACGCAGCATACACATCGCCTGGCGGTGCCCTCGCATTACACCAATTATGGGCAGAACGCGATTTTGTCGCGATTAGCTGACAACTTTATCACACTTTTCATTGAGGTTGATCCATTTGCTTGCAGTAAAAGGAGCTTTGTGAGCATGATCATAGCCACACTACTGCAAAAATAGTGATTTTATTTACTATATGTCATATATATATATATGTTACGGTAAATTTGATTAATCGAAAATTATTAATAATTTTATAACATTATTAATAATAACCTCGTGTTTTGGTAAATGTGAATAAAAAACTGAAATTAATTACTTTTGGTAGTTATTATTAATAATTCACTACACACATTGGTAAAAGTTATAAAAAAACCCAAAGTTATTAGTCTAGCAGGTATTTATTAAGAATATGATATGACGAAGATACTACTTATTCGTAAGATATGACACATATAACAGTGCTTGTCTCAGATCACACAAACAAGGGTAGGTACTTGTTTTAAAGAAACTGACAACAATAATCACCTCTTAATCTGTACTCTTAATAAACAAAGTTAAAAGAGTGAGAGAACAGCCTCTCGGCAGCGAAAGGGAGTCGCTATTGCTGCCCTATCTTGAGCTACTGGAACAGAGTCCACGTTGACTCGAGACTTGCTCGTGTCAATGTAAAATAACTTTAGTTTTTAATATTTTTATTTGGCTCACTTTACTAACCCTAGTTTATAAGCTTATTTTTGGTACTAACCTATGTAATAGAAATGTATTTCTAAAATAAAACGTTATTAGTATTATTATTTGTATCTACTTTGGTTTCACGGGTGTTACCCCGGTCCTTTGGAGGCTTGCGTGGAGATATATATCCAACATGAAGAGGCCCTTTGGAGAAGTTGATGTAAAGTTGGTCTCCAGCCAGAACTTGTTTCTGGAAATACCAATGTATGATATGTCCTTGAACAGGTTTAGGCTGGAGCAGAAACTATTGCATTATGAAAGACAAATTTATGGGATTGAAATGTAGCTGGACTTGTGCTAGGTTTGCCTGGATTGGACACCTGCTATTATTATAAAATGGCAAAATTATAGAATCGTCATCACCATCAAGAAGGCCTCTTGTGATGAGGCCTTTTTAATACTTTGATTAAAAAGGCCTCGAGATTACAACCATGGGAACAGTAATGAAAATATGTAAGTGACTATTTTAGGGTAAAGATCTTGAAAATGATGTAATTTTTGGAATCCAAGATGGCGGACGCGACTTTTCATGAAAAACCTGCAACCTGCAAAGGGGTCGTTTTTTGGGTTTTTACCTTAGTTATGTAATCCAAGATGGCGGGCGCGACTTTTCATGATAAACCAACATGAGTGTCGTTTTCTAGGTTCTTGGGGTGTAGAGGTGCATATCTCGAAAATGACGTCAGTTATATAATCTAAGATGTCGGACGTGACTTTTCATTATAAATCGACGTGAGTGTCAATTTCTAGGTTTTTTCGGTGTAGTTTTGGAAAATTACACAGTTTTAGTGTCCAAGAAGGCAAATCTTCGCGTGGCCTCTCGCACATCCCGCATGCCGCCTCGCCACCCCTGCCCGCAAATCTGTTGCCCGATCGAGAAAAAAATCGCCAGTGTACATTTATTTTTATCGATAGTTATTACATTTATCGGTACTAAGGTTACATTATTAATAATCACCGACAAATGTGATTAATTTCTCACTTTTACCTGTACTTTCGGTAATTATTAATAATGATATACAATTATTAATAATTTTTAATTAATCACTCTAACCGTAACATATATATATATATATATATATATATATTAAATAACTATCTATTAACGCAATCTTCTTATAATTATATATTTTTTTTAAAATTTTTGGTACATTTAATAAATAACGTCATATAATTTATAAATATTGCATTTATTTATAAGTAACTAATGTTGAAGACTGATTGTTAACATAAGGCGTTTCACTAATGTTTACTGTGGACAACTGTTTGGCCGGATATGTATAACTGTGTACATTAGGAGCCCGCCATATGCCAGGCGGCGTGGCGATACAAACGCGGATGGTCTAAACGCGTTGGCTACTTAGGATATTATCGTTTTTTAGGAATATTCAAGGGTTATTCGAAAAAGAAAAACATAGGATGGCTGCCTTATCTGTAATGCAATAATAATCAAAAGTTTCAAGGTTAATTTTAATGTATTTGGTGAATAATGCTATATACCGAGTAAATTAGACGTGATTTGGAGGCAACTTTGCAATTTTTTTCTATCGAGAAAATTTAACGCAATCGTTTTTTCGAGTCATATAGTTACCAGAGTTAGTCCTGAACTTTGCTGCATTTTTATTTCAACTTGAGTATTTAATTATTATTGATATAACAGTCAATCATGCAAAGCAGTGTAAGGTAGTACGGACCCTTAAGTTAATATTTTAATAATTTTAAGAATGGCTGTTGTTGTCTCTAATAAAATAAAATAAAAAAAATTGTCTTAAACCATCTAACATATAACAACTGCCGTGGCATAATGACAACCGGGACCAAACGCGACTTATAGTCCTTAGTTTTTGTTACCCTTTCCACTATAATAATAGCCATACCAATTGGGCTATCGAGCTTATTGGTAGCAATGTTAAGATATTGCGTGCGTCAGGCCCAGACGGCACTGACGGTGGCACATACCTACAACGTGATTTTGAACCTCCTAGCTATATTGGAATCTCGGAATCTGAATCCGTAATGGAATACAGAATTGCAAGAATAAAAGGTTAAAAAACTAAAAAATACATTAGACCTTCCACTGACTATTACGTGACCGACTATCCAACAATGTAGATTATCAATAAATTTCCGATTAGCCGGTTTCTGGCCAAGCCAATCTTGCTGTGGGCAAGTCTAAAGTTTAAAGCAGCACATCAAGAATCGATTTGAGCACGGCCTAATAATGGGTATAGTTTTTGTCGACCTCTCCGCCGCTGACACACAGTTAATATAACTGTTCTTCTTGACAAAGGACCGTCAATTCACCAAAGTTCTCGGTGAAATGCAAGAAAGTGCCGCTTTGAAGTATACATTTACCGAAGAATGGCCTCCCATAAGAAGAGTAGCCGGTGGTGAAAAAGAATGGCCTCCCATAAGGTAGTGCACCGACGCTCTTAAATATTTATACAAAAGACTAACCTTGCTTACCATTCAATAAATCTATGAAGGGGGGCGGGTAAGTAATATAACATATAAACACAAAATATATATCTTTTAAGATATATATCAACGAAATACATAATTTTGGTCAGTATAATTATCAAGTAAGATAAAAATCGAAAGAAATAAGTTTAAAAAACCTAAAATCTTTTATTATAACAATTATTTAACATATCAAACCTTTATAATACCGTTTTATTATTATAAAATTTAAAAAATCGATTATTTGTTAGGTATAATAAACGTTATGTATACATATTATTACGGATAATAATCATTGTTTATACGAATTAATTAGTAGAAGATTCTGAATACATAACTAATAACTAAATTTAAAAAAAAGAACGAATTCAATTTTATTTTAGGAGTTTCTTCCATATTTCCAAAGTTCTTCATCATATCTTCACCAAATTAAAATGGGACTAACTTGGTAGTAAAGGTTTTCATATAAAAAAAAGAAACATCAAAATCGGTTCACAATTGGCGAAGATACCGTATACTTATTTTACTTAAAGTAGTTATAATGTAAAGTGTTAAAATAATATTAAAACAAAAAGAAAGACTGCAATATATTTAACGAAAATCTGAATATTTAGAGTGTGAATTTCTTCGAGCTATGGCCTCTAATATAAGTTTAAAAAAATAAGATAAAATAGGTATTATTAAAAATAATTGTAATACATTATTAATATATACAAAAAAATATAGTAAGTTATCTTTCTACTTGAAAAAAAATGTGATACATACAAAATGCGGGCGCATTTTGTATGTATCACAATTTTTTTATTTCTTTAATACGTACTTTGTCCTAATATTTACATACAATAAAATATTGTAAAAGTTATCTTTCTATTTAAAAAAAAAATGCGATACATACAAAATGCGCGCGCGCGCATTTTGTATGTATCACATTTTTTTTATTATTTATTTTATACTTTGTCCTAATATTTACTTACAATAAAATATTGTTATAATTTATTTTGTTAATTATAGTTTTTTTTTTGTAATCCTGTGAGGTTAATTAATTCTGCTTTACTTTCCGTTTGCTTCACTAATAAAATCGATTAACTACATCTAAGTTTGAATGATGCACGTTTTGCTGGGTACTCCGCATTATTTTCAAGAAAATGAAGTAATGAGCTAATGAGTTTGCGCGAATTATTTTGTAATATTTTTTATTACTGAAATTATTCAAATTCGCAAAATAGACATGGGTCTATACTAAGTATATTTTTTCAGTTTTATATTTTTAATACGTATACATTTTGATTTCTATAGATTTTGATTGATATTTATTTTAAATAATATACTTTTTGGCATGTATACTGCACAAGTTGTATAACAGGTGATATTTAGTGTTCATAAACGTTATAAATAATGGGTTTATGCTTTTCAAATTGAAAATTTTATGTATATTATAGCTTTTAAGAATATAATCGGTAATGATTATGTCAAGTAAACATTATATCTTTTGAACTTTATTGAAATGAAAATATAGAATTTTTTATTATATCAAACAATACGCACCCGATTTTCCAGTCCATTGGACAACAGACGGCGGGCCGAGGACAACAGACGACGGGCTGAGAGAGTGCACTTGCACCAGAGCGACTGCTTAACCACAAAAATAATCTCATGCGCAGATGACCCTAGGCAGTTCTCACGGACTTTCAATATATAATGCCATGCGGCGATGGGGTGTCAGCGGTGGCAATCTGCCGAGGCTCTAGTTGATATCTTGCACGTAGGCGGTCGGGAGAGAGTAGATAGATAGATAGATAACTTGTTTATTTGGTTTGCCACAAACACACAAAGTATAAAAATGCAACAATCTTATATCTAAACACGATCAAATATTGTCTTTGTGTGCTGCAGCAAGGCAAAAAGGCCATAACTCAGCGATTCTTTTGCACCGAGGTACAAAACACTGATTTTCAGTTATCGCCGTCAACGTAGGTGCGGGCGCAGAAAGTAAATAAATAATTGCATTATATACGTGTACACATTTATAAAAATAGTGAAATTTATAGAAGAAACAGCATAGATATTTTGAAGTCATTATCAATATTATAAGAATTAATTTAGTCCTAAAGGAAAGAGTCATAAGGAAAAACTCAGTCAATAGTATACCTAGGTATTATGAGCATAATGATTTTTAAACCGCTACACACACAGTGTCCGCCAGACAAAACTATCAAGCGAAGAACCCCTACCGGCAACGCTTAGGAATGCCGTTTACTTGGTGTTGAAGAAACAAGGATTTAAGCTGCTTCTTAAATGTGAATATTGAATTTAAAAGTCTTATCGGCGGTGGAATATCGTTCCAACACTTCGTTGCCTGGTAGCGGAAACTCCCCTCAAACGCTACAGTTCTATGAGCCTGCACTGATAATATAGGGCGGGTGGATCTAGAGCTATGACAAGATCTAAAAAATCTAAGCTTGGAGTATAAATAATCCGGCTTTTGGAATTTCATAACTCCAAACATCAGTCCGGCTAGGTGTAATTTCCTCCTTGACTTCATGTTTAACATGGATGCTCTATTCAAAAACGGTGAGACATGGCTTCGTGGTGGAATATCAAAACAGTATCGAGCACATGCGTTTTGAATACGCTGTACGAGGCGCTGAGTTTTGTCAAGTAACCGAGGACCATAGACAATGTCTCCATGATTAAGTTTCGAGAGTATTATCGCCTCGCACAAGCGAATACGTACATCTTCGTTGATCAGATTTCTAATTTTGTATAGCACCTTTAAGCGGTAAAAACAGTTTTTAACAAGACGTAGTCAGGTTTCAGCCGTCTCAGTCTTTCGACTGAGACGGGAGACCGGGTCCTGCAGCACGACTGACGACAAAACAGCCCTCTGTGTTCATTTGCATAGAGGAGGGGTCTAGAAAAGGTGTCCCAAAATAGTCTGTCTCACCCAAAATCTGGGTATCAAACCGCGGGCGCCTGGATATCGACAAACGTGGTCAAAAGTAACAAAACCAGTTTAAAATGAAAACCAACCGACTTTGCATAGCAATATCATTCCCCATCTGAAAATACTTTATGCTCATGACGTATTACTCATGTCTGACAGTATGCTGCTCATCTTCAAAGTTACGTTGACGCTCTTCACTGTTGACAGGAATGTTTTGGATTAGTTCTTAGTGCTTCCAAGACACAAAACTTCAAACAAACACCAAGAGGTAGCGAGACCGACATGTCCTTTGCATGGAAAACCACCGTTTATGCAAAGGCAGAGGGTAAACGGAGGCACGGTGGTCAACATCTGCGCTTAAGAGGCACCTGAATGCATGCAACTTAGATCCTGAATTTCGGGAGAAGTATGCTGCGAAAAAATCATCCTGGAGGTGTATACTTAATCTAGAATAACATTACGGTATTTATGGAAAATCGCTTGCAAGTTGCAAGAACTCAAGACTAAGCGCCAACTGCGGAACGAGAGACTTAAGTCAAAGTCAAAGTCAAATATCATTTATTCATCTTAAGATATTTTACATATCATTTAGTGCAAATTTAGTGAATGTTAACATTTATTTTACAACAAAATATTGTTGACGTTTGTCCAGGGTTGCCGTCATCGAAAGCGATGATCTAACCCTAATATTTCAGCCAAAAAGTTTTGAACCTGGAGACCAACCTTTCGAAAGTATTGGATAAGCTTACTGTATATTACAAAAACTACTCGTTACGGCCTAAACCAACTAAAATAGAATCTTGCACGATTTATCTACGGAACCAAAATGGCTTTCGGATTCCACGAATCTAATTTAGTTGGGTCAGAAAATCAGAATGATTTTCTGAAATAGCATCTTGTGCGATGCATCTACGAAATCAGAAGCCATTCTGAATTCTGTAGATGAATCGCGCAAGGTTCTATTTTAGTTGGGTTAGGCCGTAATGAGTAGTTTTTGTAACACATGGGATTGATATGGGATATAATGGGATTTTTGTAACAGTGGGTAGGTACATCAAGATGGAATAATAAAAATGTTCAATTTCAATTTCAATTTATTTATATGCATTTCATATTGTACAATACATCAGCTTTTACAATATAGTCACTGCACTGTAATTTAAATAGGTACAATATGAACCCTGTCGGGTGTCGCAGAAATAAGGATGGAACGGCAAGCGAGTTTTAAAAAATAATTATTAGTATAATATTTGTCCATTTGAGGAATAGTTTGTGGTCCTATAGTATTGCGCAAGTATTACACTAGTCCTTTTATTTTTTATTATTATATTTTAGGGTTACATTTGATTTATGTCATTTTTAAATATACTTTTTTTTTTCTTTTATTATTTATTTATCCTTAGTCTAAGTCATGTTTGTATGTCAATGGAGAGATTTATCTGTACCTACCTATGTATGTCTAGTTTTCGTTGTCATTATAATTAGTCAATTTATCATTTAAAAATTCGTCGATTTTATAATAAGTTTTATTTATCAGTAAGTTTTTTTAATTTTCTTATGAAAATTGAGTCCTTTTCTTCCATTCTTAAATTGTCAGGTAAATTATTATATATTTTTGTTGTCATTGCTAACGGGCCGGAGCTGAATATCTCTAGTTTTGATGTAGGTATAACTAATGTATTCTTTTTTCTTGTTGGATAGCGTCGCGGTAAATCTTCTTTTTTTGTATAAAATTGGGGATTTTTTCGGACAAATTTACATGCTTCCAAAATATATATTATAGATGGTACGGTCAGTATTTGTAATTTGTTAAAATATGGCTTACAACTGGCTTTTCCTTTAATGTTTTTAATTATCCGGATGCATTTCTTTTGAAGCGTCAATAACCTATTTGCATCGGTGCTGTTGCCCCACAGTATGATTCCGTAGGCTAGCCACGAGAATGCATACGCGTAGTAAGCAGATAAGGAGGTTTTTTCATCAGTCGTTTTTTTCAGTTCCCGGAGTGCGTATGTAAATTTAGATAGTTTTATCGCAATCATGTCAACATGGGCTTTCCAGTTTACGTGTGTGTCCAATATTAATCCGAGCAACTGAAAAGTGTCAACATTTTCTAGTGGGGTACCGTCATAACTGAAATGAATATTGATGGGTGATTTCTGATGTGGTCGGAATTGGATTAATTTTGTTTTATTAAAGTTTATTTCGAGGTTGTGATCAGATAACCATGATACTACCGTGTCAAAAGTTTGAGTCAGCATTTGATTAAGATTGTCACCGTTTTTATATGGTAATAATACTGAAATGTCATCTGCGAATAATACACATGTCCGAGTCATAATTTTAGTTAAGTCATTTATCTATATTAAGAACAAAAGTCCTCCAACTATGGATCCCTGAGGAATCGAATAATTCATGACTTCGACATTAGATCTTACTGTTGAAATAGTCCTCGCGTCGCAGTCATGGTATTCTATTTCTACATATTGCTCGCGGTTTTGTAGGTATGATGCATACCAAAAGTGCGCAATTCCTCTGATACCTACCCCATATAATTTGCTTAGTAAAATATTAAATTGTACTTTATCGTAGGCTTTGGTCATATCGACCATAAGACCTACTCCATACGTTTTATTATTTAACAAATGCAAGACTTGTTGTATAAATGTATAAGTTGCAATTGTTGTGGATCGATTTCGACGAAATCCATTTTGACAGTCATCGAAAATGTTATATTTTTCACAGAAGTCGTACGTTTGTTTACACACTGCCTTTTCGAATACTTTTGATGCAGTGCATGGTACTGCTATGGGGCGAAAGTTTTGCTTATCTGTTTTACTGCCTTTTTTATGGATTGGCCTTACCAAAGATTTTTTTAAACAATCCGGAAATGTACCTTCCACCAAAGATTGGTTTACAAGTAGGGTAAAAGGCAGCGTAAGCTCATCCGCGCACTGTTTAAATAGCACGGGAGGTATTTCGTCCATGCCAAAACTATATTTCGGTTTTAATTGTTTAAGAATGTCATTTATATCGGCTGGCTCCAGCGGACGCAAGTACATGGAGTTCTCCGGCGGGCGCATCACGGGCCGGCCTGGCGGTGGCTCCCTACCACTCGATGGCATTCCCACTGATGCAAAATATTTGTTGAAGTTATTTGCGATCAACTTAGGATCTGACGTGAGGGAGGGTATCGTGGATATTTAGTGTTATATTTTTATTTGATCTATTTGCCATTTTATTCGTTCTTTCTTTTATTATATTCCACATCGTTTTAACCACATTTGGGGAATTTTTAACTCGTTTTATATATTCTAGTTTTTTTGATTTTGTAACAATTCTTTTTAAAGTTTTTTCATATGATTTGTAGTATTTTTTTAAAATGTCACTTTTTGTACTATTATTTAAAGTTTTAAGCAGTCTTTTATTATTACATGAGATTTTTATGCCTTTAGTGAGCCATGGTTTTCTTTTTAGTGGTTTAATTTTTATAATTGTATTCGGTATGCATTTATTTCAAATATTTTTTATTGTGATGTCAAAAGAATTATAATTTTCATTTGTATTTTTTTTTTCTTATATCCAATTCATTTATTCTTTGTTAATTTTTTTTTATTTAATAAACTTTATTGTTCCAAAATAAACATTTGATTACAATAGGCGGACTTAATGCTATGAGCATTCTCTCATACATATATATATATATATACATAGCATAATAATAATTTTTAATTTATATTTATGGCACCTAGGTATTTTATTACTTCTTTATTACCATTTAAATAATTAACATAAACTTAAATATTACAAAATAAATGTATTTAAACTATAATTCAGAAAAAAGCCCACTCCTTAGCGTCTCTGGTGCAAAGGTGCCTAAAATACTAGCCGCGTTACCGCGCTGGATTGCTAAGGCCATCCTTTGCACCAGAAACGAGCCAGAGCGGGTGTCACCAGATTTCTCCGCTATGCGGTGCCCTATCTCCCTAATAAGGCACTTGGCATCCGATCCCCAGCTGCCCAACGTCTCCACGGCAATGGGCACAAAACAATATTGTGGCTCCATTGCAGCGTACTTCAGCCGCTTCTTCCCCGCCGCATCCTCGGCAGCCGCCCCCGCTGAACAGGCAGTCCGACTCAAGTGGCTAGGTGCAACCGTACTGACACACGTAGCATCCCAGACCACGCATCTGCCCCTTTTCCAGGGTACTAGGGTAAGTCCATCAGGCCTCTTCCCATCCGATCTATTCAGGCCCATAGGCTCTAGTACACAGGGGACGTTGGCACTGACGAAGGCTCTGCGCACTATATCGTTGAGTTCATGGTGCCGCGGGAACCTACCCGAGCAGCGACGGCAACTCAACGCATGATGACCGTCGGCCTCCACCTTGGACCCACAGATGCATACATGTGGTTCACATACTCTGCAGCCCAGGCGGAGCGCCACAGCCACCCGCAATGAGTGTAATAAAGTGCCCAGGTAAGGCGATGGAAGTGCGTGCAACCATGCACCCAATTCCGGCTGTGAAACAGCCTTGAGTCGCGCCAGTTCTGCCCCTCTTGCGTCCGCCATCAGAAGGCTTTGGATCTTATTAGCGCCGACGTCATCCCAGGCCCGCTGAGCAGAAGGGGCCACCGGGGTACATGCACCCGGATTTCCGGCCACCCAAGCTGCCTTTGCCTCGGCAACATAAGGCATGCTTAGCTCGTCACCGTTTGTGGAAAGAGGCGCGCGCCTCAGCGGGAGCTGAGGCGCGCGCCTATCGAGATGTGATGGAGTAGTGGCGCCGCCGCCGCGCCCGCCTCAGCTCCCGCGCTCCGCACCCTGCCCCTCTTCGTGGCGTAGACATCCTGGGGGGCCCTTGGATGGAGCAGAAGAATCTCCAGGAACTGCGACGTCCAAGACTTCCTCGTCCAAGAGAGGACACACCTTGTTAAGTGCCCGTCGTTCAACGCCTCTTAGGGTTACAAAGTCAGCAACTCTGCTTATTCCATCCTTTCCTGGGTACAAGTGTAGTACTCTCCCCATTTTCCACTTCATGGGAGGGAGATTGTCCTCCTTGAAGACTACTAGCGAGCCTTTCTTTATGTTTTTATAAGGGATTTGCCATTTAGTTCTTCTTTGTAGTTCACAAAGATACTCTTTATGCCATCTTTTCCAGAATCCTTCTCTCATATTCTCGATCAGCTGGTATCGGTTTCTTATTTTCGGTCCCATGGCAGCAGGCGGAGACGGCAATGACGTCAGCGGCCGTCCAATCAGGAAGTGCCCTGGGGTAAGAGGAAAAAGATCGCCTGGATTACTGGATAAAGGAGTAAGGGGTCGGGAGTTGAGGACTGCTTCGATTTGAGTGCAAAGAGTGCTCAACTCCTCGAACGTTAAACTAGTGTTTCCTATCACACGTTTTAAATGAAATTTTGCGCTTTTTACGCCCCCTTCCCAAAGACCTCCGAATGTGGGAGAATAGGGGGGGTTGAATTTAAATGTGATGCCTTCATCTGCTGCAAAATTATATATAGAATGCATTCCAGCCTTAAGTTCTCTACTTAATTCATTGTTTGCACCCACAAAGTTAGTTCCATTATCACAATGTATTCGACTAGGCTTTCCCCTGCGTGAAATGAATCTGCGAAGGCACAGAATAAAGGCGCTTGTTGTAAGATCACTCACTATTTCTAAGTGAATAGCCTTTGTACAAAAACAAACAAACAAACACAGATAACATTTTGTTATCCTATTACCCCTTCCCTTCCTACTGGAAATAAGGAAAGGTCCTGCAAAATCTGTTCCACAGACCTGGAAGGGGTAACTCTGTGTGACCCTGCTGGAGGGGAGCTGGCCCATCAATGGCTCCATCGCCTTAGCTGCAAAGCGAACACATATAACACATTGACGAACTATTTTACGTGCCAATGTTCTTCCACCGATAGGCCAAAACCGATCTCTAAAGCTAGCTAGGAGCAATTGAGGGCCTGCGTGTAACAAACGTAAATGCTCGGCTCGCATTAACAATTTAGTTAAATGATGCTTTCCGTGCAATAATGCTGGATGTTTTTTCTTAAAAGTTAAATCTGCGTTATTAAGCCGACCATTTACTCTCAAAACACCATCTTCAGCGAGATAAGGAGCCAACTGTAACAAAGATGAGGTAAGTTTTTTATTCTTTTTTATTAGTTTTATTTCAGTACTAAATGACTCTGATTGTGCTATTTTTATAAGGTAAGTAAGTGAGTGTTCAAGTTCATTTTGAGTTAATGGGCCATATGTTTTATTTTTGTATTTACAATTATTAATGAATCTATGTACAAATGCAAATATTCGCTTCAATTTAACTATGCTTGAATAATTTTCGATATTTATTAATTTATCAGTATTATCGCCTTCTATTTTATTTGTTTGTAAAACTTTTATTTCAGGTAAATTTATATCTATATTAGGAGTTAAAGGCCATTTAGACTCATCAAATTTTAAAAAATTTGGTCCTTCCCACCATTGAGAAGAATTAAGAAGATGACGCGGATCTACGCCTCTCGAAGCAATATCTGCTGGATTAAGATCCGTAGGTACGTATCTCCAGGACTTTCTAGAAGTCAACTCATGAATTTCGTTTATTCTATTACAAACAAACATTTTAAGAAGTTTTGGCTGTGTTTTTATCCAACCAAGAGTAATTGTTGAATCAGACCATAAGACCGTTTTATCATCTGCTACTTTTTTCACAAGCCGTGCGCCCAATAGTGCAGCTGAACATTCTAGCTTAGGTATTGTAAGAGTGGGCTTTAAAGGTGCTACTCTCGTCTTAGCGCAAAGAAGTTTGACTGATATGCAACCCGAATTATTTATAGAACGCACATAGACGCATGCTGCGTAAGCGTCTTGCGAAGCATCGACAAAGCAGTGGAGCTCACATGTAGTAGGAGAAATAGACAAGATATACCTTGGCACAGATATTGCAATCAAAGCGTCCAAATTTGAAGACAATTTTGTCCAAATCTTTTTTATGTTATCTGGGACTGGTTCATCCCAACTTAAACTCAGCTGCCACAATTTTTGTAAAAGAATTTTGAGAGTTATAATACATGGACTAATAAGACCTAATGGATCAAATATTTTACAAGTGTTAGACAAAATTGTTCTTTTGGTCACCTTATCATTGTTTTGATCAATATTTATAGAGAACTGTAACGTATCACTTTTAGGTGTCCACTGTACACCTAGAACACTAGACTGTTTACTTAGATTTAAAGAATCATTTTCAATTATATCAGAAAATATTTCAGGGCAATTAGTTCGAAATTTATGTAACGGGAAACAGGCAGAGTTAAGTGCGGCCTTAACACCATGAAGTATGTGAGCCAAACTAGTTTCAGTAGTATCTCCTGTAAGTAAATCATCCATATATATATCCTGTTTAATGACCTCAGATATGACTGGATCTGTACATTCAAGCGCTAACTGCCTAAGACATCGTGTGCTCAAATAAGGTGCTGATGCAGTCCCATACGTTACTGTATTTAATTGCAAAACTTCCAATGGTTTATTCTGATTATCTCGCCATAATACTAGTTGCAAATGACGTTGATTTTCATTAATCATGATTTGACGATAACATTTTTGTATATCGCCAGTGAATACATATTTATGTTGGCGAAATCGAATCAATATATTGAACAATTCATCCTGCACAACAGGGCCAATAAACTGTATATCATTAAGTGATTTTGATGTAGAAGTTTTTGCCGAACCATCAAAAACAACTCTTAGTTTAGTTGTTTCACTATTTTTGCGAATCACGGCATGATGAGGTAAATAATATCCAAAATTAGGTTTTTCAATTCTAGTCAAGTGTCCTAAAGATTCATATTCCTTTATGAAATCGCAATATTGTTTTTTAAGATTGGTATTTTTATTTAATTTTCTTTCAAGATTATAAAAACGTTTAGCAGCCATTTTATATGAATCACCGAGTGATGTTTCAGGTTTTTCTTTAAAAGGCATCATGACGGAAAATCGGCCGTTGCTTAAACGTTGAGTAGTTTTTATAAAATGTTCTTTGCAAAATTCATCTTCAGGTGACATTGGCAATTTTGAAGCTGGAAGTTCCTCAAGACTCCAAAATTCAGTAAGTTTTTTACTTATTTCTTTTGTAAAATTACAGTATATCTTTTGTGTAGGTTTGCTATTCGATTCATTTAATGGACCGGCTACTATCCAGCCCAATTGAGTACTTTGAAGGATGGGCATATTAGGACCTAATGATATTTTTTCAGAACACAAAACATCAAAAAATATTTCAGCACCCAATAACATATCTATATCTGAAGGTTGATAAAAATAAGGATCAGCTAATTCAATACTATCAGGTAAGTTTAATTGTTTAATATTGACAGCCATATTAGGTAGTTGCCCTGTGATTTGAGGTACTATTAGGCAATTTAGGTTTGCATTAAATGAAGTTGACAATGAACGTATATTTACGTCACATCTGTCAGAAATAGGTACTTGGATGTTGTTAATGCCCGAAATAATTAAAGAATCGGGTTGACGATTAACTAATCCAATTTTATGTTTCAGGTTTTCAGTCATGAAGGAAGATTGGCTAGCAGCATCAAGCAAAATACGCGCAATGTAAGTATTTTTATTTTCAGGGTTGATGACTTCGACTAAAGCAGTAGCAAGAAGCACTTGACTACAAGATTGTACTGATAATGTTTTACTAGAAGCATTTATAGACGGATCAGAATGCGTTGGCGCTGCATTGTTATGTTCATTAGCGGGTAAGCTATTTTCACTCTTATGCAAAATAGTATTATGTTTTTGGTTACACAACCTACAAGAACCTAATCGACATGCAGCAACTTCGTGTCCCCTTCGTAAACAATTAACACAAAGTTTAAAATTTTTAACTTCATTATATTTTTTATCTAGTGATAATGTTTTGAATTTTTCGCAATCTATTATCCTATGTGATCGATTACATAGAGGGCACGATGGAATTGAATTGACTTTTGAAGAACTAGCAGTAAGACAAGTCTTAGTAGGTCTATGTGAAAATGATGAGTTCTTAATTTCATTTTTTATGTAACTATTTTTTTTATTTTGAACTACTTTTTCATTTCTGTTACAGTTGGCTAAAGCGGTCTCCAACACGTCAGCTCTGTTCCGTAAAAATTTTAAAAATTCACTCAATAGTGGCAAATCTGAGAGGTTGTTCCTATGTTCCTCCCATTTGCCGCTCGTGACCAAATCGAGTTTGGTGGAAACCATATAAATTATGAGAGTGTCCCACTGATCAACTGGTTGCCCAAGTGTAGTTAAAGCTCTTAAATTTTTTGTAACAACATCAATTAAATACCGTAGGGATCGATGCGACTCCCTAGTAATAGTTTCGATTTTAAATAAAGCCTTTAAATGATTATTAATGAGTATTTTCTTATTATTATATCTCTGACATAATAAATCCCAGGCCAAATAATAGTTTTCTGACGTAAACTCTATAGATTTAATAATCAACGCGGCGCTCCCTTCTAAAGAGGAACGCAAGTAATGGAATTTATTGATGTCAGGCAAATTTTCATTTTTATGAATTAATGATTCGAAAGTGTCACGGTACTCCAGCCATGCGAAATAATTTCCATCAAATGACGGCAATTTTATAATAGGCAATTTAACATTAAAGTTCTCTTTATGTGAACAACAACTATTATTTGATTTAATCACTTGATTAGACGGCACTAACTTAAGAAGTGTTTGAGCAGTAGACATTGAAGTATAAAATCTGGATTCCGTTGCCTCTCTCTCTCGAATTTGATCATCCAGAATTGGGCACAAAAGTTCTATTTGAGTTTGACATTTTTCGTATTCGGAAAATAACGCTTCTATTCTGTCGATTCTAAGACTCAATTCATTTTTCTGAGTTTCGTTCAAGTCCCGGGGGTTCAGACGCCCTAAGTCGGCAAGGAAATTTTCAAAAGTAGTTAAACGTCCTCTAATTGATCCACGTTGTCTAATAAAATCCTTAAATTGTAATTCTATATCAATTTCCTTCCCGCCCTCGGACGTCATTATAAGTAAACAACAAGGAAAAAACCTATTCGAAACAAAGTAATGAAATAGTAATGGCAAACAAGTTATTAAGTAAAGAAATTGTTTATCAAACCGGACAAAAGAATGCAAGCAGAGCGGCGATATCGGTCAAGGTCACGCGCCGGGATGCAGGTAGCGCGGCCGGGCAGCAACAGCGATCACGCGGCCACGACGTGCGCGGGCGCCGGCACAAGTTTCTGAAATCACGTTCGATGATCGATGTTACTATTTTGTTAAAAATAATAACGATATATGGGGAAGCGTTATGCGCGAATTCTATAAAGGCTATGAAATGAGAAAGCAAGAAATAAGGAGGCAATGAAATGAGGAAATGCTAATAAAATTATTTAGCAGAATTGCCAGACGGGTTCAAGAGGTGTCTTAGATATTTATAAGCTTTGTTTAGCTTGTATTTCCTAAGTCGCCTTCTACGACATCCACAGGAAGACTTGGAGTGGTCCTATTCTACTCTGCCGGATACCACACGGCTAAGAAAAATATCAATTTATTTAAATTTAAGGAAATTGTATATTTACTCAGAATGATCTTTAATGTTTAAAATGTAGGTAGGTATATAGGTCTAGCTCGGTGCAATTAAGCCGTATATTGTGAAAGTTGCAACAAGAACCTCTTAATGGATTTATAATTTAAAAATAATTTTAGAAATAAGCGAAGATGTAGGGAGATGGGCTTTGCAACGAGTTAAGCGGGCGTAAAATGCGCAATAAATTCACTCACACACACACACTAACTTGATGAACGCAAATTGATGAACGTTCCGAACCTATTTGTCACACTATAAACTTAGCACTCGTGATGAATTAGCAATATTTTCACACAAATCGAAGAGTGAAAAGGAAGGATAGAACTAAAGGATAGAAAGGCACTTCCCGTCTTTATGTGGGTGATGAAACACGCCGCTGCCACGCCGAGTCCAAAGTTCGCCCGGCCGCACCTTCCTTTGTTCTCCGAGATCTATGTGGCTCCAGATTCTTCTCGAACGTTCGATGTAATTACGAATACGACTATTATTTCGACCGTGTTACTTATTTCGAGTCCTGTCACGGTCGCCAAAAAATAATGTTAAGGCATTAAGTAAAAGAGGTTGTGTCTACTGCAAACTTGTATTATGAAAATTATGTATAAGAAATATAATGTATGCGCGCGCGCCTATCGAGATGTGATGGAGTAGTGGCGCCGCCGCCGCGCCCGCCTCAGCTCCCGCGCTCCGCACCCTGCCCCTCTTCGTGGCGTAGACAATGATAGCAACTTAGATTTTTGTCAATTTGTATAATGTCACGCCAGCATATATTTTGTAATTAGCATTTAAATTTTTTTATGTTTTCTTCGTCAAAGATTCGTGTTTGTCTTCGCCAGATTTTTGGTTTGTCATATTTTTGGGTATTTGTTGTGATAGTCACGCTTCTATGATCAGAAAACCCGTTATCTTGTACTTCAGAGTGCAAGTTTTTATCATTAAAGTTTATAAAAATATGGTCTATACACGATATTGAGTCCTTAGTTACGCGTGTAGGGTCTTTTATCTGCGGCGTGAAATTATGATCGGCCATTATATTTAGAAGTCGTTTTGATTCTGAGTCAATTTTTAATAAGTCAATGTTAAGATCGCCTCCTATTATAATACGCTTTTTACTATATTTTTTCAATAAGTAATTAAGAATAATTTCTAATTGGTCTAAAAAATCATTTACACGTTTGTCGTTCCAATACATTGCAATTAATATTACGTTATGTTGAGTCAATTCAACTCCGCACAGTTCTACGAGAAACTCGATGGTCCGGTCCGTTATGTCCTTTCGCTCCACAAAGTCCACATCGTCTCGTACGAGGATGCAGACCCCGCCTCTCTCGCGCTCGCGCCGGCAGTATGCACTTGCAACGCGGTAATGATTGACGTTTATGAGTTCTAGTTTCGCTTCTGTTAAAAATGTTTCTGATATGCAACAGGCGTGATAAGTGTTGTTTTTTTGTATCAGGAAAGCTTCAAATAATGTTCTTTTGTTCCATAAACTTTGCATATTTTGAATAAATATATTAAGCTCAGTAGTAATTTCGTGAGGGTCGAAAGGAGTGTTGTCTGTTATTTTGTCCCATGTCGGCATTAACGTTGATGTGTGTAGCGGATGATTCGTTCATGGCGGGTAAATAATGTTGGCGTTCGTGTGTTGTGCTTCGACGTACGTTCTGTGAAATCCTACTTTCAGTGAAGCGTCGCTTTTTTTCGTCGATGGTTTTTTTATCCAGTAGTCTTGATACGTATAGTCCGGTGTTCTTAAAGTACTTCCTATTGTCTAGTATATAGTGCGTCATTCGTTTACTAATTAGTTCAATACGTAGTGGTCGTCGTGGACCTCGTATTCCTTCAATGTAGCCTGTGAGGTCTACATGTAAAATGTCCCTAAATGCATTTATAATTCTACATTCGACGTCATATTCTTGTTCTCCCGGGTATTCGTGTAATCCGTACAAAACGAAGGTATTCAACCAGTTTGTGTCGTCCGGCTTTTCTACTGTGTTTTGTCCAATAATTTCGTTACTTTTTTCTCTCAGTAGTTGTATTTCCTTTAATATTTTTTTATTTTCTTCGTCAAATTTTTTTATTTTGTAGTCCAGGTCAGATAATTTTTGGTCTTGTACAGTTTGGTGTTTTTGTAATTTGTCGGTTTTTGTGTCGAATTCCTGTTTTAGTTTTAGGGCGACGGAGTTTATTTCGCTTGTCAATATGCTTTTGATGTCAGAAAGAATGGATTTATTGTTTTTCTCTAATTTGGCGTCTAGTAGTTGACTTATACTTTCAAGGGTGAGTGCATGCATAGTGTTATCGTCATTTGATGGGGTCTTGTTCACTTGTTTTTCTATGTTTGGTGAGATTTGTGTATCGCCTATTATACTTCTACTATGTGCAGAGTGTTCGTCTATTGACATGGTGGTATCGTCTAGTAAATATTGTTTGTTCTGTCTTACTGGTGTGTCGTCATTTCTAGTACGTTTTGTAATGTTTTCGCATGTAGGGCAGTGCCAAGTATGGATGAAGTACTGTTTGTTTGTCATGTAGTACGATGTTGACATATTTATACATCCGTAATGATACTTATCTTGACAAAGGGCACATTTTAGCATCTCTTCATGTTTGGTGTTCTGCTGGCATCCTGCGGCGCATACGTTGCTAGATTTCGACATTTTCGGTTACGTAGTCAGCTGAGCGGCGGCAGTGATGGTCAGTATTGGTCACTGAATGGGGTGCGGGGGCGAGCGACTGTATTTACGGCGCACTGATTGGTCAATTTATATTAGTCACGATAACGGCAGATATTGTTTCTTTGTCAAATCATTAGTATTTTATTTTAACAATTTTGCACTGTTCACACTTATTTATCATTGGTTGTTTTTGTCGAAATATTCTTTGATAAAATATGTATGGTTTTATGTCAAGTTTTGGCACATTTGCGCACTTTTTACTTAAGATTTTAAATTAACTTGGCATATCATCATAGAGAGCGGCCATTATTGTATGGCGACCGTTTACCCGAGCCAATCTGAAAAAGAAGTCTCTAAATCCGGCCTATGCTGAAGAAGAAATCTCTAAGCCGGCTAATGAAAAGGCCTTGCCGCCGGACCGTGGCAAACGTCGAAGAAAATGGATGTCTTACTTGTCATTTGGCGCTGCTGATTAAAAGGTTCTGCAGAATTGCTAAAAGGTATTATATTGAAAATTTATTGATGGAGATGATGTCAGAACGGTTTTTTAAAGATTTTAAGTAATCCTTGTATTCTGGACTTCCTCAAAGAAATCTGCCAAACAACTTCACTTTCACAAGTTTTAAAATTTTAATTTGTGTTTTTTTTATACTTTTTAATTGAATTTAGCTGATAATCATATTTTTTCCTTCCGGAGAAGTAGTTGTTTTGTTTCAGCAGCCATGGAAAAAAATCATTTGAAGCCTGCTCTTTGCATTTTCCTGATAATTGACAAAGAAGAAGACCAAATTTCATGATAATTTCGATTTTTATAAATCATACATAATGAAAAATACTATATGGCTATATGGCTCCGGTAGTACAGAGAGGGTTATGCTCCTGCAGTGGAGACCCAAAAGACAAATACTCACTAGATTTTAATTCAATTAACTTTCAATATTCATAAAAAAATGGTCTAAAAATATGAATCATTTCATCAATTTCAACCAAACTATTCCACTATAAATAGCCATAAAGATCGATTCAGGAATTTGGACATGAAATTGAACATTTATATAATTGATTTAACTATATTGCAAACTGATAATGATCAAACTACATATCATATATTGAACCATAATTGAAAAACTTGCGTTTAAACAATTTACTAACTAAGGTTTGAACTCAGTAGAAATGTCGATAGAAATAAAAATTATCGATCTTACAGCCGACGTGACAAAATGAAATATATAATAATGACGTGAATTTTCGAAGTCAAGAGCAATTGAGCAATATGAAAAAAATAAGTAGACGAACTTGAATAAATACATATCAGCAACATTTTAAAACCGAGTTCAGTGGCGTGCTTTAAGACCGAGCTCAGTGGTGTGCCATGGGAGAGACCTATGTCCAACAGTGGACTAGTATAGGTTGATGATGATGAACATTTTAAAGGCCACGGATATTCTGTATCAGCACGAAACACCGCGATAAATATTAACGAATTTACTATAATGTCCTACAATTGACAATTTACTACAAACCGGAAGTGATGATTTTTATTTATGCAATCGAAAGTACTTTAAATGTAAAAATACTTACAGATTTTTTTAAAATTTTGCTATGCTAACTTAAACTTTTTATAACTAATTGAAAAAAAATCCCAAATGTAGGATTTATGAAGCAAAATTCCCGTGCTTAACCACATGACAATGTCAACGTCATTGTCAATCTGTCAAATAATGATGACGTTGACAGCCAAGTCTTATGAGTTGCCTGGTTGGGGAATATTTTTATTATACTGCACTATAATAAACTTTACTTGGTATATTTTTATGTTTTATTTTGCATTCAGAAAGCTATTTCGATATATTCTTCATAATTTAAGAAATAAAATATGGTGAAAAAATTTCATGCGGGCGGGACTTGAACAGGCGACCTAGTCTACGTACGACCTTTGTATGCTCTGCCATCTGAGCTACCGCACAATTCAATCTCGGCGCCGAAATTCTCTACCATATCCCATTTCCCCTTATACGTATTAAGGCTTACGTCACCTACACAACTACCCGACTTTTACTTCTTATTCTCTTCTTTTTTTATTCCTTAATTTATTAAGAATTTTCTCGGTGTGTTTGTTGAAGTGAAATTTACTTAGCGGGCTGGTTGGTTACCCGCCGAATGAATATATTACGCCAACTGCTTTTGAATGAAGTTTGAGGGCCTATTTAATAGTTAATGTAGCATAGTTGTATCGGCGCATATAGATACTTTTTTTATTTGGGAATGATACCTTGGTGCGAAATTAAAAGCAGTGATCTAGTTAAACGTTGAATGACAAGTGTATTCGATTTTTTATAATTTACATGAGTTAGGGAAAAAGGTAGTGGAAACAATTTTGGACGAATAGCACGCACATACGTGGAAATTTGGGCGCATTCCATTGCCACAGCCTTTACTACCAAGTTGGTTCCATTTTAATTTGGTGAAGATAAAATGAAGAACTTTGGAGATATGGAAGAAATCCCTAAAATAAAATAGAAGTAGTTTTTTTTTATATTTACATCTGCAACTAAAAATAAGTAAAAATTAAAAATTAATATATATTTACAAATAAAAAAGGCCGGGTAAATCGTTGCCTCGCGGTAGCGTGCCCAGAAGGCTGGCAGCATTGCCACGTTGGATGGCAATGCTGATCTTTTGGCCAAGGTATAGATCAGCCTTCTGGTCACGGGTCACCTCGATCAATTTATGGGCAATGGTGCCGAACAGCTTATGGGCTGATGGCCCCCACGTTCCCAAAGTTTCGACCCCAAACGGCTCAAATATGTAGTTGTTTCCAAGACTACTGTACTTGCGCCGCTTGAGGTCTTCTGCCGCTGACGCTGCTGAACCGGCCTTGGACCCTGCGCCCGGGAGGTGAGACGGCGCCAGTGTGTCCACGCAGGTTGCGTCCCACACAAGCGCTCGCCCCAATCTCCAGGGCACAAGGGTCATTCCATCCGGTCTCTTGCTATCATCCCGCGCCAGACCGGTAGGTTCTAAATCCGCCGGCATGTGAATGCTGGTAAGAGCCCGGTGAAAAATATTATTAAGCGCAGATTGGCGCCCAAGCCGGCCAGCTTCTGCGGCAAGAGAGACCATGATGGCCCAGTCCGTCGACAGCATTGCCACAGAGGCAACGATGTTCGGTCGTGCAAATTGCACCTAACCTTAAAGATGTCGCCTAGCGAAAGGACTCATCGTCCAGGAGTGTGCCCAAGTTGGCAGAAGGCAGTGCTTGTAACCAAAGACCGGACTCCCATTCAGCGACAGCTAAGAGACGGGCACGCTCTGCAGTATTGCCAGATGACTCAAGCAAATTAATCTGAGCTATCCTGCAAAGCGGCCCATCCCACTGCCTCTGCGAAGAAAGGAAATCAGATAAATTGTAATTTGGGCATTGAGACAACCACGCATTTCTGGCCTTTTTTTTTTTTGTATATCCGACGGCGAACGAGCAGACGAGCCACCTGATGGAAAGTGGTCACCGTCGCCCATGGACATCTGCAACACCAGAGGAGCTGCTGATGTGTTGCCGACTCTTAAGATACCTGTAAACACGCCTTTTGAAGGACCTCAAGTCATAGCACACAGGGAAAACCTCAGGAGGGAGTCCATTCCACAATCTTGCTGTACGAGGAAAAAAACCACGTGACGCTCTGACATTATTGGAGACCCAAGTGTCAAGGATGTGGGGATGGACTTTACTCCTGTGGCGAGCGGTGCGGTGGTAGAAAGGTGACGGTGGCACCAATTCAAAAAGTTCTTCAGAACACTCCCCATAGTATAGACGGTAAAATACACACAGAGAGCCAACGTCTCTCCGTAGACCGAGGGTGTCTAAATCGTCTGTGAGTGTGGGATCGTCGATAATACGAATTGCCCGGCGTTGGATGGAATCTAGAGTAAGGAGTTGGTATTGAGGTGTACCAGACCAGATATGAGAGCAGTACTCCATGTGGGGCCGGACTTGAGCTTTATATAACAAAAGTCTATGACCCGGAGTGAAGTACTGCCTCGCTCTATTGAGCACCCCAAGTTTTTTAGAAGCCATTTTGGCTTTACCTTCCAGATGACTCCGGAATTGGACCTCCTTCGTAATATCGACGCCAAGGATCCCAATACTCTTAGAAATGGTAAGAGAGGTGTCCCGAAACTTCGGTGCTATGTTAAATGGGGTCTTCTTAGCGGAAAACACGCAGACTTGTGTCTTAGTAGAGTTAAATTGAACTAGGTTTAGTTTACCCCATTCAGAGACCTGCTCCAGAGAGGTCTCAATGTCAGACTCAATTCTCTTTCTGTTCTCCTCCACCTGTGTTTGAGGGATATTTGCACTACCTACATAATATGCATCACCCGTACTGTCGTCTGCATAGCAATGGATGCTACTAGTGTTAAGCATGTCGTTGATGTGCAGAAGAAACAGCGTAGGTGATAAAACAGATCCTTGGGGGACGCCAGCATTGATGGGCATGATATCGGAGCATAATCCGTCTACAACGACCTGAATGCTTCGCCCAGATAAGAAACTAGCGACCCACAAGCATAGTCCCTCAGGAAGCCCGAAAGATGGTAACTTTGCGAGAAGAGGGAAAAATTATTCATCTATACTAAATCATCACAATAACAGCAACAAATTGCCTCGGACGAAGAAGTGGGCAACAGCTAGCTTTTATTAATATATTTCAAACTTTTCTTTCACTTTCTCTATCTTCAAAACACTTATACACATACCCATACATGTGTATTTAGTTTTCCTATAATAATATGCATACCAAATCTCTGCTCCAAATATTTTTCCAAATAAATATAATTTGATTTTTTACAATAACTCCGTTAATTTTTAAGATATCAGATTTTTTTGATTAAAACTAACGCGAGATAATAACATTATTTATATGTGAATTACAGGTTACTCACGTACGAAGTCAGCTACAGGCCGACATGTTTCAACCTCATCCGGAGGTCTTCCTCAGGGCGAATGTGAACCGAGACGCGCGCACGGAGTCGTCCCGATTCGCACTGACACTAGTGACGAGCGACGCGGCATGCGTGGGCGGCGCGGGCAGCGCGGTCCGCGGCTCGCTGAGCTCTCTGTGACAGTGCTGGGGTTGATGGGGGTTGCTGATGTTCTGCATTGATGATTCCCGTAGCTTTTCTGGGATCCCCATTTGCGTCTTCATCATCATCATCAGTGGCTGACATTGCGCGTACGTGAAAAGAGCTCACTGTGTCAAGTTCTGCTGGCTGAACATGGCTTCTACTGTCCGTTTTCTGAAGCAATGGTTTCCAGGTGACGGGTAAGCTCCAACCTCCATCGCGATTGAAATTCGGGCGTTTACTAATCTCTATAGCTTCTCGTATTTTACGAGGGACAAAGCTTTTCTCTCTCGCTAAGACTTTAGCTTTGTCAAAGCGGATGTAATGTGTAACATCCGACTCTATCGCGTGCTCGGCGATGGCTGACCCGGTGCTGTCCAATTTCTTCAGACTCCGTATATGCTCATGCAGCCTTGTTGACACATTTCGTCCTGTCTCTCCCACATAGCTCTTTCCACAGTCGCAAGGGACTTCATACACACCAGGCACATTAAGTGGATCTCTGTCCTTTGGGGAACGTACAAGCTGCCTGATTTTTGTAAGGGGTCTGAATATGGTCTTGATGTCAAATTTCCGACGTAAGAATTGACCAATTTTGTCCGTCACTCCCTTAACAAACGGTAAGTACAATAGCGCTCTCTCAGCTGATGTCGAATGTACGCTCCCATTGGTACTAATTCTGAGACTCTGTCTCCACTTATACCCGTTGCTTTCCAACACTGTCTTTACGTGTGCTAGCTCTGACTCAATGTATTGCGGGTCGCACAGTCGTAGAGCTCTGTTTATGAGTGATCGCGGAACCGACGCTAGATGGGCTGGGTGATGGTGTGAATCAGCTCTCAGATAGCGGTCTGTATGCGTCGGTTTCCGATACACTGTCTGTGACAGTGTTCCATCGGGTTGCCTCATAACCAAAACGTCGAGGAAAGCAAGGGCACCATCCTTTTCTTGCTCGCTCGTGAATTTTATTCTTGGGTGTAGCGCGTTTAGATGTTCAAGAAAAGGTGTCACGTGAGCTCTATTCAGAATAGCAAAAACATCGTCCACGAATCTCCACCAATGTCTAGGCTTGTTATCCACGCTATTAAATGCTCTATCCTCAAACCATTCCATAAAAATGTTGGCCACCACTGGAGCACTAGGCGAGCCCATTGCCACTCCGTCAGTTTGAATGTAATATTCGACTGTGACTTGCGACTGTGGAAAGAGCTATGTGGGAGAGACAGGACGAAATGTGTCAACAAGGCTGCATGAGCATATACGGAGTCTGAAGAAATTGGACAGCACCGGGTCAGCCATCGCCGAGCACGCGATAGAGTCGGATGTTACACATTACATCCGCTTTGACAAAGCTAAAGTCTTAGCGAGAGAGAAAAGCTTTGTCCCTCGTAAAATACGAGAAGCTATAGAGATTAGTAAACGCCCGAATTTCAATCGCGATGGAGGTTGGAGCTTACCCGTCACCTGGAAACCATTGCTTCAGAAAACGGACAGTAGAAGCCATGTTCAGCCAGCAGAACTTGACACAGTGAGCTCTTTTCACGTACGCGCAATGTCAGCCACTGATGATGATGATGAAGACGCAAATGGGGATCCCAGAAAAGCTACGGGAATCATCAATGCAGAACATCAGCAACCCCCATCAACCCCAGCACTGTCACAGAGAGCTCAGCGAGCCGCGGACCGCGCTGCCCGCGCCGCCCACGCATGCCGCGTCGCTCGTCACTAGTGTCAGTGCGAATCGGGACGACTCCGTGCGCGCGTCTCGGTTCACATTCGCCCTGAGGAAGACCTCCGGATGAGGTTGAAACATGTCGGCCTGTAGCTGACTTCGTACGTGAGTAACCCGTAATTCACATATAAATGATATCAGATTTATTTAAAAACCATTTGAAAGGTAATTTCAAGAGCTATAAGATCATCTTAAGTAAGATTTTTTAAAGCCCTTATTTTTTAAAAGATAAAGGCTTGAAGGGTAACGGTTACATTGGTCTCGCAGTGAAAATTAGGCTTTGAACATCTCTATCTCTGTTATTTATGAAAAACCGCTTTAAAACATGTATTTTTATTGCAAAAAATTACAATCTTTGATCTTTAATAACTCAGAAAGTATTGATTTATTCTAAAAACTTTATATAACAAATTTTGCTTAGAATTTATTTCTTTATCGACTCCTGGGGTAATTTTTATTAAAAGAATTTTCACCCCCAAGAAGGGGTGACATCCATCCCCAGGGCAATAGCGCAAGTTGGCACTATGTCACTTTTGTTTCTTAAGGCATCCCCCACCGACTCACAAATTTTTATGAAAATCGATGGAGATTCAACGAAAACGGAGGTTTAAACGTTCATTGACTGCACTATTAAATGCATAAGATAAGACAATACAATCATTAAAATGTGAGTGTCGTAACCATGTAAGGAGTAGGTACATCAAGATAGAATAATAAACATAATCAAGACGGCTCTCCTGTGTTTCCATCACCACTCCCTGACGGCTCAACAACAAGGATATTATTATAGATAGGATATCACACGGAAGTTTAATCATTTAATTTGGTCAGTGGAGGATTTAAATTGCTTGACAGTGACATTTAATTTAAACAAAGCGAAAATAAACTTCGTCGACTAGCCGGGTTATTATAATAACCTTAAAAATTTTCACTCAAGTGATCGACGTATTTTATGTAATTCGTACTCTTAAATATGTTTTATAATAATAATTAAAAGACCCCCTGATATGCACTTGGCTTAGGCCTGTGTAAATTAGAAAACCAGTTTTTCAAACAAGCCGAGAAATTAAGAGAAATAAATAAAAAAAAAAAAAATAATAACATAACCAAAACCATAACAGAAAAAATGAACAAGTAAACAGAACTGAAGGAGGAAATACAAAGACCCTGGAAACAGGATAAAATTTACTAAGCACCAATAGTTATATCGTCAACAGGCGTTATTCCTAAATACCTCCACCATAGCTTAAAGCTTTTATAACTCCAGTCCCAAATTTATACACGGTGAAATTTTTATCGTTTTGGACCCTTAAAGGGGTGACTCAGACCATCAATATGAACAACTTTTTCTATGGGAACAATGCTGGGAACTCAAAAACAATTCGTCATTTCCATACAAAAGAGTCTCGCCTTCCGGCCAGTTTGTATGAGAATATCGATTTTTTTTGAGTTCCCAGCATTGGTCCCATAGGAAAAGTTGTTAATTTTGATGATCTGAGTCACCACTTTAAGGGTCCAAAAAGATAAAACTTTCACCATGTATAGAATTACAAAAAGCTGCTATCTACACTTGCCGCATATAAGAAAAATCATGCCAATCAAAGAATCAGATCAACAGTCAGACCCCATAAATCTAGAATACGTAAATAATCTTATTTGACACTTACTTGGCCTAGGCCCCATCTTTGAGCTGATAATAAAAAAAAACAAAAATAATGATAAATCATTTATTTCGAACATGAAGATCATAATATACAAAAATTAAATTTTACAATTAATAAATTCACTAAAATATTATAACATTAAAATTCCAATCAATCAATTAAAATAAAATTATTTAAATTAAGACTGCAGTCTGTACAAGGATCATTGCTACATGGTTCATGTACAGACAGTCAAATCAACTGGCAAACACCTTCAGGACGGTGCTAGCACTGGCAATAATGCAATAAGCATTTAAAATTAATTAAAGCCCTCTGTAGGTAGGTACATATTTTGCAAAACTGTTACCTCAATAATCATACAAAATAAAAACTTGAAAGGATATTTTCGTGTGATCAGTCGCAAGAGTAAATAAATCCGCCTACAATAAACGTATCTCTCCGCCTGTTTCCATACCATCCGCTTCCTTGAAGTTTAGATATACGTATACGCGCCTTGCTTTCCAACTACTGTTAATAATAGTTTCTGATGTATTCGCGATTGTTACACATTTAAATAAAATCACTTTAATACGGTATTATCGCGTATATTACATTATTTTTACACTTAACGTTTCGAAAACTTTACAGTTTTCATGGTCGCAGGTAGACTAAGTTGACATTTGTCTTTGTGTTATAAGAACTATACAAAACTACCGCCTACAATATTTATTGATAACGTTCCGGATGTGCGCAGTAATAGCTCACGGTGTCTGAAGGTCTTGCAGTCTTGTGATGAGCTTGAGATTTTATTAAATTGATGACAGGATTCCAAGGTCGTGGTAACTGCCAACCATCCTCTCTATTAAAATTAGGATGTTTTTTTAATTTCAATAGCCTCACGAAGCATTCTGG
The DNA here is from genome assembly GCA_947532085.1 of Elegia similella. NCBI lineage: Eukaryota > Metazoa > Arthropoda > Insecta > Lepidoptera > Pyralidae > Elegia > Elegia similella. Next base: position 1,310,605 of record OX383931.1, read on the forward strand.
GAATGTATCAGTTTTCTTTTGCAAGGATAGAAAACAGATACATTTAGATACAGGAAAAGAAAACAGATACATTTTGTCTGTGACTCCCTTTATGTATGGTAAGATGGCAGGAAAACGATCGACGGTGTGAGGCTTTGGCCGGCTTCTGCAATGTGTTCTTGGGACGTTGAGATTGTTGCTTCTTAACACCGATTTTACTCGTTGAAGCTCCTCCTTGAGATGGTGGGTATCGCAGATGCCGTGTGCTCTCTGTAACAAAGATTTTCCAACGGTAGCCAACTGACATGGATGATGGTGGGATTCACGAGCCGCATAAGAAAATTAACCAACTTTTAAGTCCTGTAAAATCTAATATCCCATTACAAGATGCAGGAGTATGAAAATTGACTGTGAGTGCGGTTTATCATATATTGGGCAAACAAAGAGAAGCATCAGTACCAGAATTAAAGAATATATTGCTGACATGAAGAATAGACGCTCAACCAAGTCTGCAATCTGTGAACATGCCTTAGATAAACCCAACCACTATATGCGTTTTGATAATCCTCAAGTCCTTGCAACAGAAAACAGATACATTCCAAGAATGCTTCGTGACCTTAAAAAACAGCCTAATTTCAATAGAGAGGATGGTTGGCAGTTACCACCAGCTTGTGATCCTGTCATCAATAAAATCTCAAGCTCATCACAAGACTTCAGACACCGTGAGCCAATACTGCGTACATCCGGAACGTTATCACTTAATATTGTAGGCGGTAGTTTTATATAGTTCTTATAACACAAAGACAAACGTCAACTTAGACTAAGTTAACCTGCGACCATGATAACTGTAAAGTTTTCGAAACGTTAGGTGTAAAAATAATGTAATATACGCGATAATACCGTATTAAAGTGATTTTATTTAAATACTGTTAATAAATGTACTAAAGGGACTTTTTATGTCTTAAGGGATATGCTGGACACGTATCATCATTACACGAAGCGGGAACACTGGATGTGGCATTCTTGGATACTTCTTGACGAAATGTATTATTGCTACGTATATATGCGTAAGTATCCCCAAGGCAATGAATATATACATTACGCGAAAAGAAACACCACTTAAGCATGTGTGTACGTAAAATCGCTTGCGGCTATGTGTGGGTATCTGGATGTACGCGGGTGCATCTAGGTGCGCGGGGTGTGGAATGGGCCACTGCTTTGCCTTGGTCGAAGGCGATCTGTGTTGGCGAAAGCTAGTTATCTATAAAAACGACAAAAAATCATGTCTGTTGTATGGGAGCCCCCTTAAATATTTATTTTATTCCGTTTTTAGTATTTGTTGTTATAGCGGCAACAGACAATTTCAACTGTCTAACTATCACGGTTCATGAGATACAGCCTGGTGACAGACGGACGGACGGACAGATACACAGACAGACGGACAGCGGAGCCATATGAATAAGGTGGGTACGGAACCGTTGAAAAGTATAAATAGTATTAGGACAACATCAGTTGGTATTATCTTAGGAATTCTGCACTAATACTTTTGAATTCTTTAGCAATTTATGTTACGCGCCGAACATCTCCGATAAGGTGCTAGTAATTAGTTCGAAATCATGATGAAATCTTTCATTAAACGACGAGACTACGAGATAATCTGTTAATTTGATGAATGATAATATGAGTACATATAAACCTACTTTGAAGTAGGCAGCATATCATGTAAGACGACAAAGTGATTTGGCTTTTTACCTAGTAGTAGATACGGCACCTACCCCGTCCTACTACTAGGTAATAGAAAATAAATATAAACAAGGTACTTACTTTTCAGGTTCGCTAGGCAATGAGAAGAAGGTTTTATCATTATTCTGTTTTTGATTATTGCCATAGCCATATACACAATAATAAGTCCCACCAGCGGGCATGATTATTGTTTAAAACGCGTAGTACTCAAATCACCGTGCTGCAAGACGTGCGCGAGACGCAAACACAACAAATGCTTACAGCCCTCGACTAATTCACTCCGTGATGGCTCGTTCACCGCCCCGCGCGCCTCGACGCACCCGTGGTTATCCAGATAGACAGATATAGTAGATAATAATAAAAAGTTTCTGGGCAAGATAGTTTTTATTTATTAAGCTATTGCATAGCTTCTATCGCGGGCCTAAAGCGTGGAGATCGAATCCAAAAGTCCGTAACGAAAACGCCTAACACCCTTCACTCCGACCGGCACAGCGGTGATACTTTGACTTGGGTATTGCGACAGACTCGACGGAGTTACTGTTAGATTGTTACAGTAGCGGAGTTACTGTTACAGTGAGTTAACTTAGTAACAGTAAGTAACTTAAGTTAAGTTAACTAAAGTTTTTTTTTTTTTCTAGTGCCTTCTACCATATTGGAGTCTGTTTCAGCTGTTTTCTGTCATTCCTTTTCTCACTTTTATTCTTTTTGTACGTTCTGTCATATCTCATACGTTCCTTTCATTCACATCGTCATTTGTACCATTGCGGATGTGATTCCTGCCAACCCTATCTATATGCTCTAGCTATTTTACTTCTTTATTTTTTTTTTTCTTTAATTTTTAGAGTAACTAATTTACACAGGTTTCTTTATTTGTGATCAAACATTTTCATAGAAAATGTATGTCGGATTTATCCGATCAAAGGGTTCATTCTCTTAAATATAGTTACATTAAAACTTCATTCATAAGTTTAAAGGTTTCATAGCTTTCACTCCGATAATTCTTTAATTGGAAATCATCACAATGATTTCGATGAGGGGTATGTTCGATCTTTGTATAGCAATGTAGGTAAGTGCAGCATTGCTTCACTAATTGAGGCGATTCTTCATACATGAACTGATCCATAGTGATGATAACACCTGATGAACGGAAGGGATGGACGTTGACCATCGTGATGGTAATTTAAGGATCCTGGTAGATAACGTTTTGCTGCTAGGAACGTCACATCAACAGTCTTCGAAAATCAGCAGCGTGCGTCCGGGCGGATGGCATTCAGGTCCGTGGAACGTTTTCTTATTTGCTATTGCTATGAAAAGACGACGAATATCTCTTATTGCCTCATTACTTATTTTCCCTATAATTACAGACCATTAACAATAGAAATCCGTGTGCAAATCGCACAGCTCCATTTCATATATGTCAAATGAAAAACCGGTCTACTGGAGTCACTTGAATTTTATTTTTTGTTGCAGTCGGATGCTACCAAGAAATACTCCACGATAGGGACATGTATTATTCAATTTTGAACAATTATTTGATCAAGAAGAAAGCAAAAGAAGACGCAGAAATTAAAAAAGCAATAAAAATGTATAATTTCATGAATTCTTCACCCGATCCTAAAGATTTTACGTTCTCAAAGCCTTATAGAGCTAGACGAGACGATGGTAGGTCTTGCAACTGTTGCAACAAAGAGATTTAATATTATATTCATCGTCATCTCCTCATCAATCCACTGCTGAACATAGGCCTTTACGATTAGGAAGCCGCTTGTCTTCTACACTAATATTCTAAAGAGGAAAAATTTGATTGTTTGTTTGTATATTTGCATTGAATAAAAAATCTTTCATTATTGAAATCCTACATTATTCCTGATGAATATAGGTCATACCAATTTCAAAATAGTTAGGGATAATGTAACCCAAGGAGTGAATGAAAAATACCGAAAAAATCCTCCTAGTGCGTAGGCTGCAGAAATTATTGACAATAGAGCAAAGTAATGTACTACAGCTTTACAGAAGACATCATTTTTTTAACCTATATTGTTCCACTGCTGGGCAAAGGTTTTTTTCTTCCCATTGCCTTCCAAACATTTATATTTTGTGCCACTTCAGACCATTTCTTTTCATGACTCACACCGGCGCTTTCGAGGCCTACCTCTTTTTCTGTATCCATCTTCCGGAGTCCTTTTTGTTATAGTAGCCCATCGGTCTGGATGTATTCGGCAAACGTGACCCGCACAATCCTATTTGAGCTTGGCGGTTTTGTGCCCCACATACAATGCCAATTTTAGAGCGAAGCACAGTGTTTGACACTTTATCTAGCCTGGTGATGGATGCTTCGCTCCATCGCTCTCTGGCAAATCTTGAGCTTGGAATTCTGATTCTCAGTCAATAACCAACTTTAAGCACCGTAAGTTGGGAGTAGAAGATATCAATATCTCCAAAAAAGTCCGCGATACCATAAGTTTGACTATTTTTACAGCTATGAGTGGAGTGCCGTAGGATTTAAACCTCGGAATCCAGGACCGGTCAATAAATCCTTACTTCCTTATCCGTACTAATAATATAAATGCGAAAGTTAATTTGTTTGGTTGTTACGCTTTCGCGCCGGAACTACTGAACCGATCATCATGAAATTTTGCATACAAGTTTTCTGGAGTACGGAGAAGGACATACCTTTTATCGAAAGCTAGTCTTTAAACAAACTTTTGAAATGTATTTTAAGCAATATGTAAATAAATGATGCAACGCACAGCCGGAACTACTGTACCTAGAATATTTTAATTTGGTCGGGTTCCTTTTATAAAGCAAGTGAGCACTAATAAGGATTTTTTAGAAATTCAACCCCTAAGAGGGTGAAATAGGGGATGAAATTTATATGGAATTTTCTAATTTTTGGACATAGAAGTATGAGAATAGGTATATAAGTTTTCGATTAGTATTAAAATTATCCGATTAGGTGAAATGGACAAAAAATCCTCGCTAAAGGGGTAAGATGGGGGGGGGGGGGGGTAAAGCTAATAAAAAAAGGAAATACAGCTAATTCTTTCCTTGAACCTATTTCTTATATCACAGGCAATGAAGCATTCGATATCTCAGAGAATCATCATCGTATGATAAAAAATACAACGCGAACGCCTACCTCGATAATTCGTTCCTAGAATCTTCTTCTCATATCAAACATACATAGCAATCAATATCTCAGAGAATCAACACCCCTGATCTAGAGTTTTGAGAAATAGAATAAAAAAACGAGTCGGACTCGCGCACGAATGGTTCCGTACGCTATCGAGCAAAACCAAGCAAAAAAAATCATGTCTGTTGTATTTCTTGTAGTCTTTAGTATTAATTTTATTTTTATTAAATTATTTATTTTTGAAATGAATATATACTTAATTAAATATTCTGTGAATATTTCAAGCGTCTACCTGTTTCCGTTGTCAATATCGAGCAAAAACAAGCAAAAAAAAGCACGTTTGCGGTATGGGAGCTTCCTTAAATATTAATTTTATTCTATTTTTTTGTTTATGATGTTTTAGCGGCAACAGAAATACATCATCTGTGAAAATTTCAACTGTCTAGCTATAACGGTTCATGAGATACAGGTGACAGACGAACAGACAGACAGACGGACAGCGGAGCGCAATTAATAGGGTCCCGTTTTTATCCTTTGGGTACGGAACCCTAAAAAGCTACTCTTAAAAAAAAAACTAAAAAATAATACAGCTCTTTAGAGCTGTATTATTTTTTCATTGCTGATTCCTTTACCGGACTTTTTCACATATCCGGAGACATAATAGCTATCGATATCAGATCAAGAAGATCTAATTATCCTTGATATCAGAAGAAAGTTCTAGTACACAATCATTGTAGTCGGAGTTTGCGATTTATTTTTATAATTGTGATATGGTGAGTGAAGAAGTAGCGCTCGCTAATCGCGTGTATCCGGAATCACAGGGCGGTTTTCGTGTCCAGCGTTTCATAATCGATATGGTGTTTACCTTATTTAAATGAATATTCATTTATTTTGTCAGCCATAGGTAATATATGTGTTAAACAAAACATATTAAAGTATAGTACTCTATGCTGCGCCATTTGGCATACAAATTTCAGTCACGGGTTAGTGTAATACGTTACAATTCAATAAATAATTTAAAATAATAAGTGATGAATTGGCTTAACATATTTAAATTACCATTAACATATCCGGCGGAGTAGAATAGGACCACTCCAAGTCTTCCCGTGGATGTCGTAAAAGGCGACTTAGGAAATACAAGCTAAACAAAGCTTATAAACATCTAAGAGACCTCTCCAACCCGTCTGGCCAGCGTGGAGAGTGTAGGCCAAGTCCTCTGGCTGCTCTGGCCAAGTATGGCCCTAGTAGTACAGAGAGGGTCGTGCTCCTGTAGTGGAGACTAAAAAGGACCTGATGATGATTTAAATTTACATATTTGCGATCGCACTTGCAAATTGCGTGTATCCGGAATCACAGTGCGGTTTTCGTGTCCAGCGTTTCATAATAAAAATTAAATATTTTAAAATATTTTTATTATCTAACCTATATTTTCCCACTGCTGGGCAAAGGTCTCCCCCATTTCCTTCCACTTGTTTCTGTCCAATGCAATTTCAGACCATCCACATTGAAAAACGTCGAGGTCGTCATTAATAAAATAATATTAAATAAAATAATATTAGTGAAAAATATTACATTCGTGTCATGAAATTAGGTTAGATTAATAAGTTAAATAATGTTAAAAATATAAATTAATTTTATGTTTGCAATGTCAATCTACTTAATCTATTTGATAACTGATGTATGTAATTTCTTATTTAGTACATAATTTGTCAGGAGATAATACTAATTAAGTCCAAATATAATTGAAGTGGCTTCCGAACGCGGCTTCGCTCGCATGGATGTCGGTTATGGCGACCAAAAGATGTCCATCCTCATGGTTCAAAACCGTTTTTAATAGTTCAAAAGACGTGGTCCCACAGTTTGGATGTACCGTGTGAAGATAGCACTCTATTTGGATGTACCGTGTATATTTTCCTAGAGCTTGATATTTCTTCACGCTAGACCATCCTTCAACATCAATTCCTCTTTTCCTCCTTTCAAATTCATCGTTGCTTCATATGTAGTGAGCAGGGACTTCATAATATAATAAAGTTTTAGCTTTAGCAAAGTTGCTGGCACAATTCAAAAAATGCCATCATTTAAAAACCATTTTTCAAAGGCATAGTAACAAAGTTCTATTACAAAAAAAACACATGTTCTATTATTTGTATTTAGGAGCTCGGATAATAAGTTTCATCGATTTTGGATTAGATTTTAAATATTTTCCATACAAACTTTAACCCCTATTTTGCACAAAGTCGAGTAAATTTTAGGGTTCTGCACACAAAGGGTGCCAATGGGGCCCTATTACTAACCCTCCGCTGCCCGTCCGTCTGTCACAACTTAAACACAGAACGACAGATATTAGGAGGAATAGTTTTCGTGCAGAAAAGAGTTTTCTTAGTCTTGCAAGAGAGGTCAGGTGGAAGTGGTTTATTGAGTACTTATACTACAAAAGGAACCCCTAGGGTTCCTTTACTAGAAGCGTGGTTTTTGTAGTCAATTATTATCCGGCACGGAACCCTGATGCAAATGCAGTCTGACTCACACTAGGTCATTTATTTATTTTTCCTCTTTTACGATTCTAGGTGGGACGCCCCCATCAGACAAAGAGTATAAAAGAATGTTGCGGTTGAAAAAGTGGGGGGAAAAATGGAATTATTTTGACCCTAAAGTGGAAGGCATCGACATCAACGTGAAATTCGACAAAGAAAGTGTCAAGAAGGCGATGACGATGAAAACAATAAGGAGAAAATAAATTCGCTATAGGTAAACGTTAACTTCTGCGGCAAAAGAAATTGTTGCGTAGTTTGTATAAGATGACAACGACGTGTCGCACGCTGTAGTCACTACAATATGCGCGATAATTGCGCTAACTTCTGCGGTAAAAGAAATTGTTGCGTAGTTTGTATAAGATGACAACGACGTGTCGCACGCTGTAGTCACTACAATATGCGCGATAATTGCGCTAACTTCTGCGGTAAAAGAAATTGTTGCGTAGTTTGTATAAGATGACAACGACGTGTCGCACGCTGTAGTCACTACAATATGCGCGATAATTGCGCTAACTTCTGCGGTAAAAGAAATTGTTGCGTAGTTTGTATAAGATGACAACGACATGTCGCACGCTGTAGTCACTACAATATGCGCGATAATTGCGTTAACTTCTGCGGTAAAAGAAATTGTTGCGTAGTTTGTATAAGATGACAACGACGTGTCGCACGCTGTAGTCACTACAGTATTTGCGATAATTGCTGACTACTGCTGCTACGGACTTTAATGTTTACCTTAAGCCAACTATAAGACTTGGTTTTTAATTTCCACAAAGTTTCATAATAAACTACAGTTGCGCTACACTGCAACTGTACGCAGAAGGCGTTACACCCTTACTATTATAAACGCGAAAGTTTGTAAATATAGATGTTTGTAACTCTTTTACGCCAAAACAGCAGAATTTTTCATACTAACCATTTTATACAAGTCACCTCAAAAAATATATCATATAAGTCGATAAGTGTAACCAAAACAAAAATTATTATAAACATCGGGATTTACAGATGATTCTATTTTCTCCGATCACCCAAAATTTTGTCAAAAATTGAAGAGACACACATAGATCTAATAAGCTGACTAAGCATGACACAGCTTAACGTGATTTTGAACCCCCTAGCTTAATTGAAATCTCAGAATCAGAATCCCTAATGAAATATAGAACTGCAAGAAAAAAAGCTAGTAGATTATATTTCTAGTTGTAATACTATCTAAAAATAAACCCATTCAATTTTTTATTACAACTATTATTATTAATTCATTATATAAACAAATTTAACGAGCCTAAAATAATAAAGTGGTACTAGTGATAAAAAGAAATATATATATATATATATATATATATATATATATAATATATTTGATGTAATTGAATTTACTTTGTGTGCTTCCGCCATCAGATAGCTCATGCAAACTATCGCTGACCAGCGCCCACCTACTGGTCGATACTGCTGCATTCATTGAGGCTGCCAATGCTATTTTGATATAGGTGCTTTTATTAAATTAAGAAAGTTATAGCGGGGCGCGGGAGGAGATTACGCACGCTCTGGCATGTCATAGCGCCACCAGACATATCCTTGACGAAACATAATAGAAAGAATCGAAAAGGCGCGCCAACAATTTGTTTAATTAAGTTTTAATTAATCCGTGCCCCGGCTCCCCGCTCCACCACTTCTGTTTTTTTTATGTTATAGGACGGCAAACGAGCAAGCGGGTCACCTGATGGTAAGTGATCACCGCTGCCTATGGACAACTGCAACACCAGGGTATGACAGGTGCGTTGTCGGCCTTTAAAGGAGTTGAGGGAAGGAAATGGGGAGGGTAGGAGGAAGGATGGGCCTCCGGCTCTCTCACTCACCGAACGAAGCATAGAAGCGGTAAAGCTTCTATTCAAAAGTCGATTATCTGTGAGAGTGTGGTACTTCCACGGACGAGCCGACCCATTTATGCTACTAGCAATTCATTTTGCCGGCAGCGTAGCTACTACGACTAAAATTGGAGAAGATTAGCATGTCGACCCCGACTAGTGCCTATACTGGCATCGTCAACTCTCCTGCTATTGCCGTCGTCGACAATGCTGCCACCGCAAATGCTGTCGTCTTTACCTCGACTGAACCACCGCGTCAGCGGCACCAGTGGAAATTCAAGCGGAACCAACAAAAGCCCGATAGAGGTTCAACAAGAACCCGAAACATCGTTCCTGCAAGAGTTACAAAGCAACAGGTAGACGAGGAGAGCTTTACTCAAGTCCAAGAGGAAGTGCCCTTGTCGGGATCTGTGTGGTACCGCACTGACAGGACCCACCCAACCATCTGCTGCGTCCAGCCACCCCGACGACACAGTTCTATGTATCCCGGCTCCTCCATTCCATTAACGCTGGGGAAGTTATCAAGTCCGTTCGCGTGAAGACCAACATCACGCTGAGAGTTGTGAAGCTAGAGTCATGCCACGGCGAAACCTTCGCATCGTTTGTGGTGCGGATTCCGATTCAGAAGCTTGCAACCTTCATAGAGGCGAAGTTCTGGCCGTGGGACGATACCTGATACCCCGTTGACGCGCAATACGTCGCAGCTCAATGTGTGCTGTAGTTTTTGATATTATATTTATACTAGCTGTTGCCCGCGACTTCGTTCGCGGTAATATTTGTTGTATTTTTCTTAGTATAGATGAATAATTTTCCCCCGTTTTCTAAACATTTTTTATTGCTTCGCTCCCATTGGCCGCACCGTGATGTTTTAGCCTAAAGCCTTCCTCAATAAATGGACTATCCAACACAAAAAGAATTTTCCAATTTAGAGACTAGCTCCGTGGCGCAGCGGTCAACACGCCTGCCTGCGACACGGAGTGACCGGGTTCGATCCCCGGCCAGGTCAAGATGGAAAATGATCTTTTTCAGATTGGCCTGGGTCTTGGATGTGTATCTATATATGTATTTGTTATAAAATATAGTATCGTTGAGTTAGTATCCCATAACACAAGTCTCGAACTTACTTTGGGGCTAGCTCAATCTGTGTGATTTGTCCGTATATATTTATATTTATTAATTTAAACCAGTAGTTACTGAGATTAGCGCGTTCGAACAAATAAACTCTTTAGCTTTATAATATTAGTATAGATGTATGATAGTCTAGAAGGTATATATTCTATGGACCTGTTATATTGTGTTGCTTGATTCAAATCCTAATCCTAATCCTTACTAATATTATAAATGCGAAAGTGAGTTTGTTTTTTTGTTTGTTACGCTTTTACGCCGTGACTACTGAACCGATCATCATGAAATTATGTATACAAGTTCTCTGGAGTGCAAAGAAGGACATAGGCTACCTTTTATCCCGGGAAAAAGTACTATTCCCGAGGGATCTACATTGACGCGGGCGGAGCCGCGGGCGAAAGCTAGTCATAACAATTTTTTTTTTTTATTGAATTAGGCATTTGTTACCCATCTCACCTGATGGTAAGTGACGATAAATTCGAGGATGTTACATGCCTATTCAAGAGATACTTATTTATTCTACTTTGAATGTCCCGGGATTATACTTGTATGGGAATATAAATATAGGTTTGGATAATAGTACCTGATGGGGCGGGAGATCGAAAGGATTACCTTGGGCCGCAGGCGTGGTCCAGGTGTTCAGCGCTGGTCTTCTTCACGCTCGATCACTAGATTTTAGGGGTTGAAGCACTAACACTTTCACCACCGGGCAAATGTCCACTATTAGTTATCCTTTTCCTTGCGTTTTTGGAATTTTTATATTAGCGAGCGCGTGCGCGGGGTTTTTGCGTTAGACGAACGGACCGTCATCTTGAAGTAAGGTGGGGTGAGTATGGGTGAGTAGGTGAGAAAGAGAGGGAATGAGTGTGTGAGGGAGAGTGTGCGTGATTTAAGCGGGAAATTACTTACTCCGTGGGAAATTACAATAGACATGGTGAAATTTTGATCGTTTTGGACCCTTAAAGGGGTGACTCAGACCAGAAAAGATGTTCATATTGATGGTCTTAGTCAGCCCTTTAAGGGTCCAAAGCGACAAAAATTTCACCTATAAAAACTAGCTTTCGCCCGCAGCTCCGCCCGCGTCAATGTCGATCCCTCGGGAATAGTACTTTTTCCCGGGATAAAAGTAGCCTATGTCCTTCTCCGTACTCCAGAGAACTTGTATGCAAAATTTCATGATGATCGGTTCAGTAGTTACGGCGTGAAAGCGTAACAAACAAACAAATAAACAAACAAACAAACTCACTTTCGCATTTATAATATTAGTTAGGATAGGATGTAATAATGTTAATTTGGCATAGACAGTACCTTTTGAAAGTTGTGTCTGAAGTGTTGATAATGAAACAATGAGGAGCCAGCCTTGTAGCCACCCTCGCATCAGAAGGTCAAGAACATGGCATACATTCCAAGACCACTTAGGGTTGTCGACAAATGCCTGCGGATATGTGACGCAAAAAAAAAACCTACCGTCATCTATACTTATATTATAAAGAGGAAAGATTTGTTTGTTTGTTTGACGCGAATAGGCTCCGAAACTACTAAGACGGATTTGAAAAATCTTTCACAGTTGGGAAGCTACACTATCTGCGCTGAACATAGGCTATGTTTTACGCGGACGAAGTCGCGGGAAAACAACTAGTATTAGATAAAGAAATAACATATGGAAAAAAATCTCATGATAGCAGGACTTGCACCTGTGACCTACGTTAAAGAACTCACGATTTTTAACGTGATAACGTGTTCATCATTTCGAGTAGGTGTCACGGTCAATCGACCATGCACACCCTGGTGTCAGAGTTCTTCGGAACCGCCTCTCGGCCTCTGACGTGGTTCCTTTAACGACTACCAGATGGCAAGCGGGACCACCAGCTTATCGTGCCTTCCGGAGCACGGAATCATATTTATTATCAGACAATCAGGTGATTCAAGCCTGCAATGTCCTAACCAAACTGGAAACAACTAAACAAAGTATGCTTCCGGTGGGAATCGAACCCACGACCCCCGGGTCAACAGGCAAACGCCTTAACCACTGGACCACGGATGCTGTTGATAACGTGTTACAAATCAATGACCGCCAGCTGCACGTATGAAAAAGTGTAACGTTCCGTGTGTAAGCGGGTCACGGAAAAAGCGATAAAGAGTTACGATCGGCCTAAGCGTTCGGCTCTCAAGTTCGGCTTGTGACGCATCTACCTTTCTTCCACCGTTTTCACGTAAAATTATTGTCCGTAAACCAACTTTACAGACTTTTTTTTATATATATTTGGACCTACATTAAAATTTGAATTTAAAATTTGTATGGCAAGTGAGTGTTTTTTTATATTTTTTTTTTTTTTTTAATAAAAAAACACACACTTGCCATACTATTTTTTAACACCTGGTTATCCAGGTGTTAAAAAATAGTATGTGTTGAGAAGCAGGCCCGCTTTTCTTCATTTCATTCTTCAGTAATAAATGTTTTTTTTTAACTTATCTATACTTAATATTATAAAGCTGAAGAGTTTGTTTGTTTGTTTGTTTGAACGCGCCAATGTCAGGAAGAACTGGTTCAAATTGGAAAATTAATTTTGTGTTGGATAGTCCATTTATTGAGGATGGCTTTAGGCTATAAAACATCACGCTGCGACCAATAGGAGCGAAGCATCAATAAAAAATGTTTTGAAATCGGGAAAAAATTATTCATCTATACTAATTAATCATAATAACAGAACATGCCGCGGACGAAGTCGCGGGCAATAGCTAGTTATTAGATAAGTAGAGTATTTTAGTATTAATTTTTATTGAAGACAGTTTTTAGTTTATTTCACCAATTAATATAAATAATATAAAAAAAATATATCACAAAACTTCTCAATTAATTTTACAAATATTTAATCAAAAATAATACCCCGAATCGTACCCGACTCAAAGGTTCCCATTACTGCAGCGGCATTTCCTCTTTGAATAGCTATGGAAAGCCTTTGAACCAAATACCATCCGGAGCGGTGATCATATTCTACTTCCCTTAAACGACGTCCCACCTCACTTATAAAGTTTTTGGCTTCTGGGCACCAAGGCTCAGCAGTGTCGACGGCGAAAGGAACAAATTCGTACTGAACAGATAAATTAGAATATTTGTTGCGTTTCTGTCCAGCCGCGATCTTCGCCGTCGCTCCGGGTGATCTATTGGTATCATGTGGTCAACAGCCTCCGTGGTCCAGTGGTTAAGGCGTTTGCCTGCTGACCCGGGTGTCGTGGGTTTGATTCCCACCGGAAGCATACTTTGTTTAGTTGTTTCCAGTTTGTTTTGGACATTGCAGGCGTGAATCACCTGATTGTCTGATAATAAAGATGATTCCGTGCTTCGGAAGGCACTTTAAGCCGGTGGTCCCGGCTGCCATCTAGTAGTCGTTAAAGGAACCACGTTAGAGGCCGAGAGGCGGATCCGAAGAGCTGTGACACCAGGGTGTGCATGGTCGATTGACCGTGACACCTACTGGAAATGATGATGATGATGATGAGTAAGATAGAACGCCGCGTAGGTATTTTAGTACATCATTTTGAATATTTAAGTTCCTTAGAATTTAAAAAAGACATGACTTCCCTGTGAAGTGAGTTAAGACAAAAAATTAAATATCTCACATTTTATAATGAAATCAAAAAGCTCCCATAATGAACGTTATAGATATAACACTCCATTTTGTGAAGGTGGGCCATCTCTGCAAATATTATAGTGTATTAATTTTGCTTGTAGTCGCCTCAAAGCACAAGACATCCAATAAGAGACGGATTGATCCCATTGTTGGGCAAAAACCTGACAACACAACCCTAAAAGTGATCATCATCTACCTTATCCCATACTTGGGGTTGGCGTTTTATGTCCCTTCCACAACGTCCTATTTTTCACTACTCCTGCATGCACTGCCATCTCTTTCATATCTTTTTTTAATCCATATACCGCTGATTTTATCTTACTCTCCTGTTCCATCCACTTTTATGTTTAGCTTCTTTTGGTCCGATGTCATCTCTTCTCGTAACGTGACCATACCATGACTTCACAAAAAGGAGGTTATCAATTAGGTTCTATGTATTGTTTTAATGTTTGTTACATCAGAACTCTGAAATTTATAAACCCACTAGTATTCGCCCGCGGCTCCGCCCGCGTCAATGCCGATCTCTCGGGAACAGTACTTTTTCTTAGGATAAAATGTACCCTATGTCCATATCCGTACCCCAGATAACGTGTATGCAAAATTTCATGATGATCGGTTCAGTATTTACAACGTGAAAGCGTTACAAACAAACAAACTCACTTTCGCATTTATAATATTAATAATTAGCATATGAACAATTCTTTTTTAATTTGAAGGGATATGTTTAAAGTTTGTCGCATTTAAATTTTATGATAAAGTCGGTTTTTTTGTATGAAAGATTATTATAATTAGGTGCGGTGTGGAACGTCTTCTCACCAAAAAATCCTCACTTTGTCCAATCGTGTTACCCTGTCACCCCCTAACACCACCGTAGATATTTGATAGCTGTGGGGTGACAACCCTAGAAGCAATCGTTAGTGTCTTATTAGTTAGGGTAAATGGACGGAGTTACCGTCGGCGGCCGGCGGCATGCCAACTACGAAAGAAGAAGAAGAGAACACCCGCCTTTTGTGATGGATGTACGGAGAAGATATAAAACTAGTTACTATCGAGTGGCAGCAAAGGTAAATAAATAGTCTAAGTACAGTAGCAACTCGTCAAAATGGTTTGTTCTCATTGAGTCACACCACGATGAGTAACACTACTACCCAATGGGAAAAAATACCGTTGTGTAGACATAGCAACTATCTTTTTCCCAATGAGTAACACGTTACTCATTGGCACTCTGTATTCCCGTTCAGTAACAGTAATTAAGAACTGTTATAATTTCCAATATTTGTTTTATAAGTAACAATTGTAAAAGAATATGTAACAAATTAGCGTAGAATTTATTAATATATTAAAAAATATTAGTTACCTATAACTATAAATTTGTAAGTGTTACTGAACAAGAATACAGAGTACCAATGGGTAAACACTGTTACTCATTGGGAAAAAGATAGCTGCATCGTGTAACACTACTACACAACGGGGTTTTTAAAAAAAAGAATATGGCCTTCCCCGGGTCTCAAATAACGTCTATACCAGATTTCATCCAAATTGGTTCAACGGTTGAAGCGTGAAAAGGTGCCAGATAGACAGAGATACTTTCGTATTTATAATATTAGTACGGATATGGATTAGTATGGATTAGCAACTCATCTAAAATGCTAATGAACTAAAATAAAATGACGCCATAATAGGAGGTTTATTTTTGCGTTTTGAGCAAGCGGGTCACCTGATGGTAAGTGATCACCGCCCATAGACATTGGACAACTGCAATACCCGGGGTGTGACAAGAGCGTTGCCGCCCTTTCAAGATGACGTAGACTAGTTTTTGTAGGTTTGAATGTGATTTGCCTAAAACATAACAGTTTAACAGCGAAGTTCGTAGTGCGATTGCAATTTTACTACAAGTATAATACAATATCATATTACCTTATAAACACGATATCGCTGAAAGCAAAGTAACCTACTTCATGACCGACTTCAGATTTAATAATAGTATTAATGATTGATATTGCACGGCGATACGGAACCCTTATTGGTGTGTATGCTAATGCCACTTACACGTGGCCAGTTTTTTTTTTTAGTAAATATGGTATGGTGGTACGGATCCTTTCGTGTGCGATTCCGACTCGCACTTGATACCTTAAGGCACGGAATAAGTACTAGTACTCACGTACAGAAGTCTCTGCAAAGGTGTTCAAAGAAATATCAACTCAATGTACTTAGCGATACGGTGTAATTTAGCTCGGGTCAGAACGCAGCACCTTTTAGTTTAGATACCTGCAGCAAGCCATTTTTATACTAAAGCAAACGATTCATAATATATTGAAGTCGGTGAACATATATATATATATATATATATATATATCATATACAATTATACATAATTGACATAAAAATTGACATTACAGCTGTCATCTGGTCGGCATCTCGGTTTTCTCACTTTTGCCGTTAAAAATAGTAAATGTGGTTATTTACGGCGGATTTGTTTCTAATGCATGGTGTCGCGGTTCAATAGACACCAGACTGCGTTATCTTCTGAATTCATGCTATCAAATTCAAAGGAGTGCAAAAGGTGTCGGACTACCTACCTGAGCTAAGTATTATTCTATATAGTGAATCAAGCACTTTGCACAAAGCTAAAATCTACTATCGGGTATGGGCATTCCATTTATCTTGTCTCTATGGCGCATTCACATTGGCGTTCGAAATGAAATGAAATGAAATGAAATAGAATTTTATTCAAATTTGGATATCATGTATCTCTTTCTGAACGTCATATTATTATTTTTAATATTTGCAAAATCGATAAGCTACTAGCGTTTCGAAACGACCACTGCTGAGAAGAATACGCCGAAAGAAACTCAGTCCAGTATTGGTCCCTACGTGCCTGAAGGGCTACACTTTCACATATTTATAACAGATTGAATTATTTTACATTAAGTAATCACCGATGTACAATTTATTGAATATATTACTTCCATGGAGTTTTATCTGATAAATAGTCATAAATACAATAATAGGCATTTTTAAGCAATTGATTTTTAACAGCAGTCTTAAACTTACCTAATGACAGAGCCAATATTTCTTCAGGAATTCTATTATAGAAGCGTATACTAAGTCCCAAAAATGAATTCATTGTTTTCTGTAATCGCAAAGTTGGTATCGCTAATTTATTTTTATTTCTCGTATTCCTGTTGTGGATATCACTATTTTTCGCGTAAAGATGAAGATTATTACGAACAAACATAATATTTGCAAATATGTATTGCGCGGGGAATGTCAAAATATTTATATTTTTAAACAATTCTCTAAGAGATTCTCTAGCACCTAGTTTATATATAGATCTGATAGCGCGTTTTTGAAGGACGAATATGGTATTAACTTCTGCTGCGTTACCCCATAGTAATATCCCATACGACATGACACTATGAAAGTAGCTGAAGTATACCAAACGCGCAGTATCAACGTCAGTCAACTGTCTTATTCTTCTAACAGCGTAAGCAGCAGAACTAAGTTTACCCGCTAAGGATGTGATATGGGCACCCCATTGAAGTCCCGAGTCAACTGTCATCCCAAGAAATACTGTTTTATCTACCAAATCTATCGTTTCGTTTTCGACCACTATGCGTGTTGGTACTTTTGTGACATTCGGTAAACAAAATTTAATACACTTCGTCTTTTTAGCGTTTAACAGCAAATTGTTTGCTGTAAACCACTCTAATACTTGAGCTAATGTACTATTGACCTCGTCAAAATTGTCTGTTGTCCTATCAACAGGGAAAATAAGAGAAGTATCATCGTTCTTCCTGAAGTCCTCTGGATGAGGTCGAAATTTGTCACCCAGTTCTGACTTCATATACTCGGTTGCTAAGGCCGCCATCGGTTGTCCTAGCGACCACATGCGTCGCTAGGGAGCTTCCACTGCAGCGTCCAATCACAAGATCATCCTGTGTGACGCACCACAAGACGCATGCGTCTTGTTACCAAAACAAGCAGCCGTGCCGTTATATTTTGACTTTGACTTTGTTATGTTTACAGATGGTTTACAGTGTACCTTTTAAGTTATTTTATTGTGTTTTTAAATATGTTTTAAGCTATTATTTTCAGTGAATGTTGTGAATGCATTCCGGGACCCAATCTTGTGATGGCACGTCGAACGCGACGCATACATGTACACAGTGTAACAAGTCTTTCAAATCTTTGAAAGGCCTCAACATACACACTACAAAAACACACAGGAAATGTATTAGCCAAAACAGTTCACCTTTAGACATTTATCCCATTATTCCAAGTGCGCCTACTTATGTAGCCAACGATCCAACTCCTTTCCACACATATCTTAGCCATTTGAAAAATAGTATACCCATAGTTAAAAGAATCCCTCGAGGAGCTCGAATAACCGTTGCTACACATTTATCACATTTAATCCAGAAATGTTACATAAGCAATTGTACTCAAGACTGGCAGAACCTATTTATATTTTCATACAGCACACTACATATAATAAAAACTGATGAACCGAATTTATCCTTAACACAAAAGATTAAGAATAACTGTGCTGTAAGCTCCTTGCCCTCTCCCGCACCTCTAATCAAACATGATGCCCCTCGTAATCGCAACAAACTCGTCGAAAACAAAATCTGTGATGGAGATCTCAAAGGTGCCGCTCGCCTTTTGTTCTCCAACGACGTGCTATCACCAGATACCCCTGACACCCTTCAGGCCTTACGGACAAAACATCCTCCAGCTCCAGTAAACCCATATTTTCTGGACCCACCAACAGCAGGGCAAGCATGCCTTCAAATTCAAAACAAAGATGTTACGGATGCCATTTTATCTTTTAAACCAGGTTCGGCTGCAGGTTTGGATGGAATCTCACCCCAACATTTGAAAGACTTAACATCGCATTCTGTGGGTGATGCAGGCGAGCAACTTGTAAATTCGATCTCTAAATTAATCAACTTTATGTTTTCCGGTAATGTCAATCCAGAAATTGTTCCGATTCTTTTCGGCGCGAACCTCATTGCCCTCACCAAAAAGGACGGAGGGGTGTGACCAATTGCTGTTGGATCAACACTACGACGTCTGGCCTCCAAAATTGCTGTTCGACATATTTTACCAAAATTAAATTCGGAGTTTGAACCCGTACAGTTAGGCTTTGGTGTAAAAGGAGGGTGTGAGGCAACCGTCCATGCTTTACGCTCTTTCCTAACTTACGAACAGCCTGACGTGTTGCTCAAAATTGATGTCAAAAATGCATTCAATTCGGTAAATAGGGATACCCTGTTGACGGAAATAAAACAACATATACCGGAAATATACAATTATCTTCTTCTCAGTTACGCTGACCCAACAAAATTGTTATATCATTCTAATGAACTGTCCTCGGAAGTAGGTTGTCAACAAGGTGATCCCCTTGGGCCTGCAATTTTTAGTTTGGCCATTAATCCGATAATCAGAAATTTAAATTCTAAATTCAACGTTTGGTATTCGGACGACGGAACCCTAGGAGGTGATGTGGATACCGTGTTTTCGGACCTTTTTTATAATCAAAAATAAATTTGAAGCCATTGGTTTGGAGCTAAATTTTAGTAAATGCGTACTTTATATAAATAACTGCGACTTAAATTTAAATGATGTAAGACAAAAATTTAATATTTTGGCTCCAAATATTAAAATAGTAAACAGTAATTCCCTTTACCTTTTAGGTTGTCCAATTTTTGATGAATCTTTTTCTGAGTATATTAATAATTCAATTACTAAATTTCAAAATTCTGCTGACCGTCTCTTTGAAATTAGTCCACATTATGCACTTTGCATCTTAAAATTCTGTCTTTTCGTCCCAAAATTTACGTATGTGCTCCGTTGCTGCTCATTTTGGAAGCATCCAGACCTATTGACACAAGTAGACGACTTAATAAAAATTAGCTTAGAATCGATTCTTAATATGCAACTGAACGAGCAATCTTGGACACAAGCATCCCTACCCATCCG
Organism: Elegia similella; assembly: GCA_947532085.1. NCBI lineage: Eukaryota > Metazoa > Arthropoda > Insecta > Lepidoptera > Pyralidae > Elegia > Elegia similella. The sequence continues at coordinate 1,330,598 of OX383931.1, forward strand.
TTATGGTGGTTTAGGGATTCGCAAAATTTCCAGTGTCGCTTTACCAGCCTTCCTATCTTCTGTCCATAGTTCAGTAAATCTTATAAGTAAAATTTTAAGGGCAACCCCTTCAAACTTTGAGATTGCTGGCTTGGAAGAAGCTAGAAACGCTTTCTTAATTGCATGCCCAGGTCAAAATTTTCCAGTTTCTCCAAATTCACAGAGGAGCTGGGACGACATAAACTGCAAATTGACTTATGATAATCTTTTGAGCTGTGGTACAGGTTCGGCGCGTGCTAGGATTTTGGCCTTGGGTGCGCATGAGGCCGGTTACTGGCTTTACGCGTACCCTTCGTCAAATACAGGAACATTTCTTGAGCCTGACACACTCCGAATCGCAACCTGTCTACGGCTTGGGGTTCCGGTGTGTGCTCCTCATAAATGTCCCTGTGGCAGTGATGTTGACAAGCTAGGACATCACGGACTGTCATGCCAAAAAAGTGCAGGCCGCTTCTCTAGACATGCCGCACTTAACGATATCATACGCCGGGCCCTTGCCACCGTTAACGTGCCAAGTCTACTTGAGCCGACTGGTATTGCAAGAGACGATGGCAAGAGACCGGACGGCATGAGTTTGATTCCATGGAAGATGGGCCGGGTGCTGGTATGGGATGCAACCTGTTCAGACACGCTGGCCCCCTCCCATCTACATGGAACCAACAACAGAGCTGGTGCGGCTTGTGAAGCGGCTGAAAAAGCTAAAGCTTGCAAATACAGGGGTCTAGGCTCCGAATATGTTTTTGTCCCATTTGGTGTCGAAACCCTTGGTCCGTGGGGTCCTAGCGCTATAAGGCTTTTTAAGGAAATAGCAAAAAGGTTAGTCGACATCACAGGAGACCGAAGAGCTGGCAGCTACCTCGGACAAAGAATTAGTCTAGCTATTCAAAGGGGGAACGCTGCCAGTATCTTCGGAACCTTGCCTAAAGGGACTCCTCTTAATAATTTATTTTAGTTATTATATTATATATTTTAAGGTTTTTAGTTTTAGTTTCATTGTACAAGTATATATATATAATTTTATTTCTGTATGTTTATTGTTATTATTAGAATGTATATCAAAATTATATGTTAAGTTTTCTGTTGTTAGATGTAGGTTATTATTTATGTTGAGAAGTGAAATATGACAATTAATATATGTATATTGTTATTGAATAAGTAATTATACATAATATCATCACGTCTACATCCCTTACTGGGTAGGCAGAGCCTATGGTCATAAGACCGAAAGGCCACGTTCAGCGTGTGGTGGGCGTTAAAGTGGAAAACGGAATCAAAATAGTGATGGGTTGCTAGCCGCATTGCCTATTGTCATGATTCTTTAGATTTTCGCCCATTCCCTTGACCGGCTTCTACGGTCTGCGCGGGAAGAGAAGGAGCTGGCACATTCTACGTTTTTTCTTTTCTCCCAGACCAGCATGAAAGAAAGAAAAATCTATTACCCAGACTAATTTGAAAACGACATTTTTCCATCATGTACCTGGCCGGGGATCGAACCAACTTCGATCGATTCAAAGGCACTCGCGGTACCACTCACTGATCAACCAGAAGTTGCAAGGTTTATGCGTAATTGTGCTTCAAACATATTTTCTTTTTGTTGCAGCCCATCCTTACTAATATTATACAAGTGATAGTATTTTTTTTAAAGAATAAAATAGACATTTTCTCAAACATGCTCGGAAATGTAGGCATTATTGTAGTAAAATGAAGCCACGAAGTTTGTAATTCTTGGCTGGTGCACTACTTTACCGGCCTAGGCCAGGAAAGTAAGTATGAAATTTCATTCCTGCTCGCTGCTCAAAACTTTTTAATTAATCTATATAACTTGTTCTATGTAACTTGTCATACAGCCAATGGCTATCACATTGTAAAAGAATGCACTCATCGAGCATATAAGTATATGAATATGAAAATAATTTAATTAAATTGTTGGTACACAAAAATATGCCAATAATAAAAAGAAAAAACGCGGGAAAGCAGATTTTTTCGGTATTACATTTCTTGGGTAAAATATGCCTGGGCTGTATAGGCTATGTTTCCTTAGCACGAAATGACAATAGAAATAAAAAAGAAAATAACGCGGGAATGTACTATTATTTATTTTCGGCGTACTGCAAGCAAGGTTGTTGTTTAGGATTGTTTTGCAGATTGCTTCTAGTAGAGTTTATAATGTAAAATTGGTGTTTATGACTAACTAAAGTGTCATGGTGCGGATTTAGAGATTTACATAGCGGGCTGGTGGTCGCTCGCGTTACTGCGTCGTCTATGATCAAACCAGAGGATTCGTGGGAATTGTCGCCAGGAGCTCCATCGAATCAACGAAATGAATTATACCATCATTTCTTTGATAAAACGTTGAAAAATATGAAGGAAAAGGCGTAGGACACCAAATGCCGTAAATCAAATATGAAAATAAAAATGTACATAGATACTATTATAGTTTTTTTATATTATACTAATTTATTCCCAGTAGTACGTCTTTCATTATTTCCTCGCATTTATTGAGAAAAGCACAATACATGCCTTTGCCGGGAATCGGCTTGCCGGACTCGTATTTATTGCCAAGGCCTCGCTGACGCTCGGCCTTGAAAACTCTACTCGTCCGGCAATCCCTTACTTCCCGGCCTCTGCAGTAATGTACTAGCCGGTAGCGTGACTCTACCACAACTACAATATAACGTTTACCTCATCCATTCAATCCAGTCCGGCCCCACATGGAGTACTGCTCTCATATCTGGTCTGGTGCACCTCAATACAAACTCCTTCCTCTTGATTCCATCCAACGCCGGGCAATTCGTATTATCGACGATCCCACACTCACAGATCATTTAGACACCCTCAGTCTACGGAGAGACGTTGGCTCTCTGTGTGTATTTTACCGTCTATACTATGGGGAGTGTTCTGAAGAACTTTTTGAATTGGTGCCACCGACACCTTTCTACCACCGCACCGCTCGCCACAGGAGTAAGGTCCATCCCCACATCCTTGACACTTGGGTCTCCAAAAATGTCAGAGCGTCACGTGGTTTTTTTCCTCGTACAGCAAGATTGTGAATTGGACTCCCTCCCGAGGTTTTCCCTGTGTGCTATGACTTGAGGTCCTTCAAAAGGCGTGTTTACAGGTATCTTAAGAGTCGGCAACGCATCAGCAGCTCCTCTGGTGTTGCAGATGTCCATGGGCGACGGTGACCACTTTCCATCAGGTGGCTCGTCTGCTCGTTTGCCGTCGGAGATACATAAAAAAAAAAAAAAACAGAAAACAAAGCACGGTTGCCCGGATCCAGGGTCTAAAATACGTCTTTATTCCCATGAATATTCAATGTGGATCATAGGCTAAATTTCCATTGTCTATTGTTTCTTAAGCTATAATCCATATCAACTACGTAACACGTAAAAAATATGAGCGACATTACAATAGTAGAAAAAATTCAGATAAAAAACAGCGAACTGCATTTTTTTGTATTTAGGGTCCCGTACCCTAAGAGTTCAAACTTCGGAAGGCACGTTAAGCCGGTGGTCCCGGCTGCCATCTGGTAGTCGTTAAAGGAACCACGTCAGAGGCCGAGAGGCGGGTCTGAAGTACCCTGACACCAGGGTGTGCATGGTCGATAGAGCGTGTCACTTCAAAATAGTTCAATTGAGTAAGTATCCCTTAAACAAGTCTAGAACTTACTTTCGAGATAGCTCAATCTGTGTGATTTGTCCGTATATAAGGTCAATTTAAGCACGTGCACCTATAAGCTAGAGAAACGCTTTAGAAACAAAATATAAAAAAATCGCCACGCTAGTTTTCGAGATACCTGGACGACATTTAGAAACACAGACGAAAAAATATCCAATGTCTGAAAAACAATCACATCAAATCAAAACAGCTGATTTATCGATGTTAATTAATTTTTTTTATTAATTTAAAAAGCTATACCAAAAACTGCCGTGTCTATTGCTTAAATTTTGCTACATAGGGCGCACTGTAAGTTTCCGGAACGGGCCACTTACATAAACAATATTTAAAAATTTATTGCAACATTTGAAAAAAAAAAATCGTGGCTATAGAATGCAGTTTGTTTCATTTGACTGTCTTTTGTTTTTACCTTGTGGCGCCAATTAAAAAATTGTGTGTCTGCATCAACATGGATTTAACTCGGGAAAATTTTCGTAGTATGATTTTCTACGATTTTAAGTGTAATTTGACAGCTCAACAGAGCATCGCTCGGCTTGAAACAGCTTTTGGCAATGAAGCACCATGCAAAAAAACTGTTTATAGCTGATTTGTAGAATTCAAGCGTGGTCGTATCAATCTCAGTGACGAATCTCGCGATGGTCGGCCGTCCACCGCTGTGACCAAGAAAAACATCGATGTTGTGCGCCGTATGATTGAAACAGACAGGCATGTGACCTACCATGAAATTCGCGCATCCTTAGAAATAGGCATGAGTCAAATACAATTAATCCTACACAAACATTTGGGTGTGAGAAAGCTGTGCTCGCGGTGGATCCCACACAACTTGACCGAGGCTCAAAAAACGGACCGCGTCACTTGGTGCAGTGCCATGCTTACCAGATTCAACGAAGGTACGTCAAATTTGGTGTGGGACATAGTAACAGGTGACGAAACATGGATTTATTGCTACGACCCCAAAACAAAGCAGCAATCGAGCGTATGGGTCTTTCAAGATGAGCCGAAACCAACCAAAGTGGCGCGCGTGAAAAGTGCATCTAAGCGGATGATTGCTTCTTTTTTTAATAAAACTGGACACGTGGCTACTGTTGCTTTAGAGAATCGTCGTACAGTGAATAGTGACTGGCACACGACCATTTGTTTGCCGGAAGTTATTGACGAACTCCGTAAAAATAACCGTTAACGCCGTATCATCCTTCACCACGACAATGCTAGTTCTCACACGGCCAGACAGACAAATTACTTTTTGAAGGCGAAAAATGTAGAACTCATGAGTCATCCTGCATACAGTCCCGACCTGGCACCTTGTGACAAAAATTAAGAACCAATTACGCGGTCAACGATTTTCATCACCAGAAGAGGCTGTCGAGGAGTATGAAAAACACGTTTCAGAGGTCACCACAGAGGAGTGGCACAAAAGTTTTCAAAACTGGTTTCATCGAATGAAAAAGTGCATAGACGCCAAGGGAGATTATTTTGAAAAACAATAAATTAATTTTGTACCTTTAATAGTATTTTTTCATATTCATTCCGGAAACTTATAGTGGGCCCCACGTACTAAAGCATTTCTTTGACCTATTATACCAGCCCTATATATAAACCTATCTGCCCGCGACTTCGTCCGCGGCAATTTCTGTTATTATAGACATATACCTACTGTCGCGGACATTTTTTTAGTTCGTTTAAAGAGGAATAATTCCTTAATACACATTTTTTGGGTAACTTGAACCGTTTACGCATCGCACGCGTCGGATGTCCTCAACTATGAATAATTTCCCCCAGTTTTTAAAACATTTTTTATTGATGCTTCGCTCCTATTTGTCACAGCGTGATGTTTTATAGCCTAAAGCCTTACTCAATAAATGGACTATCCAACACAAAAAAAATCCAATTTGAACCAGTAGTTCCTGAGATTAGCGCGTTCAAACAAACAAAAAACACTTCAGCTTTACAATTTAAGTATATACATATATATTGTACTAGCTGTTGCCCACGAATTCTTCCGCGGCAATTTCTGTTATTTTGATTAATTCATTTTTTAATTAGTATAGATGAATAATTTGCCCCCGTTTTCTAAACAGTTTTTTATTGATGCTTCGCTCCTATTGGTCACAGCGTGATGTTTTATAGCCTAAAGCCTTCCTCAATAAATGGACTATCCAAACCAAAAATAATTTTTAAATTTGAACCAGTAGTTCCTGAGATTAGCGCGTTCAAACAAACAAAAAATTCTTCAGCTGTATAATTTTAGTATATACATATATATTGTATGGTAGTACGGAACCGCTACTTTAAACCCGTCTCGCGCTTTGCCTGTATAATAATAAGTATTGGGATCACTTATATAACTACGTTTGGTGATATATGTCACTGTTGTAGAAGTGTCAAGAAGCTGCAAGATGTTATAAACGCGAAAGTTTGTGAGTATATCATCATTTCGAGTAGGTGTCACGGTCAATCGACCATGCACACCCTGGTGTCAGAGTTCTTCGGAACCGCCTCTCGGCCTCTGACGTGGTTCCTTTAACGACTACCAGATGGCAGCCGGGACCAACGGCTTAACGTGCCTTCCGAAGCACGGAATCATCTTTATTATCAGACAATCAGGTGATTCACGCCTGCAATGTCCTAACCAAACTGGAAGCAACTAAATAAAGTATGCTTCCCGTGGGAATCGAACCCACGACCTACAGGTCTACAGGCAAACGCCTTAACCACTGGACCACGGAGGCAGTATCACCACGGAGGCGGTGTGAGTAGAGAAAGTCGGCTAAGTGTTTGCAAACTTTTGTTAAATACCTATATATACCCGTGAAACCCTTAAATATCTGTGGTCCATCAGGCCATATTGCCTGATGGACCACAGATATTAAAGGGTTTGCTGTCTCTCCAAGCCTTACGTACACAGGAAACGCCCAAAGCCGAAGTCCGTCCCTCCTGGGGGCTCTTTGGTGATGTTGTCTATAAAGGCTGAGGGTACTCTGCCCTCGCCTCAAACGTCCGGTGAAAGAGCAAAAGCTCACTTGGAGCTAGCTACATAGTAATCAAAGAAATATATATTGTCTAGCAAATATTTGTCATGCTCCGTGGCGCAGCGGTCAACACGCCTGCCTGCGACACGGAGTGACCGGGTTCGATCCCCGGCCAGGTCAAGGTGGAAAATGATCTTTTTCAGATTGACCTGGGTCTTGGATGTGTATCTATATATGTATTTGTTATAAAATATAGTATCGTTGAGTTAGTATCCCATAACACGTCTCGAACTTACTTTGGGACTAGCTCAATCTGTGTGATTTGTCCGTATATATTTATTTATTTATTACTAGCTTTCGCCCGCGGCTCCGCCCGCGTTAATGTCGATCCCTCGGGAACAGTACTTTTTCCCGGGATAAAATGTAGCCTATGTCCTTCTCCGTATCCCAGATAATGTGTATGCAAAATTTCATGATGATCGGTTCAGTAGTTACAACGTGAAAGCGTAACAAACAAACAAACAAATAAACAAACAAACTCACTTTCGCATTTATAATATTAGTTAGGATATCTAATGTCTTTCTGTGTCCTTTGGATCCAAACTGTTTGAATTTCCGACTTTTTTTGTGATGTGAAATCGGTGTAATTTGGTGTTATAAACCCATATTTATGAACAATGTGTGCAATAACTAAAGTGTCATGGTGCGGCTGTAGTTAGTTTTACTTAGCAGGCTGGTGGTTGCCCTCCTTGCGGCGTCGTCTATGATCAATCCAGACAACTGACTGATGTTGATACTGCGCGTTTGGTATAATTTAATTACTTTCATAGTGTTATGTCTTATGCGATTTTACTATGGGGTAACGCTGCAGAAGTAAACACCATATTTGTCCTGCAGAAACGCGCTATTAGATCTATATATACCTAAACTTGGTGCTAGAGAATCTCTTAGAGAATTGTTTAAAGATATAAATATTTTAACTTTACCTTCTCAGTACATATTTGCGAATATTATGTTTGTGCGCTATAATCTTGATTTATATAAGAAAAATAGTGATATCCATGACCAAAACAAGAAAAAAAAAAAAATTTGCTACACCAGTATTGCGATTGCAAAAACTATGGATTCATTTCTGGGTCTGCTTCAGGAGTACGCTTCTATAATAAAATTCATCCAGAAATATTAGGTCTGCCTTTACTTAAGGTCAAAACGATTGCAAAAAACCAATTAGAAAAAAAGGCTTATTACTGCATTGATGATTATATAACTGATAAAAATGCGTGGAAATTTATATAAATTTATTTAATGTTAACAATTTAATCTATAGTATGAAAAATTGTGTTTAATGTTAACAATGTATTCAGAGCCCTGCAGGCACGTAGGGACCGTATTCTTCTCACCAGTGGTCGTTCCGAAACGCTAGTAGTATTTTAATTTTGCATATATTAAAAAATATATAAGAAATAAAAATATGACGTTCAAAAAGAGATACATGTATCCAATTTTGAATAAAAATCTTTGACTTTGACTTTCCAGTGGATTCATGGCAATTATCGCCAGTCTCCGTCGAATCAAACCGTGAAGTCCACTGAAATTCCCGCTAAGATCTCCATGGAGATGCTCGCTTCCATTTCACTCAAAACCCTTATAAATTAAGGTGCTATGGCTCCCAGGTGGGGCAGAGGGTTTCTACAATATTTCGCCATTGCGATCTATCCTTGTCTACGCGCTTTACTTCAGGACAGGTTGACCCGATTGACTTCATCTCCGCCTTTACACCAAATTAGGGTACACTGACACTAGCCGTGTGGTTTCCGGCAGAGTAGAATAGGACCACTCCAAGTCTTCCCGTGGATATCGTAGAAGGCGACTTAGGAAATACAAGCTAAAAAAAGCTTTTAAACATCTGTGAGACCTCTCCAACCCGTCTGGCCAGCGTGGAGAGTGTAGGTCAAGTCCTCTGGCTGCTCTGGCCAAGTATGGCTCTAGTAGTACAGAGAGGGTCGTGCTCCTGTAGTGGAGACTAAAAAGGACCTGATGATGAGATACACTGACTTGTATTACTCTTTCTCCTTTTGTTTCAGAAAGATGACCCAGACCGCGATGATTCAACGCACGCAGACGATAAATGAAGACAACGCCACAATAGTTGAAGAAAAACGAGTCTACGATCAACTGCGTCCAAAAAATGAACCAGGATTCATGTCTTACATCAGAGATTGGGAGAAGAGCGTGGGATTCGTCACTCCAGTTAGATGGTCAAATGTAGTGGTCATTACATTGGGCCACGTTATATCGCTCGTGTGGTTGTTATATATAGTTTTTTTTTCACACCTGCCCAAATGGCAGACCGTACTATTTGGTAAGTACCTTCCCATTATCATCATGATTTCAGTCGTAAGAAGACCACTGCTGGACCAAGGCCTCTCTCAAGCATTCTTCGTTCCATGGGAGGATATTGATGGCAATATCCTCCCATGGAACGAAGCGCACGCCTGTCAAACGTGGTGAGTATGGACTCACCACGTTTGACAGGCGTAAGCATTCTTCGTTCCATGGGAGGATATTGCCATTCTCACCACGTTTGATAGGCGTGAGCTCGGCCTTCCGAGCTGCTACTTGCTTTTCCTCCATTCATCCGAGTGAATAGTATCCTAATACCTTCATCCCCTTCCTAATTCCAATAAATTCCTATCCTTCTCCAGTTTAAGTATGCTTACTTTGGGCAGCAGCATCGGAAGCGCAAGAAACCAGAGAAACTGCGCTCGCCAAACGCCTGCCAAGCGTGGTGAGTACGGCAATATCATCATAATCATCATCATCAAGTCCTTTTTAGTCTCCACTACAGGAGCTCGACCCTCTCTGTACTACTAGGGCCATACTTGGCCAGAGCAGCCAGAGGACTTGGCCTACACTCTCCACGCTGGCCAGACGGGTTGGAGAGGTGTCTTAGATGTTTATAAGCTTTGTTCAGCTTGTATTTCCTGTGGAACTACTGGTTCAAATTGGAAAATGCTTTTTGTGTTGGATAGTCCATTTATTTACGGCAATATCCTTCCACGGAACTAAGAATCCCTGGGAGAGGCAAATGCCTCTGAAGAAGTCCTGCTGGATAAAGGTCCAGCAGTGTACTTCCTGGCTGAAATGATGAATGATGATGAAGAACTAACATATATAACTGAGAAGTCGAATTCACAATTAATTTTGGCAGCTGAAAATGGCCCATTTTTCAGCGATTCTGGTGAATCACCTCGCCGGGTTCGGGGTGACAGCTGGGGCACATCGCTACTGAGCTCATCGGTCTTACAAGGCGAAGCGGCCTTTGCAGATCTTTCTCCTCCTATGTTTCACAACAGCTGGTCAGGTACATTATGATGCAACTAAGAAAAACCTCAAACGGTTTTCATTAACGTTCATGTTCAAGCGTCTACCGTTATTAATATTGAGTATAAAACGGCAAAATAATCACGTTGTTGCTCATTATTTACTGCTAGTTAACAAGGCTAGACTCGTTTTTATGACACGCCAACCCGCCTCCCAAGCGTGGTGAGTATGGCAAAACCTTCCAATGGAAAACAACAAAAAGACCAGGCCCCCAGTCTACGGCAGCCCCGCTTTTCCTGGCTCCGGTAGCGGTCACCGTAACGGCGGGGCAGGGGGTGCTAAGATAAAGAGATAAAGATAAAAGATAAAAATATATATTTCTATAAGAAGAGAAAAGATGTTGAGGATATCGTGGAGTTTATTGTAAAGGAAAGGGCCGGTGAAACAGAAGAAACGTTGACAGAAATCAGTTTTTAGACCAGGAGAGATGGCGATCAGACGGTTTCTTCGCAATAAATTTGGATTGAAAATGGTGATGGTATGTTGCTGTAGAATGGTGTTTAATATGAACAACTGACGAACTGTGAGAACTTCACATAACTGAAAAAGATCGTGTGTTGGAAACAAAAAAGGTTTGAAAGTGCAAACTTTGAGCAGCGCTCTCTGGGCCCTTTCAAGTTTTAGTAAAGTGGTCTTACTAGTACCACCCCATGAGGTTATACAGTAAGTTATTAGAGATTGGCCGAGAGCGAGATATACCATTTTAACTAAACTCGGATCAGCCACGTATCTAAGACGTTTAAAAATATAAATTAACTTACGGATTCTACCGGCAGTAATGTTTATATGATGTTGGAAATTCAAATTTTTGTCGATGATCACGCCCAAATATTTAGCCGAATCCACAGATGCTAGGGAAGGACAGTTACAGAGGAGATTATCAGAGTTGGAGTGGGAATGGGCAACAAGGGATAGGTTAGCTAGAGCAGCTTTATTTGTTTGCAAGTTGTAAATTGAAAAATTAATTATTTGGGATTTTTTTACATTCAGGGTAAGAAGGTTCAGACGAAGCCAGTCACATACAGTATTTAGACCGCTTTGAGCCAGTTGATAAGTTTCATGCCAAGAACTGGCAGTAAATAGTAAGGCGGTGTCATCTGCATAAGAAATAATTTTGCATTGAGGAATATTTAAGTAGAACAGGTCATTGACATAGATTAAAAACAGGGTGGGGCCCAATATACTGCCTTGCGGCACTCCGTAATGAATGGGAAGTTCTGAACTAATATGACCATTAATAACAACTCTTTGAGTGCGATCTGTAAGAAAGCTTTCGAATAGTTTCAACTGAATGCCTCTAACTCCAATAGCTTCAAGTTTTTGAATTAGGATTTTTGTCGAAATGGTATTGAAAGCCTTCGCTAAATCAAGGAATATGGATAGACATTTATTTCCCGCATCCAGATTTCGGGCAATAAAATCAGTAAGTTCGAGAACAGCTCCATTTGTGGATTTTCCGGAGCGAAAACCGTGTTGATTGTCAGCAAGAATTGAAAAAGTATCAAGATAAGAAGTTAAGCGGGAGTTTATAAGTCTTTCTAGTATTTTAGAGAGCGCAGGTAAAATGGAAATCGGTCGGTAGTTGTTTGCGTGATTTCGCTCCCCAGCTTTATAAATGGGATGAACCAGAGCTTTTTTCAAGCCAGTGGGAAAGATGCCTGTAGTGAGAGAGAGGTTGCAGATATGGGTGACTAAGGGAACAAGTGCATTTTTGTTACGCTTGATCAGTGACATTGAAATATTGTCCCAACCCACTGCGCAATCTTCTCGTAAAGAATTGATGACATTCTCAATTTCATCTTCTGTAGCGTGAAGTAAGACTAGAGATTGGTATTTTAACTGAGAAGAGGTTGTATTCATCTTAGATTGAGTGTTAACATGTCCAGTTTGGGAGAAGATAGGTTTGGATGATGGAGGAGGAGAATTAGAAGGAATTGTGCATAAAGAGTTATTTTTATTTTTATCGTCAGCAAGAGATTTGCCCATATTTGCGAAATAAGAGTTAACATGATCTAGTGAACTATTGATTGTAGTCATGCAAGTGAGTAAAGGATTAGCTTGTGTGTGAGGTTTGGCAGAATTGGTTACATTTTTAATGGCATTCCATAACGACTTGGGGTTGTTGCCTGCATTTTTAATTAACTCTGCATCATATTTTTTCCTCGTAGCTTTAAGTATATTGTTACAGAACAAGCGATATCTAGTATATGTTTTACGTAGGCACTCATTATTTGGGTGATTCATCAGTTTTTTATATAAGTTTTTTCTGTTACGAATGCACCTAAGAAGACCTGGAGTTATCCAGGGCTTTAGAATTCTGCGCCTACGAGGCGCAGCGGTTGAAATTTGATGTTTGGAGACTAGGGCTTGCAGAGTAGAAATAAGTAGATTAGTAGCGATTTCGGGGTTAGTAGTGGAAAGTATGGAATTAAAATCTTCTGATTCAATAGCGAGTGTTAATTTTTTGTAATCTATCCGAGTCAAATGAGAAATAGGTAATAAGGGTTTTTTAGTGCACAGAGAAAGTAATACCGCTTTATGATCTGTAATGGAAGATTCGACTACAGCACAATGAGCAGGGAGAGAGCTTTTTAAAAATATATGATCAAGGCAAGCGGATTTGCGTGTGGGATAAGTGTGAGTTGGTAATAAACCGTGAAGCGCCAGTATATCGAGATAGTCATCGTTGTCTTCGTCCAGTCGGGAGGGGGTGATATCTATGTTGATGTCTCCAAAAACAATTATGTTTTTAAAATTACGTAAGTTCTGTAGTAATGCATTCAGTGATTGTGTAAAGTTCTGGTAATTCCGGAAAGCGCATGGACGATATATGCCTAGCATAACAGTTGCTGCACCAAACTGGATTTGTAAACAACTCGCATCTTCAATAGTTGGTTCAGATATAGTGATACCAGCTAATGAGCTTTTATAATACACTATTACGCCGTCGTTCTGATTGGCAGGGGCAGTAGAACTGTGGGATGAGTAGCCTTGAAGAGGGGGGAGGTACTGATTTTTTGAGACCCAACATTCAGTGAAGAGTATTATGTCAAATTCTATATTTAAGTTGCACATTAATAACTCAAAGCCAGGTAAATTCGCTGACAAACTTCTAATATTTTGTGTTAATATATTAAGGGCTTTGTTATGTGATGGAATTTGAGTGCTTACCTCATGGGGGTCACATACGCAAGAAATAGCATTAGATATGTTATCGATATTATTAAATAGATTTTTATTAAAGTTCATTTTGAAAAAACCATGTAATATATATATATATATAGTTATAAATATGTGGTTATAAATATGTAGTTATAAATATGTAGTTATAAATACTTATATAAACACTAATTTCACACGAATTGGGTTGGCTCCAATATAAGTTGACCTTGTAGTATGGAATACCAACTCAATTATGTTAATTTTTTGTATTTAGTACATGTGTACGTAAGTGTAATGCAACATATAAATATTTGAATCCCAGGTAAGGTGTGTTGGAAAGTAGGTACAGGTAGGATAAGCTGTTATAAAATTAATTTTATTATTACGGAAAAAATACAAATATATGCCTATGCGGGCAGTTGAGCGAGTCCAATATTTTACGAAGGTAAGCAGCTAAGTATGCAAATAAACACGACAAAGTAATAGCAGTACCTAGTTGATGACTTTTTTATAATAAGTATAGGTAGCCATTAAACAGACTAAGTATTAGACGGATTTGCTTACCAAATAAATTATACCCACAGAAGTAAGATTATTATAAGTATATACATACAAATTCCTTAGGTAAACATAAGCGGTTTTATTTATGGGGGTACCAAATAAGTATGTAAATATAATGTTAAATAAATAATTGCTAAGTTATTGAGTTATTAACCTATGTTTTAGATTTAATATATCTATTCTTATATATTAACCTATTTATGAATAGAATTAGTTAGCAAGTTTTAATGTGGCGAGTTGTGCTTCCGAGTTGACAATTACATATTTTGAGTTGTCGTCCTTCCGCAACAAGACCCTGCCGCCGGAGGTCCAACAGTGCTTCTACTGCTTAGAGCGGACCAGCTCGCGCGCCAGGTAGTGCAGGTGGCGAGCCGCGGCAGTCAGGTGTTCTGCTATGTATATTGGTTGCTGGGGAACGCCGGGTCCAAAAATGGTAGAATTGAGTCGGCTTCCACCGTTTGATTTATTGTACTCTCTGTACGCTCTCAGAACTTTGTTTTTTATTAGTACGGAGTTTAGGGAGATAAGTATAGTTTTGTTATTATCAGATTTGGACTGAATATGGTGTATGTCGAATATTTCGGAGGTCAAAAGATCAATCGAAAGTTCCTTGAAAGTTCTTACTGCAATGCCTAGTAGATCCTCTTGCGAAGATGTCGATGGGTGAGGGATGTTGCGCAACTCCAGGCACGCTGAGCGGGATGATCGGTCTAGTTCCTCCGATGCGAGTTCGATTTTGTTAACACGCTCTAGATACTCCTCTGTCCTGATTTGAAAGGTCTCTAAACGGGAGCACAGGTCGTCGTACTTAGCTGATAATGAGCTTATAGATTTTTCAATCTCGGCGTTAGAGGTTATTATATCGGCATTTTGTCGATGGATATCTTGCATAGATGTTTGGATGCTAGACAGCTTCTCATCGGTAGTTGTTTTCCACTCGGTAAGGGAGTTTATAAAGATGTCAAATTTAGACTCATAATTGGAAGCACAGTCGCAACGTCGCCTCTTTGTGGAACGGAAGGTCACAGAGTTTACCTCTGGGTTTTCAGATTGATCGCTAATATCCGGGGCTGAACCAAATTTACCGCCAGGCGAGCGTAGCATAGTCGGCGATTTCGATTCTCGGTGCGTAGGCCTAAATGTGACGCGTCCGTCGGCAAAAGTGTGATCAGTGCAGGATCACTGCGTATTAGATGTAGATGTAGGTAAGTAGATGTAGTACGAGTGAGGTGGGACTCGCCTGTAGCTCGTGCGCAGGGGGCGGAGCGCGATCTGACCAATAGTAGTTGTCGATGGTAAAGGTGGGGTGCAGCGCTGGGGCAAGCAAGTAGGCGGCGAAGTACGGGAATATATGTTTGATTCACTCACTTTGCGTAAGGTCCTTATCTAGCCGTACATAATCAACTCCTCTGCCGTACTGCAATCCTGGTACTGTACACTGATTTATTTACGTTATGATTTTTGAAAATAATTATAATAAATACTGCGACACACGTCCGTACTAGTCAAGCATCCAGGAGGGAAGGGCTAAGAATCTCCGGATACGGCCCGGCTACCACCCCCGATGACGACACAACTTCCGCATGATGAGGCTTGACAAAAAGTCGAGGAAGTGGAAGAGGAAATGAGTATGTTACAATGGGACATAGTGAGGTTGTCTGAAGTCCGAAGAGAGGGAGAGGCCACGACAACCCTTAAGTCTGGTAACCTATCCCCGGGAAGGTGACATAAAAAAGTCACAGCATGGTGTCGTCCACAGCTACCTCGTAAATAACGTCGTAACCATCGAAAGTATTTCCAGCAGGATGATATACCTTATACTCAGAGTATCTAAAAGATACTCGCTGAAGGTCATACAGGTGTACATGCCTACCGGGGAATACTCAGTTGAAGACGTGGAAGCGGTGTATGAGGATACTTGTAGGGCCATACACGCTTCCAAGACCTATTTTACGGAGGTTTTGTGTTAATAATATTCCGCAGGAATCCTCCTTACACCATAATTCATGGACATCTTAGCGTTTTTTACGTGCCAGATACCTCAAAACCTCTGTCCACGGTTTTTTCTGCTCCTATTTGAGAATCGTAAAATTTTCTTACCTTACTATGATACATTTCCTAAAAACAATTCTTTTTTTGTAAAATGTCTCTTGAACACGCAGGATTTGCACTGTTTTCATTATTTTTCTCTTTCACAAAATCGACGTCATTTTGATTGTTTTGATTAGCAGCGCCGCACGAGGTAAGAAAAAGAACTAAATACTTCAATTACCCGCGTCATTTTGTAAACGGCGATTGAATTGTCTATCAAATATTAAGGCATATTATATACTGACAAGGCAATTCACAATTTGCCTTCGGCATATTCCAAAAGAGCGAGCGTTTGTGAACAGACAGTCGTTAAGCTGTGTCAGATGCCTTTAGGCAGCTTAAAAATCTGACACCAGTGTTGGCCACTTGCACACACGAAAAAAAACCACGTCTACCTATTATTACTAACTTATTTTATATTCATCATAATTCATATATTCATAATTCACAATATCTGTGTCACATGTCAAAATAATGAGCGACGGTAGACGTTTCAGATTGAAAAAACGGGTCAAGTGCGAGTCGGACTCGCTCATGAAGGGTTCTGTACCATTATTTATGTATTATAAGTTTAAAATTATTAAAAATATTTACATTAAGTAGGTATATGATGCTACTAAAATATATTCTTTTCGCAATTTTTCCTTTATCTATGCTATAAGACGTTGCATCGTAACAAATTTGAATATTCTGAGTTCACGGGAAGTACCCTGTAGGCATAGTGTATATATTCTTTGCTGTAGGTTTCGATTCCCTTGCGCATGTTGAAAATTTGTGGCATAAACGGCTGTATCTCTTGATTGCGTTGGCTTAGAAGTTTGATTTTTTCACAGCTCTAAGAGACAGTAAACCTGAGTCATCATCATCTGACTTTCCTTATCCCATTACCTGGGGTCGGCGCAGTATGTCTTTTCTTTCCAAATATTTCTATTTTGCGTCATTCCAACGTCCACCCCCAACCCCTTCATATCTTTCTTTACGCAATCCATCTTTTCTGTTTGGGTCTGCCTCTTCCTTTATACCCATCTATCTGCATAGAGTCATCATCAGGTCTTTTCAGTCTCCACTGCAGGAGCATGACCCCTTTCTGTACTATTGGATCCATACTTGGCCGGAGCATAAGTCACCTCTTACGACATCCATGGGAAGACTTGGAGTGGTCCTATTCTACTTTGCCGGAAACCACACGGTAGACCTGAGTATTTGATATGAATTTCAGCCTGATTTCAGCTTGTCAAGACCTTTTTCAAAAAGGTCTTGACAGACAGACAGGCAGACGGACAACAAAGTGATCCTTTATTGATTCCGTTTTTCCTTTTCAGGTACACTGAACCCTAAGAACGTCAATTACACAGTCAAATTTTTGTATTTAGGGCGGGAATACAAACATTTGATTTGATTGGAACTCTTAGGGTACCCGTAACTAAGAGTTCCAAGGAAAACCCTATATAGAATAGAATAGAATAGATTTTTTTATTCGCCAGAATACAGAATATAAAAGGGTCTTAAATATAATTACACATACATGTATTCAGCCACGATAAGGGGCGTGCAAATATTTAGACTTATATAATCAATCATCATCATGTCGAGTAGGTGTCACGGTCAATCGACCATGCACATCCTGGTGTCAGAGTTCTTCGGAACCGCCTCTCGGCCTCTGACGTGGTCCAGTGGTTAAGGCGTTTGCCTGTTGACTCGGGGGTCGTGGGTTCGATTCCCACGTGAAGCATTACTTTGTATAGTTGTTTCCAGTTTGGTTAGGACATTGCAGGCTTCAATCATCACCTGATTGTCTGATAATAAAGATGATTCCGTGCTTCGGAAGGCACGTTAAGCCGTTGGTCCCAGCTGCCATCTGGTAGTCGTTGAAAACCACGTCAGAGGCCGAGAGGTGGTTCCGAAGAACTCTGACACCAGGGTGTGCATGGTCGATAGACCGTGACAGTGCTACACGAAACGATGATGACGTACTTCATAGCTATTAGAATAAAATTGGCTTGCGATGGATTATGTAGGTGTCTAAACGAAAAGGTGCTGCGTACTGACGCGAGCTAAATTACACCTTATCACTAACTACATTGAGTTGATACTTCTTTAAATACCATCGTCGTTCGTTCGTCGTCGTTTTTTTATATGATGCATAGCATCACGTCGTTTTCACTTGCGGGTAGACAGAGCCTAGGTTTATAAGACCTTATGGCTACATTACGGGGGGCGTATAGATGAAAAATTAAATCAAATAGTGATGGGTCGCTAGCCGCACCGCTTATTGACATGATTCCGCAGATTTTAGCTTAATCCCTCGATCGGCTTTTACGGTCTGCGCGGGAAGAGAAGCAGCTGGCACATTCTACGTTTTTCTTTTCTCCGAGACCAGCATGGAGGAGCATATATGAAAAATTATACAAATAAATAACCCTGTGACCTGTGAGGTGACAAGGTCAATCGACCATGCACACCCTGGTGTCAGAGTTCTTCGGAACCGCCTCTCGGCCTCTAACGTGGTTCCTTTAACGACTACCAGATGGCAGCCGGGACCAACGGCTTAACATCCTTCCGAAGCACGGAATCATTTTAATTATCAGACAATCAGGTGATTCAATCTACAGGCGAACGCCTTAACCACTGGACCACGGAGGCAGATGTATGCTACTGAACCGTTAGTTTACGAATCCGTCTCACGCTTGGAATGTTGTTATGTTTCTTATGTGATCAACTTATTACGTTTTGTGTCATATACCATTGGTTGACAAGATAGTCAAGGTGCGTATTGAATTTTATTAAATATTTTTTTAAGCGGGTGCTGCGCCATCGGAAAACGTTGCGAGAACCATTAGGCGATTAGGAAAAACATGAAGTCTTAATCCTTATATATTCTATACATATAATAAAACAGTAAAAATATTTTGTCTGTACATTTAGAATTTTTGACTGAAATGGATAGAGGGATACTTAAAAAGAATAACAGGAAGCAAAAAAAATTTTTTCAAATTTCTTGTCTGTCTGTCTGTCTGTCTGTCTGTCTGTCTGTATGTATGATCACGATTATCTCCGAAAATACTGAACCGATTTACTTCAAACTTTCACCAATTGCTTTGTTTTAAGTCAGCAAAACATTTAAAGTTTGTTTCGTCAAAATCGGTTCATTAAAAAAAAAGTTATCGTCATTTGAATGAACTCAAGCCATTAGTTTGCCCGCAAATATACACGGTGAATTTTTATCGTTTTGGGCCCTTAAAGGGGTGACTCAGACCATCAAAATGAACAACTTTTCCAATGGGAACAACGGTGGGAACTCAAAAAAAAATTCGACATTCCCATACAAACTGGCCGGGCGGTGGGACTCTTTAGTATGGAAATGACGAAATTTTTTTTGAGTTCCCGGCATTGGTCCCATAGAAAAAGTTGTTCATATTGATGACCTGAGTCACCCCTTTAAGGGTCCAAACTGTTCCTGAGGGATGGACACTAACGGCGGCGGCGTAGCCACGGGCAAACGGCAAACCAACCTAAACTGCTGCGCCTAGAAACTTGAAATTTGGTACAGGGGTTCTTTTAATGATGTAAGTGAGCGCTAAGAAAGTATTTTTAAGAAATTTAACTTCTAAAGGGGTAAAATTTATATGGAATTTTCTCATTTCTGGAGTTAGTAGAGATCGCAGAGTGCGATAGAGGTAACTGCAGCTCGGCCGGAAAATACCTATAAAAAGTACACAAAGTTAACGCTTCGTAGTCTTCTGATATCTTCTCCAAAACTTAACCGATTTAATTTCGTTTTACATTAAAAATTTAAAATAAGCTATGGCTGTGTTTCTGCGTTTCTTTTTCTCATATAATTGCCCAAATTTGTTTTCTTGATGTTTGAACACAACGGAAATTCGTACCAATTTTTCATGTATTTGAAGGTTCATATCTCAATAAATACCTAATTCAATTATGAAAAAAAATTTACATACGGATTTTTTTAGTAAAAAATCATTACTCTATTGCTACTATCCGGCGAGGAATCAGGGGACTACTCTTGTATGGAAACACGGCCCTTAAGCACCGTGTTCAGTATGCTTTTGTACACATTAAATAGTTGGAGTGATCCTCTTCAAGATCGGAAATATCGGAATAGGGAACTTGGCATGGGTGAATAGGAGGCAAAGTTTAAGTACCCGGTTTCATAGTTGTTATGTTACCGATTGATCTAAATTTTAATAGGACGCTAATTTTCAACTATTATGGCAGAAAAACATACGAACTTTACGTTAAGGAGTGGCCGGCATCCAGGGTTCAGGTCACAGGATAGCATGTGAATGTTTTTTATTTATTTTTAATTTTTATTTCAGGATTCTATTCTCTAGGAAGTTTATTCAGTGTTTTCAATTATAAAAGTAATACGCAGTATTATGCTTTAAGCCAAAAAATATTTTTCATATTTGGATTTTTGTTCCTTAGGGAAAGTTGTTCAATTTCACTCCCTCTCCCACTTCACGTACTTCAACTTCTTTCATAAATATACAAAAAATCTATTTCAGACAACTTTTGGGCAAATTTCCGACTAAAAACACGTTCAAGTTTATCGTATAAAAAAGTTGTTCAGACAAAAAAGTTGCGTCTTAATGAGAATAACAAAAAAGTCTAATGACATTTTTGATTTTTTTTCCAAGTAGCTTTTCTATGAGTTTTTTTAAGTTTCGGACCCCCATATATCCGCCATTTTTTAATATTTCGAAAAACTGGCACGACAAAAAAATTCTATATAATTACCGAACCTGCTCACAAAATTTCATGGGAATCGGTTGGGAAATGCGACCTGTAGGCGAGAACAGACAGACAGACGGACAAAAGAATTTTGGGCCAGTGGAAACTGAGACGCTTCGCTCGCTTCGCTCGCTCGGTCAATTAAAATTAAAAAAGATGTAGGTAGATGAAATTTGCTAAATTCCCCCCCTTAAGGGGTAAAATGGGGGTGGATGGATGGTATAAACTTTGTATGGACATTTTCGTAAATAGACGTATGAAAATAAGTATATAAGTTCTAGGTTACAATTAAAAATATCTGTGTAGGTAAAATGGACGATATTTTCCCCTGTAGGGGTAAAATAGCGGGATAAAGATTGTATAGGAATTTACTCATTTCTAGACTTAGAAGTATGAAAATAGGTAAATAAATTCACGATTACAATTGAAAAAGATCTGTGTAGGTCAACTGGAAAAAAATCCCCTAGAAGGGGGGTAAAGTTGGTTTGGACATATTCTCATTTCTGGACTATGAAGTATGAAAATAAATAGGTATGTAAGTTCTCGACTACAATTAAAAAAGATATATGTGGGTGAAATGGACTGAATTCACTCCTAAAGGGGTAAAATGAGAGGTTAAAGGTTTTATGGAAATTTTCTCATTTCTGGACTTAGAAGTATAAATAATATCCATACTTCCATACTAATACTAATATTATAAATGCGAAAGTAACTCTGTCTGTCGTTTTTTTACGCTAAATTTGGTATGGAGGTGTGAGGCCCGGGGAAGGACATAGGGTATGTTTGATTCCGGGAAATTCTACTGTTCCCGAGGGATCGACACTAACGCGGGCGGAGCCGCGGGCAACAGCTAGTCCTTACTAATATTATAAATGCGAAAGTGAGTTTGTTTGTTTTTTTATTTGTTACGCTTTCACGCCGTAACTACTGAACCGATCATCATGAAATTTTGTATACAAGTTCTCTGGAGTACGGAGAAGGACATAGGCTACCTTTTATCCCGGGAAAATGTGCTAATCCCGAGGGATCGACATTGACGCGGGCGGAGCCTTGGGCGAAAGCTAGTATTTTCATATTTATGTTTATAAAAAAAATAAGGAAGGGGGCGACCTCCGAGATGTAAATGTCATGTGAGAATTATTGTTTTAAACGTAATAATTACAAAGTTTACGAAGAAAAAATTATTTTAGATATCATCATCATCATCAGGTCTTTTTTTTTAGTCTCCACTACAGGAGCACGACCCTCTCTGTACTAGCCATACCTGCTGAGAGCAGTCAGAGGCGCTTGGCCTACACATATATCATAACATATATATATATATATATATAATATATATCTTTTTTAAATTTCATATGTATTTGTATCAAATTCCAACAAGCCCGCATGAAGTTTTTTCGCCATATTTTATTTCTTAATTTATTAAGATCATATCATACTAATAATAAATCTGTAAGGGTTGGTCATGGAGTAAGTTACTTTGTTTTAAGAGATATCGTGTGTATAAGCTCTATACAAGATACTGTAACTAAATTAAAAATAAAGAAATAAATTATGGTGAAAAAAATTCAAGCGGGCGGGATTTGAACCTGCGACCTTAAGTCGTTCATAGACTTAAGGTCGCAGGTTCAAATTCGTCATCTCATCTTCATCAGTTCGAGAAGGTGTCACGGTCAATTGACCATGCACACCCTGTTGTCAGGGTTGTTCGGGACCACCTCTCGACCTCTGACGTTGGTTCCTTTAACGACTACCAGATGGCGGCCGGGACCGCCGGCTTTACGTGCCTTCCGAAGCACGGAATCATCTTTTTTATCAGACAATCAGGTGATTCAAACCTGCAATGTCCTAACCAAACTGGAAACAACTAAACAAAGTATGCTTCCCGTGGGAATCGAAACCACAACCCCCGGGTCTACAGGCTTAACCATTGGACCACGGAGGCAGCACGGAGGCTTATGTCGCAGTTACGATATTTTGATGCAACTTTAAGAACACCAAAATGAAGGTGTGTACAATTTTCCAGCTTAATATCCCAGGTAGACCCCCTTTTTAGGGTTCCATACCTCAAAAGGTTAAAAGGAACCCTTATAGGATCACTCGGTTGTTCGTCTGTCTGTCGGTCTGTCAAGACTTTTTCTCAGAAACGCGTTGAGGTATCAAGCTAAAATTCATATCAAATATTCAGGTCTACCGTCCATTAGAGCTTTGAAAAAATCTAACTTCTAAGCCAACGCAATCAAAAGATACAGCCGTTTCCGCCGCAAATTTTCGTGTTTTTCGACATTCGCAAGGGTATGATTATTTCCCGTAAACTTAGAATCTTGGAATTTGGTATGAAGCAACGTCATAAAGCACAGATAAAGGAAAAATTGCAAAAAATATAAATTTTTTGTTACATCATGTAATAATATTTTTAATTTTTATGCCGAAAATTTAGACATTCGCAAGGGAATCAAAACCTACAGGGTACTTCAACATCTTATAGCACAGATAAAGGAAAAATTGCGAAAAGCAACATTTTTTGTTACATCAGGTAATAATAATATTTTTAAGTTTTTTACCTTTTTTTCTTACAATTCTGTATTCCATTAGGGATTCTGATTCCCAGATTTCAATATAGCTAGGGGGTTCAAAATCACGCTGTATTAGAAAAAGAAAACACAGAAACACAGCCTTAGCTTATTTTATTTTTTTTATGAAATAATGAAAAAATAAATCGTTTAAGTTTTGGAGAAGAAATCAGGAGACTACGAAGCGTTAATTTTGTGTAATTTTCATAGTTATTTTCAGTCCGAACTGCAGTTGTCTCTATCGCACTCTGCGGGGGTTGTTTGGTCACACAACGCGACAGCAATAGATTTTACAAATACCTATTTTTCAATTCTCTCGAGCGCCGTGTTTCCTTTTAAGTGACTTGACTACAATTCCTTTTCTCCGTTTGTATAGAGATCATCATCATCTCAGCCACAAGAAGTCCACTGCTGGACATAGGCCTCGCCCAAGGATTTCAAATATGACCGGTCGGTAGCGGCCTGCATCCAGCGAGATGATAGAGATGCCCGTTCTTGTACAGAGATGTTCGCTTCCCGTTCACTCAAACAAAACCCTTATAAAGAAGGGTACACTGACTCGTATTCAAAGATTTATTCAGAAAATAGGCCTTTTCACGTCAATTCACATTTTAAATAATACTTATTAAATTATATTCAAATTATTAATTATTGTTCAAAAGCTATCAACTACTAGCGTTTCGGAACCGACCACTGCAGAGAAGACGCCGAAAGAAACTCTTTTTAACAGTATTGGTCGCCTACTCACCTGAAGGGTTTTGAATGATTTTTTAATTTTTTTTTCTGTCTGATTTCATTTTATGTACAATTTCAATGTACATAACGTTGTGGAACACGTTATGTTAGCGATCGAGTGTGAACGAACAGATAAGACACACGGGTGCTGCCTACTCATATATAGTCAACTCGTGAACGGTCACGAGTTGACTATATATGAGTATTCGTACTAATTCTCCTTTTGTTTCAGAAAGATGATCCACACCTCGGTGATCGAACGCATCCAGACGATAAATGAAGACAACGCCATAGATGTTGAAGAAAAACTAATCTACGACCAACTGCGTCCAAAAAATGAACCAGGATTCATGTCTTACGTCAGAGATTGGGAGAAGAGCGTGGGTTTCGTCACCCCACTTAAATGGGGAAATGTGGTGCTCATCACATTGTACCACGTAGTAACGGTCGTGTGTTTATCATATACCTTTTGTATTTTATACTTACCGAAATGGCAGACCGTACTATTTGGTAAGTACCTATCATCATCATTAAAACTAACGCGAGATAAATAGATTATATTATACGGACAAATCACACAGATTGAGCTAGCCCCAAAGTAAGTTCGAGACTTGAGTTATGGGATACTAACTCAACGATACTATATTTTATAACAAATACATATATAGATACACATCCAAGACCCAGGCCAATCTGAAAAAGATCATTTTCCACCTTGACCTGGCCGGGGATAGAACCCGGTCACTCCGTGTCGCAGGCTGGCGTGTTGACCGCTGCGCCACGGAGCTAGTCTGGCATGTCTGACATTATATTCTGAAAACAGGTCACTCACGTGCTATTTAGCCGTGTGGTATCCAGAAGAGTAGAATAGGACCACTCCAAGTCTTCCCATGGAGGTAGTAGAAGGCGACTTAGGAAATACAAGCTAAACAAAGCTTATAAACATCTCTGAGACCTCTCCAACCCGTTTGGTCAGCGTGGAGAGTGTAGGCCAAGTTCTCTGGCTGCTCTGGCCAAGTATGGCCCTAGTAGTACAGAGGGTCGTGCTCCTGTAGTGGTGACTAAAAAGGACCTGATGATGATGAGCCAAAAATGCAATTTTTTCAGGGGTTCTGGTGAGTCACATGGCCGGGTTCGGGGTGACAGCTGGCGCACATCGCCACTGGTCTCATCGGTCTTACAAGGCGAAGCGGCCTTTGCAGATCATTCTCCTCATATGTTACTCAATAGCTGGACAGGTACAATTTGTCTAACGAAGAAAGACATCTTCATCATCTCCGTCTAAACTTTTTTCATTAAGGTTCATGGGAAAAATTCTGTGAAATCAATGCAATCAAAAAGTTTATGATAATTTTACGTGATAACGGTTGAAGAGAGATAGATGCGGCATAAGCCGAACGCTTAGGTCGAAAGTGCCTCTCTATCGGGTGTTCCGCGCTGTCAAGTCTCACCTGCACACGGAACGTTCATAATTCATTTAATTTTTTGCAAGTACTTGAGGATTATCAAAACGCATATATGGTTAGCCGTGTGGTTTCTGGCAGAGTAGAATAGGACCACTCCTAGTCTTCCCATGGAGGTCGTAAGAGGCGACTTAGGAAATACAAGCTAAACAAAACTCATAAACATCAATGAGACCTCTCCAACCCGTCTGGCCAGCGAGGAGAGTGTAGGCCAAATCCTCTGTCTGCTCTGGCTCTGGTAGTACAGAGAGGGTCATGCTCCTGCAGTAGAGACTAAAAAGACATGATGATGATAATGATGATGATATATGGTTGGGTTTTTCCAGAACGTGTTCACAGACTGCGGACTTGGGCAAACGAAGAGAACCATTGGTGCCCGAATTAAAGAACTTATTGCTGACATGAAGAATAGACGCTCAACCAAGTCTGCAGACTGTGAAAATGCTCTGGACAAACTCAACCACTAAATGCGTTTCGATAATCGTCTAGTCCTTGCAAAAGAAAACAGATGCATTCCAAGAATGCTTCGTGAGGCTATTGCAATTAAAAAAAAATCCTAATTTCAATAGAGGGAATGGTTGGCAGTTACCATCAGCTTGGGATCCTGTCATCAAATTAATAAAATCTCAAACTCATCACAAGACTGACCTTCAGACACCGTGTGCTAATACTGCATACATCCGGAACGTTATCAATAAATATTGGAGGCGGTTGTTTTGCATAGTTCTTACATCACATTAGACAAATGTCAACTTAGTCTACCTGCGACCATGAAAACTGCAAACGTTTTGAAAAATAATGTAATAAATGCCGTATTAAATGAATTAATTTAAATTCTTCTTCGTCGTGTCGAGTACTGAATATATTTACGTCAAATTAATTCTGACCAGTAATCTGCCACAACCATCGCATTGGGTGCTACCCCCCCGATGCGATGGTTGTGGCACATTACAGCCATGAGGTTCTCCATTGTGCAAGATGTGGGACAGGATGGGCATTCAAGTAGGTGTGACATAGTCTGCGAATCGTAGCCACACGAGCACTTGGTATCATTGTCGAAACCCCATCTAACCATAATGCTTTTGTAGCGACCAACCTGGGTCCTCAGCCTATTGATAGACCTCCAAACCAGCCAAGACGACTCATGGCCAGGAGGCAGTTGCTTTTATTTCATTTAAATAGATATGACGCATTGTGGAAAAAAAAAACACTGAATGGATGTAGCACGTAACGCCCTCTATGTTTAATTGCCACGCAACTCCAGTTTGTGTGAAACGTTGCGGACTCGTCAAAGATACACCAGTTTCAGGTTTCCTGGTGTACTTTCAGAATACCATCTACGAATGGGTGCGTGACCATCGCGTCCACCACAAGTTCTCCGAGACGTCGGCTGATCCTCATGACGCGAGGCGAGGCTTCGTCTTCTCACACGTCGGCTGGCTAATGATGAAGAAGCACCCAGCTGTGCTGCGCGAAGGTAGCAATATCGACATGAGCGACATCGCAAGCGACCCGCTTCTGCGCTTCTATACCAAGTAAGACCTTGTTTAAGGACTAGGACACACGTGTCAAGGTCTGCAAGTCTTGCTTTCTTTGCCATCCGTCTTATCTTATCTTCAATGGGGCCGATTCAGAATCGGAAGCACGTTTATTTTGTACTTGCCCCATGGCTTACTCACCCATATTGTGATTTCTGGAGAAGGACTGCATTAGCTTCAGATTATCGTGCATAGTGCCTGCCCTGTCAGGATAAGCCGATCCGAAACATTTTAAACGTTTACCAGCCAACGAGTCACAAAGACACAAAATGTTTCGCCATCGTCTCCTCCGATTCATTACATGCCCTACATAGTGGGCTTTCGACAATTTCCAGTTTAAAGATGTGACAGTTATTCACAAAAAAGTCCAGGCAGGGCTCCCACTACAATTCTTGTCTGTTTTCTGCTCACACAATTGTGATAAAGAGGAAAGTTTTGATTGCTTGTTTGCGTTTATAGGCTCTGAAACTACTGCACCGAAAATTTCTTTCACCATTAGAATCCTACAACCCTGATGAACATAACCTACGTTTATTAGAGTTGTAGGATTCTAATCGTGAAAGAAATTTAAATACCAATATCTACCCGTGCCGTGAGGAGCTAGAGCGGCCATCACGCTGCGACCAATAGGAGCGAAGCATCAATAAAAAATGTTTTGAAAACGGGGAAAAATTATTCATCTATACTAATTAATCATAATAACAGAAATTGCCGCGGACGAAGTCGCGGGCAACCGCTAGTGTTACATAACTCTGTACATGTTTGGCTAGCTAGGCCGTGGCGCAGCGGTCAACACGCCAGCCTGCGACACGAGAGTGCCCGGGTTCGATCCCCGGCCGGGTCAAGATGGAAAAATTATCTTTTTCTGGCCTGGGTCTTGGATGTATATCTCTATATATGTATTTGTCATAAAAATAGTATCGTTGAGTAAGTATCCCATAACACAAGTCTCGAACTTACTTTGGGGCTAGCTCAATCTATGTGATTTGTCCGTATATATTTATTTATTTATTCAACAGATACTTTAGCCTGTTCAAATTAGCGTTCTGCTTCGTGCTGCCCACTCTGGTGCCAGTGTTCTGGTGGGGCGAGAGCTGGGACCAGGCCATACTGATGCAACCGCTGCTCCGATACTTGTTTACTCTCCACAACACCTGGTCCGTCAACAGCTTCGCGCATCTTTGGGGGAATAAGCCTTACGACCGGCAAGTAACTCAAATTAGCTTTTTACACACTCGTACAGTACTACTTTTAAATTTTTTATTATAAGTTACACCGATGTACCTACGCAGAAATTAAATTCTTATGGCGCGAAAATTTCCGTCTGCTATTGGCTGAAGCGTTCACGCCATGTCTAGAGTTCGCTGCGCCGCACAAGTATTATGAGCGAGACAGTACGAGTCCTGGTGCTATTGGATTTCAAATCGTATGTAGTGGCCAATAGTTCCCTCTTTTCCTTCTTGTATTTGGGAAGTCCAAAGCCTTTATCACGGAGAATGTCGCCGTCTCTCATCACATACCCAAACCACCTCATACGACTCTCAACCTTCTTTTTTTAACGGGAGTCACCTTGAAGGATCCCCTTATCTCGTTTTTGCTTTATCAAGTCTTTGTGACTCCCGCTACCTACCAAAGCATCTTCATCTCATTGGTATGCATATTTTCGTGTTTCTTTTGAATAGACCAGCAATCTGATCCGTACATCATCGCGGGCCTAAATGCCGTTTTGTAGACCCTACTCTACTACTTTATTGACATTCTCTTGATAACCGACAACCTACTTACCCACTGAAAAGTCGAAACAGTTTTTTGAAAAATACTGAATCCCTAAAAGACCATCCAAAATCCTCTCGCATTGAACTCTGGCGTAAACGATTCCCACCTCCAACAAAATTTTGTTCCTCCATGTGAGGAGCTACCTCCAGGATCCCAGCTTTCTTGGACCACATGGAAGTGCCTTAATCGCCTCCGCACTGGGGTAGGTCGATGCCGACATAACCTGGCTAAATGGGGCTTTATCCAACAGGCGGAAGTGCAGTGTCAGTGTGGTCACGATGACCAGACCATGTTGCACCTCCTTTCGTGCCCTCTGTGCCCAACCAGCTGCACCAAAGAGGATGTGTACATTGCATCCGAGAATGGTGTCAGAGTCGCCACATACTGGAGAGACAAAATCTAATCCGGTCAAATTTCTCCACCTTGACCAGAGCGAAGGATACACTTTACTAAATATATTTTTTCAAAGAATTTCAGCAAAAAGGATTTTCTGCCTAGCTTTGTTATATAATTCGTCGCAGATCCTAATTATCATCACTTCAGCCGTAGAAGTCCACTGCTGAACAAAGGGCTCTCCCAAGGATTCTTCGATCTATGGGTGGATATGCCATACTCACCACGCTTGGCAGGCGGGTTGGAGAGCGCAACGAGATTATTCAGCTTTTTTTATGACATAGGGCGGCAAACGAGGAAGCGAATCACCTGATGGTAAGCGATCACCGCTGCCCATAGACTACTGCAACACCTGGTGACAAGAGCGTTGCCGGCCTTTTAAGAAAACATACGTTTTATGAAGGTTCCAATGTCGTATCGATTCGGGAATATCGCCGCAGGCAGTTTATTCCACAGTTCGGTCGTACGTGGCAGGAAGTTTCTGTTAAAACGTACGGTGTTTGACTGCCAGTTATTCAGGTGGTAGGGATGAAATTTTAATTTATGTCGGGTGGTACGATAGTGAAATTTTGCGGCAGGTATTATGGGCTTCTAGAGCTTCCGACACTGCTGCCCATTTAAACCATTTTAAGCTGGGAATAGAAATTTGTTGGATTTGGAAAGGAATGAAGATATTGGGATACTCTCACTCGAGTGAATGGGGGGAAAGCAAGTAGCAGTCGCAGGAAAGCGCTGGATGCTGGCCGGTTCCAACCGGTAATTCTGGAAATCCTTGGGGGAGGCCTATGTCCAGCTGTGGACTTCTTGCGGCTGATATGATGATGAAGTAGCAGCTATGGTCAGAGGTATCATCCCCAACTGCCTGTCCGGTGGTTGCAGGTATGGCATCTCGTATTCGATGCCACCTGTCACCAGTGGCCAAGCTGAGGACGACATTCCTGACCTTATAAACACGTATTTTCAGGAGCATAATGCCAGCAGAAAACTGGGGAGTCTCCATCGCAGCCATAGGCGAGGGTTGGCACAACTACCACCACAAGTTCCCGTGGGACTACAAGGCGTCGGAGCTTGGATCCTCTCCCAACTTGACCACGTGGGCCCTCGACAGATTTGCACGCATCGGCTGGGCCTACGACCTCAAGGTGGCTTCGCCGAAACTCGTTGCGTCTGTCGCGAGAAACAAAGGCGACGGGAGCAAAATCTTGTGAAAATAAAAATGAAGGGGAAAGAAAATAGTAGAAACTTCAGGGTTGGGTTCATCAACAGACTTTTCTTTAAATTGGCGCTTGTCTTGGTGTTCTAATTAAGTTTATTACAACGATACAGTAAAAATAAGTTTTCATCTCATCAGGTTGTTTTCAGGGAACCGTTCTTTGTTTTTTTGAATAGATGTATTCAAAAAAACAAAGAACGGTTCCCTGAAAACAGAGTTTTTCCTTTATATTAATTCTTTTTTAATCCCGTAGGAATAAAAATACTAACATTTCCGTTCCAAACCGTGACCAAAAAGATCGAATTATATTTTAATACAAATTTAATGGCAAATGTTTTTGTTTCGCCTGACTAGTAGTTTTTCTTGACAATAACTACGATTCCGGCAAGCTGATCCCGCCTAGCCATGTATGTGCTTTTCCCAATCAAAATGAGGAAATAATGAAAGACGTAATACAGGAAACAAATGTGTATAATATAAAAAATAAAGCAATTAATTAATATTCTCGTGTTTTTTTTCTATTTTGAACTGTCAATAAGTGCTAAGGAAACGTAGCCCGTACAGCCCAGTCATATTTTACACAAAAAAACGGGTGGGCCTGTGTCATTTTACACGGCCGTTGGTTTCAAAATGAAACGTCTATATCAGCGAGTCGCTTTTAGTGTTAAATTTTTAAACGTTGGACATCCACTTACAGCCAAAGCGTATATTACACTTTGTAGGCATCTACTTTAATAGCTGACTGGGCGGGAATATAGAAAGGTTACCTCGGGAATGACAGCACGCGTTTCGGGTTCATTGCGCTGGCTTTTCCACGTTTTTAAAAAAAACCTGTTTCTATTTAGAAAAAGAGGAGCGGTCAGGATTTAACTGTCGACATCCCAATAAGCTGATGTTGCCGAATATTCGGACGCAAATTTGTGCAAGAAACTGTTATGCCATGAATGAATGAATGAATGAATGAACACTTTATTGTACACCATAAGTAGCAATTAACAAAATATAAATTAATCAATGTACAATGGGCGGTCTTATTGCTAAGAGCAATCTCTACCAGACAACCGATGGATGGAGAGAACTAAAAAACGATAACGGAACGGGGTGTACATTTAAACTAATAATAAACATAAATATATATTTATACATAATATAATACTTAAATAAAAAAAAATATATATATATATATATATATATGCGCACAATGGATGCGCGTTTGGTCAGTTTGGTATATATATATATATATATATTATATAATATAATATATATATATATATATATAATATATATTATATAATATATATATATATATATAATATATAATATATATTATATATTATATATTATATAATATTTGGCTGGGGAAGGACACAATGGAAAAGGAAATCGACAGACGCATACAACTAGGCTGGGCGGCCTTTGGGAAATTGACAGATGTCTTCAAGTCAAAGATACCCCAGAGTTTGAAGACTCGAGTATATGACCAGTGTGTTCTTCCAGTTATGTCATATGCTAGTGAGACATGGACACTTACTGTCGGGGCGGTACACCGCTTAAAAGTGGCCCAGCGCGCCATGGAACGCTCAATGCTCGGAGTCACTCTGCGAGACAGGATAAGGAACGAAACCATACGCCAACGCACAAAAGTCACTGATATAAGTGAACGAGTTGCACGTCTGAAGTGGCAATGGGCGGGACATATCCGTCGCAGAGATGACAATAGATGGAGCCAGAGGGTTCTGTTTTGGCGACCCCGTACAGGGAAACGAAGCGTGGGTAAACCAGCAGCCAGATGGTCGGACGACATTAAAAAGACCGCAGGACCGACCTGGACCAGGATCGCCGCATCACGATCAGAGTGGAAGTCCCATCAAGAGGCATATGTTCAGCAGTGGACGCAAATATGCTAAGAAGAAGAAGAAGAAGAAGATTATATAATATTATATATATATATATATAATATATATTATATAATATATATTATATATTATATAATATATATATTGTCCTCCTTTCGGCCGTTGTTGATCAGGCCGAAATCCGATATAATTGTTGATCAACCTTTACCCGCCTCTAACTCTGAAAGTTTTGGGTCTATCGTGCTCTTTCTGCTATATATGAATTCTCCTAGTTACGAAACTTTGCTTAATTGTGCCGTAAAGTCTTATACTCGTCATAAATTATTACGATAATTATTGATCTATTAACCGCCTTTTTTCATGCACTGAGGATACTTTTGTTGATCGAATATATACCGCGTTTGATCAATATTTGCTGCGAATTATTGCTTTCGAGCAACGCGGCGGCAGAGCGGCAACGTCGCAAAAAACGAAATGGAAGTATGTTAAAGTGAGATAGAAAGTGTGCCCGTGCAGTCGGTGTATTTCGTTGGATGACGTGTTTTTAAGGAAATAAAATTTCGTATTTTTGTTTAGGAGACGGACGACATAAGTATGTAAGAACTTATTTTACTTTTATTTTCCATACTACCAGTATCCATATCCAGACTAATATTATAAATGCGAAAGTAACTCTGTCATTTGTCTATCTGTCTGTCTTCATAGACACTTCATCTCTCTTCATTTAGAAAATTTCTATACAAACTTCCCCCTGAACGGATAAAACAGGGGGGAAGTTTGTATTGAAATTTTCACATTTCTATTTATTTATTTAATAACGCTACAGCAGTACTTTCTACACTTGGAAGTATGCAAAAAGGTGTATAAGTTCTCGATTACAATTAAAAAAGATTATGTAGGGGAAACTGGGCCAAATTCAACCCTAAAGCCACGAAGGGTAAAATGGTTTGAAGGCGAGGGCAAAGGCCGAGCCATTGAGGATTCAGCACGACCCCCCTTCTACCCCAAGTGTGCTGCAGTGCCGCCGCAGGCCGAACTGCTGAACACTAGGGCCGTGAGGCCGTAGACCGAGCCCCAAGGCGAATGCGAAGCCTGAGCCATCGAGGATTCAGCAACCCCCCGCCCAAGTGTGCTGAGGCTGCAAGCCGAACTGCAGAACACTTGGGCCGCGAGTCTGTAGGCCAAGCTCCAAGGTGAGAGTGAACCCCGAGCCGTTGAGAATTCAGCACGATCCACGACCCCCCCCCCCCCCCTCCCCTAAGTGTGCTGCAGTGAGGTCACAGGCCGAACTGCCGAACACTAGGGCCGCCAGGCCGCAGGCCGAGCTCCAAGGCGAATGCGAAGACCAAGCCGTTGAGGATTCAGCACGACCCCTTCCTCCTAACTCCCCACCCCCCACGACCAAGTGAGCTGCAGTGAGGCCGCAGGCCGAACTGCCGGACACTTGGGACTGAAGGCCGAGCTCCAAGGTGAGGGTGAACCCCGAGCCGTTGAGGATTCAGTATGACTCCCCCCTCCCGATGAGGTGAGTGAGGCGAAGACTATATGAATAATACGTTTATTATTGCACATTGCACAGGTGAACAAAGTTGCAGCAATGTCGGTTCTGTGAAAGCTGACTACCTGGTGATAGTATAGAAACATCAAATACATTGTCATTTGTTATAATATCTGTATGACTATAGAAAGAAACCGGCCAAGTGCGAGTCGGACTCGTGCACTAAGGGTTCCGTACCATTATCTATAAAAACGGTAAAAAAAATGTCTACTGTTTGGGAGCCCCCCTTAAATATTAAGTTTATATTAATTTAATTATTTATTTTTGAAGTGAATATATAACTTATTATTCCGTAAATATTTCAAGCCTCAACATATTGCCGTTATCAATATCAAGCAAAACCGAGCAAAAAAATCACGTTTGTTGTATGGGAGCCACCTTAAATATATATTTTATTCTGATTTTAGTATTTTTAGGGTTCCGTACCTCAAAAGGTTAAAAGGAACCCTTATAGGATCACCAGGTTGTCCGTCTGTCTGTCGCTCTGTCAAGCCCCTTTTCCTCACGAACGCGTTGAGGTATCAAGCTAAAATTCATACCAAATACTCAAGTCTACTGTCCCTTGAAGCTGTAAAAAAATCTAACTTCTAAGCCAACGCAATCAAAAGATACAGCCGCTTATGCCGCAAATTTTCGTGTTTTTCGAACTCGCAAGGGAATCAAAACCTACAGGGTACTTCCCGTGATCTCAGAATCTTGGAATTTGGTATGAAGCAACATCATAAAGCACAGATAAAGAAAAAATTGCGAAAAGTATACATTTTTTGTAACATCATGTAATCATTATATTATTAAATATTAATGCCGCAAATTTTCAACATTCGTAAGGGAATCAAAATCTATAGGGTACTTCCCGTGAACTCAGAATCTTAAAATTTGGTGCAAAGCAAGGTCGTAAAGCACAAGTAAAAAAGAAATTGCGAAAAGGGTTAATATTTATTTACAACATATAATAAAAATATTTTAAATAATTAAATTTTAGCTTATTATAGATAACGGTACGGAACCCTACGTGTGCGAGTCCGAGTCGCACTTGATCGGATTTTTTTTTGTTATAGCGGCAACAGATATACATCGTCTGTAAAAATTTCACACTGGCTAACTATCACGGTTCATGAGATACAGTCTGGTAACAGACGGACGGACGGCAGACAGACAGACGGGCTACGGAGCCATATTAATAGGGTCCTGTTTTTACTCTTTGGGTACGGAACCCTTAAAAGGGTACATATCAATAACATCATATTAGGACCGACTGTTAAATTCTGCCATTTGAAAAAGTCATCAGAGAGATGTGATGACGCATTGATGTATCCTTATCCTTACTAGTATTATAAATGTGAAAGTGAGTTTGTTTGTTTATTTATTTGTTTGTTTGTTTGTTATGCTTTCACGCCGTCACTACTGAACCGATCATCATGAAATTTTGCATACAAGTTCTCTGGAGTACGGAGAAGGACAAGGGCTACCTTTTATCCCGGGAAAAAGTACTATTCCCGAGGGATTGACATTCACGCGGGCGGTGCCGCGGGCGATAGCTAGTTTTCTATAAACTTGCGTCTGCGACAGGTACCTGACTGTACGTCAAAATATTTATCTACCAATATTCATATAATGAACTGAATTCGTTAAAGAGTTATGGAGGAACATACATATATGCATACAAAAAAATCTGAAAATCGTCAATTTAGGATCAGTGTCATGTATAGAGCTTATAAACACATTATCTCTGAAAACAAAGTAACTTACTTCATGACCGACCCTTACAGGTTATTTATTAGTAGTGATATAATAGTTATAGGATTATAGAAAGGTACTTTAATCTTACCACAAAAAGGTATTAAAGCGACGTCATTACTTCGTAATTGTAGTAAATAATGTGTTTTACTTCGTTAATTAAGTAATTGTTATGACCTACCTGTCTTAGGTAGCTTGTTTTAGATTTTCCTTTAATTAAATGATTGATTACTCGTGTTATCTATCATTCATCGTTCATACCATAGGTAGGAAGGTAGCATTGATACACAGTCCTCATAGAAAAAAAACACTTGCATACTTTGTAAATAGTTGTAAATCAATACATACAATATGAAAAGAAAACCCTGTCCGATCCTTGAAGGGATTCTCGATCCTAATTCAGCCCGTTGATATGAACAACTTTTCAACTATGGGACTAATGAATGCCGAGACAGTCGTTGGCGATTTACATACTTTACTCCAAATTAAACATAGCATCGTTATGACACTGTTGTAACACTGGTAAAGCAAGACGCAGCTGGGGCGGCCGGGTGCGCGTACCCAATGCCATTACTTCGACTACCGGATAGGCAGTTGAGGATGACACCTCTTACCTCCATTGTTTATCAGGCTAAAAACCGCATTAATTGTTGATCTACCTTTACCGGCCTCTCTCTTAGGAATTGTTAAGTTTAATTGCCTTGAATTTAATAAGCCTTGGAGCTCGGCCTGTGGCCTCGCGGCCCTAGTGTTAGGTAGTTCAGCCTGCGGTCTCACTGCAGCACACTTTCGCCTTGGAGCTCGGTCTACAGTAGTCTCGCGGCCAAAGTGTTTGGCATTTCGGCCTACGGCCTCACTGCAACACACTTGGGGGGAGGGGGGGGGGGGGTCGTGCTGGATCCTCAACGGTTCGGGGATTACCCTCGCCTTGGAGCTCGGCCAACGGTCTTGTGGCCCTAGTGTTCGGCAGTTCAGCCAGCGGTCTCATTCCAGCACGCTTTGGGGAGGGGGGGGATGTTCGTGCTAAATCCTCAACGACATGGGCTTTGCCCTCGCCTTGGAGCTCGGTCTACAGGCTTGCGGCCCAAGTGTTCGGCATTTCGGCCTACGGCCTCACTGCAACACACTGGGGGGAGTTGAAGTCGTGCTGAATCCTCAATGGCTCGGGGTTTACCCTCGCCTTAGAGCTCGGCCTGCGGCCTCGCGGCTCTAGTGTTACAGCACACTTGGGGGAAGGGGGCTTACAACCCCCTACATGTTGGCAGATAAATCCCCCCCCCCCCCCACTCCTGTGGGGGGACAGGCTACTTCAATTTATGATAAGATATAGCCTCATAACATAATTACCTAATTAGTAATGTACGCGAACGAAGTCGCGGGCACTGCTAGTATTCTATAATTTTAATAAATAGGTAACTACAGAATAGATGACATAGGTCGTCCCATCACAGCTGTTTAACTAACAGTTGTGATGCGATCTAGAACGAAGTGGCAACAGCGCACAATGGACTCAGCCAACTCCATTTGAAAAAGTCATAAGAGAGATGTGATGACGCATTGATGTATCCTTATCTTTACTAATATTATAAATGCGAAAGTGAGTTTTTTGTTTATTTGTTTGTTTGTTACGCTTTCACGCCGTAACTACTGAACCGATCATCATGAAATTTTGCACACAAGTTCTCTGGAGTACGGAGAAGGACATAGGCTACCTTTTTTCCCGGGAAAAGTACTATTCCCGAGGGATCGACATTAACGCGGGTGTAGCCGCGGGCGATAGCTAGTTTTCTATAAACTTGCGTCTGCGACAGGTACCTGACTGTACGTCAAAATATTTATCTACCAATATTCATATAATGAACTGAATTCGTTAAAGAGTTATGGAGGAACATACATAGATGCATACAAAAAAAAATCTAAAAATCGTCAATTTAGTTTCAGTGTCATGTATAAAGCTTATAAACACGATATCTCTGAAAACAAAGTAACTTACTCCATGACCGACCCTTACAGGTTATTTATTAGTAGTGATATAATAGTTATAGGATTATAGGTAGGTACTTTAATCTTACCACAAAAAGGTATTAAAGTGACTTCATTACTTCGTAATTGTAGTAAATAATGTGTTTTACTTCGTTAATTAAGTAATTATTATGACCTACCTGTCTTGGGTAGCTTGTTTTAGATTTCCCTTTAATTAAATGATTGATTACTCGTGTTATCTATCATTCATCCTTCGTACCGTAGGTGGGAAGGTAGTAGGAAGGTGGGTATCAAACCCAATCCTCATAGAAAAAAAAAACACTTGCATACTTTATAAATAGTAGTGTCCGATCCTTGAAGGAATAGAATTCATATGTAGCAAAATTTGCAACATATGAATTCTCTTTGCTTTAAACTAAACACTTCCTAAGTAAGAGGCCGGTACAGGTGGATCAAAAATTAATGCGGATTTCAGCCTGATCAACAATGGAGGCAAGCGGTGTCATCCTCAACTGTATATCCGGTAGTTGAAGTAATGGCATCGGGTACGCGCACCCGGCCGCCCGAGCTGCTTCTTGCTTTACCAGTGTTAGTAGTATCCCAATACCTTTATATCCTTCCTTAATCCAATAAATTCGTATCCTTCCCCAGCTAAAAATTACTTCCGTTGGGTAGTAGCGTCGGACGCACAAGAAGCCAAAGAAACTGTGCTCGCAATCTTGTCTGCCAAGCATGGTGAGTATGCCAATATCCTCCCATTGAACGAATAAGTATCCTTGGGAGAGGCCTTCATCCAGCAATAGACTATTTGCTGCTGTATTGATGAATGATGATAATGAACAATAGCCGAAAGGAGGACAACACAGGAAAGGCTACTTCTGATTTTAGTATTTTTTTGTTACAGCAACAACAAAAATACATCATCTGTGAAAATTTCAACTGTCTAACTATCACGGTTCATGAGATACAGCCCGGTGATACACGGACGGATAGACGGACGGAAAGCGTAGCCATATTAATCGTTCGATACAGTTCGATTTTGCAAAGAAAATATTTTTGTAACTATTTCTCTTTAGCCATGTCAAGAAAGAGATCAAATATTTTGCAATTTTAAAAGCAGCAAAAAGATTGGGAATCATTAGATCCCAAGATCACTCAAGAGAAGGTCGCTCAAAGAGCAATGGAGAGGGCTATGCTCGGTGTTTCTCTGCGAGACAAAATCAGAAATGAGGAGATCCGTAGAAGAACGAAAGTTACCGACATAGCTCAGCGGATTAGCTCTTTGAAGTGGCAGTGGGCGGGGCACATAGCACGTAGCACCGATGGCCGATGGGGCAAAGAGGTTCTCGAACGGTGACCACGTACCGGCAAGCGAAGCGTCGAACACCCACCTACCAGGTGGTCGGACGACTTGAACAAGGACGCAGGGAAACGCTGGATGCAGGCCGCTTCCAACCGGTAATTTTGAAAATCATTGGGAGAGGCCTATGTCCAGAAATGGACTTCTTGCGGCTGATATGATGATGATGATGAGATGCCAAGAATGTCAGGCAAGGCTTGATGCTGGTTGAGAACATCAGGCTGCATCTCGCTTAGCGGAATCCTATGCTACTCGCGAAGCTCATCTGAGCGCTGATTGTGAGCGTCATACGTCATCTCGCGATTCAGAAATTTACGTACAACGGGAATCACGCCGTATGCTGTCATAAAAGGCGATCTTTGCTAACAATCCATTCATAGATAATATATAACACTATCTATTATCTATGCTGTGATAAAACGGAATCTTTGCGAACAATCCATCTAAAATAAATAGGTATATACTATATACCTATTTATTTTAGATGGATTGTTCTCAATCAAATCAAATATAACACGCCTACGGAATATACTATATTCTGTAGGCGTGTTATATTTGATTGCTAGCTGATGCCTGCGACTTCGTTCGCGTGGACTGACGTTCATGATCAGTACTCTGTAGTGCACTCTAAAACAAGTGAGGAACGTGGATCGCAACTGAGACCTAGACGTGGTTGTGCATATACCTACGGCAAGAAGTCAATCGCACATCACGTTCATCACTGGTCTCTAGATACCTAGACGTAGACGTGTTAATACGTTGAGAACTCAGGCGTGATACTCGAATTATGTAAATTCTGAATCGCGAGATGACGTATGACGCTCACGATCAGCGCTCAGATGTGCTTCGCAAGTCGAAGAGGATTCTGTTGAGCGAGATGCAGCCTGATGTTCTCGATCAGCATTAAGTCTTGTCTGAAATTTTAGGGATCTAATCATTCCCAATCTTTTTGCTGCTTTTAAAATTGCAAAAGATTTAATCTCTTTCTTGATATGGCTAAAGAGAAATAGTTAAAAAATATTTTCTTTGCAAAATCGAAGTGTATCGAACGATTAATATGGCTCCGCTATCCGTCCGTCTGTCTGTCCGTCCATCCGTACGTTTGTCAACAGGCTGTATATCGTGATAGTTAGATAGTTGAAATTTTCACAGATGATATATTTCTGTTGCCGCTATAACAAAATAAATATTAAAATCAGAAGTAGCCGTTCCTGTGTTGTCCTCATTTCGGCCATTGTTCATCATCATCATTCATCAATACAGCAGCAAATAGTGCATTGCTGGACAAAGGCCTCTTCAAAGGGTACTTATTCATTCCATGGAAGGATATTACCATACTCACCATGATTGGCAGGCGAGATGGCGAGCGCAATTTCTTTGGCTTGAAATGAAATGAAATGAAATGATTTATTAATTTACATGAAACATGGTTAAAGTGTGACAAACAAAAAACTTCTTGTGCGTCCGACGCTGCTGCCCATCGGAAGTAATTTTAAGCTGGAGAAGGATAGGAATTTGTTGGATTAGGAAGGGAATAAAGGAATTGGGATACTACTAACATTGATAAAGCAAGATGCAGCTCGGGCGGCCGGGTGCGCGTTCCCGATGCCATTACTTCGACTACTGGATAGGCAGTTGAGAACGACAACTCTTACCTCCATTGTTGATCAGGCTGAAATCCGCATTAAATATTGATCCTACTTTACCAGCCTCTTACTTAAGAAGTGTCGAGTTTAAATTTTGCTACATGTAAATTCTCTTTCTAACGATGCTTTGTTTAATTAGGAGTAAAGTATGAACTCGCCAACGACTGTCACGGCATTCATTGGTCCCATAGATGAAAAGTTGTTCATATCAACGGGCTGCATTAGGATCGAGAACCCCTTTAAGGATCGGACAGGGTTTTCTTTACATATTGTATGTATTGATTTACTACTATTTACAAAGTATGCAAGTGTTTTTTTTCTATGAGGACTGTGTATCAATGCTAACTTCCTACCTATGGTATGAACGATGAATGATAGGTAACACGAGTAATCAATCATTTAATTAAAGGAAAATCTAAAACAAGCTACCTAAGACAGGTCGCAACAATTAATTAACGAAGTTAAACACATATTTACTACAATTACGAACTAATGATGACACTTTAATACCTTTATGGTAGTATTGATAAGCTGGTAAGATTAAAGTACCTACCTATAATCCTATAGCTATTATATAACTACTAATGATAAATCTGTAAGGGTCGGTCATAGACTAAGTTACTTTGTTTTTCGAGATATCGTGTTTATAAGCTCTATGACATGAAAGTAAATTGACGAATTTTAGATTTTTTTGTATACATGTATGTATGTATGTTTATCCATAACTGTTAAACAAATAAGTTCATTAAATGAAACTTAGTAGATAAACATTTCGATGTACAGTCAGGTACCTGTCGCAGACGCAAGTTCATAGAAAATACATCAACGCGTCATCACATTTCTCTGATGATTTTTTCGAATGACAGAATTGAACAGTCGGTCCAAATATTATGTAATTGGATATGTATACTTTTTAGGGTTCCGTTATTAAAGGGTAAAAACGGGACCCTATTAATATGGCTCCGCTGTCCGTCCGTCTGTCCGTCCGTCCGTCTGTTACCAGACTGTTTCTCATGAATCGTGATAGTTAGCCAGTTGAAATTTTTACAAATGGTGTATTTCTGTTGCCACTATAACAAAAAAAAATTCAGAAAAAAATAAATTTTTAAGGTGGCTCCTATACAACAAACGTGTTTATTTTTGCTCATTATTGCTCGATGTTGATACTGGCAATATGTAGACGTTGAAATATTCACAGAATATTTAATTATATATTAATTTCAAAAATAAATAATTAAATTGATATAAAATTTATATTTAAGGGGGGCTCCCATACAACAGAGATACTTTTTTTGCCATTTTTATAGATAATGGTATGGAACCCTTAGTGCGCGAGTCCGACTCGCACTTGCCCGTTTTTTTTCTATAGTCATACAGATATTATAACAAATGACAATGTATTTGATGTTGCTGTCACTAGGAAGTCAGCTTTCACAGAACCGATATTGCTGCAACTTTGTTCACCTGTGCAACGTGCAATAATAAGCGTATTATTCATAATACTTTATCTTGTATCTCATGAACCGTGATAGTTAGACAGTTGAAATTTTCACAGATGATGTATTTCTGTTGCCACTATAACAAAAAATACTAAATTCAGAAGTAGCCTTTCCTGTGTTGTCCTCCTTTCGGCCATTGTTCATCATCATCATTCATCAATACAACAACAAATAGTCCATTGCAAGACCTCTCTCAAGGATACTTATTCGTTCCATGGGAGTGTATTGCCATACTCACCATGCTTGGCAGGCGAGATGGCGAGCGCAGTTTCTTTGGCTTCTTGTGCGTCTGACGCTGCTGCCTATCGAAAGCAATTATAAGCTGGAGAAGGATAGGAGTTTGTTGGATTAAGGAAGGGAATAAAGGTATTGGGATACTACTAACACTGGTAAAGCAAGACGCAGCTCGGGCGGCCGGGTGCGCGTACCCAATGCCATTACTTCGACTACCGGATAGGCAGTTGAGGATGACACTTCTTACCTCCATTGTTGATCAGGCTAAAATCCGCATTAATTGTTGATCCACCTTTACCGGCCTCTTACTTAGGAAGTGTTGAGTTTAAAGCGAAGAGAATTCATATGTTGCAAATTTTGCTACATGTCATACATACATCGTCGCAGATCGTAAGCCGATCAAGGGATTGGGATAAAATCTGCAGAATCATGTTAATAGGCGATGCGGCTAGCAACCCATGACTCATTTGACAACTAATTTGATTCCGTTTTCCACCTAATGCCAAACAACATGCTAAACGTGGCCTTCAGGTCTTAAAACTTAGGCTCTGTCTACCCTGCAAGGGCAAAAGACGTGATACTAAAAATCGTCAATTTGTTTTCAGTATCATGTATAGAGCTTATAAACACAATATCTCTGAAAACCAAGTAACTTACGCCATGACCAACCCTTACAGATTTATTATTATTACTAGCTGTCCCGACGACCATTGTTTCGCTATAAGATAAACACTCTTTAAAACAATCTTATCTTTTAATTTGGACCAAATTACAGATAGTTATAAAGTTTGTTCAAAATCTAAAAAATTTGTAGTTTTGGAGTTTATCCCGAACATACATCGTGATACTAGATGGTTATATACAAGAATTTCTCGTATATGCTATACTTTATTTACTAAACTTTCCAAGTCATTTTATGTCCTCTGTAAACTTTATTATTATTATTTCGAGCTCTTTTTTATGTTTTTCTTTTCCAATTTTTACCCATGACCAAGGCCAAGTGCAAATGAAAATAAAAAGGAAATGTCTATTTCTGTATGAATTTTATTATTATTATTTGTATCTCTTTTTAAGTCATGGGACATGCCCCGGTCCTTTGAGAATGAGCTGAATGAGCTTGCGTGGGAATATAGATCCAACACTTAAAGGCCCTTTGGAGAAGTTGATGTAATGTGTGTCTCCAGCCAGAACCCTTTCCTGGAAATAGTAATATATAATATGATCTTAAACAGGTCTTGGCCGGAGGAGAAACTATTGCATTTTAAAGAGAAATTACTGGGTTATATTATTGAAATGTGGTTGGACTTGTGTTGGGTTATTGCAAAGGGCCGGACACCTGCCATAATCATTGGCGGTTGTCCTGAATCCTTAAAGGCTCAGGCTATGCCCTCGCCTTGGAGATCGGCCTGCGGCCGCGCGGCCCAAATGTTTAAATGTTTGGCAGTTCGGCCTGCGGCCTCACTGCAGCATACTTGGGGGAGGGAGTGGAGGGGACGATCGTGCTGAATCCTCAGCGGCTCACGCTATGCTCTCGCCTTAGAACACGGTCTGCGGCCTCGCGGCCCAAGTGTTTGGCAGTTCGACCTGCGGCCTCACTACAGCACACTTGGGGGAGTGGGGGGGGGGGGGGGGATTTCTGAATCCTCAATGGCTCAGGCTGTACCCTCACCTTGGAGCTCGGTCTGCGGCCCAAGTGTTCGGCAGTTCGACCTGCGATCTCATTGCAGCACACTTAGGGGAATGGGGAATGAGGGGGGGATTTCTGAATCCTCATCGGCTCAGGCTATGCCCTCGCCTTGGAGCTCGGTCTGCGGCTTCGCGGCCCCAGTGTTCGACAGTTCGGCCGGCGGCCTAAATGCAGCACCATCCGGGGGGGGGAGCGAGGTCATTCTGAATCCTCAACGGCTCAGGCTATGCCCTCGCCTTAGAACTCGGTCTGCGAGCTCGCGGCCCAAGTCTTTGGCAGTTCGGCCTGCGGCCTCACTGCAGCACACTTGGGGGGTGGGGGAGGGGGGGGGGTCGTGCTGAATCCTCAACGGCTCAGGCTATGCCCTCGCCTTGGAACTCGGTCTGCGGCCACGCGGCCCAAGTCTTTGGCAGTTCGGCCTGCGGCCTCAATGCATCACACTTGG
Organism: Elegia similella; assembly: GCA_947532085.1. Taxonomy (NCBI): domain Eukaryota; kingdom Metazoa; phylum Arthropoda; class Insecta; order Lepidoptera; family Pyralidae; genus Elegia; species Elegia similella. The sequence continues at coordinate 1,374,930 of OX383931.1, forward strand.
GGGAGTGGGGGAGGGAGGGGGGTCGTGCTGAATCCTCAGCGGCTCGGGCTCCGCTCTGAGCTCGGCCTGCGGGCTCTCGGCCCAAGTCTTTGGCAGTTCGACCTGCGGCTTCACTGCAGCAGACTTGGGGGAGTGGGGGGAGGGGGGGGGGGGGGTCGTGCTGAATCCTCAATGGCTCAGGCTATGCCCTCGCCTTGGAACTCGGTCTGCGGCCACGCGGCCCAAGTCTTTGGCAGTTCGGCCTGCGGCCTCAATGCATCACACTTGGGGGAGTGGGGGGAGGGGGGGGTCGTGCTGAATCCTCAACAGCTCAGGCTATGCTCTCGCCTTGGAGCTCGGTCTGCGGCCTCGCGGCCCAAGTGTTCGGCATTTTGACCTGCGGTCTCATTGCAGCACACTTAGGGGAATGGGGGGAGGTGAGGGGGGGTCGTGCTGAATCCTCAGCGGCTCGGGCTCCGCTCTGAGCTCGGCCTGCGGGCTCGCGGCCCAAGTCTTTGGCAGTTCGGCCTGCGGCCTCACTGCAGCAGACTTGGGGGAGTGGGGGGAGTGGGGGGAGGGGGGGGGGGGGTCGTGCTGAATCCTCAACGGCTCAGGCTATTCCCTCGCCTTGGAACTCGGATTGCGGCCACGCGGCCCAAGTCTTTGGCAGTTCGGCCTGCGGCCTCAATGCATCACACTTGGGGGAGGGGGGGGGGTCTTGCTGAATCCTCAACGGCTCAGGCTATGCCCTCGCGTTGGAGCTCAGTCTGCGGCCTCGCGGCCCAAATGTTCGGCAGTTCGGCCGGCGGCCTAAATGCAGCACTATCGGTGGGGGGGGGGGAGGGGGGTCGTTCTGAATCCTCATCGGCTCAGGCTGTCCCCTCGCCTTGGAGCTCAGTCTGTGGCCTCGCGGCCCAAGTGTTCGACAGTTCGGCCGGCGGCCTCATTGCAGCACACTTGGGGGGGGTCGTGCTGAATCCTCAGTGGCTCGGGCTCCGCTCTGAGCTCGGCCTGCGGGCTCGCGGCCCAAGTCTTTGGAAGTTCGGCCTGCGGCCTCACTGCAGCACACTTGGGGGAGTGGAAGGGGGGGGGGAGTCGGCTTTGCCCTCGACATTCCGATCGGTTCGGGCTGCGCCTTCGCCCCGAAGCTCATAACTTATTGCCTCCATACAAACATAACATAATTTATTAGTAATGTACGCGAACGGAGTCGCGGGCACTGCTTGCATTCTATAATCCTAATAAATAGGTAACTACAGAATAGATGACAGGTCGTTTCATCACAACTGTTTAGCTAACAGTTGTGATGCGATCTAGAGCGAAGTGGCAACAGCGCACAATGGACTCAGCCAATCGTAGAGCAGGAAGCCTCTCATTGGCCCATTTGAATCAGATCAATAATTGACGGAGTGGAATTGTATAAAAAAGTTCAATTTTCTGCCGCCAGAGGGCTGGCAATTATTGATCTAATCTGACATCGGATTGCTCACAATGTACGCAAAATCCAGCATTAGATCAATAAATGCTGTCCTGATCAACAATTGCCAACTGATCAACAATTAACTGATGCCACGAGACGGTCGATCAACAAATGTCGAGTGGAGATATCTATATATATATATATATATATAAAGGAAAGGAAGGAAAGGAGGACAATATATATATATATATATGACCAAACGCGCATCGCTACCGAATTTTTTATGTCTTCCCCTTCGAAGGTGTCACCTCACGTAGGTTTATTTTCAATACCGACACGGGGAGTGACACAGGCCTGTTTAAGGTTATATTTAGTGGGCGTATAGGTTGTAATACTGGGTATCAAAATAGTCATGGCTTGCTAGCCGCATCACCTAGCATTGGCATGTTTTCCTAAACTTTCGCCCAATCCTTCAAATGGATTGAACGGTCGGACGGTATTGATAACAAAATGAGATAGGGAAAAATCGTACAAATCACACACACAGTAAATGACCATATGACAAAAATTTTAATGACCTTTTATATTTGTTTTTCAAATAGACAGCGAAAAAAGGGAGGACCCGTATATTTTAGATTTTTTAAATATTGCATAATTATTAAAATAAAAATGTTTAAATAATATTAATTTGCCGGAAGTGACGTACCCATAAGGTTGTATGTACAGTGATGCTAGAACTTCAGATACCCGGTTTTCATTAAAAAAAAATGTTAATGTAAATGTCAATGCCACCGCCAAAATGTGCCAAACAAAAAATACGACTTTACGACTATTTACATTCAATAATAATTATCAGATAGAACTCTGACACTAGGGTGTGCATCGTGACACCTACTCGAAATGACGATGATAAGTGAGCTGATCGAGCGCATTTTCGGCACGCGTGCCACGCCCCATTGCCATTTCTAATATCTTTGTTGTTCTGTGGTTGAAGATCACAACTTTTAATTATTATTACCAAAACTTATTCAAAGATTTTTTTTAATAAAATCCTCACGCTTGCTATCAGTAACAAAGGAATTTGCCGGTAAGAGCAGCAGGGCTAAGCATCCTTCCAGTCCTGGTGACCACGACCTTGGTCTTGCTTAAGATGTCCACCTCTGGCGCAGCATCTGAGTCACACACCTGCACCTGGAGGCCGTTGGTGCTCTCGCAGTTATTCTGCAATTAAAAATACTAGTAGTCCATCGTGAACAAAACGATGGAACCGATTTTGTTGCCCATAAAACTTGAAAATATATAACTCCCATCATCATCATCATCATCAGGTCCTTTTTAGTCTCCACTACAGAAGCACGACCCTCTCTGTACTACTAGGGCCATACTTGGCCAGAGCAGCCAGAGAACTTAGCCTATACTCCCCACGCTGGCCAAATGGGTTGGAGAGGTGTCTTAGATGTTTATAAGCTTTGTTTAGCATGTATTTCCTAAGTCGCCTTCTACGACATCCACGGGAAGACTTGGAGTGGTCCTATTCTACTCTGCCGGATACCACACGGCTAACATATATGTAACTCTATACACATATATAACTCCCATGGCCTATTTGTATAAGATGGAAGGAGGCGATTTTTAGAAAAATGCTCACTACGGAAACTATTTCCGTATATGGTACTGAACATTAATAATTTGGCTGGTGTTTTCAGACTCACCATACCGCGTGTCAATTTCTTGCTACAAATAGGCCGACTTGAATGGGCGACTCATCTTTTTGCGGGCAGACGAGCATACGGAACACCTAAAAGTGTCATCGTTGCCGATAGACATTTGAAATATGCTGAATAGGAGTTTACCCGTCTTTTGACTAGCTCCGTGGCGCAGCGGTCAACACGCCAGCCTGCAACACGGAGTGACCAGGTTCGATCCCCGGCCAGGTCAAGATGGAAAATGATCTTTTTCAGATTGGCCTGGGTCTTGGATGTGTATCTATATATGTATTTGTTATAAATATATAGTATCGTTGAGTTAGTATCCCATAACACAAGTCTCGAACTTTCTTAAGGGCTAGCTCAATCTGTGTGATTTTTCCGTATATATTTATTTCTTTATTTTGAAGGAACCCAGGTCATTCGGGGATAATCAGAGAGATTGAGGCCTGATTCTATTACGCGTAGTGAGATAGTAAATTTGTGCTGCAGGCACCAAATCGAAAAGTTCTACAGCACTCCATGACAAATTTGGTAGAAAACCCTTAGGGACCTGTTTTTGCGTAAATCAAGCGGGTCTAGATTATGCGTCAAGATAGTATCATCGACAATTCGAACAGCTCTTGTTTGAATAGGAGTTCCGTTAGAGAAGGAGGGAGTAAGATTGAAAACTGTTGCCGACGGGTCAGACCGAAATATCGTTTGGCTCTAAGCACACCAAGATTTTGGGAATGTCGAGTATTTTTTCGAGTTTTCTATTTAGTCCCATAGAAAAAGTTCATATGTACAAAGATTCAAAGATTTATTCAGAAAATAGGCCTTTTCAGGCACTTTTTCACGTCAATTCACATTTTAAATAATACCTATTATATTATTTACAAATTATTAATTATTGTTCAAAAGCTACAAACTACTAGCGTTTCGGAACCGACCACTGCAGAGAAGAAGACGCCGAAAGAAACTCTTTTCAACAGTATTGGTCGCCTACTTGCCTGAAGAGCTTTGTATGATATTTAATATTTTAACTACATGTTTAGTCACTCATTCAAGACAAGTCATGGGTTAATTTACATGCGATAAAGATTAATATTTTCCTGCTTACCACAAGGTCTATCAAGGTCTTCCGTTCGCCAGGAGGAATGGTTATTCCTGGAAGTGAAACGTCTTCACCAGGTGCGTTACCATTTTCCGCTGTAAACAAAGTAAGTAAAAAAAATATTGTCTGTACAGTGGGTAGTAATTATATTTTAACTAATATATTTTTTTTCTAAACTGAATAATTTGCGCGAGAGACACTTCCAAAGTGGTAAAATGTGTCCCATCACATATTATTTTCAGTTTTATCATTCTCTTATTTTATTCTTATTCTACAAGGCGCCAAGGGGGCCTTGTAACTTCTACAAAAGATAATTATAAAACTAAAAATAATATGTAATATACATTACCATGCAAACATCCACCGAAAACTGGTTTGAACGAGATCTAGTAAGTAGTTTTTTTTTAATACGTCATAAATCGTAAACCGCAATTTGCCTTCCATTTAATCAACACCACAATATAACAAGAAATTTTATATTATGTTACTTGCTGCTACGCCGCGCCCATGAAGGGTTCTTCATGGCCGAGTCCAACTCGCACTTAACCGCTTTTTAATAAATGGAACTAGCCAGTAAATGCAAAGCAGTCAGGAGTGCCACCAATAACTGCTTGACCCAGGCGGAGTCCAGGCCGGGCGCGCAGATTTTTCCCTATTCACCCGAGTGAGTATCCCATTATCTCCATTCCCTTCCCAAATCCAAAAAAATATTTTTCTTTCCTAGCTTTTTTGGGCAGCAGCCTCGGAAACACAAGACACACAGAAACTGCGCTCGCCAACCTTGCAATATCTTCCCATGGAACGAAAAACCCTTAAAAGTAGCCCAGCAGTGGACTTTTCACGGCTGTAATGGTGATGATGATGAATCTTATGCAGTCGGTTGACAATAAAAAAAATCTTACGAAAGTTAACAGTCCTACAAAAAGCAGACTGGCCGTGAGATTCCCCGTTGAGCATCAGCAAGACCAGTGCAACAAACCACATCTTGCCTGTAGGTGTTTGCCTAGCCAAGTCGAACTTCAACTGTTGCTCTACAAAACCTAATCTTCGCTGTTAGGCCGAAGCGTGGCGTATTGGGTTCTAATGTAATTGACCGTAATAGCTCCATAAACATGCATACTTATTGGACATTTCAACATCTATTTGGTTTTTAGGGTTTCGTATTTGAGTATCCAAAAGAACTAGATATTGCGCCTTTAGGAATACGAACGTGACGTACCTGTAGGAAAAAAATAAAATTTTTAAGGCTGAACGAGTTGATACTTTTCCCATACAAATTTCGGGGGGAGGGGGGGGGGGGTGTACTCCATTGTTTGAGATTGTACATCCAAAGTTTAACATAATATCGTTTTGTCTCATTATTAATTTTGTCTGTACGGTAACAGATTAGTAAAATAAAAAGCCATTAAGAAGTTATGAGCCAACAAACTTTAGCTTTTCTTACTAATTTTAACACAACTTTGGACGTAAATAAGTAATAAAAGAAGTATAATATATCGAAAGCAAAGACCATACCGACAAAGTTCAATTATCGAAAATTAACTTTATTTATAACTGATTTATGCAGTAGTTTTTTCATAAAACCCCATTTTTCAAAGAACATTTTGCAATTTTATACGCGCTCGTTAGTGTTTGAGTGCGTGCGACTCGGCGTATGCGTGTAGATATAGCGTCTAACTGCTCATCCATATTTCTGTGTGCTCATCACTGATACTATCTCTGTCGGACACAATGCTAGATGAAGCAACGTGCTTTTTGGCCGCGCCCGCCAGCGAGTTCGAGCTCGCAACTTGTTCGTCCTTAATTATTGCATGTACACCAGAACACATATTTCTAAATCAGCAAACTACCCCATTACTGTATATACATTTACCTTAGTAGGTATATAAGCTAGTATTATAATAATATATTATATACTTACTTACTTCCTGCAGGTACGTCAGTTCGTATTCCTAAAGTCGCAATACTAGAGACGCCACTGTCGAACCACTAAACTGTACGAAACCTAAAAACAAATAGATTTTGAACTGTTCATCTTCTGATCTGACACAGGGCTGCTTTTTTACCTAGTAAGTTATGGAACCTTAAATATTTCACAGTATTTGTGGTTCATTCATTTCGTGTAGGTGTCACGGTCAATCGATCATGCACACCCTGGTGTCAGAGTTCTTCGGAACCGCCTCTCGGCCTCTGACGTGGTTCCTTTAACGACTTCCAGATGGCAGCCGGGACCAACAGCTTAACGTGCCTTCCGAAGCACGGAATCATCTTTATTATCAGACAATCAGGTGATTCAAGCCTGTAATGTCCTAACCAAACTGGAAACAACTAAACAAAGTATGCTTCCCGTGGGAATCGAACCCACGACCCCCGGGTCTACAGGCAAACGTCTTAATCACTGGACCACAGAGGTAGTTAGTATTTTTGGTGTAATTATTTTTATTATTATTATTTGTTGTAATAATGTTAATAGATAACACATTCTGAGAAAATTGCAAATATCTACCTATCACGGTTCCATAGCACGGCAGAAGGGTTCTTGAATGGCGACCACGTATCGGCAAGCGCAGCGTCGGACATCCACCGACCAAATGTTCGGATGACCTGACTAAGGTCGCAGGAAGACGCTGGATGTAGGCCGCTTCCAACCGGTCGTATTGGAAAATCTTGGGGGAGGCCTGTGTCGAGCAGTGGACTTCTTGCGGCTGATATGATGATGATGATGACAGTTCCATAGATACAGCCATAACTGACGGGCGGATTTCGGGAGCTTAGTTATAGGGTCCCGTTGTTATGGCTTGGGTACGGAACCCTAAAAACCTATCGTATATCAATCAATTTTGTACGGATAAATATCTTGACCCGTGCAAAATGATTATAAAGAACATACATAAATTTTATTTTGTAAAGAAAATCTATATCGCTATCGAAATAAGTACATAACTAGATTTTCCGCCAGTTGACTCTCATACAATTGCAACACACATCTACACTCCAGTGACGTGCACAAGTGTTACAATAATAATAATACGTTTATTTCAGATTTAAATCCAGATCATTATAAATTAAAATACTCTGAACCAAAACTTAAATTAAAATAAAATAATGTAAATAAAACCCAAAAACAAAGACACTGGGATCACCTACAAAGTAGTGTAGAAGTGGAATACTCCTCAGACGTGTTCAGTGCACAACAGTTGGAGCTCAGAACAATAGTTGGAGAGTCTTATCTGTCAATTGTAACGAGTGCGACGCCAACAGAAAGGTTTTTAATACCTACATTATTGTTAGATCGCCCGGAGTCCTGCTAGCAGGACTTTGAAACCTTCCGGAAGGACGCAACTATTTTCAATCACAGTTTCTTAATCGTATATGATACAGGCACGGTAATGATATCTAACAGTAATGTAACTCGGGCCTGTCCTTGAATTAAATGCCTACCGCCGCGCGGTAGATAAACACGTGCCAGGGCTGCCCACTGCCCGCACAGGGTTTTAACATTTTGACAGTGGGCATTTACGCGCGCACTTACTACCTGTATTATTTTATTTTTTAAGTAGGAAGGTATATATCTTTCTTATCGTGTGTGTAAGTGATTAACGGGGGTAAGAGTTTTTAAACCGCCTTATAGACAATAATATTATTAAAATATATTGTCTACTAGCTGTTGCCCGCGGCTCCGCCCGCGTTAGTGTCGATCCCTCGGTAACAGTAGAATTTCCCGGAATCAAACATATATGTCCTTCCTCGGGCCTCACACCTCCATATTAAATTTCATCCAAATCAGTTCACTGGTTGAAGCGTAAAAAAACAACAGACAGAGTTACTTTCGCATTTATAATATTAGTATTAGTATGGAAGTATGGATATTGTTTATACTTCTAAGTCCAGAAATGAGAAAATTTCCATAAAACCTTTACCCTCCCATTTTACCCCTTTTGGAGTGAATTTTGTCCATTTCACCCACATATATGTTTTTTAATTCTGATCGAGAACTTACATACCTATTTATTTTCATACTTCATAGTCCAGAAATGAGAAAATTTCCAAACAAACTTTACCCCCCTTCTGAGGGATTTTTTTCCAGACTACACAGATCTTTTTCAATTGTAATCGTGAATTTATTTACCTATTTTCATACTTCAAAGTCTAGAAATAAGTAAATTCCTATACAATCTTTACCCCGCTATTTTACCCCTTCAGGGGAAAATATTTTTTACCTACACATATATTTTTAATTGTATCCTAGAACTTATATACTTATTTTCATACGTTTATACCACCCACCCACCCCCATTTTACTCCTTTATGGAGGAATTTTGCAAATTTCATCTGCCTACACACATCTTTTTTAATTTTAATCGAGACCTTTTATACCTACTTTTATACTTCTAAGTCCAGAAATGAGAAAATTCCATATAATTTTTACCCCTTTAGAAGTTAAATTTCTTAAAAATTCTTTCTTAGCGCTCACTCACATCAATAAAAGAACCCCTGTACCAAATTTGAAGTTTCTAGGCGCAGCAGTTTCGGTTGGTTTGCCGTTTGCCCGCGGCTACGCCGCCGCCGTTAGTGTCCATCCCTCAGGAACAGTTTGGACCCTTAAAGGGGTGACTCAGGTCATCAATATTAACAACTTTTTCCATGGGACCAATGCTGGGAACTCAAAAAAAAATTCGTCATTTCCATATCATAAAAAAGAGTCCCGCCACCCGGCCAGTTTGTATGGAAATGTCGATTTTTTTTGAGTTCCCAGCATTGTTCCCATAGGAAAAGTTGTTCATTTTGATGGTCTGAGTCACTCCTTTAAGGGTCCAAAACGATAAAAAATTCACCGTGTATATTTGCAGGCAAACTAATGCCTTGAGTTCATTCAAATGACTATAACTTTTTTTTTAATGAACCGATTTTGGTGAAACAAACTTTAGATGTTTTGCTGAGTCAAAACAAAGCAATTGGTGAAAGTTTGAAGTAAATCGGTTCAGTATTTTCGGAGATAATCGTGATCATACATACAGACAGACAGACAGACAGACAGACAGACAGACAGACAAAAAATTCGAAAAATTTTTTTTTGCTTTCTATTATTCTTTTTAAATGTCCCTCTATCCATTTCAATCAAAAATTCTAAATGTACAGACAAAATATTTTTACTGTTTTATTATATGTATAGATAGACCTCTGACTTGGTTTTGTGTAGCAACGGCTGTCAAAGACAGCGACCGGGACCGACGACTTAACGTCCTCTCCGAAGCACGGATCCTCGTACAGCTCCAACCACAAAGGTGCGAATGGTCCACTTCAGAAACAGTACTTGGGTGTTTCGCACCGCGGTGCCAATCGCTAGCGGTGCGATACGACCCACTATATGTAATCGAGAGAGACCCATAAAGATTACATATAGTGGGTCAAGTAAGAATCAATTTCAATGTTTATGTCACGGATGGTATTAATCTAAGGTAAGACGTCGTCTTATTTTACGCATAACGTGACTATACTTGCGTGTGTGCTGTGTCTGAAAGATGTTTATTGACACAACCACAAGAGGAGACTCTTGTCCGTGTAGAACAGTTAAGTATCTCCGTGTGAGTAAAAAATTAGACATCTTTATTTTTGTCATTACATTTTATATTTTTAGGATTTTTTTAACCTAACTGCAAAGAAGGTAATGTTTTTCAAATCACAAATTAAATACTTTGTAACCAATTTCGAAAAAAATAGGAGGTTATGGTTTCTGATGTTTTCGCGATTGTTACACATTTAAAGAAAATCACTTTGATTATAATTTAGTAATTTTTTTTGTTTGTTACCTCAGTCCTCCGTCATTTATGAACCGATTATTTAATTTTTTTGGATAGAATATGCTTTCAAATTGGTTTCGTTAAAATTTTATCAAAATCGGTTCAATAGTTTGATTGAAGTCGGGTTTTTTTATATAAAAGATTATTGTGGTTTCTTGATACGAATTTTGCTACAATAGTCAAGTTATATTTGATGTCACATCAGTGTCACATGCTGGAATCGTCCCAAACTAAAGTAAGCGTGAGCGAATGGCCCCCATTTTAGCCTGTGCAATAACGCTTTCGGATGTCCGGCTGTCTCATCCGGGTGTTTTCCTATACGGGTCGCATTTTACAATTATGGATTAGACAATTAACAGATGTGGCAACTGCTAGGCTTGTATATTTTAGCTATTTTCATAGTTTAATGTCATATGGATTACTTCTCTGGGGAAATGCAACCGACATTCAAACTATTTTTATATTACAAAAAAGGGCAATCCGTGCCATCTACGGCTTGAACTCGAGGGATTCGCTCAGAGATTTGTTCAAAGACATAAATATTTTAACGGTAGCCTCACAGTATATACTCGAGAACATAATGCACATAAGGAAAAATATTTCGTCATTAAAAAAAAATTGTGATGTAAGAGATAGACCCTTGCGTAATATGATCGTTACGCAAAGGTCTATCTCTTACATCACTATTTATACCGCGGTATCGGCTTAGCAGAGTTAGTGATTCGTTCATGGGGAACTGTATACGTTTTTATAACAAGTTATCAAAACCAATCCTAGATATGCCTGATAGAAAATTCAAAGGTTATGTAAAGCAGTAACTTTGTAAAAAGGCCTATTATAGTACTAAAGATTTCCTGAATGACAATAATATTGGGCTTGAGCTTGGCGCAGACACCTCGTAGTTTTGTATATATGACTATATATTTGGTACATTCGGTACAAAATATTTTTAAAGATGACATTTATATAATTTCAATAATTTGACATTTTTTTTTATATTCATATATTATTTTCTTAAACATCATTTTTTAAAATTACATTTACAATGACTATAATAAGGACAATGTATACTCAGTCCACATACCTAGTTTTTAAGATAAACTAAAATTGTAAGTTGACGTCGATTGGAGAAAATGCGCTGTGCAGTTTGTTGCCGCTTCTGCACTCCGCTTTGGAAGCGGCATTAAACTTAGCCATAAGTAAATTACTGACGTCAACAATTCTCAGTTGAAAATATAAGACAATTAATAAGTGTCCAAATGACCTATGTTAAATAAATGTTTTTGAATTTTGAATTTTTTGATTTTTCAGCTGTTCCTCGTGAAAATGTGTATAAGTTCACAGTTACAAAGATTTATTTTCATCCGATTCAGGTTGTAAAAAGTTTTTTTTTTAAAATGGTGGTATTGCTACAATGGTCTATCTTATCCCTCACGGGGTAGACAGAGCCTAAGGTCATAAGGAAGGCCACGATTAGCATGTTGTTGGGCGCTAAGGTAAAAAACGGAATCAAAATAGTGATTCTTTAGATTTCCACTCATTTCCTTGACCAGCTTCTACGGTCAAGGGAAGAAAAACGTATTTTTTTGTGTTTTGCTGACAGAAACAGAATACTTTAAAGTTCCAAAGTTTAGTTGGAAACTTGAGCCAACGCCTTTTGAGGACAAGTTTAGGATTTTGGTCACCGACACCGCAGCGAGAGAGTTTGCAAATTGACTTTACAACGAGACCTTTTGTTTCAGTCGGCATGATGTCCACACAACAAAGAAAGCAAGGCTAATACACTAATATATATATACATAGTATCACGTCGGTATAAGCCTCCTTTTGTCTGCGCCATTTTTCCCTATCATTAGCCTTCGCAATCCAGTTCTTACCAGCAATCTGCTTTATGTCGTCGACCCATCTAGCTGCCGGACGCCCAACACTACGTTTCCCATTTCTGGGATACCACTCAGTGACAGCCTTACTCCACCTACCATTGTTCCTTCTAGCCAGGTGGCCTGCCCAGTTACCCTAGAGAGCACATCGTGAACTTTCGTTCGGCATCGGATCCCAGAGTTGCGAACTCGGTCTTGCAATTTGATGCCAAGCATGGCTCGCTCCATGGCTCTGTGCGAAACCGCAATCTTGTACATGGCTCCTTTCTTAAGAGTTCATGTCTCGGCACCGTAAGTTATTGTAGGCAGGATACACTGGTTGAAGAGGCGTGGTTTTAGAATTTGTGGTATTTCTCTATTTTTAATAACATCCACCAGCTTACCAAATGCCACCCAGCCTAACTGTATTCGACGATCGATCTCTTTGGTCCTATTATCTAGATATTGATGACAAAATCGTGAAATGTTGACGACTTATTCATCATCATCACCATAGTCAGCCTATCGTAGCGCACGTAAAATCACTTGCGGCTATGTGTGGGTGTCAGAACGGGTGCGGAGGCAGCGAGAGGCGCGCGGGGCATTGAACGGCATGCCACGTACAGGCTTGATCAAGGGTGGTCATTGTTGTGTTTGCGTCTCTCGTACAATATACATAGAAACAATTACATAATTTTGTAAGTCATTTTTATTTTATTTTAAAAACAATTAAGTCATCAATCCTACGTCTAGTCCTCTTTTTTCTTGTTTCGTGTATCAATCCTAGCGCTTAAACGTTCATTTTCAAGGTCATCAAAGCCCGAGTTTTCACGTACAGGGAGTGTCGCCGCTGTACCTCCACCCAGTCTGTAAATAACGGTAGACCGCACCGTAATTTTGGATCGGAAATTTTAACTAATTAACTTTATGGTCGTAATATAAGAGATGAGTAATTCCAGCAACCGAATTCAAAGGCGTGTAATAAGCTACCCCTCCCCCGCGCCCCGCATCTGATTTATTGAGCCTGAACAAATAGCCGTATTGACGTTTATTGGCACTCGTAAAGTTTAGCCTTTTATAGACAAATATAGGAAAGATTGGATCCCAATTCAACGTCCATTTCTGGAAACAATATGATACTTTTCATAGTCGTCAAAATTGGGTTCAAAAAAAAACATATTCTCTTGACCCCGGGAATAACTTAAGCACACTTCTTGTTTAATAAGACGAATTATATTAGTTATAATTATAGCATGGTTTTATTGATTCACTTCACCCATAAAATTTTATGATAAGAGGGTTAAAAAAATTGATTACCTATACAAAAACTTCAATTATGGGTTAAGGGTCCGTATTACCTCACACTGCTTTGCGTGATTGTCTGTAATATCAATAATAATTGTAGAAGCAGCTACTTTGGGTCTGCCTGGGTTTGGACTGTATCAATTAGAAGGCGCTGTGTTTGATACCAGATGTATTAGAATTTACAAAATATGATAGACAAAATGGTGTCTTGCCGTGTCGATGGCTAGGTTCAAAAGTCCTTTTGTGTTGTAGTAAAATCCGCGGCCCCGCGCCGCATCGCCCCGCCACTTCCGGTGTTGCCAGTGGCCGCAACAATAATTAAATACTCAAGTTGAAATAAAAATGCAGCAAAGTTCAGGACTAACTCTGGTAACTATCTGACTCAAAAACACTGAGTTAAATTTTCTCAATAGAAAAAATTGCAATGTTGCCTCCAAATCACGTCTAATTTACTCAGTTTACAGCAGTATTCACCAAATACATTAAAATTAACCTTGAAACTTTTGATTATAATTGCATTACAGATAAAGCAGCCATCATGTTTTTTTTTTCATCAACCCTTGAATATCCTTTAAAAACGAAAATATCAAAGAAGCAAACGCGTTTAATCCATCCGCTTTTGTACCGCCACGCCGCCTGGCCGATGGCAGGCTGTTAAGGATTATTGTAAACCAATTAATACTGACTGCAAAATTTGATGACTGAGCGATTCAGTGTTTCGAGTTATCCATCATCAGAGCCCGTTCATAATTCATTTTGAGTAGATGTCACGGTTAATCGACCACGCAGTCAATATTCTATCAACGCGTTCCTGAGAAAAAAGGGTCTTTACAGACCGACAGACAGACAGACGGACAACCAAGTAATCCTATGGGTTCCGTTTTTTCCTTTTGAGGTACGGAGCCCTAAAAATGACAACTGTTTAATAAAAACCTACATGCACAGCTAGAATCAAAGTTATTAACGCAAAAGCATTAGCGAGAATAGAGCTAGGCATTATAAAAACTCAATTTAACATATATGATTGGGCCTACAACTCCTCCTAAAGTAGGTGTTTCTACCAAAATATATGCAACACAAAAAAACAGGAATAAATTCTCCTCGGTTTGAATCTCTCTTACGAGTATTTGTCGTTGTCTCGCATTCCTGTAGACTCGGAAAGACATCATTACAAATAGACGACTCAAAACTTTTGAATCAAAAATGTTGCTGATACAATAATTTGTGTAGTTGTCTGATATATGCATTTTATTTTTTTTATATTCAAATGAATCAGTTGTGAATTCGTTTAAGATTATTTGGTTGTGTGTGTGCACTTTTTAATGCTATTGGACGGCAAACGAGCAATCGAACATACACAACAACAACTCATTCAAACACATAACAAACTGTCCATAGACAACTGCAACATGATAGAAGCATTGCTGGCATTTTAAGGCATTAGGGGGGACATGGTGGAAGGGGGGAGGGGGGATGATAAGCCTTCGGCTATCTCAGTCACCGACCGCAATAAAAGCGGTAAAGCTTCTACTCATACGACGTCGATTTTCTGTGAGAGTGTGTTATGTACTTCCCTGGACGAGCCACCCAATTATAGTACTAGCAAAAATAAAGTTTGCCGGTAGCGTGGCCCTACCACAGCTAAGAATATTTTTTGTTTAAACATCAGTCTGAATACATATATATCATAGATATATATAGATACATAGATATATATATCATAGATATATATTCATAGATATATATCATAGACTGAATATATATATATCATAGATAGATAATTCATTTATTTGCTGCCATAACACACATACAAAAAAATACATAGTTATAAAAAAGTACATAATAACTTACAACAGTAGTAATTACTATTTCGTTCCTTCTACGCTTCATCTGCCACTCCACACTGCCCCAATGTAAATGCAAGGTTATAACAGCAGAGCTATACATATAGTGAAACGATTTTCCTTTTTGTAACTTTGTGTTGTTGATTTTAAAGACGATTTACTTCAAAACCATGTGGCGCAATCTTTTGTCTATTTGGTTAATGGTCAATAATCCTACGTGAGTAGACGACCAATGGCAGCGCGTGCTTACAGTACAGTTTCAATATTTAGGTAATGTATTTATGAATTTGACAGGTATAACGATACGTGCGGGTAATTCTGATTCAAATGAGATTGAATGCTGAAAGCTGTTTTGCCAAAGGTGTTTTGATTTCAGGATTCCGTCCTTCTCTCTCTGTTTTCTTTTTTTAACTTTCACGCTTTAAACACATAATTATGTAATTATGTGTTTAAAGCGTGAAAGTTTCATAAATTGTTTCCGTTGAAAAAGTTTCGTGCTAAGTCCCATTTATATACATAATTATGCTTTTCTCTCTGTTTAAAAACAATCTTAATTTTATTGTTTTCTAGCTTTCATTCACGGCCTTACCTCACGTAGATGTAGATTCTTCAAGAACAGTAGTTTCCGTCTGTGAATCTGTCACAGCTCTGCATCTTTAAAACTATAAATAATAATAGGTACCTAGACATCTGAATTACAGAATGTGTGTAGTTTATTTACTAGTTTAGTATTTAGTTATACATTGTTTATTTTATAATACATATCTTGTTTTGCACTACCTTTCCATTCTCTACATCACTCGGTTGGTTGACTGGTAGAAAAGCCAGGCTTTAAGTCCGCCTTTACACTTGTAATTGTGTATAAAGTTAAATAAATAAATAAATGTGTATCTGTTATATCTAAATAGGCTAGTTTCCTGGGTCGTAATAATAACATAACAATTAATCCGTCAGTTAGATAATCAAAAAATATTGGACACGTATTTTTTCTTTTGTCAAATAAACAATAAATAATAAAGATAAAGCGCGTCAAAGTTCAGGAGTGGGGGCTCGTGACGTCAAAGTTTGCTAAAAATTGTAGCAAACTATGACGTCACACGGAACTTCAAAGAGCTATATCTTTATCGTTTTTTGTTTAATCGACAAAAGAAAAAATACGTTTCCAATATTTTTTGAATATCTAACTAACGGACTAATTATATTTTTCAGGAAACTAGCCTATTATAGGATGGTCCCATTTAAGAAACGTCTTTCTTATGGCATTTTTACTGAATCCAAAGATGTTCATTTATTACAAACTAGCCGTCGGTTGTGGCTCCGCTCACATTAATGTCGATTCCGAGTGAACAGTACTTTTTCCCGGGATAAAAAGTAGCCTATGTCCTTCTTCGCACTCCAGAGAACTTGTATGCAAAATTTCATGATGATCGGTTCAGTAGTTAGGGCTTTAAAGCGTAACAAACAAACAAACAAATAAACAAACAAACAAACTCACTTTCGCGTTTATAATATTAGTAAGGATTACAAACAACAAATATTTTCTAAGTCAAAGTCAAAGATGTTTATTCAAAAATGGATACATGTATCTCTTTTTAACGTCATATTTTTCTTTCTTATATTTTTGTGTTATATGCGAAATCGAAATACTTCTAGCGTTTTGGAACCACCACTGGTGAGAAGAATACGCCAAAAGAAACTCAATCCAGACCTGGTCCCTACGTGTCTGATTACGTTTCTCTTCATTATATTAGGATAAGATATAAAGGACAGATAAAAAAGCACATACCATGGTATAATATCCTTATCCTTACTAATATTATAAATGCGAAAGTGAGTTTGTTTGTTTGTTACGCGTTTGTTACTATTCCCGAGGGATCAACATTGACGCGGGCGGAGCCGCGGGCGAAAGCTAGTAATTAATAAACTCGAAAACAAACAAACAAAAATGTAACATATGATGTGGCACCATACTAATTGCGCCTAGTCTTAATGCAGTTGCCAGGTGAAAGTTTTCGTCGTCCAAAGGGCCCCCTAGGTTGGCAAAAGGAAAGGTTTGTACCTAAAGCCCGGACTCCCATTCCGCAACAACAATTTAATATAATGTACTAAATATTAAAAAACCATCTAAGCCTTTTAAATTGTCACCTAATGATGCTTTTTACTTAATTCAATTTTATGCAAAATGACACGAAGTTTAATGATGTTAAATTCAGCGATAATTCCGCGAACAAATTAGCCTGAAATTAATTTTACAGCTCGCTGGCTGAGCTAATTAATTTAAAACGCTCGCTTGCGTTTGTGCATTAGCCATTTTCATATTTGCATTTATATTGCTACTTAGTATCCATCATTAGTTTATTACAAGCTTTTATTTAGTTTCACTACCTGTCAAATTCATAAATACATTACCGAAAGATTGAAACTGTAAGCACGCGCTGCCATTGGTCGCTGAATCACGTAGAATTATTGACCATTAACTAAATAGACAAAAGATTGCGCCACATCTATTTGAAGTGAATCGTCTTTAAAATGAACAACACAAAGTTACAAAAAGATAAATCGTTTCATTATATGTATAGCTCTGCTTTTGTTTGTAATCAAATCTTGCAAGTTAAATTTGACCCACTTCCCGGTCACCGATTAAGCTGAAATTTTGAATTCATGTGCAGATCGGATTAATACAATAATATGAAATCGTTGCGCTGGTCTGACGATGCAGTCGGAAGGTGGCCATAGGAAGTCTTACACTAGACAAGGTACACCAATCTACTACTATACACCAATCTTCAACAACTGACAGATGTTGATACTGCGCGTTTGGTATATTTTAGTTACTTTCATAGTGTTATGTCTTATGCGATTTTACTATGGGGTAACGCTGCAGAAGTAAACACCATATTTGTTCTGCAGAAACGCGCTATTAGATCTATATATAAACTTGGTGCTAAAGAATCTCTTAGAGAATTGTTTAAAGATATATATATTTTAACTTTACCTTCTCCGTACATATTTGCGAATATTATGTTTGTGCGCTATAATCTTGATTTATATAAGAAAAATAGTGATATCCATGACCGAAACACGAATACGATAAACGAAATAAAAATAAATTAGCTACACCAGTATTGCGATTGCAGAAAACTATGGATTCATTTCTGGGTCTAGGAGTACGCTTCTATAATAAAATTCCTGCAGAAATATTAGGTCTGCCTTTACTTAAGTTCAAAACGATTGTAAAAACCAGTTAATAAAAAAGGCTTATTACTGCATTGATGATTATATAACTGATAAAAATGCGTGGAAAGGTGATTGCCCATTCCCGGTTTCGCCCCCTTAAAACGCGTATGAGCTTGAAATAAAATTCAAAATTAGTCAATATTTTTTTTATTTAATATATATTAATTATGGGGAAAATCTTTGTGGGGTTTTAATTTTTAAATGAATTGGTATTTTTACCAATATTTTCCGTTCAACTAAGTTTACAAAGACACTGAAGCGTATGTGCGATAATGAAAGATAATAAAAAAATATGCGGTGTTATGAAATACTGGGTAAGTATGTACGTTTTTAACTTAAACTGTAGATTTTATTATTCTATACAATTATTCTACATAATAAACATCTGTAATCAAAAGCAGTATTGCTTTCATTGACAAAACTGCTTGCACAGGTAGTATTTTAAACATTCTTCGTAAACGTAGGTAATCGGCAAAAACGCTAGAAACCATTACCTACATCGAGTTTAAAAAATCAACTGCCTACCTATGTTTGTCAATAATCAAATGGATTGGCGGTTTCAAGGCGGTTTAGTTTTTTTAATCTTTAGATTATTAGTAAACTAAATGCAAGTAATCTTAGTATGTAACGTAGTGCTGATAAGAAAGTTCTAAAAATCTCTGTTATAATATTCCTTGGTCCATGGTTATAATACTTATTTTGTGATTTTGGAGAACGTTTTCCACTATGTTTCTCTGCTTCTGCTAAAACATCCAAATTTTTTCAAATTCAAATATAATTTATTCATCATAAGATACTTTACATACCATTTGGTGAACGTTACCATTTATTTTACAACAAAGAATTGTTGACGTTAATTTACTTAAAGCTAAGTTTAGAGCCGCTTCTAAAGCGGAGTGCAGAAGAAGCGGCAACAAACTGCACAGCGCATTTTCTCCAGACGTCAACTTACAATTTATAGTATATTACTTAAAACTACATATATTTATATGTGGACTGAGATTACATTGTCATGTCATAATTCAAATTGAGTACAATGTCAAATTGTATTGAAAGGATGTCAATAAAATATAATAATATATCTATATATATACGTTCAAAATGAACCAAATTATGACATTAATTTAAATACAGATGCGTTAAGAGGTTCCTGTGCCAGGCTGAAGCCAGATATGTTTGTCATTAAGGTAATCATCAGTCCTATAATAAGCCTTCTTACAAAGTACCTGCTTAACGTAAGCTTTGAATTTTCTGTCAGGCATATCAAGGGCTGATTGTGGCAATTTATTATAATAGCGTATACAATTCCCTAGGAACGAATTACTAACCCTGCTCAACCGATAACGCGGGAGAAACAATTTGTTATTATTACGTAAGGGTCTATTCGTGATATCATTTATTTTTTTGAAGGTTGAAATGTTTTTTCTCACATACATTATATTTTCAAATATATATTGCGAAGCTACAGTCAATATATTTATTTCTTTAAATAATTCTCTGAGTGACTCTCTCGGTCCTAAGCCGTAAATGGAACGTATCGCTCTTTTTTGTAATATAAATATAGTTTTGATGTCAGTTGCTTTTCCCCATAGCAGTATCCCATATGACATTAAACTATGAAAATAACCAAAATATACTAGCCTAGCAGTTGCCACATCTGTCAACTGTCTGATTCTTCTTACAGCGTAAGCCGCAGAGCTAAGTTTATTGGAAAGTTTAGATATATGAGCGCCCCACTGAAGTTTCGAGTCTACAGTAATTCCTAAAAACGTTGTATGTTCAACCAAATCTACTTTTTGACTATCAATCTGTATATCAACGGAAGCCTGCCTCACATTGGGTAGTGTAAACCGTATGCATTGGGTCTTTTTAGCATTTAATATGAGGTTATTGGCGGAAAACCAATCTGATATAGCAGTCAGAGTGCTATTTACCGTGCTTGCATCTTCGTTATGGCGGTCCAATTTGAATATTAGGGATGTATCATCGGCAAAAAGCACAATGCCGGCCTTTTTCTCAACCATATAAGGCAAGTCGTTGATATATACAAGAAAAAGGAAAGGCCCTAAGATTGATCCTTGCGGTACACCGATTTTAACATTAGATCCATTAGACTTAATACCATTTATATCGACAGTTTGAAGCCTATCTGTTAAATAAGATTGAATTAATTTTATTGATTTATTATCAAACCCGTATTGTTGTAGTTTAAGCAAAAGTGTTTGATGATCAACGCAATCAAACGCTTTCGAGAGATCACAAAATGCTCCAAAGGCATCCTGTGAATTCTCCCATGCGTTATAAATATGAGTAACAAGTGCTACTCCCGCATCGGTGGTAGATTTTCCGCCAGTAAAGCCGAACTGTTGGCTGTGGAAAAGATTACAGGTTTTGAAGTGATGTTGCATTTGATTGAGCATGATCTTTTCAAACACCTTGCTCAAAACAGGTAAAATAGAAATGGGTCTGTAATTGCTGGGATCCGACTTTTCCCCTTTTTTAAATAATGGAATTAATTTACTACATTTCATTAAATTTAGAAATATGCCTTCGTCTATACATTCATTAAATATAAAAGCTAAATCAACAGCAATAATACATATAATGTTGCTTAAGACTAACTGACATACCCCATAGATCTTCGGATTTTTTAAGCTAAATCTAAATCTATTTTTATTGGAGGAAAGATAAATGAAGCGCCTAATAAAATCAAAGAAACTTGGAAAATCATAAACAAAGAGACTGGTAAATTCAAATCGAGAGAGAATATTAGCAAAATTAAATGTGGTGACACAACAGTTACTAAAGATATAGTCAATGTTTTTGAGAATTTTTTTACAAACATTCCTCTTGAACTTACTTCTAACGTAAATTCTTGCCCAAATCTTGCTGAAGACCTACTTAAAAGTAATATGTCACCTAGTAGCTCCAAATTTAAATATAACTATATTAACCCTAGTGATATAGTCGATGCTTTCAAACAGCTTAACTTTAAAAAATCCAAGCACCAAGTTAAAGATGTTACTGATGTTATGCTCAGTATATTAAACTCTTGGATTAACCCAGCAATTGTAAGTATCTACCTACATAAGAAAAAAAGATAACCTGTATTTACATAGATGCTAAAAGAAAATATGTACCTAGAAGGTATTACTTAAATCACTCTTTTGTTGACCTACATGATTGGATTATGAGTAAATTACTTCCACTTGAATATATATATTTCATTCGAGTAATTGACTTGTTTTTATTATATGAATGTATATGAGACATCATAAACATAAGTGTGCTCTTTAGCCTAAATGAATTCATCTATTTATTTCTTTTTTTAGGTACCTGAAGACAGCTGTATTTGTGAAGAATGTTTTCATATAATACAAAATATATTAACAAACTATTCAAGTGGTGATTTATGGCCACCAGCAAGTATGACTTGAATGTGGAACATCAATATTGCGAGTCTAAATACATAATGTTTCTTTAGGCAGTTCATAGAGGGACCTTATACCTATTCAACAGGTATGTAACATACATAAAGCATGTATACACATATTATTTTGATATATAAAAATCAACAAATCAAAGATTATAAAAATCGGTTCACCCGTTCATAAGTTATGGGTGTTCAAACAAACCCGATCGATATAATATATAGAACAAACCCCGTTGTTTTATATTAATAATGAAAATAAATAAAGATATGAGTTTTAAAAAATAACCTTCCCAATAATTAGACTAGTTACATGTTAAAATATTTTTTCATGGTCTATTAGTTCTAGAGATTTCAAACATGAAAATTATGATGTGAATTTCAAGATGTACTGCTTGAATTATATTAAAACTTATTATGATTTCCAGGTACATCAACTAGAGAAGACTGTCTACAGTGTTGGACTAACGCATACAGAAGTGTGAGATGTCATGCTCAGGTTGATCAATATAGCCAACCTCATGAAAGTGCCGATGTTACTATGTCTTCTGCAAGAAGCTCCAGGGAGTCATCAATTCTGGTGCCAAATCCATTACCAAACTCGCTTGCTATTGTCTAGTGGGTACAAGAACAGTGGGTTGCTGTGTCCCACATAATGGCTACTTTAGAGAAATTGACTCCGGCTACATTTTATATGAAGATCATGAATAAATATGTTGAATAGATTAAAACACTATTTCTTCTTTCCCTTGCAATATTATTTTCCTATGTAGTCAGTCTTCGGAATCCCTAAATATTAATAATTCTATTACTTCCATCATCATCTGACTGTTTTTTCCGGTTAGCCAATATTATGACACCATTACTGCTGTTAAATATTTTTACGGTTGACTGCTTGGCTGACCCCAACCCTGCTTAGGTATTTCCTCATCATACTTAGCTAATGCCCACGGCTTCACACGCGTAAAAGGCCTGTACGCTAGTACTATTACTTATTCTGTGCCTATGGCATAATAAGCTCCAGCTCTTCATACAATAATCCCGTAAATGTGCTCATTTTAACGTGAAAAAGGACAAACGAATACACTTTCAAATTGATACTCTGCTTCGTTATACATATAGATAGTTATATAAGACCAACGGTCAATATTCAGTATTTTTCATATCATTGACCTACTCTGTATTTACAGAACAGTGAAAAGTATGGTAATATTTTCCTAAGCTATTTTCACAACTGGGGTACCATTTTTGAAAGTGTAACACTCGTCTTCGAGCGATTTTTGTATTGAAAAATCGCTCGAATACAAGTGTCATAGTTTCAAAAATAGTGCCCCTGGATTCAAGCGATTTTTCTATACAGATAACATACGTTATCTAACAGTCATCCGTTCAAAAATAGCCCACTCGAACATAAGAACTAACCTCAAAATCGAAATTTGTTTAATTTTTTTATCAAAAACCCCACAATGTAAAACCATGATTTTTATTTTATTGTATTTCAATTATTAACTACGTTATTCTGTATAATTTTGGATATCATACTGTGTAAGCATTAACTTTAAAAACCCAAATAAAATTACCTATCTGTGGTCCTGCTTCCGTTCCCCCCTACATATCTACTCCCTTTTCGCCGAGACGGCCTGTGATTGGCCGAAAAAACCAGTCTAAAAAATTTGTCGGGCGAGTCTTGATGAGCGCGTCCCTTGCGCTAATATAATTTCTAAAAATAACGACTCCTAAGGGCTTCGCTGGCCGAAAACAACCCTAAATCTCATCGCGCGTGTGTGATGGTGTACCACTAGTGTAGGCAGTAGGAGGATAATACAGTTCAAGCCGGAAAGGTTCCCAGCCAGCCGCCACGAGGCCTGTCGCAGGTGAATCCTTCAAAATCCTGTTCAACATTGAATCCAGGTTAGTGTTTACTGAATTTTCCCTTGCTGTGATTCTGGGGTTGATCGGAGAATGCAGTGACCCTTCCAGAAAGTCGCAACACATACTGTATTATTTAATGTGGGACGACGGCCCAAAGAGCAGTGGGCATTACCCTTTATATAAATTTATTTAATGTTAAGAGCCCGCCATATGCCAGGCGGCGTTGCGGTACAAACGCGGATGGTCTAAACGCGTAGGCTACTTTGGATATTTTCGTTTTTTAGGAATATTCAAGGGTTATTCGAAAAAGAGAAACATATGATGGCTGCCTTATCTGTAATGCAATAATAATCAAAAGTTTCAAGGTTAATTTAAGGTTTTGTATTTGGTGAATAATGCTATATACCGAGTAAATTAGACGTGATTTGGAGGCAACTTTGCAATTTTTTTCTATCGAGAAAATTTAACGCAATCGTGTTTTTGAGTCATATAGTTACCAGAGTTAGTCCTGAACATTGCTGCATTTTTATTTCAACTTGAGTATTTAATTATTATTGATATAACAGTCAATCATGCAAAGCAGTGTGAGGTAGTACGGGCCCTTAACAATTTAATCTATAGTATGAAAAATTGTGTTTAATGTTAACAATGTATTCAGAGCCCTTCAGGCACGTAGGGACCAAGTCTGGATTGAGTTTCTTTCGGCGTATTCTTCTCACCAGTGGTCGTTCCGAAACGCTAGTAGTATTTCAATTTTGCATATATTAAAAAATATATAAGAAATAAAAATATGACGTTCAAAAAGAGATACATGTATCCAATTTTGAATAAAAATTATTGACTTTTTTTTTTGACAATCGTGTTTGACTCATTTGATTTGTCTTGGTTCATTTTATAGTGTGAATTCGTTTATGTGCTATTCTAGTGTTAAATTTCATTAAAATTTTCCACGAATTTTTAGGCCGTTTTTAGGTTAGAACAAACATAGCTTGTTTAAACATAGCTCTTTTATCTAACAAAGTACAAAACTAAAATTATACACTAAAACTTAAATGAAATTAAAAATAAAATTAATTTATAAAACAAAGTTTAAATATGTGCGCTACTTTTTCACACCAAGTATATAAATATATATAGACAAATCACACAGATTGAGCTAGCCCCAAAGTAAGTTCGAGACTTGTATTAAGGGATACTAACTCAACGATACTATTTTATATAACAAATAAACATCCAAGACCCAGGCCAATATGAAAAAGATCATTTTCCATCTTGACTGACCGGGGATCGAACCCGGGCACCATCGTGTCGCAGGCTGGCATGATAACCACTGCGCCACGGAGCTGTCATATACCAACGAGACGACAAAAGTATAGAACCAACGTATACAGAAAAAAATCGCCAATTTATTCTATAAGAAAATGAAGATTTTTCGTGTTTCCAGCATTCATCCCAAAAGAAAAGTTGTTCAATTTAGCTGGCTGATGGTTTGAGGGACAACGGTGTTAACCATACTCGTAGCACCCTGCATTAGTATTGTCAGTATCGATGTTTTTACTAACTTAATCAACTATTATTCAAACTGCAAAATTGCCCTTTCATCAAAACGTTGTTAAATTAGTTATTATATTTCGTGAACAAAATTAAATTAGCCATGCGTTAATTTAACAGCATATATACTCTGTCTAATGTAGGATGATTTTACAGGTCCTACTAAGTATGCGGGTAGTGTATAATCGTGTTGAACAGTAGTCGATTATCAAATAGTGAATCTATTCGATTAGAATTAAAACTGAAATATCCCTACTCTAATTTAATTTTAATTTAAATTAAGCCCGTCACAGACACAGGCGTAATCTTCGAGCGACGACTGACGGAGCTATAATATATATTTTTATTACGCCACCAAAATATGTGAACAGATATAGCAATTCATATTAATATATATTTTGGTATATTAAGGCATCTTAATATATATTTTGACATATTTTTTTGACAAGGCAACACGGATATCAAATTCAGCATGGGAATCATCTTCCGAAGAACTATCAATTAAATCAAATAATAGCGCACGACAAGTGCGCCATATGAATCCATATTAATTTGAAAATAGAACACCCTTTATGATAAATATGCTTAAAAAATGTGCACTTGTGACAACGAGCGCAGACCAAATGTGGGTGAAAATATATATTATAGTATAGCTACCGTATGTGGTGGCTTACTATAATATAATACTTATTTTATTTTTTATTTATTTATTAGGAATAACAAACAGCTACATTACAAATGATACATAACAAATAGTTTTAAACTTGAATAAATAACAGTAATGTTGCCCACAGCGTTATTCACGGCGTGACATGATATGTTAGGGATGCTAACTACTATAACCAATCACTTACGTACATTAAATAAAAGATATAGTACACAGATTACACAAGGAGCATTTTCCCGGTGGTAGAGCCTACTTACTCTTAGCTACAGCATCATCTTTAGCTCATAAATCGGGCTGGCTCGAACCGGCTAGCAACCACCCTCTCACAGAATACCGGCGTCAAATAGGAGCATGTAAATGCTGCTGTGTTTCGCCTGGTGAGTGAGAGTTCCGGTAGCCCAATACCCCTACAGATCTTCTCCAATATGATAGCGGCAATTAAAGAGAAAATTACCCCAGGAGGGTACCTGCGTTCATGCGCAGAAGAATCCCTCCCTGGGCAACAATGCTCAGGCTGCCCTACGTATTCTGGGGAGGGCAAAATTCCGCTTTTGAAGGTTGAGAATCCAAATTACAACCAACATAGCAAGCGCTCTCCGGCCGAGCCCCCTAAGCTTTTAGTCGATTTCTGTAACATTAGGGGGATACATTCCAATCTTGATGCAGTCCATTACCACCTCGAGACTGCCAAGCCGGCCTTGCTATTTCTGACCGAGACGCAGATCAGTAATCCATCAGACCTGTCATACCTGTATTACCCAGGCTATGTCCTGGAGGCCAAATTCCACCCCCACGCGGGCGTGTGCATGTATGTCAGGGATGAGATCTGTTGTCGGCGTCTCCATGACTTGGAAGTTCCGCATTTTTCTGTTTTGTGGGTTCATGTAGATACTGGCCTTGATCATATTGTTTACGCCAGTGTCTACCGTTCGCATAGCGGAGACTCTGAGACAACTCGGCTCATGGAATATCTCAGCGATGCTGCAGATAAGGTCCAGCAACGTTTTCCATCTGCGCAGTTGGTGTTTCTGGGGGATTTTAACGCCCACCACGGAGAGTGGCTGTACCCGTACCGGGACACCGACCATGCTGGGAGAGAAACCTATAAGTTTGCATTGACTTACGGTCTCTCCCAACTTGTCAACGAGTCGACGCGCATTCCTGACGTTGCTGGCCACACTGCGTATTGCCTGGACCTTCTGCTGACAACCGATCCTGACAGGCATTCGGTGTCCGTATCACCACCGCTCGGGACATCGGATCACTGTGTGGTGAAATCTGTATCGCACTACTCGCTTCCTGACACCAGCCCCAAAGGCACCAGGCGAGTATGGCGATACAAGTCGGCAGATTGGGATGAGATGCGACATTTTTTCGCATCTTATCCTTGGCGGCAGGTTTGCTTCTCTTCTAGGGATCCATCATGCTGCGCTGATGCTGTCTCGAGTGTGATATGTAAGGCAATGGAGTATTTTATTCCTTTTGCTGACGTATCCCTTGAAAACAAAGCTCGCCCATGGTTCAATGCTCAGTGCCTCTTAGCTGAAAGGCGTAAGCGGGAAGCATATTTGTCCTGGGCTGATGCCCGCAGAATCAAAGCTGATGATCTTCAAGACAGAAAGAGAGTGTATAACGCTGCTGCCAAGTCCTGCAAAAAGGTGTTCAGAAGAGCTCGTTTCGACCACGTTGGCCGTATTGGAGACAAGATAGCTTCCTGTCCCTCAGGAAGTAAAGCCTTCTGGTCTCTAGCCAAGTCAGTGGAGATGAACTTCTGTCGCCCATCGCTGCCACCATTGCAGAAACCTGACGGTTCTCTGGCCCATGGTGCAAAAGAGAAAGCAGACTTGTTTGCCAATCTATTTGCAGATAATTCGCGTCTAGATAGTAGCAATAAAAGCCCACCCCAGTTACCTTCGTTCGGCCCCAAGATGCGGGCCGCTCAAATCCACCAAAAAGAGGTACTTAAATGCATGCTAAACCTAGACGTGAATAAGGCTAGTGGACCCGATGGTATTCCAGCAGTGGTTCTGAAGCGCTGCGCACCCGAGTTGTCCCCTGTACTGACACGCCTCTATAGACTTTCTCTAGAGACTGGCAAAGTCCCAAGATCTTGGAAGCTTGCCAATGTACAACCAGTACCTAAAAAGGGAAGTCGCTCCGACCCGGCCAATTATCGACCTGTTGCGATCACCTCCATATTGTGCAAGATTATGGAGCGTGTATTGAACAATCGTCTCCTGGCATACCTGGAAACCAACGAGCTCCTTAGTGACAACCAATATGGTTTTCGCAAGGGTCGCTCAACCGGTGACCTACTGGTATATGCCACTCACTTATGGAGCGAAGCCTTGGAGGGTCACGGTGAGGCAATTGCTGTTTCACTAGATATATCCAAGGCTTTTGACCGGGTCTGGCACGAAGCTATCCTCAGTAAGCTTCCAGCGTATGGTTTACCAGAGGACCTTTGCAACTGGATATCCGATTTCCTGAGGGAACGGTCGATTCGAGTGGTTATGGATGGCTGCTCTTCCGACCTAATGGCTATTAATGCCGGGGTACCTCAGGGATCTGTTCTCTCTGCAACCTTGTTCCTGCTGCACATTAATGACCTTCTTAAATCTGGCATTATTGGCTATGCTGATGACAGCACCGTTGTAGAGAGTTATACATCTAGTGCCAGTGCAAGTCCACAAGAAGTCCAGTCTCTTAGAGAATTTATGATTGAACGGGTTAACTCGAAATTACAGAGGGTGTCCGATTGGGGAGACGCCAATCTTGTTAAGTTTAACCCGTCCAAAACACAGGCGTGTCTCTTTTCTGCAAAAAAGAGTGCTTTCCCACTTGCACCCACTTTCCAGGGTGTTTCCTTGCCGTTAGTTGACCACCTTGGGCTTTTAGGCATGACAGTCACGTCCAAACTAAGCTTCGGCCAACAGATTGAGTCGATGGCACTAACTGCTTCCAAGAAGTTGGGCATCATCTCAAAGGTTCGGCGGTACTTCAGCTCTGAACGGCTGCTCAATCTCTATACAGCCCAGGTTCGCTCTTGCATGGAGTACTGCAGTCACCTTTGGGATGGCTCAGCGAAATACCAACTTGAAGCATTGGACTCTGTTGACCGAAGAGCCCGCAGGCTCATAAACAACGACGTGGTCTCAAATAGGAAATTGCAATCCCTGGAGCATCGCCGTAAAGTCGCTTGCCTATCGGTATTTTATAGGATCCATTTTGGAGAGTGTGCGAAAGCGCTCTTTGAGCTAGTTGAACCCTCACCATTCCTCCATCGGACTACGAGGCGCAGACTGAAATTTCACCCTTTTATCGTTGGAATACCAAAGAGTCGAACTAAACGCTTTGACAGTTCCTTTTTGGTTCGAGTAGCTAAGGTGTGGAATGAACTGCCTGCGTCTATATTCCCAAACAAGTACAGTCCCGGGACATTCAAAAGTAGAATAAATGGGTATCTCTTGGATAGGCATGTAACATCCTCGTCTTCATCGTCACTTACCATCAGGTGAGATGGGAGACAAATGCCTAATTCAAATTTTGTAAAAAAAAAAAAAAAAAAAATCCTATACCTAAGCAGTACAAATTAAAATTAGTAATTAAATTAAAATTGTGCAAGTTCCGAAAATAAACAAATAATACTTACCACTACTCCAACATTAAATTTACAATTACAAGTTTTTTGAATTTTGATATACTGCATGCAAAAATATCAATATTATTAAAATTTTCGTTATAAGTCTCAATAATGTGACGAATTGGGACTCGTAAACCACTATTCGTGCGGCAGTTACTCAATGCGAACAGAGGGTTGGAGCGTACCTGACGCACAAGAGCACTTCTAGGAACAGTATATTTTAAACTATTTACAATTTCAGGGACATCGAAATAATTATTTACTACTTTATACAGTGTAGCCACTTCCAAATACTTTCGCCTATCCTCCAGTGAGAGCAAATTATATCTGCTGAGCAATAAAGAATATGATAAATAGCGTTTGTGGCACCTGTAATGCATAGTTCGTAAAAACTTTTTTGTACTCTTTCAATGGCACATATGTATATATTATAAAATGGATTCCAAATAAGCACAGCATATTCAAGTTGTGAACGAACAAATGTTTTATATAAATACAGAAATGTAGAGATACGTTTGAAATCTTGATTGATGAGCGCATTATGAAACCAAACATTTTGAAGGCATTACATACAATCTTGTCAATGTGACTGTCCAAACGCAATCTAGAATCCCAGAGAATCCCCAAGTCTCTCACCTCAGAAACCATAGAAAGATTTGTATTACAAAGTTTATACTCATAATTTATCACACCAAAATTCTTAAATATAGCAACATATATTAATATATATTATAGCTACGTCTAGGTACGTTACGTTAGCTGTGTGGTATCCGGCAGAGTAGAATAGGACCACTCCAAGTCTTTCCGTGGATGTCGTAGAAGGCGACTTAGGAAATACAAGCTAAACGAAGCTTATAAACATCTAAGAGACCTCTCCAACCCATCTGGCCAGCGTGGAGACTGTAGGCCAAGTCCTCTGGCTGCTCTGGCCAAGTATGGCTCTGGTAGTACAAAGAGGATCGTGCTCCTGTAGTGGAGACAAAAAAGGACCAGATGATACGTCTGTGACGGGCTTTATCCTCGTTGACTATTCTTGTATGTATGAGTATATCGATTTCACCTCATTCCACATCGAAGGCAGAGCCACGTGAGGACAGTCCTTGAAGATCAATACGAGTATTGAGCAAACTTGCACATCGCCTGACTGTCGGCTGTCACGTGTTCAAGGTCTGATGTAATCGCCCTTTGAGACAAACTCGCTTTACACCCTTCTAATACCTAATAAATAAATATATACGGACAAATGACACAGATTGAGCTAGCCCCAAAGTAAGTTCGAGACTTGTGTTATGGGATACTAACTCAACGATACTATATTTTATAACAAATACATATACAGCGTGATTTTGAACCCCCTAGCTATATTGAAATCTGGGAATCAGAATCCGTAATGGAACACAGAATTGCAAGAAAAAAAGGTAAAAAGCGAAAACTAAAATTGGACCTTCCATAGAAACTCGTCCAGCTGAACGGCGACTTTGTATGGAAAACCCTAATTTTTTTTTCGATTTTCAGCTTTTATTCTTCCAATTCTATAATTTATTAGGGCTTCTGATTCTGATATTCCAATATAGCTTGGAGGTTCAAAATCACGTTGTATAGATAAACACCCAAGACCCAGGACAATCTGAAGAAGATCATTTTCCATATTGACCTGACCGGGGATCGAACCCGGGGCCCTCGTGTCGCAGGCTGACGTGTTAACCACTGCGCCACGGAGCTCGCCAATACCTATCTTCTTCTTCCTCGCCTTTTCCCTATTTGGGGTATGTCGACTCTCTCCATAATTTTCTATCCTTAACCATATCAATATTTACCCCCCATTCCCTCATATCTCCTCTGTCACATTCAATCCACGTCTTTCAAGGCTTCCCTCGTCCCCTACGTCCGTCTACTTCTAAATGGGATATTCTTTTTGCCAGATGGTCGGCATCTCTCCTTTCTACATGTCCATACCATGTTATACGTTGACTTTTTAATTTGTCAACTACCGGTACGACTTTTAGGCCCCCTATAATACCCTTCTAATACCTATATACTATTAAAAATTTCGGCCGCCCGGGCAATTTGTATGGGAATGACAAAAAAAATTTGGAGTTCCCAGCATTGGTCCCATAGGAAAATTTGTTAATATCAACGGGCTGAATAATAAAAAAAAAATAATAAAATAACTTTATTTTCTCTTCACATTGCGAAAGTTCTTAGTAACTAGAGATTTATATTATAAGACTAACCTATGACAAGAACTTGCAAGCCTTGTGAAGAGACCAGTTCCTGAAATAGGTCTCCTAAGAGACCTGTACTGTACTACAGGTAACTAGGCCCCTCCCTTGGAGTACTTGTTACAGTCATTGGCGCTTAAACAACTAATGTGGTAACCATAATATGTATGTTTGCTTATATTGAATGTATTTATTTCTAATCTTATGATATTATTTCCTTTTTTAATTAGTATGGCTTTACTTACGTACTAGTTTATATTTATACATATTAAGAATTTTATATTTTACTGACTATGGCTAACTATAAAGTTTGTAATGTGTGCGTGTTTGAGATGTGTGCATGTGTGTGTATGGAAGTGTGTATGAAAGTGTGTATGAAAGTGGTTGATTATGAATGGGTGGGTGGATGGGTTTATCAAGTGTGGTGAGGTGAGGTTGGACGATTGCAGAGAGTGGTTGGGGGTCAAATGATATGTTCTAGCAGCTTTTCGGTAGCGGTGTAATCTAATGTTTTTAGGTAGGTCCTGATTGATTTTTTGCAACTATATTTGGGGAGAGGGTATATATTTAGGTGTTTGTTAAGTTTGTTGTAGAGGTAAGGTCCGAGGTAGGAGAAGAAGTAGGTAGCGGTAGTTGTTTTGTGTGGGGGGATTACGCAAACTGTTCTGTTCCGCCGTTTATTTTTAAGTTTGTTTGGGTCATACTGCATTAGGGAGTGTTGCGTTAGTGTAGTGAACAGAATAAAGGATTGTCTAACTGTGAGAACGTCCCAATGTTTGTATAGCTCATCAGTTGGGTGACGAAAGGGAAGACCTGCAGCTACCTTTAGTATAGATCTTTGGGCTCTTTCTGCTTCTAGAAGGTGTGTTTTGGCTACTCCGCCCCAGGTAGTAGTGCAGTAATTAATAAGCGACTGGCAAAGGGCATTGTAGACCATCAGTATAACCTTACGATCGCATATGTGTCGAAGAGTTCTGAAGATGTATATCAGTTTACGCAGTCTGGTTGTTAGGGATTCGATATGTGGTTTAAAGGTAAGATTTTGGTCTATAATTACTCCTAGGTATTTTATGTAATCCACTCTTTCTAGTTGGGAGCAGGTACAATTTTGGGAGATTATATTACAGAGGTGGGCGGTTATGGTGAAGGTGGGCGGCGGTTGCAGATTAGTTTTGAGAGCAAAAGTTATGTATTTGGTTTTGGTGGCGTTCAGTGTTAGCTGGTTGCCAGTAAGCCAGTCGTTAGCTAACCGTAGGCCTTCTTGGGCCCTGAAACAGGTTTCCTCCCAATTTCTGCCTTTGAAGAAGAGTGCAGTGTCGTCTGCAAAAGCAAGAATTTTGCCTCCTTCAGGTTGGATTCGGCACAGACTATCGATGTAGACCAGGAAGAGGGTGGGAGATACACAGCTACCCTGTGGTAGTCCACATGTGATCTCTGATTCTTCACTGGTCCAGTTCCCTATAATTGTTCGTTGTCTTCTGTGGCTTAAGAAGTCTCGGAATAGTGACAGGGCCACTCCCCGGACTCCTATGCTCTCTAGTTTGCTCAGTAAGCGAGGAATAGAGACAGTGTCGAAAGCCTTTTTTAGGTCCAGAAATATAACTAGGCATTTTTCAGTTTTATCTAAGGAGGAGATGATGGTATTGGTTAATTCCTGGACTGCGTCACTGGTTGACCTACCGGCACGAAATCCATATTGACGTGGTGATAGTAGTTTGTTGGATTCTAGGAATTGGATCAGGCGGCTGTTGATTGCTCGTTCTAAGATTTTAGATAGTGCCGGTAAGATGGAGATGCGTCTGAAATTATCCACTCTATTCTTTTCTCCGTTCTTATGGATGGGTTTAATGAGAGCTGTTTTGAATGCTGAGGGGAAGATGCAATGGATAATTGACAGATTGCATATATGAGTAATCGGTTTGACTAATAAGACAGCGTATCGCTTAATTATCCAGCTTGGGATTTGATCTAAACCAGCCGCACTTTTATCTTTTAGCCCTATGATAATTTGTAGGACTTCTTCCTCTGATACGGGCGTCATCATTAAACTATGGGCTGGGGACGGAGTGGGATATTTATTTTTGAGGGATTCGTTTTGTTCTGAGCTTAGTGGGAGGATTAGGTCTGATAGTTGTTTTACAATTGTTGCGAAAAAGTTGTTTATATTATTGACACTATCCATCGGGCAGTTTTCATCCAACAGATTATGTGAGTGGTCTTGGGAGCGCTTGATACCATTAATGTCTTTAATAGCTTGCCAGAGACGTTTTGGGTTTTTTTGGCACTGTCAATTTGTGATTTTTCATATATTCTTTTAACTTTTTTTAGGATGAGCGTACAGTAGTTTCTATAGCGTTTATAGGTTAGGGCAATCACTACGTTTTCTGGGGTTTTTTTGTGCTTTTTGTGAAGGTTGTCTCTGTTTTTGATACAACGTAAGAGGCCTTTTGTTATCCACGGTTTTTGAATTGACTTTCTTTTTGGAATCTTAGTCTGTATGGTACAGTCTTTGATAGCGGAAGAAATTGTCTCTATTAAAATATTACAGGCAGTGTTCGGGTCGGGACTGGTCAGAACGGGATCAAAAACGAGATGTTGCATTGTTGGGTCCAGCTCCTTGAGGTCTATTTTATGTTTGATTTTGTTGTGGATGGGAAGCGCTTGTTTTAGGTTTAAGTTGAGTGCAACAGTAAAGTGGTCCGTTAGTGTAGTCTCGACTACGAAACATGTAGCGTCCAGTTTTGATTTAAGTATAATATGGTCATAGCACGTGAGACCATGAGTTGGCAAGGAGTGACAGGAAAGCATTTCGTGGGAGCACAGCATGTTTAGGTATTCGTATTGCCGCTTGGTAGGGTTATTTGGGACTAAGTCGATATTAAGATCTCCGCAGAGGATGATATTCTTAAAACATTTAAGTTTTGAAAGAGTTTGGTCTAACGAGGTTAGGAAGTTTGTTATATCCCTTTCAGCCGGTGGTCTGTATATACCTAGAATACATGTTGCGTGATTTAATTTAAGTAAAAGGCAATTAGCGTCTTCTACCTGTGGTTCCTCTATAGTAGCGTTCAGATTTTTATTGTAGTATATGACTACTCCCTCGTTCTGTGTGTAATTACGTGTAGTTGTCGCATATAAGTAATTATCAAGGTTTAGAATTTGTTTATTGGAAGGTAGCCAACATTCTGTCAAGACAACAATATCCCATGGGATTTCTGTTTGTTGTAAAAGAGGGGTAAAGCCAGCCATATTATGGTTGATACTGCGTATGTTCTGGGAAATTATGTTTAATGTTTGGTTATTGTGCGAGATATGATTTTTGATACCATCTGTGTTACATTTAACCACCTTTGCTATCTGAAGGGAGTCCAAGTCCAGGGCAACAGTTTCAATATTTTCCATTTTTTGATACTGCTATGTAGTTATTTGTATTTTTATAGAAGCTGTCACGAAAATCATATGACAGCATCGAAAGTAAATTAATGATTAACTGGAGGCCATGGACTTGGAGTACCCTTGTTTCACTTGTTTTAGTATATATGTTTTGGTGTGTGATTAATATATTATGATTAATAATGTTTAAAAGTGTTTTGTGTGTGTGTTGTGTAGGATAGCCAATTGTACTATTTCTATTTTTAATTAGTAAATAAAATAATAAGTAATGCATAATGGACTTATAATAACTAATAGTAACATGCAAGGTAACAGATAAAAACATTGGTAAATTTGACCGTAATAGGATTATTGTTTGAGGCATGGAAGTTATCCAGTCTTCCACAATATGACCCACATGGGAGCCGGATGTTAGCCACAGCAAAGCCTGAAGGTCTGTTTCCTGCTTTATAGGGGTCGGTCTGCTGCTTTCTTCTTTATTTGCATACACAGTTCCAAAAGAGATCCAACTGAATCATCCCTTTAAGGGTTCAGAACGATCAAAATTTCACCGTGTATATGTGTATTAATAATGTAAGAAGGAGACGCGAACTTATACATTTTACCCCCCGACAGCTGAAAACATACTTTATTCCAAAATGTAAAGCATCCTTGTATTCAATTGATGTACGCCATGTCATTAAAAGATATCAATTGTCTACAGCAATACATCTTACGTTAGAGACAGATAATAGCTTTAATAATAATAATAATATTGTTTATTTCAGATAATTAAAATCCATACAAAAACATACTAAATACTAGTTTAAAAACGTATAATTAATTGATTAATATAATATAATTTAAATTTATGTCAATAATATTAATTCAATTTAATTTTCTATCTATTAATAATTACTAAATCACTCTATATATCAAGCACTTCCATAATGGAGAGGTCCAATTTTCAGCCAATGTTTTCATATTATATATCTTAGTATACACGGTGAAATTTTTATCGTTTTAGACCCTTAAAGGGGTAACTCAGACCATCAAAATGAACAACACTTCTTAAGGAAACAATGTTGGGAACTCAAAAAAAAACGACATTCCGATACAAACTAGCCGGGCGGCGGAACTCTTTTGTATGGAAATGACGAATTTTTTTTTGAGTTCCCAGCATTGGTCCCATACAAACAGTTGTTCATATTGATGGTCTGAGTCACCCCTATAAGGGTCCAAAACGATAAAAATTTCACCATTTCATCTATTCTATACATATAATAATACATATAATAAAACAGTAAAATTATTTTGTCTGTACATTTCGAATTTTTGACTGAAATGGATAGAGGGACACTTAAAAAGAATAATAGAAAGCAAAAAAAATTTTTTGGAATTTTTTGTCTGTCTGTCTGTCTGTCTGTCTGTCTGTCTGTCTGTCTGTCTGTATGTATGATCACGATTATCTCCGAAAATACTGAACCGATTTACTTCAAACTTTCACCAATTGCTTTGTTTTAACTCAGTTTAACATTTAAAGTTTGTTTCATCAAAATCGGTTCATTAAAAAAAAAGTTATCGTCATTTGAATGAACTCAAGGCATGAGTTTGCCTACAAACATATAGCAAAAATAAAATAAAATAATAAGTGACATAAGAAAATTAAAATCCAAAGTCAATTCATCATCATTATACGACAGCATTATACCTATCCATACTATCCATAGTAATCCATACTAAAAAAAAGGAGAAGCTGACTGACTGACTGACATATCAACGCAGGGCCTAAACTATAAGGGTAAGGAACTTGAAATTTTGCACAGGGGTTTCTTTTATAACGTAGGGGAGCACTAAGAAAGGATTTTTGGAAATTCATCTCCTTAAAAACGGGTTGCAAAGTTAGTATGAAACTTTGTTGTTTTTGAAGTTATTCGATTGAAATTCAGCATGAAGGTTCTTTACTGAAAGGTATGAAACACGAGTAAAATATTTTACTCAAAATCATCCCTTAAGGGGGTAAAATAGGGTTACCTATCATAAACTAGAATAGTTTATGTACGAATTTTAAAACACCAAAAACGTTTCGTAACTTTTTTATTTTCTATAGTTTCATTTGATCGAATATTCAGTTGCCGTATTGTTGTAATTCAGATTTTTTATTGTTATTATTTTAAAAGCTATATGCTTTGATTGCAACCCAACGTTAATCCGCAAATACTATTGCTATATGTTTTATTTAACAAAAAAAATATTTCCATATTATTAAAAGACAGCATTTTAAATGATAAAAAATTAAATCATAATGTTGAAATCCATAATGTTTATGTATACAGAGTAAGTAGACATAGCAGCACTATGTGAATCAATTTTAATATTGTTTTACATTTATTTTGCATGTTCAAAATTATTATTTATTAAATTAGATGTTGTTTATATCAATCATTAGATAAAAAGGTAGGTGTTTTATTTTCAAAAGGAAACCTAACAAACCTAACCTATTTTCCACGACAAAGTTGTTTTCGGGTCTTAATTATTTTCGCCCTAAGCTTGAGTTATGTTTTGGCCACAAGATAACCTAACGAACCTGACCTACCCATCGTGGACAATTTGTTTTGTTGTGGCTTAGTCCCTGAGCCCCCTTGTTCGGGGGGCTTCGCCCCCCCGTACCCCTCTTATATTTTTGTTTGGCACCGATTCTTTTTATTTTCTTCTAAACTTTTTCGTCGTCTATAAGTAGTTATTAAAAATCTAATTGTGTAAGCATTAACTTTAAAACCCTAATAAAATTACCTATCTATATTTCCGTTTCCCCTTCCATACATATTTCCTAATTCGCCGCGACGGCCTGTGATTGGCCGAAAAAACAGTCGTAAAAATATGGCGTTCGAGTCATGTTAGCGCGCCGCTTGCGCTGATATAATTTCCAAAAATAACGACTCCTAAGAGCTTCGCTGGCCGAAAACAACCTTAAATCTCATCGCGCGTGTGTGATGGTGTACCACCAGTGTAGGCAGTAAGGAAATAATAAAGTTCAAGCACAAGGATCGTCGGCCGGTCGACACGAGGTCCCGTCGAAGGCGAATCCTTATCCAGACTCCTGTTCAAGATTGAATCCAGGTGAGTGTTTACTGAATTTTCCCTTGCTGTGATTCTGGGGTTGATCGGAGAATGCAGTGACTCTTTCAGGAAGTCGCAACAGTGTAATTAATATGGAAAAAGTTACTTCTATCGTTAATACTTCTAATAAATGAAATTATTCTTACCAAAACATCTATCAAAATAAAATTACATGTTTAGATTTTCGGTCAACAGTTGTTCTAGAAGAAGAAAATATGTTTATTAAGTTTATAGAAGCAGAAAATATGGTAAAGAAGCCATTTGGCATTTAAAATTTCGTCGTACCGTTTTCGAACAAATGAAATTCGAAAAGAAAAAAATCGTGTGTATGATATGTTACCGTAAAATAGGGGTGCAAAGTAAGCATGAAACTTTGCCATTTTTGAAGTTAGTCGAATGAAATTCAGCATGATGATTCTTTACTAAAAGGCATGAAACACGAGTAAAATATTTTTCTCAAAAATCATCCCTTAAGGGGATATAACGGGGATGCAAAGTTAGTATGAAACTTTCCGTTTTTGAAGTAATTCAATTGAAATTCAATATTAAGGTGTTTCATTGAAAGTCATAAACTAATGTATTCCGGGTAATTCTACTGTTCCTGAGAAATTGATTGTATGGAAATTTTCTCATTTCTGGACATAGAAGTATAAAAATAAGTATATATGTTTACATTACAATTAAAAAGATCTGTGTAGTTAAAATGGTCGAAATTTCCCCTTGAAGGGGTAGAATAGGTGGGGTAAAGTTTGTATGGTTTTTTTTTTACTTAGAAATATGACAATAAGAAGTTCTCCATTACAATAAAAAAATATCTGTGTAGGTGAAATGGGCAAAATCCCCTCCTTAAGGGCTAAAGATCTATGCAGGTGAAATGTATTAAAGTCCCCCTTAAGGGAAAAAGCAAAGGGGCAGGGGTTACTATGGAATTTTTATCATTACTACTGTTCCCAAGGGAACGACATTAACGCGGGCGGAGCCGCGGGCAACAGCTAGTATGAAACTAATATAATATACTCTTATAAATCTTAGTGTGTAAAGCGTCTTTGAGTTCAATTGGCGTGCACCATGCTTATGTGCGCCTCATCGGATGATATTGATCCTCTACGACTACGACGATACTACCTCTTTCGTTAAAGACTAGTCTAATAATATCTCAGACACTTCCGATACGTAAACTGCCCTGGCAACATTGTTATATGCGATATTTATAAAAAAAAAGTTATTTATAAAATCGGCAAAAAAATGTCTGTTGTATGGGACCCCCTTTAATATTAATTTTATTTTTATTTAATTATTTATACTACTTAAAGTGAATATATAACTTAATATTCTGTGAATAGCTCAAGCGTTTCAATGTTGCCGTAATCAATATCGAGCAAAAACAAGCAGAAAAAAAACACGTTTGTTGTATGGGAGCCCCCTTAAGTATTTATTTTATTCTATTTTTTAGTATTTATTGTTATAGCGGCAATAGAAATACATCATCTGTGGAAATTTCAACTGACTAACTATCACGGTTCATGAGATACAGCCTGGTGTCAGACGGACAGACAGACAGACAGACGGACAGCGGAGCGATATTAATAGGGTCCCATTTTTACCCTTTGGGTACGGAACCTTTAAATGTTTTGCTGAGTTAGAACAAAGCAATTGGTGAAGTTTGAAGTAAGTCGGTTCAGTATTTTCGGAGATAATCGTGATCATACATACAGACAGACAGACAGACAGACAGACGGACAGACAAATAATTCGCAAAATGTTTTTTTGCTTTCTATTATTCTTTTTAAGTGTCCCTCTATCCATTTCAGTCAAATATTCTAAATGTACAGACAAAATATTTTTACTGTTTTATTATATGTATAGAATAGATATAGATAATAAAAAACCAATATCTACCTGTGTAGACGGGACGCTGCAAAATAAAGGAACACGTACGGGCACCGACGCTATAGACCTAAAAACACTTAATTTGACCGAAATAGTAAATTCTACTAGCGTCCGAATTCTAAAGAATTTGCCGTCAAAGCAAAAAGACATCGCGACGCGCCGCACGCACTAAGGTCACGTTTTTGTCTACTGCTCGCATTGAGACGACGTGGAGCTAGGAAAATTAAGATAGCTCTAAATAAACTTATCGGACAAGACAAGATTTTTCGAGACGTTTTTCAGTGATAATATTTCTATGATTTAAGCGGGTGCCGCGCGAACGAAAAACGTCGCTACTGCCCAAGTCATTAGGCTGCGCAGAAAAAAGACGAAAAGTCTTTATGATTTATATTTTTACTAGCTTTCGCCCGCGGCTCCGCCCGCGTCAATGTCGATCCCTCGGGAATAGTACTTTTTTCCGGGATAAAAGGTAGCCTATGTCCTTCTCCGTGCTTCAGAGAACTTGTATGCGAACCGATCATCATGAAATGTTTCATGATGATCTGTTCGGTAGTTACGGCATGAAAGCGTAACAAACAAACAAACTCACTTCCGCATTTATAATATTAGTAAGGATAAGGATAAAAAAAAATAAGAAAGAGGGCATCCTCCGAGATGTAAATATCAATATTGTCATGTGAGAATTATTGCTTTAGACGAAAAATTAAAAATTTTCGAAGGAAAAATGTTTTTAGATATCATAACACATATATATCATTTTAAAATTTCATATGTATCTGTTTCAAATTCCAATAAGGGGGCGATCTTGTTCAAGGATTGACCTAAATTATACAAATACTTTTGAGTATTTAATTAATTCAGCGCATAGTACTAGTGATTTGAAAACACATCAATTTTCCCATTTTCGTGCAGTACCGTCTTAACTAAACCATTTTTTTTTTTCTTTTTGCGTATCAGTGTCTGGTTAAGTTTGGGAATCTATGTTTGTATTATATTGTACGACGTCAATGTACACCACATTTAGAGCAAAAATAAATAAATAAGAATTTGAGAAACGCGATCATTGATAAAAAAGAATACTTCAGCTTCTGTAGGATTTGTACTCTCGTCCTTATATTAAGTAAAACCCGCCAATCCAACTGAAATATTGATATAGCTAATGAATTTACTTTGCTGGCCAGCAATAGTTTGCATGCACCATTAATCTATAAAGGATGATCATCATCATCATCATTTCGAGTAGGTGTCACGGTCAATCGACCATGCACACCCTGATGTCAGAGTTCTTCGGAACCGCCTCTCGGCCTTTGACCTCCTTTAACGACTTCCAGATGGCAGCCGGGACGACCGGTTTAACGTGCCTTCCGAAGCACGGAATCTTTATTATCAGACGATCAGGTGATTCAAGCCTACAATGTCCTAACCAAACTGGAAACAACTAAACAAAGTATGCTTCCGGTGGGAATCGAACCCACGACCCCCGGTTCAACAGGCAAGGTTGATAATTGTGTTCAAAAAATCATATCCATACAATATCACTTCTCGTTCATGATATGACAATATCATTTAGTTTTTGTCGACTCGCGTATTGTTGGAGCAATTCAGAGCATCTTATGACATTGGACAAAAACCTTACAGCTCTCCATACATCTTACTTATGTTATATTTGATAGTAACATATTGTTAGAGAGGCATTTCTTAGGGTTCTATACCCAAAGGGCATAAAAAGAGGCTCTAAACCTCTGCTTTTCGTCTGTCCGATCATATATGTTGGCGAGCTCCGTGGCGCAGCGGTCAACACGCCTGCCTGCGACACGGAGTGACCGGGTTCGATCCCCGGCCAGGTCAAGATGGAAAATGATCTTTTTCAGATTAGCCTGGGTCTTGGATGTGTATCTATATATGTATTTGTTATAAAATATAGTATCGTTGAGTTAGTATCCCATAACACAAGTCTCGAACTTACTTTGGGGCTAGCTCAATCTGTGTGATTTGTCCGTATATATTTATTTATTTATTTACATATTGATAGAGAGGCATTTTTTAGGGTTCTGTGCCCAAAGGGCATAAAAAGAGGCTCTAAACCTCTGCTTTTCGTCTGTCCGATCATATATGTTGGCGAGCTCCGTGGCGCAGTGGTTAACACGCCAGCCTGCGACACGAGGGCCCCGGGTTCGATCCCCGGTCAAGTCAAAATGGAAAATGATCTTTTTAGATTGACCTTCATTCAAAGTTCATCGTCGGAGACAAAATTGGCGGAGCTGATATTATGTCTGTGTAATCTTGCGCACAGAAGTTAAGCTTTGGTACTTAAAATACCTTGCGAGAGTTGCTTACCCTTCTCTGGCCTTTAATAGTTTGCGAGATGCAAGCTCTCGAATATGCTCTCTATCATCGAATAACATAGCAATTAGCAAGTCTTCTGGGTGTGCAAAAAAAGCGTTTTGTTTCGATCACTGAATTAACTATAGATCTCTGACTATCAGGCAAATTTTGAAATTGAAACAGAATTGAGAGTATCTAGCTAGCTCAGGTGAACAGGTACCAGCCATCACAGCATAACACATTTCATAGAGATAGTTTTGATCCGTGCTTAGTTCCTTCACAATATTATCAAGTAATTCGAGCAAATCGCCAGTAACTGCACAAAAAGACGCTAAAGGTATACTTTCACAATCTGTTTTCCAATAGGTCCTGAATATTCTTTTGGTC
This sequence comes from Elegia similella, assembly GCA_947532085.1. Classification (NCBI taxonomy): domain Eukaryota; kingdom Metazoa; phylum Arthropoda; class Insecta; order Lepidoptera; family Pyralidae; genus Elegia; species Elegia similella. The sequence goes on from OX383931.1 coordinate 1,417,656, forward strand.
CAGATGTGCTATCATCCAGAGACATGATTGTCTTGCTGTTTCTCTTGTGTCTATACCACTTATAGCCATTTTTCTATCACTCCTTTGGTCCAGTAAAAAGTCTCTTTCAAAAATTGGAACTTTCTTAGGTTTTATGCAGGAACAAATGTTAAACGAAGTGCACTTACAAGCAGCAATATCAAATAGCTTGTTCGACGATTCCAAAAAGCACTTCACTTTCGTTGCTATCATTTCTTTTATTTTTGGGATATCTTACCAATGACAAGTATTTGTCGAAATATGCTTTCAGCAATTGGGTAACTCGTAAATTGGAAAGGATGAAAGTTAAAGCTTTGGCCTAAATCGTATCAAGTTTTCTAGAAACAACTGAAAACACTTATGTGTTAGAATTTTAGTTCATTTTTAGTAAACAAAATTAATTTGATAACGTCCCTTATCACAGGTAACTGGCGATCGTCAAGTTCTTTATATGATGATCCTAAAATAGCACAAATAGTCTCACTTCGTCTTGAACCCATTATTTTATGTATCAAAAACAAGTATTTTATAAAAAAGACGTGCTGAGCGACACCTTAGAGTAATAAAGCCGCAAAAAACTGCCTCACCGTAGAAGTAAAGAATTTAAGAAAAACTTAGTCAAAACATGAATTTTGCGAGTTTGATCCAAACAATTCCTTTCTGAAAACATCCTGTCGTTGCCTGCAAATCATAACTTAGGGTCCCACTATCAATAAAATAAAAATAAAAAATAGGAAAAAATTACATAACATACAGTAGACAACATTCACTGTAGGGTTATGTAAGCGATTTTTGAAAAAATAAAATTTCCGGTAGAACCCTCAACATATATGTTTATATTTTTTTTATTATTTTTACGGTAATCTACTACTAATAACGCAACTTTTGAGGGGTCTGGAGTAGCGAAAATTGAAAATAAAAATTATCGGGACACCCTAGTGTACGGTTATTTGAACTAATTGATATTAAGTCATGCGGTTTTAATATAATAATATTTTACATATGGCTTAATAAAAGCCACAATGGATGTTGTAATAGCCTTTAATTTAGTTGAAAACCGTAAATGTCACACAATAATGTTATCTAGTGGTTTTTTTACATAATAAAATATATATATTTGACAGCTCCGTGGCGCAGTGGTTAACACGCCAGCCTGCGACACGGAGTGCCCGGGTTCGATCCTCTGCCAGGTCAAGATGGAAAATGATCTTTTTCAGATTGGCCTGGGTCTTGGATGTTTATCTATATATGTATTTGTTATAAAATATAGTATCGTTGAGTTAGTATCCCATAACACAAGTCTCGAACTTACCTTGGGGCTGGCTCAATCTGTGTGATATGTCCGTATATATATATATATTTATTTATTTATTTATACTATAACAGCCTCCGTGGTCCAGTGGTTAAGGCGTTTGCCTGTTGACCCGGGGGTCGTGGGTTCGATTCCCAATGGAAGCATACTTTGTTTAGTTGTTTCCAGTTTGGTTAGGATATTGCAGGCGTGAATCAACTGACTGTCTGATAATAAAGATGATTCCGTGCTTCGGAAGGCACGTTAAGCCAGTGATCCCGGCTGCCATCTGGTAGTCGTTAAAGGAACCACGTCAGAGGCCGAGAGGCGGTTCCGAAGAACTTTGACACCAGGGTATGCAGGGTCGATTGACCGTGACACCTACTCGAAATGATGATGAGGGTCATACTTGGCCAGAGCAGCCAGAGGACTTGGCCTGCACAATTTATGAATTTGTATTATAATTAATAAAAAAAAGCTAGTGTATCTAGCGTTCGGCCGCGGCTCCGCCCGCGTCAATGTTGATCCCATGGGAATACACTGTGTCCCACTTGGAGTCAGACTTGGACGGAGAAACCACAACACAATACTTCTATTAAGGCCTAAGCAGCAGACAAGTTAGTTTTGCAGACGTGCTATTTTAGCACGTTCAGAAGTTTATTTTTCTATGATTTGTATCTGTACTCTTAAATTAAATACCTGGGCGACCGAGCTTCGCTATTACTATTTATAGTACTACTAGCTTTCGCCCGCGGCTCCGCCCGCATCAATGTTGATCCTTCGGGAATAGTACTTTTTCCCGGTATAAAATGTACCCTATGTCCTTCTCCGTACTCCAGAGAACTTGTATGCAAAATTTCATGATGATCGGTTCGGTAGTTACGGCGTGAAAGCGTAACAAACAAACAAACAAACTCACTTCCGCATTTATAATATTAGTTAGGAAGGATGATGGTGTTTAGGTGATAATCTATATTTATGAGAAATGTATATTGTTTTCCCAAACATAAGATTAATCTAGATCGGTTGCTTACCCCCGAGAACCCCAATATACCAAATTTCAGCAAAATTGTTAGAGCCATTTTATAGAAATTTATATATATACAAGAGTTGCTCGTTTAAAGGTATAAGATTTAAAAAAGAACACGTCTGCTTGCCCCCACTGTGCGTTGCACTTGATGCTCAAGACCACTCTAATATGGAAACAGTATTTCTTTGTTTTAAAATATTTTTGTTGCAACCGAGTTATCCCTTACGATAAAGATAAAAATAGTTTTGAGGAGCTCCATGGTCCAGAAAAGCGCGTAGCATTATTTGCGCTTACGCATGTAAAGCAACTTCGGGCATGGTTCCTCCTAGGATGGGTGACCACAAAAGGTATACTATATTTTCGAGCTCCTCCTTGCTTTGTAAGGCTCGTTAAGTCGATGTTTCCTTACACACACGAAAGACAAAACAAACAAGATACAAAAAAAGCATGTTTGTCTCTGCTTGGCCCCACTCTGTGCAGTCCACTCGCCGTCCGTTTTAGGGAGTCTAAAAATACCACTGTTGAAATCAATAGTACCTACTCGTAGTTCTTTGTTATAATATCAGATAATTACTATTAGTTACGTTCAATAATTACTTTAAAAAGAAGGACGTCCACTTAGCCCGACTGTGTAGTCTACTCGACGTCCGTTATGGTCAGATTAGTCAGGCCACTCTTGAAATAGTAACCTAATTGTTAAAACTTCTGTTATATGCGATTAAGTTAAAAAGTTGCTCGTCTGCTTGGCCTCAATGTGCAGCCCACTCGACGTTCGTTACAGACGTCTCAATAAGACCACTCTTGAAATAGTACTTAATAGTTATAACTTCTGTTATTTGCGATTAAGTTAAAAAGTTGCTCGTCTGCTTGGCCTCAATGTGCAGTCCACTCGACGTTCGTTACAGGCGTCTGAATAAGACCACTCTTGAAATAGTACTTAATAGTTATAACTTCTGTTATTTGCGATTAAGTTAAAAAGTTGCTCGTCTGCTTGGCCTCAATGTGCAGTCCACTCGACGTGCGTTACAGACGTCTCAATAAGACCACTCTTGATAGTATTTCTTTGCGGGCTGTGTCGATCACTTCTCAATTGGTCTAGTTAGATAAAGATAATATGGTCTTATTAAAATTATACATATATACAAACTAGTCATGCTCCTGCAGTGGAGACTAAAAAGATCCGATAATGATGATGATACAAACTAACAGTACCCGTGACTTCATTCGCGTAAATGACTAATTATTCCTTCCTTCCTTATCGTTATCCTTACTTCCTTATCGTTATCTTTACTAATATTATAAATGCGAAAGTAAGTTTGTTTGTTACGCTTTCACGCCATAACTACTGAACCGATCATCATGAAATTTTGTATACAAGGAATGGGATATGGTGGGGACTTTATCATTCTCTTAATTTAGAAGTTACATTTTACCACTCTGGAAGTGTCTCTCGCGCAAACGCAAACTATGCGTTTAGAAAAAAATATATATTAGAAACTTCAATATCATTTTTGAAGACCTATCCATAGATACGCCAAACACATGGGTTCGATGAAAAATAAAAAAATGTGTTTCAGTTCTAAGTATGGGGAACCCATTTTATTTCTTAATTTATTAAGAGTATGGGGAACCCGCAAACTTTATTGTTTTTTGATCTATTTTGTGTGAAAATCTTAATGCGATTCACAGAATAAATCTACTTACCAAGTTTCAACAATATAGTTCTTATAGTTTCAGAAAAAAGTGGCTGTAGCATACGGACAGACGGACATGACGAATCTATAAGGGTTCCGTTTTTGCCATTTGGCGACTGAACCCTAAAAAGTGTAATACATCCTCCAAGCTGAGGCAAAGATCATAAGCCCTTAGATAAGAGACCTCATTTTCCGGCGCCATAACTCGCAATGGGCTCGTATCAACAACACATACACCTGGATCTTCTGTATTAGGGTTCCTAACCTCAACAAGCAAAACGGTTAGGTACTTAAACGACCTACGGAAAGATGGATTGTGTCCGAGAGAGTTTGGTCAAGAAAGAAGTGACAAAGGCTAAAGAAGTACTATAGGGTAGGTGACAGAACAAAATGGAGGAAACTGACGTACTGTGCCGACCCCACATGAAAAATTGGGATAAAGGAAGAAGAAGAAACGATTAGGTAATTCGTTTTCAGTATCTCATCTCTCAACCCGTGGGTTCGATTCCCCCGTGAAGCATACATTGTTTAGTTGTTTCCAATTTGGTTAGGACATTGCAGGCTTGAATCACCAGATTGTCTGATAATAAAGATGATTCCGTGCATCAGAAGGCACATTAAGCCGTTGGTCCCGGCTGGTTAAGTAGTCGTTAAAGGAACCACGTCAGAGGCCGAGAGGCGGTTCCGAAGAACTTTGACACCAGGGTGTGCATGGTCATGTCACCTACACGAAATGTTGATAAGTATCTCATCTATTTTTTCTTCATCAACTAATTATATTTTTGTATGGAACCCTCGGTGCGTGAGTCCGAATCGATCTTGGCCGGTTTTTATACGACCGCCCTAAAATGAGTCTTATATTTTCAGTGTTCGTGGAGGATATGAGTTTATTTAGTTCATTCTAAATCCCTGTACAGATTTGGATATGAAAGACATCATTAGAATCCATGCGTTATAGTAACATAGGCTATAACTTTTTAGCGGGGCAGTCGTAAATATTTTATATTCTTTGACAAAAAATTGATTATCAGTAAAGTCGTTTTACGAACGATAACTTTACGTGATAACGGTGGAAGAGCGATAGATGCGTCACAAGCCGAACGCTTAGGCTGATCGTACTTCTCTATCGCTTGTTCCGCGCTCTCGCCTGCACGGCACGTGACACTTTTTCATGCCTGGAGCCGGAGTTCATCGATTTATTAGACGATAGCAAAATTGTTCTTAGTGTCTCATCCGACCTTACTGGACCTCGAGATCCGTTATTTTAACCACGGCAAGTTAGTTTCTACTAAATATTTAAAATCACGCAGTTGTGGCTTAATGGTCTGAAGCAGTCAGGTCTGCTCGGCCTCTTTGAGACTTTTATCTATCTTTGAGACTTTTATCATAACTGTTGTTGTTGCACGCTCGATCGCTAACATAACGTGTTCCACAAAAATATATAAATTGAAATTGAATACATATAACATGACATCAGAAAAAAAAGAAAAGATAAAATATAAAATAGCGTACAAAGCCCTTCAGACAAGTAGGCGACCAATACTGTTGGAAAGAGTTTCTTTCGGCGTCTTCTTCTCTGCAGTGGTTGGTTTCGAAACGCTAGTAGTTTGTAGCTTTTGAGCAATAATTAATAATTTGAATATAATTTATTAAGTATTATTTAAAATGTGAATTGACGTGAAAAAGTGCCTGAAAAGGCCTATTTCCTGAATAAATCTTTGAATCTTTGCATAACATAGGAAAAGTAGTTTTTCACGGGTAAAAATGTAGCCTATGCCCTTCTCCATACCCCAGATAACTTGTATGTAAAATTTTATGATCCCACTTTTTCATGTGGGGTCAGCATAGTATGTCAGTCCTCTCCACTTTGATCTGCTGCCTACCATACATAAACTATTCAATTATCCTAACTAATCGTAACTAATATTATAAATGCGAAAGTGAGTTTGTTTGTTTGCTTGTTAGGTTATGATTGGTTCAGTAGTTACGGCGTGAAAGCACGCCGTAACTACTGAACCAATCATCATGAAATTTTGCATATAAGTTTACTGGAGTATGAAGAAGGACATAGGCTACCTTTTATCCCGGGAAAAATTACTATTCCCGAGGGATCGACATTAACGCGGGCGGAAACGCGGGCGAAAGCTAGTTAATAACAAAACTGTGAATGTTCGTATAGATAAAATATGTTTGTTACTCTTTCACGCAAAAACTACTAACGAGATTTGTTTAAACTTTACAAAATCAGTACGTTTGGATATTAAGATATTTGTTACTCACTCACACCATATCGACAGAACGGATTCAGAAAAAAAAATGCAGTAAATTACCAGGATTATCACATAGGCCTTTATTCCGGAAAGCAATACTTATCTCGCAGGACTGATGACGCGTGTGGAGCCGCGGGCGACAACTAGCATAAATTACTTAAATGTAGTTGCGGGTAAAAGTATCACAATAAAAGAAAAAACGACGTTAAACACGAGATCCGCCGCTGTCGATAAAATTATGCATGGGAATCCGTGCGGCAAATATTTATTCATGATTGTCGAGGCTGTCCGTATTTATAACAGCAATCCGTCAACGTCCACGCGGCGAATAAAAACCGTGTTGGTTTATGCAAAGCGGCGGATGGAGTTTCAGGCTTGTTATGTAAAAATGACGAAACTACAGAAACGAAGATTTTCTGTGAACATAGTTCACAATACTAAGACACCGACGACTTCTGTGGCTTAGTACCGGAAGTACCGCCTTCGTCCACTTTGGTAACTAAACTTACCTAACCAGTTACAAGAGCAGATTTTTCTTTTGCTGTTTGGTAACTTTGCCTTTGAATCGCAATGTCGTGGATTCGATCCCTGGTCGAGTGAAAATGCACAACGATCTTTTTCAGATTTACTGGATCTTGAATGTTTATCTATATAAATATATATTAAGGACGAAGGATTTTATAATAAGGACAATGTATACTCAGTCCACATAATAAAAATAATAATAATAATATATGTTTATTTTCTCTTTAACAAAGATAAGCCTTAAAAGTATGGGTCCTAAAAACTATGGTTGTACAATTTGTTGCGACTTGTTCTCTTTGTTTGGAGACTAGTCCTTGAAATAGGTTCCTATTGGAACCTGTGCCACAAGTGACTAGGCCCCTCCCTCGGATCACTGAGTCTTACATACAGTGTAGAATAGGTATAAAAAGTTACATATTGTTTAATCTAAGTTGGGGAGCACAGGTAGGTGTTAGTGTAAGATTTGTGTCTGTATATGTGTGTGTGGGTGGAAGTGTGAGCGTCAGACAGGTGTAAGTGTTGTGTTAGAGTGTATGGATGTGTAGAGTGTAGAGAATGAAAGTCAGTTTTAGTTTCGTTAGCGTCAAGTTAGTTGTGGGAAGAGAGAGTGTCAGTGAGTAGGTGATTGTAGTATCAGTCAGTAAGAGCGTGAACGAGATCAGAAACGGCGGTCAGGGACAACGGTAGGTAATGATGAGTCGTTAAGAATTTTGCATACCTAGTTTTTAAGATAAACTAAAATTGTAAGTTGACGTCTATTGGATAAAATGCGCCGTGCAGTTTGTTGCCGCTTCTTCTGCACTCCGCTTTGGAAGCGGTAAGTAAATTACTGACGTCAACAATTCTCAGTTGAAAATATATGACAATTAATAAGTGTCCAAAAGACCTATATTAAATAAACGTTTCTGAATTTGAATTTTTGAATTTGAATTTGAATATACGTGTAAAAATAGTATCCCACGACACAATGTCACAACTTACAATAGGGCTAGCGGGTGGTAATCCTAAAATGCTTATTCGATGGTTGCAGGTAGCAGGTATGACATCGGGTGTTCGCGCCCGGGATCCCAAGCTGCTACTTTCTCATCCCCAATACATCCGAGGAAGTAGTACTTAATCCAAAATACCTTCATCCCGTTCCTCCAGTCCAACAAAATCCTATCCCTCGCTTAAACGGTTTCGATCGGGCAGCGTAGGAAACAGTAAAAATGAATTTTAAGGAAGTCGGGGATTATTGAGCACTGTGTGAAGCTAACATAGAAAATGTATAGGTATCTTTGCGTTCCCTGTGTATGTGTCACCATGACTCTGAAGAAATTATGTATTCCCGTTGTCCCCATAATTTTGTCCCCATAAAGGGGACAACGTGTACGTCATAAATATGCTTCACTGTTGTCCCCATTGTACAAACTGGCAATGGGGACAACGGAATGTCAAAGTTTGAAGTGTCATTGACTCCTTTAAATTTATTTTACACTGGGGTATTATAAAAACGGCCAGGCCAAGACAAAAATGAAAGATGCATCCCTTTCAAGGTCATGACATAAAAAGCACATCATTGTAGTCGTCAGTTATGAAATAACAATATTTCAATATTATATTTGTTTTACTTTTTCATGTATTTGTACAGGTAAAGTATTCCTCTGCCTCTGTATCATCATCAGGAATTTTTCGTCTCCAGTGCATGTCCCTCTCTGTAGTACCGGAGCCATACTTGTCAGCCAAAGCAGACAGAGGATTTGGCCTAGGTACACTCTCCTCGCTGGCCAGACGGGTTGGAGAGGTCTCATTGATGTTTATGAGCTTTGTTTAGCTTGTATTTCCTCTGTATAATAGTACTAAATTTTTTTATCACCTTTCCTGTGATATATAATAATATGTCACCTTTCCTATAATATATAAAAGTATTCCCAATTCCACATAAATTCTTATATCAATATATTTTGTTAAAACCATAATTATTTTATGTAAACTCTCTGTTTAGTCGCTATCACTTAAATATTTACCGCAAAGGGGACAACGGGAAGTAATTTTAATTATTTTAATACATTCCCGTTATCCCCATTACAAGGAATTGCGAATGTGGACAACGATAACAATTTTTAATGGTTTTATTACTTTCCCACTGTCCCCAATAATGGGGACACCGACGATAGGGACAAAGGGAATAAATCGAAAGACGCGTTAGCCACGTATTTTATTATTGAAAATGTTAAATATCGTATGCATTTGTTGTTATTGTGTGCTACAGAGAACAAATAAATAATCTATGTATCATCCGAGACTCGCCTGGAAAAGAAAGCTGCTTTTTATAGCATACTAGCTTTTGCCCGCGGCTCCGCACGCATCAATGTCGATCCCTCGGGAACAGTTCTTTTTCCCGGGATAAAAGGTAGCCTATGTCCTTCTCCGTACTCCAGAGAACTTGTATGCAAAATTTCATGATGATCGGTTAAGTAGTTACGGCGTGAAAGCGTAACAAACAAACAAACAAACTCACTTTCGCATTTATAATATTAGTAAGGATTACTCGTATATGAAGCGCTATTCCTGTACTCTCGATTCCTGAGTTGTCGCGTTTGTGCGTCGTCGCTCGTATTATTTTCATAGATATAAAGCCGCGTGCTGTATTATTTTATTCCTTGAAATAATATGGGCTCGTTTTGACTTATCTTAGCGTTTACGAATGCTAATGTACGCCATGTAATTTTATGCAGCAGATTTTCTATTTTGTTATTTATGAAAAATTGCTTTTTTGAACTTCATACAAACTAAAGCTTTCTTACATAAATAATAAAAATAATGATTTTTTGGAATTTATTATAAACTAGCTTCCGCCCGCGGCTCCACCCACGTCAATGTCGATCCCTCGGGAATAGTACTTTTCTCGGGATAAAAGGTAGACTATGTCCTTCTCTGTACTCCAGAGAACTTGTATGCAAAATTTTCATCATGAACGGTTCAGTAGTTATGTTTAACTATCAATATATTTTTATTAAAACTAATTTTATAAATGCGAAGGTCAGTTTGTTTGTTACGCTTTCACGCCATAACTACTGAACTGATCATGATAAAATTTTGCGTACACTTTATCTGGGGTACGGAGAAGGACATAGGGTACATTTTATCCCGGGAAAAAGTATCTACTGTTCCCGAGGGATCGCGTTGACGTGGGCGGAGCCGCCGGCGAAAGCTAGTTAAACATAACTACTGAACCGTTCATGATGAAATTTTGCATACAAGTTCTCTGAAGTACGGAGAAGGACATAGGCTACCTTTTATCCCGGGACAAAGTACTATTCCCGAGGGATCGACATTGACGCGGGCGGAGCCGCGGGCGAAAGCTAGTCAGTAAATACGCCAAAAAATCATGTCTGTAGTATGGGAGCCGCTGTAGGTGACCGTGATAGTAAGACAGTTAAAATTTTCACAGATGATGTATTTCTGTTGCCGCTATAACAACAAATACAAAAAAATAGAATAAAATAAATATTTAAGGGGGCTCTCATACAACAAACGTAATTTTTTTGCTTGTTTTTGCTCGTTGTTGATAACGGCAACAGGTAGACGCTTGAAATATACACAGAATATTTAGTTATATATTTAGTTTGAAAATAAATAATATAATAAGAAGAAAATTAATGATAAAGGGGGGCCGCTTTCGCCCGCGGCTCCGCCCGCGTCAATGTCGATCCCTCGGGAATAGTACTTTTTCCCGTGATAAAAGGTAGCCTTTATCCTTCTTCGCACTCCAAAGAACTTGTATGCAAAATTTCATGATGATCGGTTCAGTAGTTACGGCGTGAAAGCGTAACAAACAAACAAACAAACTCACTTTCGCATTTATAATATTAGTAAGGATAAGGATGGTACGGAACCCTTCGTGCGCAAGTCTATTCGTGTTTTTTGAGCATTGGTCCCATAGGAAAAGTTGTCCATATTTATGGTCTGAGTCACCTCTTTAAGAGAACTTCGAGGGTACAGTTACACGCTGTATGTAAATATGTATGTCAGATTCCTTATTCCAACATAACTCCTTAATGTCTAAATAAAATAATAATAATAAAATACATTTATTCCTCATAACAATTTACACAACTGTACATGATACATATAATTTAAAACAAAACAACCATTAAAATTGTGTGAGAGTGGTCTCTGAGATAGGTTTCAGACGAAACCTGTAATACAGATGTATTTAAGGGATGTATTATAAAATAGATATATGGAATATCATTAGAATCCTTACATCACTTGCTATATTTTTCTACCAACAACGGCATGTCCGAGTGCTATAATTTTTTTGATAAAAAAATTATGTTTCCTTTTGTCCGTGTAGGGGGAAACGGAATCAAAATAGTGATGTTGCTAGCCGCATCGCCTACTTACATGATTCTTAGATTTTCGCCCAATCAAAATACAATCAGCAAAAAATCCACTATAAAAAGATGTTTAAGAAAGCTGAAACTCTATTTATTTACGTCGTAGTTTTTGTTTATCACTCACAATTGAATGTCAAACTTGAATAGATTCACGTTTGACCTTTGTCCCTTTGTACTTATCAGTCTAGCGACTATCCGAAACTTTTGAACTTTTAATGGGCAGCATGAGCAAGGGACCTTTTAGAGCGCCATCTTGTTTTGTGTCATTGGTGAATCCTGGTGACCCGTAATACATGTTCTTCGGAAACCTAGCATGGGCACCAGTTCTCCAAATTTAGATCTTATGTTGTCCTATACATCTTGTATTTTTTAAGATATTAATTTTGTGTAAAACACACAATTTAGAATTATTATCTCTTTATTTAATTTATTTCTTAGAATTAGGTTTTTACAATATTTATATAAAAGTAAAATATAAAAATAAATTACAAAACATAAAAACATTACAAAAACCTAAACCTAGAGTGCCGTCAGCAGCGGGGCAGGGCTCAAGCTACCGGCAGTCAGGGCCCCAGAGAAAGAAACCTTCTGACTATTCGTGCCGTATCCAGGAGTACTCCCTTCTGTATCTGGCCCTTGATCCAACCATCCAGCGAGAGCCTCTTGAGATGTTGGTCGAGACTCTTTGCTATAAGACCGTTTGCAGACACGACTATCGGGACAATGACCGTCGAATCTACATCCCACATGGCAGTCACCTCGTGAGCCAAGTCAAGGTACTTGCTAAGCTTTTCCTTCTCGGCCTTCACGAGGTTTTCGTCATGTGGAATGGTGATGTCAACGAGCACTGCTTGGCGTGTCGATCGATCTGTCAGCACGATGTCAGGCTTATTTGCGACAATAGTCCTGTCTGTGATAACAGATCGATCCCAATACAGCGTGGCACGACCATTTTCGAGAACCGGCGCTGGTGTGTACTTATAGTACGGCACCTCGGATTCCACAAGCTCATATCAAAGAGCAAGTTGCTGGTGGATGATTCTGGCTACAAGGTTATGCCTGTGCAAATACTCTCCGTTAGCCATATGAGAACAACCGGAAATAATATGCCTGAATTATTATTATTATTATCTTTCTTTACATGACTGTATTACTACTAGCATGACTGTATTACTGAAGATTCGTAAGAGAACGAAGGTCATCGACATAACTCAGCAGATTAGCTCTTTGAGGTGGCAGTGGGCGGGGCACATAGCGCGTAGAACCGATTGCCGATGGGGCAGAAGGGTTCTTGAATGGCGACTACGTATCGGCAAGCGCAGCGTCGGACATCCACCAACCAGATGGTCGGATGACCTGACTAAGTTCGCAGGAAGACGCTGGATGCAGGCCGCTTCCAACCGGTTGTATTGGAAATCCTTGGAGGAGGCCTATGTTCAGCAGTAGACTTCTTGCGGCTGATATGATGATGATGATCTATTCAACCGACTTCATTCATGTCATCTTTCCATCTCATTAGTGGTCTTCCTACTCGACGTTTTCTACCCATGCCAGCAGTCGTCTGCACTACGAGTCCGTTTTTCTGGCTATTTGACCAGCCCACTCACACTTGAGTTGGCCTGTAAAGACTTAATCATACTTAGGTTAAAAATCGGGAGAGTATTTTTCGTTTGTAGTAATAACCGTCGAAAAGGAAAATTCACAACTGATCACAAAGATCATCATTCTTCGTCACACGTAACATGAATAATGCATATCATATAAAGTCTGTTATAGAAGACTAGTGAGCTCTTAGATAGATTCTTCCCCTTTGTTCTCGGGAAACAATGAGCGGATCAGAACGGATTTCTAGCTATTAGCAGTTAGTTCAAAATTATATAGTAGTGCTTGAATCCCCTTATGCAAAATAATCGCTGACTTGTTTCGTTAAGTTCAAACACCATATCCGTGACATAGCATACAAGCTGCAGGGGAGTCGCTTATGCTAGTACGGTCACGTTTTGCAAAAACTGTAAATTATAATACGTTTATTTTTATTTAGTTTATCTGTTGTAAACTTGTAATGTAATAATAAGTATTATATACCTGCGATAAATCTTTGGGTAGCTCCGTGGCGCAGCGGTCAACACGCCAGCCACGACACGGAGTGACCGAATTCGATCCCCGGCCAAGTCAAGATGGAAAATGATCTTTTTCAGATTGGCCTTTGTCTTGGATGTGTATCTATATATATATTTGTTATAAAATATAGTATCGTTGAGTTAGTATCCCATAACACAAGTCTCGAACTTACTTTGGGGCTAGCTCAATCTGTGTGATTTATCCGTATATATATATATAAAATGCCTAGATCTGAGCCGTTGGAGGGGAAGGTTAACCAAAAAGCTGGTCAATAGGCAGATATTTTATTGGTTTATTTAATTGAATGCTTTACTTTTAATTATTTATCTTTCATATTAAAATGCATTTTCTTTTGCACTATGTATTAAATTTCCTTATATGTGATGCAAGCTAAACAAAGCTCAACAACATCAATGAGACCTCTCCAACCCGTTTGGCCAGCGAGGAGAGTGTAGGCCAAATCCTCTGTCTGTTCTGACCAACTATGGCTCCAGTGATACACAAAAGGTCATGCTCCTGCAGTGGAGACTAAAAAGACCTGATGATGATGATGATATGTTATTATCTTTATCAATTAAGTAAACCTATACTAATATTATAAAGCTAAACAGTTTGTTTGTTTGAACGCGCTAACCTCAGAAACTACTGGATCAATTTGAAAAATTATTTTTGTGTTGGATAGTCAATTTATTGAGGAAGGCTTAAGGCTATAAAACATCACACTGCGTGAAATATAAATATAACACATCAATAGGAGCGAGCGGAGTATAAAAAAAAATGTTTTGAAAACGGGGGAAAAATATTCATCTATACTAATTAATCTTAATAACAGAAATTGCCGCGGACGAAGTCGTGGGCAACAGCTAGTATTATTATATGTTATTTCTTTCTTTTACCTACGCCATCCCAGCTTTTATTTCACTGTCTTCTCCCCAAAGGCTGACTGAAAGAATTGCGTTCTGCAGTAACGCATTTGTACCTCTTGTTATGTCTAATTCTTTTATTATTAGTACTTTTATGTGTTGGTGCAATAAAGTTTTATCATTCATTGTATTAAGTTTCCTTATAATATGTAATGCAAGCTTAACAAAGCTCATAAACATCAATGAGACCTCTCCAACCATCTGGCCAGCGAGGAGAGTATAGGCCAACTCTGTCTGTTCTGACCAACTATGGCTCCAGTAGTACAGAGAGGGTCATACGCTGGGATGGCGCAGTGGAGACTAAAAAGACCTGATAATGATGATGATATGTTATTATCTTTATCAATTAAGAAAATATTAATATGTATCATTTTTTTCTTTTTTGTACACCTCGCCTTTCCAGCTTTCATTTCACTTTCTTCCCCTCAAAAGTTGGCTGAAAGTGATTGCGTCAGAACGCAATAACTTTCAGCCGACGTTTCGACGACGTTACTGTCTGCAGTAACGCAAAGGCGTTACTGCAGACAGTAACGCCTTTGCACCTCTTGTTATGTCTAATTTTTTTATTGTTTTTACTTTTAATTTTTTTGTTTGTGCAATAAATTCATCATTCGTTAATCGTGCAGGAGTGCAGCAAGCCGATGTTCTAAAGCGACCGCCAATTTTGTGGCCGAGTGGCGAGCGGCGTGTTGTGGCGAAATTTGCATGTCAAACGGACAACGGAGCCCTTTGCACGCTGTCACACGCACGATGGCGCTTTTTATAGGGTTGGCAGCAACTTATCCTTTTTTTTTAGTTTCACTGTACGAGCTTACCTCGCACATTTGATTAGTTCCGTGACGCAGCGGTCAACACGCCAGCCTGCGACACGGAGTGACCGGATTCGATCCCCGGCCAGGTCAGGATAGAAAATGATCTTTTTCAGATTGGTTTGGGTCTTGGATATGTATCTATATATGTATTTGTTATAAAATATAGTATCGTTGAGTTAGTATCCCATAACCCAAGTCTCGAACTTACTTTGGGGCTAGCTCAATCTGTGTGATTCGTCCGTATATATGTCAGCCCTTTTTATACTATAATTAAAATGAAATCTAATAACAAATTGAGATACTATCGAGCAGAAGCCAAATTACTATCCAGTGGCGGTCGAGGTACTGCTGGGCTGCCATCGAGAAAGGATCCGTCACACCCAGTTATGAACATGTAACATCGAGAGAAATAAACTACTTTCTACGTGACGTGATCTTGTATCTCCGCACCAACATCTACAACCTACAATCAACATCCCGTCATGTACGGTGTATAATAATAATAATAAAAAACAAAAAAAAAAAAAAAAAAAAAAAAAAAAAAAAAAAAAAAAAAAAAAACCGCTGTCACATTGAATCTTGTTCTTCATTTTCAATTTTATTATTTAAGTTTTTGAATACATAATCGTTTTTATAACAATAATAAACAGTGAACAGACACAATTATACATTAAAATATATATATTTACCCTCCAAAATGTCAGATATCTTAATATTTTTTCAACAACGAAAACTGGAAATACAATTCATCTGTCATGACATGAATGTCATACAGTTGACACAAGAATACACACAGAAATTGTAAAATGATTACAAGATCACAGAAGAATCGAGCGGAACAAGTCGCACGCCCTCCACCTCCACCCGCGTCGTCGTCCAGCTCCTCGCCAACATCGTCGGGTGACGAGTTCGCCACGGCGCCCGGCACCAGCGAGTCGAGCGACGACGAGCGCGGGCCGTCGGCCGCGCCGCCGCCACCACCTACGCGACGTGGACGACCCCCGCTGCCGGCATGCTTGGGGCCTGCGAGGCAACCTGCCCCGCGCCCGGCTCCCGCTACCGGTGGTGTAGTGCGTCGCATGCGATGGACTCAACAAAATAATGAGAACTGCATGCGCGCCTATTATGAGGCTACAGAGGGGGAAACCAACATGACGGCGTATCGTGACCGGATGCTGACTTTGTTTCAGGTCCTTGAACCGGCCATCACCGTTTCTGCACAGCGACTGTCGGATCAAGTGCGGGTCATTCAACGTTGCAAACGTTTGGATGATTCCGTACTTGATCGGCTACGATTGGAGGCGCTACCTGCTCGCACGGCTGCCACCATGACACGAGACCCGCCGACGACATTGGTGGGTCCAGCTATTCGGACACCAGAGGCTTATGTCCATAGTGTTGATGATGGGAGCGGTGTGACCATAGACGTAAGTACCCAGGCTCATGAGCAATTGAGGAGGGCTTTGGAGGAAGCGATTGGACAGTATAGATCCACACCCGAGTCTAGGCCGCGATTACCTCGTCTGCCTACGAATAGACGTAATTTAGCATTAATGGGAGCCCTAAATGATTTGCTAGCCCCGTACTTTGAGGCTAGCGAAGGTCTGGTCGATACGCATTCAATCATGTACTGTGGGGCCATAGCGGCGTGTCGTGTTGCTCGTGTCAAGTTTCAGGACTCTGATCGTGCACCACGACCCGCTGGTGATGCCCCCGCGTGGCAAGTACGGATTGAACGGCGTATTGACACGTTTAGGACTCTCATTGCAAAGCTCATCTGCTTCAGAGGGGGCAACAATCGTCCCCGAGTCATGCGTTTTGTGAATCAGGCCTTCGCGGGTACTGGTATAAGGCCCCGCGATTACATGGCCTCAGTCACTGAACGTATTGACTTCCTGAAGCAGAAAGTCTATGCGTGGGCAGGGCGTATTCGTCGCTACAGAGTGCGTGTGGATCGATTCCGGCAAAATCGTCTCTTTCAAAACGACCAAAGGAAGGTGTATAGAAAGTGGGAGGGAGCTGACCAGCGTGTGATCGACGGGCAACTACCAGATTCTACTGCTATGATCAATTTCTGGCGTAGTATTTGGTCAGTGCCAGTCGTGCACACCGAGGGTGGTTGGATGAGTGTAATTGAGCGCGAGTGTGTGGCTATCGAATCCATGGGGGCTGTAACTATCAGCCCCGATGACATAAGCTGTGCGATCCGTACGGCACAGAACTGGAAAAGTCCTGGGCCGGATGGATTGCACAACTTTTGGATAAAGTGGATTCGAAGCTCACACGAGCGCTTAGCGACACAATTTCAACAGGCCCTCGATCTTGGTTCCCTTCCAGCTTTCCTAACTACAGGACACACCTTCCTGCTCTACAAGTCCGGTAGTACCACGGATCCTAAAAACTTCAGACCCATAACATGCTTACCAACATTGTACAAGCTACTTACATCCATTTTGAGAGCGAAGATCAATACGCACATCGATGCGAACAAGATCATGGCTCCCTCTCAAAATGGATGTAGGATTGGGTCCCGTGGTACTAAAGAGCTTCTCCTCATGGACATGACCATTTGCAAGCAAGTCCAACGGAACAAGGCAGCTCTCTCTACTGCATGGATTGATTATAAAAAGGCCTATGATTCGGTGCCTCATTCATGGTTGGAGAGGATCTTAGAGTTGTACAAAGATAATACAACTTTAAGATCTTTTCTCGGCATGTGTATGAGACAGTGGACCACAGTCCTTCGTCAACCAGGTGGTGGAGATGGTCCCTTGGATCCGATGGACTTTATAAGGATAGAGCGAGGCATTTTCCAGGGTGACAGTTTGAGTCCCTTGTGGTTTTGCCTAGCTTTGAATCCTCTCAGCACCCTGCTGAGCGATTCGGGGCTGGGCTGCCGCCTTCAAAGAGACGGGGAGATAATTTCCCATCTGTTATACATGGATGACTTGAAATTGTTTGCACCGGAACGCCCTGACCTGGTGAAGTTACTAAAAATCACACAAGATTTCAGTAATTCCATCAGGATGGAGTTCGGTGTAGATAAGTGTGCGGTTATGCATGTTCAACGGGGGAAAGTTGTAAATTCAACAAATTTGCAACTTTCTGAGATAATGTCTCTCAGGTCTCTTTCGGAGTCAGAAACTTACAAGTATCTTGGTATGTCACAGTCTCTGAGTATTGAGAATAAGGACATCAAACAGGCGGTAAAGGAGCGTTTTTTTTGGCGTCTGACAAAAGTGCTTAAAAGCCTTTTGTCAGGGGGCAATAAGGTGCGCGCATTCAACGCTTGGGTGATGCCCCTCCTCACATACTCCTTTGGCATACTAAGATGGACACAAACTGAGTTAGACGCTCTGGATAGGAGAGTCCGTCAACAGCTCACAATGCATCGCATGCTTCACCCACGCTCATCCGTTATGAGACTGTACATTCCACGTAAGTGTGGAGGTCGTGGCTTTTTAAACGCCAAGACTCTTCATAACCGTGAGGTGTGCAGTCTTAGGGATTACTTCCTTAACAATGAGTGTGGGTTGCACCGCGACATTGTAGTTGTAGATAGGAGTCTCACGCCGCTCTCCTTGGCAAACGAGAACTGGCGTAGACCATCCGTGCTGAGCACCGAAGACCGCAAGAACATATGGAAGAGTAAGGAGCTCCACGGGCGGTTCTACCGGGCCTTAACAGGGCCTGATGTAGATCTGCTCGCGTCGGTAAACTGGCTACGGTTCGGCGACCTCTTCGGGGAAACCGAGGGTTTTGTTTGTGCAATTGCAGACGAAGTCATGATGACGAACAATTATAGGAGATATATCCTGAAGGACGGTACGGTCGACATATGTCGGGCATGCCGCCGTCCCGGTGAGTCACTCAGGCATATTATTTCCGGTTGTTCTCATCTTGCCAACGGTGAGTACTTGCACAGACATAACCTTGTAGCCAGAATTATCCATCAGCAACTCGCTCTTCGATATGGTCTTGTGGAATCCGAGGTACCGTACTATAAGTACACGCCGGCGCCAGTTCTCGAAAATGGTCATGCCACGCTCTACTGGGATCGATCTGTTATCACGGACAGGACTATTGTTGCCAATAAGCCTGATATCGTGTTGACAGATCGATCGACGCGCCAGGCAATGCTCATCGATATCACCATCCCGCATGACGAGAACCTCGTGAAAGCCGAGAAGGACAAGCTCAGCAAGTACCTTGACTTGGCCCACGAGGTGACTGCTATGTGGGATGTGGATTCGACGATCATTGTCCCGATAGTTGTATCTGCAAACGGCCTTATAGCGAAGAGTCTCGACCAACACCTTAGGAGACTCTCGCTGGATGGCTGGATCAAGGGCCAGATACAGAAGGCAGCACTCCTGGACACGTCACGCATAGTCAGGAGGTTTCTTTCTCTGCAGCCTTAACCGCCGGTAGCTTGAGCCCTGCCCCGCTGCTGACGGCACTCTAGGTTTAGGTTTTTATAATGTTTTTATGTTTTGTAATTTATTTTTATATTTTACTTTTATATAAATATTGTAAAAGCCTAAATCTAAGAAAGAAATTAAATAAAGAGATAATAATAATAATAACCCCCCCGAGGGGCCACCTTGTCGTGGTGGGGGGGCTTACGGGAAGAATGGTACTGGTTAATTTATAAGTCAATAACACCTAGACTATATATTAATTTGAATATATTTCATAAATATATTCCATACATATCTGTTACTAACATCTTGACATAACCCTTCCTAAACCAACGGTCCCGACCCTCTTGAAGTGAAATGGATAGTAAGAAAAGTAGATATAATTTAAGGTCGCTTCCCGGGGGTCGCCGGGGCGCACTTGGAGCCGTTGCTGAGTGCCACAGCATGCGAACCATCGGCGACGGGGGCTGAACAGGCGGGCTCCCCTCGAACAATCGACTACAGCCGACATCACCCATCATTCACCATCATCATCATCCAATAGCCTCTTTCCATCACCTAGCTCATCACCATTTTCATTTCAATCAGAAATAGTATCGCGGTTATAGACTGTTTTTCCCGTGTCAGTTGATGTTGTGCAGGAGGCATTCGTCACTAACCTTGCACCCACTTCTGATGTATCTGGTGCGCGAAAAAAGTGGACTCCAGACATGAATAAATTCATCTGGCGCACCTATTTAACTTTAACTAAGCTGGAACGCAATACCCGCGGTTATCTCACCAATCTTCATCAACAGTTTACAGAAAAATTCCCTGAAATGAATGCTTCAAAACAGAGAGTAGGAGACCAACGGCGAGCTATTATTAACAATAAGTTGCTGCCACAAACTATATTAAACGAAATAAG
The DNA here is from genome assembly GCA_947532085.1 of Elegia similella. Lineage (NCBI taxonomy): Eukaryota > Metazoa > Arthropoda > Insecta > Lepidoptera > Pyralidae > Elegia > Elegia similella. Next base: position 1,438,050 of record OX383931.1, read on the forward strand.
AAATGAGGTTTCCACTGTATTAAATGAACAACCGGCACCGTCAACACAAATAGAAATGTCTGCTAGTCGGATGAGATGGTCTCATGAAATAAATGAAGCAATTCTTAGAATATATTATGAAGTAACAGAAATAGAAACAAATATGACAGCTAATAGGAAAAAGTTACATTCCAAATTTGCCGAAAAATATCCACATCTAGCTCATTTATCAGAACAAAGACTATCAGACCAAAGAAGAGTAATAATAAATAATAAGATGATCCCTGAAGATAGAATAAACGAAATAAAAAGAGAAGTAGAGTTAAATATCCAAGCAAATAACCACTAACCTAATCACCCTAGCATAAATGACATAACTAAACACATACAAGAATCACTTGACACAAATACACAAGATAGCAATATTTCTTTGACAGAAAATGAAGAGATCATGATAGGTTCATTGGAGTATCAACACACTTACTCTACTTTTACCCAAAATAATATAGTCCACTCAAATTCCCTCCACCCTGCACTCCAACAGATTATAAAAGAACGTTTTGAAGAAGCGATGGACCAGTTCAAAGATACAAATCCAATTTCACGGCCATTTATTCCTAAGCAAAAGACCTCTAAAAAACTTACAAACAATAATTTATTCTGCAGCATACACCGCAGCAACTTGTAATGGTACCAAAATTAATTTAGATAGGAGATTAAGAAAAGCCAATATCAAACCAGCGTGGCAGAAGAGATTAGAGAGAAAAATTGAGATATTTAGATCAAATATAGGAAGACTTATTCAATATATGCAGGGTAATAGGCAAAGACAAATAATACTTACAGTGGATATAATAAAAAGGAAATACTCTGTACATGCGCAACATGAAAACGTTAATTCGCAACTTGAACATTATTTAGATACTTTAAAGCAGAAATTAAATATAGCCTCTGCTAGACTCAGACGGTATACGCTCGTAAGAACCAAAACAAACAATACAGTAATAATGAAAAATCCTTTTATAGAAATTTACGAGTATCATCAACACAGACTCAGAATCAACAGACTGACATACCTACACCAGAATGATTAAGACAGTTTTGGGCTAATATTTGGGAAAACCCTGTCGAACATAATAGTAGTGCTGAATGGATCCACAAAATAAACGAAAACTCTAACATCTCTAATATGAATTTTGAACACATCTCAGCTGAGACCTTCTTAAAAGTCATTCAAAATACACACAATTGGAAATCCCCTGGTACAGACAACATTCACAATTATTGGTATAAGAAGTTCACATGCACACATCCATACATACATAACCACCTTAATTCTTTCATAAAATCCCCTCACACAATGCCATCTTATATCAGTCAAGGCGTAACATATATGCTCCTAAAAGACAAAAATGATACAAATAATCCTGCTAAATATAGGCCTATCACATGTCTCCAAACTATATATAAAATTCTTACGGCATGCATAAGTGAAATTATATATACACACATATCACAAAACAACATACTAGTTGAGCAGCAAAAAGGATGCAGGAAAAATAGTCAGGGTTGTAAGGAGCAACTTACCATAGATTCCGTTATCATGAACAAAACAGCTAAAATTAAATCAAATGTACATGCAATGTTTATAGACTACCAAAAAGCCTATGATTCTGTGCCACACAGCTGGTTAAAATATGTTTTACATCTGTATAAAATAGACCCTATCCTAGTAACTTTCCTCGAAACAGCAATGCAAAATTGGGAAACCCGCCTTTCTATAAAACATGATAACCAAACAATCACTACTGAACCGATTCGAATACAACGTGGTATTTTCCAAGGAGATGCACTTAGCCCCTTGTGGTTTTGCCTTGCGCTTAATCCCTTATCTTCTCTACTAAATGATACTGCAATAGGCTATAAAATAGATAATCAAAATACTAACTACGTGTTATCCCATCTGCTCTACATGGACGACATCAAATTAATTGCCAGTACTAAACGTGATTTATTCCGGCTAGCCGATATAACCCAAGAGTTTTCACACGACATTCAAATGAAATTCGGGATAGATAAATGTAAAGTTTTTTCAATTGTTAAGGGAAAAATCCAAAATAATAGTTATATACTTCACACTGGTGAACCGATTGAACCCTTGGAGGAACAAAGTACTTATAAATACCTTGGGTTTAAACAATCTAGACAGATTTGCCAAAAAACGACCAAAGCAGAACTGATAGATAAATTCAGATGCCGCCTTAACGCTATCCTCAAAACTCAATTAAATTCAAGAAATACAGTGAAAGCTATTAACACGTACGCAATTCCCATCCTAACCTACTCATTCGGTATTATTCAATGGTCACAAACAGACTTGAAGAAGTTGCAACGGACAATAAACACTACCCTGACTAAATATAGGAAACACCATCCCAAATCATGTATACAACTTCTAACATTACCACGCCAAGAAGGGGGAAGAGGAATCATTGATATTCAGAATTTGCATAATAAACAGATACATACACTACGGCAATACTTTCACAGCAAATCCGAACATTTGTCATTACACAAGCACATCACAGCAATAGATCACAAACTCACACCACTCAATCTACATAACTCACACATACAACCTAATGAACAACTCACAGACCCTAGGCAAAAAATAGCAACATGGTCAGCAAAATCCCTGCACGGTAGACACCGATCCTACTTGAGCCAACCCCACGTCGACAAGGATAAGTCGAACGAATGGCTCAAAAAAGGTGAACTGTTCCCCGAAACCGAGGGCTTTATGCTTGCCATACAAGACGAAGTCATAGCTACCCGGAATTACCTAAAATATATAATAAAAGACCACAACCAACCCACTGATCTCTGTAGACACTGTAATAGCGCATCCCAGACCATACAGCACATCACAGGAGCATGTCCCGCACTTGCCCAAACCGACTACAAACACCGCCATGACCAGGTTGCTGCCATCATTCATCAACAGCTAGCTCACCGATACAACTTTATTACAGAAATGGTTCCATATTATAAATATAAACCGGATACAGTTCTGAAAAATCAGCAATACAAACTCTATTGGGACAGAACTCTATTAACCGATAAAACAGTTTATTACAATAGACCAGATATAACAGTATATAATAAAGAAACCGGAATAGTATATCTCATTGACATAGCCATCCCTAATTCACACAACATTCAAAAAACAACATTAGAAAAGCTCGCAAAATATCAAGATCTTGCTATAGAGCTAAAAACCCAATGGAGAGCCCAAACAGTAAATATAGTACCTATTGTTCTTTCATCAACAGGAATAATACCCAAATCATTGCTACAGAGCCTCAACACCTTAAACATGCCAACTTACATACTTTATCTCCTACAAAAAGCTACCGTGCTTAACACTTGCCGCATCACCCGGAAATTCCTATCTTCATCCAGCGTTTCAGCATCCTTCTCTATTTAAATTATTTTCCTGCTACTATCGCTTGGCTTTGGCCCGCGGTAGTAGCCTATAATTACCCTCATATGAGGAGAAAAATGTAGAAAAAGAAATAATAATAATAATTCTTTATTGCAGACACAAGATCCATAGTAACACAGTTAAAAACTATTGAGTCATATTATATAAAATAAAATAAAATAAAATCTCCAATAGAGTAAAATAATAAAAATATAAATTCTTAGCTTTAAGCTAAACTACCTTAAAGGTGTACGAGCTTTACCCAACAAGCATATGTTTTGGTCGTTATCAGTCTTTCTGCCAGACTACTGATAATTTTATTTTTTACTCCTGTCAACTCTGGACATAAAAGACGCTATTCTTTTTCTTTGGATGGCATAAAATGAGTCGACCCTGGCTTCCATATACATTTCAGAAGCGCTACAATAACGCTTTAGACCCATCAGTTGCCTGAAAACATTGTTATAAGCAACTTTAATGCCATCGATCGTTTTTTGGGTGTAGTCAGTCCAAAGTTGACACGTGTAAAAATTCTGGCAGAAGGACTTATAAAGTGTGACTTTCACGTCTGGAGCAGACTTTGCAAATTTTCTGGCGATCATATTTCCCACCACGCATAAAGCCCTGCGCTGCCGCTCAATATCCGCGTCATCTTTCATGGTAGAAGTCAAAACGTGCCCAAGGTACCTGAAGCTGTCAACGACCTTGATTGGCTGGCTGTTAAGACTGACCTCCGGAATATTGTCTGGACCTTTGCCCGACCTGAACACCACCATTTCCGTCTTATTGAGAAGGTTTTTTTGTATGGCTAACACCATGGCCTGCACTGTACAAGTCTATTTCACAGTCTATTTATAATCTCTTCATAGTATATAAAATGAAATCGCTTTCGCGGTCTGTTCGCTTAGATCTTTTAAACTTCTCAACTGATTTTAATTTTTAATTAGTTTCTAGTTTGGTTAGGACATTGCAGGCTTGAATCCCCTGATTGTCTGATAATAAAGATTACTCTGTGCTTCGGAAGGCACGTTAAAGGATGGCGGAAAAAGGCCTGGTAGTCGTTAAAGAAACCACGTCAGAGGCCGAGAGGCGGTTCCAAAGAACTCTAACACCAGGGTGTGCATGGTCGACTGACCGTGTCACATGAAATGATGATGGTGATGAACTAATTTTAATGCAATTTTCAGCAATAGATGGAGTGATTCAAGAGGAAAGTTTAAATGTATAATTTATTGCACCCGTACGAAACCAGGGCGTGTCGCTAGTAATTGAAAAATTATTCATACAAATACAACATTTTGCAATCATCTGTTCAGTGTTGAGAAGGTTTTTTTATTATAAAATCAGTTTCATGCGGTCATAATTGCATTTTTTAATTAAGTAACTTTATTTCTTTTACACGTAACTTAAGTGATTTATCGTTTCGTGTTCTTAAAAGTAGTACACCGTCTCATTAACTTTGCCGATGAAAATCAATCGTGCAATCGTATAATCACCATTAACCCAGCAAGCGAGAAACGCAGACACAATGATTTTCTATTGTTATGCGGTCCGATCGGGCCGCTTGGGGGTTGAAAGGTCAATAGCTAAGCGAGCGCGAGTTTTATACGCAAATTTGTGAGGCTACCGCTGATTTAGAAGTAAAAGAATAAAACATTGGGTGGCGTTAGTCGTCTCATGTTAACCTCTTAAACTGAGGAAAATGAGGAAGGAGAGCGAAGACTCTCCAAAGCAAGACCGAAAGAAAGGTAGCCTTCTGCTCACACTCAATGGACCCAGACAAGAGGCCTAGCGGTGGAAGATTGCCTACGGAACCAGGTGAACCAAATGAAGCCTCTTATACTCTGTAAATAGTTGTGCTCAACACTTTGACGGACGCTGAAAGAGACACAATACAAGTGTTTTTGCTATGTAAGCTATAGCAGTTCACTGTCCAAGAATGAGTTAAAGTAGTTTGGAAGGTTTCTTAGGTTGACATGAAAAGGTTTAAATACATCTTCACTGGACCTCGAAATATTCAGGTATCCCATCAATGTGTTTTTCGAATCAACCTAACTTGTATACGAGAGCAAATGCACTGGAAAAAATTTTAGTTTTCGACTAGGTGAAGACAAACTCTAGAAACTTTAAAAAATTACAAGAAGCTAGCCTGTATTTCGCAGTATTGTACCGATACTAATACCCTCGAAAAAAGCATTGTGACAGCCCTGTGGTAAAATCAGTACATTCGCATTGAGAGTAGGGTCAGGGTTGTGAAAAATGAGCACAATTTACCGGGCAGTGAAGCGGTTTTTTGCCAGTTCTTTATTAGGCTGCGACGAAACGTAATATTTCATGGCCTGAGAACATGTCTGCGGAAACATATCTTGAGTGACCCATATATAGTGTTGTGCCGTGCTCGATATTTTCGAGAACGGTGAGAACTTGAAGTTTTTTCCAAGAATTTCTTCTTCTTTCTCTCAAGTGCGGGAATTTGAGAAATTCTAGAGAATTTTTGGAAATTTTCCGCAAATTTCCATGAGAAGGAGTTCATGAGAATAGATCATTTCTCTCCGGCACATCATTACCCATATACAGTCAACAAAGGAATTCGATTAACCCACGAGTAGAATAAAAAATTGCATAAGAGTAAAATGCCAATATTATAGACGATTTTGAAACTATTATCTCACCTCCCATTTTGTTTCTTTTGCCCAAACAATATTATTCTAAAATAAATTTATATACGAACAATAACAAGAAAATAACTTCATATTATTTCCATTATTATTTTTGATATTTTTGCCCTTATACTATTAGTCTAATATTAATTATGCCTACGAATTCAAATCACAACAAAAGAAATTAAAAGATAATTATGCCAACTTAACATGTACTGGACTGAGTTTCTTTCGGCGTATTCTTCTTAGCAGTGGTCGTTCCGAAACGCTAGTAGATTATCGATTTTGCAAATATTAAAAATAATAATATGACGTTCAAAAAGAGATACATTATCATTTCATGTAGGTATGCCACAATTATGGTTCAGAATTATGATACAAAAAATGTCCCAATTCCCAACATATTTCAATTTTAATTTATTTATTTATGAATAATACATACATTGCATTTGAATATTATTTAAGTAGATACATTTAAAAAAACTTGTTCTTTCTGTGATTGAAAAAAAGAGTCCTCAAATTGCGATCTATTTCAACTAGAATAATAAATTACTTAATTTGGACATACCTATGTCCAAATTAAATAATTAATTACTTAATTTGGACATAGGTATGTCCAAATTAAGTAATTTATCATAGAGCCAACGCTTTTGTCCCTTGGCTTTCGTTGTCAAATGACACATTATATACATGTTAGTTGTTAAAATTTCTGCATGCCGACCCTCGAGTTCCGGGTCCTTGATTCCAAAGCATCACATGTGAATATGTAATCAGGAAAACGCTGATATGACATAGTCATCAATCGTTTTTGCAGCGATGCTATATAATTTTTAGGTTATAGGCAACTTTTTAATACCTTAGGTTACATTTATGCAATTTTCTTACGGATCACAAATTTTTTGATTAATATTATGATATATAGATAAATAGTTTATGTTCCTCGCTGCTATTGTAGCTTTCTATTGGTAAAACACTGTTTGATATCGGTCCAATAGTTTTTGAGTTTATCTATACTAATATTATAAAGCTGAAGAGTTTGGTTGTTTGTTTGTTTGAACGCGCTAATCTCAGGAACTACTGGTTCAAATTGGAAAATTATTTTTGTGTTGGATAGTCCATTTATTGAGGAAGGCTTTAGGCTATAAAACATCACGCTGCGACCAATAGGAGCGAAGCATCAATAAAAAATGTTTTGATCTCGGGGAAAAATTATTCATCTATACTAATTAATCATAATAACAGAAATTGCCGCGGACGAAGTCGCGGGCAACAGCTAGTCCATTATAAACAGACAGTGAAACATAAACTTATTTTACCAGTGTCTAGTTATTTTCCGAGTTATTCTTGCTTGTGTATCAACGAAATGATGGTGTAATTCAATTCAACACAGATTTGCAGTTTCGAGATCACATCGTCGCCTTATTCGCCTTATTTATTATAAGTTATAATTAATAGTTACATTATTGTATTAGGTTAAGTCCTGTAAAAATAATGTAAAAGCAGTAAATAAATAAATAAATAAAAAAAAAATTTCGCTGATTTCGACGGAGCCCCTGGCGACAATTCCCACGAATCCACTGGCTTGATCATAAACGACGCAACAAGGCGAGCAAACACCAGCCCGCTAAGTAAATCTTACTACAGCCGCACTATGACACTTTATTTTAGTTATTCCACACTTTGTTCATAAATATGGGTATAACACCAAATTACACCGATTTAACATTCTATAGTCCACTAGAAACAATTTGCAAAACAATCTAAAACAGAAGCCGTGCAGTCCGCCGAAATTCCCGCCAAGAACTCTCTTGTTTAAAATGTTGTTTCCCAATAAAATATATTTTTTATAGTCTTCAAAAATTGTTCAATCACCGTTAGCAAAAGTGCCACGTCTGCCATGTCTCTAAATGAATAATTCTATTGCCAAATTTACATTCTGTCGTGACTCCACGAAGACTTCTTGGCTAAAGGACAAAGTCAAGGATCAAATTAAGATTTGTTCCTAAAAGTTAGTAAGTCACTTTAAAAAGTTGTACAGGAAAGGCCTTAGTGAATCTCTGCGACAATCTTTAACTATTTACCGTCACAGTTATACGATTATTATTATTTTTGGTTCGTTAAGTGACCAACGTTGTTAGAATGTTTTGGGGTAGAATTCATCATCATCATCATCAGGTCTTTTTAGTCTCCACTGGAGGAGCATGACTCTCTCTGTACTACCGGAGCCATACTTGACAGCCAGAGCAGACAGAGGATTTGGCCTATACTCTCCTCGCTGGCCAGACGGGTTGGAGAGGTCTCATTGATGTTTATGACCTTTGTTTAGCTTGTATTTCCTAAGTCGCCTCTAACGACCTCCATTAGAAGAGTTGGAGTGGTCGTATTCTACTCTGCCAACCACACGGCTTGCTAGAAGAATAATAAAAAAATAAATAAAAGAAGGGGTAGAATTAGTACCTATAGGTTAAATATAAAATATAGAAAAGTTACTCACATAAAATGTTCGTTCATAAACACGCTTACAAATTGGGATTATTTTTACTACTTTGTTTGATATAAATGGAAATTGTTATACTGGCCTAATAAACACCAGCAAATAATATTTTTTACGTATGTATAAAAATCCATATAGCTGGCCAGCAACGTTTTGTGAAATTCAAAAACGGAATTTGCTCTGAAATAATACTACATAACATACTACAATATTTTGTTATCTATGGCTACCATAGAGGTAACTTTTGAAACGTTTTAATTTAAAATCCGAACAGGCTTACAAATAAAAAAAGGAATGACCATTTTCGCACTTAAAGAGTGACTTTTGTAAGTATAAATTTGTACTACTTTGTTTGAATATCCATGCACTATTTAAGGAAAGTACTATACAAGCCTTGGCGGCAATGAGGAATTCAATGACTGGAGTGATGTTGACATTCTCACTTGAATTCTTCATTCTTATTTTTTTATGTCTGACTATGCTTTGACATATCGTAAAGGTTTAAAATGTCCTCGTGTCAAAGCCTCTCGAAACAGAACGGGATTTGCTTCTTGTGGATTTTCACTATCACTATCATTACATAGTATAAACCAAAGTCGCTTCCCGCTGTCTATCTGTCCCTATATACATACTCGTAAGTGCCTCGTCTGCCATGTCTCTAAATGAATAACTCTATTGCCAAATTTACATTCTGTCGTATCGCTTAGGTCATTAAACTACGCAACGAATTTTGATGCGATTTTTTTTTATAGATAGAGTGATTCAAGAGGAAGGTTTATATGTATAATTTACTGCCCCATATTAGTAGCGAGGCGGGTCTCTTGTATCTTATAAATATTTTTGGCCTTGATTTTTGACCGACTTCATAGGAAGAAGCTTTCAATCTAAGTTTCTCCGCACGTCTCGTCGACGCCTCAGGGGTTTCAAGGGCTGGCACGCATTTCGGCCTAAGGTGAAGCTTGTCCTGGAAATGCCGCCAGCCTCTTAGGCACCCTACCCTGTGACCGCAGCGATTTGTGGTAGATTTTTTACATTATTTAATTTTATATTTAGTATATTTAGTTTTATTAGTTTTAGTTTACCCTTATCCTTACTAATCCTTACTTATAATATTATAAACTAGCTTTCGCCCGCGGCTCCGCCCGCGTCAATGTCGATCCCTCGGGAATAGTACTTGTTTCCGGGATAAAAGGTAGCCTATGTCCTTCTCCGCACTCCAGAGAACTTGTATGCAAAATTTCATGAGTATCGGTTCAGTAGTTAAAGCGTAACAAACAAACTCACTTTCGCATCCTTATCCTTACATCCTTACTAATATTATAAATGCGAAAGTGAGTTTGTTTGTTTGTTACGCTTTCACGCCCTAACTACTGAACCGATCATCATGAAATTTTGCATACAAGTTCTCTGGAGTACGAAGAAGGACATAGGCTACCTTTTATCCCGGGAAAAAGTACTATTCCCGAGGGATCGACATTGACGCGGGCGGAGACGCGGGCGAAAGCTAGTTTATTTATAAGTAATATGATAACTTGTAGTTTAATCATCTGTTGTGTATTTAAATAAATGAGTATGGATTATTTAAGTTTATGTTTCTTTTATAATTGTTTTATTTTGCATTCAGTATGCTATTTTGATATACTTAAGAAATATAATATGGTGTAGTTCGAAAACATAAAAAAAAACTATAATAATAAATAAATATATACGGACAATCACACAGATTGAGCTAACCCCAAAATAAGTTCGAGACTTGTATTATGGGATACTAACTCAACGATACTATATTTTATTATAAATACATATATAGATAAACATTCATGGCCCAGGCAATCTGAAAAAGATCATTTCCCATCTTGACCTGACCGGGTATCGAACCCGGGCACCCTCGTCACGAAACTGTCTTTACATTAGAGAAAGTAATATAAGAGATTTTGAATTTTTATAACAGAATAATATTAGAGAAAGTAGGGATTTGCAGAATTAATGGTTAAAGCCTATCCTCTGTTCTACAATAGGTTGTTAATTGGATGCTGCATTGTGGACTAGGCCAGATCGTTAGGCTCCTGTCTGTGCATGCATAATACAGATTAGTACATACTATAATAGTGCTGTCGCGTGGTCGCAACATACTATGTAGCACAGATTATTGAACACTATCTTCTGCCCTACGCTACGTCGCTTGTGGCAAATAGAATTCTATAATTCTCTTTCATACTGGTTTGGGAGAAAAAAAAACCTAGAATATACCAGCTGCTTCTCTTCCCGCGCAGATCGTAAAAGCCGAACGAGGGAATAGGTAATTCCATTTTCCACCTAAAGCCCACCACTCAATGTGAGAAGGCTCCTCCTGAGCGTGTGGCCAATCCATATCCATTTACGACGCGCTATCTGGTGACCGATCGGTGTATCGCCGCAAAGCTGCCACAGACGTTCATTGGATATCTTTTCAGGCCAAAAGATACCCAATATCTGACGAAGGCGGCGGTTGATGCAGACTTGGATCTGCTGCGTGATGACTTTGGTCACCTTCCACGTTTCGCACCCATATAGCAGAACGGTTTTTACATCGGAGCGAAAGATTTTGAGTAAACAGGTTTAACTCACGTATGCTGTAATATGCTTTTTATGGAAATAATTCATCATCATCATCATCATCAGGTCCTTTTTAGTCTATACTACAGGAGCACGACCCTCTCTGTACGAGCCATATTTGGCGAGAGCAGCCAGAGGACTTGGCCTACACGAGATAAAATGGAAATAATTATTAGGTGTCTAATGCATGTAGGGCTACCATTAAAGAATTTGAAAAATCCTGGCATAAAACCGGACATTTCGATAAAAGTCCGGACTTTTTCGGAAACATTAACCACTTAGTTAAGTTCAGTGCTATGGTAAGCATAGTAGGCAGGCAGACGCTCGCATTCCGAGGGTGGAAAATGCGGGGTGCGGGCGGAATTGTTCGCCTTGTTTTGCCTGCCGGCCTTTATTACTCATCTTTACTAATATTATAAAGCTGAAGAGTTTGTTTGTTTGAACGCGCTAATCTCAGGAACTACTGGTTTAAATTGGAAAATTCTTTCGTTTGTGTTAGATAGTCCGTTTTTTAAGGAAGGCATTAGGCTATAAAACATGACGCTGCGACTAATAGTAGCGAAGTATCAATAAAAAATGTTTTGAAAACGGGGGACTATTATACCAATAATTAAAAAAAAAACGAATTAATCTTAATAACAGGAATTGCCGCGGATGAAGTCGCGGGCTAACAGCTAGTATTCCATAAATCCGGATAAATTAAAGTAGGCGAGTAGTATCCTAATACCATCATCCCCTTACTAAATCCAACTTTCCCAGCATCAAAATGCTTATCATATTTTTATAATTTTCGTCATTGGCCTCCTTGAGGTCTCATACCGAACTCAAAAGAAAATCCTGTCCGATTCTTAAAGGGGTGATTCAGCCCATTGATATGCCCAACTTTTCCTATCGGTACAATGCTAGGAACTAATTTTTTTTTTCCTTTACAAATTGAACGGGCAACCGAATAATTTTATTGAAAATGAAACTGCCTCCGTGGTCCAGTGGTTAAGGCGTTTGCCTGTTGACCCGGGGGTCGTGGGTTCGATTCGCACCGGAAGCATACTTTGTTTAGTGGTTCCCAGTTTGGTTAGGACATTGCAGGCTTGAATCACCTGATTGTCTGATAATAAAGATGATTCCGTGCTTCGGAAGGCAAAGACGTTAAGCCGGTGGTCCCGGCTGCCATCTGGTAGTCGTTAAAGGAACCACGTCAGAGGCCGAGAGGCGGTTCCGAAGAACTCTGACACCAGGGTGTGCATGGTCGATTGACCGTGACACCTACTCGAAATGATGATGATTGAAAATTAAATTGTTTTTGAGTTCCCAGCTTTGATCCCATAGGACAAGTTGTTCATATCGACAGGCTGAATCACCCCTTCAAGGATCGGTCAGGTTTTTCTTTACATATCGTATATCTTTATTCATAAGACAAGCGTAATTAACCTAAAAACTCACAATGAATAATGTACAAGGGTTAAGTTTATCCACAAAAAGTCCCTTTTGTCTGCGGGCAGCCCTTGCCGCAACAAAAAAAACACGAGGTACTCAAAAACTGCATGTTGACGCACATTTACCGACAACATCAAAATTAGTTAATTAATCCTATCCCTGTCCATGTACTGGACACAATAAGTTCTACAAACTGAAACTGGGACCTGCAATTACCTTGAGTACCTTTAATACTTCGTTATTGATTATGCGAACACAGGTTTCAAATAACATGTGAAAATTATTACTATGCATATTCGATAATAAAATTGGTTGTTTGCAAAGTCGGTTTACTGACGATAATTTTACATTATTACTATGGAAGAGAGATAGGTGCGTCACAAACCGAAGGCTTAGGGCGATTGTGCCTCTTTATAGGCCCGTTCACGACCTTGCCGCTGTGAGCGGCAGCGTGGCACGGGGCGGCGGGCGGCATGATCTAAACTAGAAATATCTTTGACCACGCCACGATCTGTCGCCCACAGCAAAAACGCACGCGATTTCCGCTGTGCTAAGAGCGGGGGAAACAATAGCACGTACGCAGAGAACGACGCCCTCATGGGATAGAGCGGCACCAACAGCGGCGTGGAAGTAACGGATTCAATGGGCAAAATGTAAATGATAACCGAGCCGAGGCGAAATTTTGAATCGACCACCTATACGTATGTCAAAACATCTATACAATAAAAATATTGTGGGAAGAAATTAAACAATGTTTTAAATGTACAATGTAAAATGTATAATGTCAATATGCTGCAGAATAAAGTCAAAACTGTGCAGATCGAATTTATTCATAAAATTTATCTTTATAATATTTATACTTACCTATCTTTAATTAGTTCGTACACGCCTTTCCTGATATTAAAAATATCATTAAAAAAATCCTAATTTCCAAACAAAAAAGGGAGAATTTGGATAACGGCATGTCCCGACTGTCTGAATACGCCCACCTTGACCGCTGCCGCTAATCGCTACTGAGGGTACGTGGCGTGCTTGAAGCTCTTAATCCGCCGCGCCGCACGCCGCCCGCCGCTTGGACCGAAGTCATGAACTGGCCGTATCGCTTGTTTCGCGCATTCGCTTCCACACGGAACGTGACATTTTTTCGTACGTTTTTTTTATTTTACAGTTTCTTTGGCTTCTTGTGCTTCCAACGCTGCTACCCATCGAAACCATTGTTAAGCTGGAGAAGGAAAAGAATTTGTAGGATTTGGGAAGGAAATTAAGGTATTGCGACTACTCACTCGGAAGAATGGAGGAAAAGCAATCAGCAGCTTGAGAGGACGTGCGTACCCAATGCCGTACCTGCAACCACCGGACAGGCACTTGAGGATGACACCCCTGACAATAGGGTAAGGAACCGGAAAAATGAGCTTCTGCCCGTCATTTCGAATTCGTGTTTAACAGATTCAGGTACCTGGCTTGATGTGTCAACAACCTGAATCTGTTGATTATATAACAGATTGACAGACAGGTGGAAATAAAACACTCCTGGGGGGTATTATACCTGACTCGAAACTCGATATCACAAATTGAACTAAATTTCACAGAGCGGCCCAACCCGGAAAGTACTTGTCAACTTGTGAACTTGTGAAAAGGCCAATTCGTTAGAGCCTACTCCATTTTTCAACAGGTTGCCGGGAAATTGGCTTAGTTTCCAAGTTTTATTTTACTTGAGAAGTAATAGTAGGGGCTGCACGCGAGGCAGGTGATATACACCGCGACTCTGAACAGAGAACGGAAATTTTCTCAATATGAAAAAAGATTTCATGGATTTTTTTGTTTTTTTTTTTTATTTATTTCTGTACTAAACAAACGCAGAGTGTAAAAAGGTTATTATAGGTTAAAAATGTAATTGTACACAAAAACTCTGCTCTGTCGACCCGTTGATCTCAAAGACGTGACATGGTCAAGGCTAAGTTTTTCAATATGACATTCATCAAAAATCTATACTTCTATACTAATATTATAAAGCTGAAGAGTTTGTTTGTTTGTTTGAACGCGCTAATCTCAGGAACTACTGGTTCAAATTGAAAAAATATTTTTGTGGTGGATAGTCCATTTATTGAGGAAGGCTTTTGGCTATAAAACATCAAGCTGCGACTAATAGGAGCGAAGCATCAATAAAAAATGTTTTGAAATCGGGGAAAAATTATTTAATCACTATAACAGAAATTGCCAAGGACGAAGTCGCGGGCAACAGCTAGTTATTTATATACCGTCTTTAAATCAGTCATCACGTAACAGACATCTACAGGCAAGGGCGTCGCCAGCCGATGGCGCAGGGGGGGGCAAGTTGACTTTACCTACTACAATTTATACTTTTCTCATTCTCTATGAATGAGAAAAGTAGGTATGAATTGTAGGTAAAGTCGACAGCCCATGAAGCTTTTCACTTGTACTACGAGCCTTACATCTACAGCGATTGTAATAACAACAGTATCTTAGTACTAGACTTAGGACTTTGGTTGCATTATGTTTGTTAACTTTTTTAGAATCTCTAGGGGGGGGCAGCTGCCCCTCCCTGCCCCCCTTGGCGACGCCCTTGTCTACAGGTCTTGTTATTACTTATTTTACACAGTTTTCATAGGTATTATCAACTTTCATAATTTAATCTTCTAACTCGGTAGTCATAATGTAAATACTCTTGTAATTACCTTCTATAACTTTGTCATTATAGGTATTAGGGCTTTTGTAATTTCCTTCTCGAACTTTGTCGTTGGAGTTTCTTTTATAAAATCCATCATAACTGTGTCGCGTTGGTATCATCAACCCTTGTGAAATCTTTCCCTGTTTAATTACAAACATTATAAGTTAAAAACAATGCGAAGGGCCGCGTGTGTTCAATGAGAAAATCTCTGTAACTTTGGGGATCGCCCCTAAGTTTGCTTCGTTTAAGGTTTCAAACGAAAAGTTTTACCATTTCATAGCAATCTCTTCTTTATTATGAAAGACAAAAAGACTGATATTTGCACAATTCAACTTTTTTGTACCGACTACAAAAAAGGCGGAGGTTCAATTCGGTTGTTTGTTTTTTTAATGTTTGTTACCTCAGTCATGTATGAACCAATTTAAAAAACTGTCCAATTGCGAGTTTGACTCGCGCACGAAAGGTTCCGTGCATAATAATATATAATTAGCTTGAAATTATTATAAATATTTTATTATATGACGTCACTCAAAATTAATACTTTTTGCAATTTTTCCTATATCTGTGTTGTACCTACATAAAAATTCAGCCGCACAGTCAATTTGTATGGAAACGTAAAAAAAATTTTTGAGGTCCCTGCGTTGGTCCCATAGGTAAAGTTGTTCATATCGACGAAATGAATCACCCCTTTGAGGGTCCAGAACGATCAAATTTCATCGTGTATAGATAAGCATCCAAGA
Source organism: Elegia similella (assembly GCA_947532085.1). Classification (NCBI taxonomy): domain Eukaryota; kingdom Metazoa; phylum Arthropoda; class Insecta; order Lepidoptera; family Pyralidae; genus Elegia; species Elegia similella. The sequence continues at coordinate 1,454,125 of OX383931.1, forward strand.
CCCAGATCTTTCTGAAAAAGATCGTTATCCATCATAACCTGACCGGGGATCGAACCCGGGCACCCTCGTGTCACAGGCTGGCGTGTTAACCACTGCGCCACGGAGCTCGCCAATGAAGATGACACTTTCCATTGAGGGTTTCGTATGCTCGTAAAAAAATTACATACATATTGTCTTTTTCCCTTCCGGGGTAGACAGAGCCCAGGTCTTTTAGACTAAAAAGCCATATTTAGCATACTGGCGTGTCATCATCATCATCATCATCAGGTCCTTTTTAGTCTCCACTAAAGGAGCACGACCCTCTCTGTACCACTAGGGCCATACTTGGCCAGAGCAACCTGAGGACTTGGCCTACACTCTCCACGCTGGCCAGACGGGTTGGAGAGGTCTCTTAGATACTGGCGTGTGTTAGGTGGAAAATGGAATTAAAATAGTGATAGGTTGGTACTGGTAGATAAATTACATCGTATGTTATTTTTCTTTTCACCCGACCAGGATGGAAGAAACAATAACTGACAAAACTTTTTTGACTTTGACTAGCTCCGTGGCGCAGCGGTCAACACGCCAGCCTGCGACATGGAGTGACCGGGTTCGATCCCCGGCCATGTATGGATGGAAAATGATGTTTTTCAGATTGGCCTGGGTCTTGAATATGTATCTATATGTGTATTTGTTATAAAATATAGTATCGCTGAGTTAGTATCCCATAACACAAGTCTCGAACTTACTTTGAGGCTAGCTCAATCTGTGTGATTTGTCCGTATATATTTATTTATTTATAAACTTATATTATCCTTCTTTTTAGTTGGAGGTTAGAAAGCAACGGGATAATAGCCGACAAAGTTAGTAACTGTCACAAACAATGTGCTGAAAGTTTGTAAGCTTCTGCGGTCAGCTGCGGTTACGTGCCGTCGTAATCCTGTGAAGACTTTGTTTCAGACAGCCAGGACGCAAATGTTAGGTCTTACGTACATTTTACACGACTGTCCAAAAAGGAGTAATTTTTGAGGTTCCGTACTCAAAAAGGTAAAAACGGGCTATTAAAGTCTGTCCGGCTAAATGGTTTGTGCGCTTTGACAAGGTAACGCTAACCTAACTTAAGAAGTATCGATGGAACCGATGTATATCCAAAGGCGCTATCGGCAGCTTCAAAGGCTCGGCACGCGCCGTACAGACGCAGGACTTGTTGATGAGCCGCGCGGAACGGCTGTGTAATTTTGTCACACATCGAGTAAAGTACACCTTGGGAGGATACAGACGGTTCCAAGCAATTTGCTTAATTTTTCATAATTTGTATAATTGATTGACACCTTACATTTCAAAATCAGTCAAGCCGTTTATGCTACAGGAGTGGACAATCGAACAGACATACTTACTTAAATATATACGGTCGAAAAACATTACCCTCTCCCTGGGTGGGCCAGTAGGGTAAAAGGCTTTTTTCATAAATGTATTTTTATATTATTGAATAAAAACATATGGGGCGTATGTACAGGTTATGTCGAGGTAGATAGATAGATAATTTATTTATTTGCTGCCATAGCCATAACACACATACAACAAAAATACACAGTAATAAGAAAAAAGTAAGTACAAAAATTAACTAATATATATATATATATACCTACGTGCGCATTTCTCGATTGCTGTATTACAAAAAGGAAACTGCTCAGTGGTAATATTGCCCGAAAGCAATACACTGATTTTCAGCTGCGACCTGAAGAAAAGATGTATGGTGCGGATCCAATAAAAAAGAACTAATTTAATAAGAAAAAAAATAAATAAGGTGGCGTGTATGTTTATAAAGATAGATAGTGTAATTAAGAAATTCGAAGACTGTACATAAATATATATTGCACTGATTTCCGTACGGCAGGATAGGGAGATAATAAATAGATATGCCCGGGAGGGCCTTCAGCGGCGAGAAACCGGCGACGAGTCGGATTTTTTGCAAATCGCACAGATAGGTCCGAAATCTTTTTTTAAAGGAATTAATGTAGTCAAGTGTCTGGAGGGGGGATGTTGTTCCAACATTTCGTCGCCTGATATCGGAAGCTGCCCCTGAAAGAAGCTATTTTATGATGATACACTAAAAGTGGTGGACGACAAGATCTTGCATTTCTGTTTCAAGGATATGAATAAATCACAGTATTGGAATCAACTGCCTCCGAGGTCGTTAAGGCGTTTGCCTGTAGACCCGAGGGTCGTGGGTTCGATTCCCACAGGAAGCATACTTTGTTTAGTTGCTTCCAGTTTGATTAGGACATTGCAGTCTTGAATCAAGCATTGCAGTCAAGAAAGATGATTCCGTGCTTCGGAAGGCACGTTAAGTCGTTGGTCCCGGCTGTCATCTGGTAGTCGTTAAAAGAACCACGTCAGAGACCGAGAGACGGTTCCGAAGAACTCTGACACCAGGGTGTGCATGGTCGATTGACCGCGTCACCTACACGAAATGAATGAATGAATTATTGGAATCGTCGGATATATTCTTATTCTTAAATCGCTGACGTAGCTTATCTCTATAGTTCGCGGTGTGAAGCAAAATATCAAAAGAGGTGAAACGATGCTCGCACGGCTTGCTCGCTCACTTGCTAACTCACGGTGTGGCCTGCGCTTTATTCCTGCCAAAAATAGCCACTTTATTCGTACCTTTCCATAATTATATTGGCAAGATCCTACCTCTGTAATATCTGAGAAAGAGAATCCGAAGTATAAGAAAGTATCTGTGTGCAGGTGTCTCTCGGGACGCGGTGTTATTCAAGCGCATGATAAAAGTTTCCATTTGAGTCTAGTAACGAGCCTCTTCTTGCGCTGCTGAATGAAGGGCCTCTCTCGTATTCATACGATCCCACGTGATTTACACCGGCTGCGGTGCAAGAAAGGGGCGGCAGCGGATAAGTCAATCAGATCCAATTTGCTCATTAGAATATATATTATTTAGGAAGGAAGGCTAAAGTGCTAAAATTGTTCCGGGCAGTAAGGCCTCCAATCAGTTATAAAACTTAAGTACTCTTTTACTTTTGACAAAAGCGCCAAGCCACGAAAAGTTTCGGATGCGGAACACCTTTTGGAAAGAAAAGTTAGTGATTTGTTTGTAAATGATGGTACAAAAGAGCGTGCGAGGCTCCTAATTTAAAGTATAGATAAATAAATCCCATCTTAACTAATATTATAAATGCGTAAGTGAATTTATTTCTCTATTTAGGTTTGTTTGTTATACTTTTCACGCCTTATCTACTAAACTAATCGTCATAAAATTGTGCATACACGTACTCTGATTTACGGAGAAGCACATAGGCTATCTTTCATCCTGAAAATTAGACATTTTACGACCGCTGGACATTTTGCGAATTGGACATTCTGCGCCTAAACGAAAATAAGTATTAATAATTTAACGCAGGCAAACCCACGAGCGAAAGCAAATACTACGTAGGTAACGTCAATTAAGAAAGGAATCGACCTTTTAAATTTTCTTTCTTAGAAAAGTTAAAGTCTCTTGTACCTGGTACCTCTCTCAGCCGCGACCTCGCTTGAATATGAACAGAACACAATCTCGCCGCGTCAAAGGTGAGCGATGTACAGGTTGTATGGTACGTATGGATCATGTCGTACTCAAAGAACTTAGAATAAAATTATCTTGGACTGCTGAGTGTTATTTGTAATAAAACTTAATTGAGCAAACATTTATATATTTACCTGTATTTACCCTACTACTTTGAAGGCAAAAGTAAGATTATATTTTCACTAATATTTACTAATATTATAAATGCGTAAGTGAATTTATTTCTCTATTTAGGTTTGTTTGTTATACTTTTCACGCCTTATCTACTAAACTAACCGTCATAAAATTGTGCATACACGTACTCTGATTTACGGAGAAGCACATATGCCATCTTTCATTCTGAAAATTGGACATTTTACGACCGCTGGACATTTTGCTAATTGGACATTCTGCGCCTTAACGAAAATAAGTATTAATAATTTAACGCAGGCAAACCCACGAGCGAAAGCAAATACTACGTAGGTAACGTCAATTAAGAAAGGAATAGACCTTTTAAATTTTCTTTCTTAGAAAAGTTAAAGTCTCTTGTGCCTGGTACCTCTCTCAGCCGCGACCTCGCTTGAATATGAACAGAACACAATCTCGCCGCGTCAAAGGTGAGCGATGTACAGGTTGTATGGTACGTATGGATCATGTCGTACTCAAAGAATTTAGAATAAAATTATCTTGGACTGCTGAGTGCTATTTGTAATAAAACTTAATTGAGCAAACATTTATATATTTACCTGTATTTACCCTACTACTTTGAAGGCAAAAGTAAGATTATATTTTCACTAATATTTACTAATATTATAAATGCGTAAGTGAATTTATTTCTTTATTTAGGTTTGTTTGTTATACTTTTTACGCCTTATCTACTAAACTAATCGTCATAAAATTGTGCATACACGTACTCTGATTTACGGAGAAGCACATAGGCCATCTTTCATTCTGAAAATTGGACATTTTACGACCGCTGGACATTTTGCTAATTGGACATTCTGCGCCTTAACGAAAATAAGTATTAATAATTTAACGCAGGCAAACCCACGAGCGAAAGCAAATACTACGTAGGTAACGTCAATTAAGAAAGGAATCGACCTGTTAAATTTTCTTTCTTAGAAAAGTTAAAGTCTCTCGTGCCTGGTGCCTCTCTCAGCCGCGACCTCGCTTGAATATGAACAGAACGCAATCTCGCCGAGTCAAAGCCGAGCGATGTACAGGTTGCGACGTATGGATCATGTACTCAAAGAACTTAGAATAAAATTATCTTGGACTGCTGAGTGCTATTTGTAATAAAACTGAATTGAGCAAACATTTATATATTTACCCGTATTTACCCTACTACTTTGAAGGCAAAAGTAAGATTATATTTTCACAATAATTTATTTAAGTCTGTTCTAAAATTTTCATGCCCTTTTGGATTGATTACAAAAGGCAGTAAAATACACCTATTAGATGGAGTAAAAGAGGCAAAGCTCCCTGTCAGAAAGAAAATTTAATAATTTCGGGGCCTTACTAGAACCTTTAGTCCTTGTTCTGAGACTGGAACGTTCATCAAAAAAGTTTAGTTGACTATTTATAAAGCGGGAAAAGAAACAAGGGGCGATGCTCCCCGCAATGCAAAATCTAGATGATACATTTAATATCGTTTACAAGAGTAATTATACTATGACTAGCTTTCGCCCGCGGCTCCGCCCTCGTCAATGTCGATCCCTCGGGAATAGTACTTTTTCCCGGGATAAAAGGTAGCCTATGTCCTTCTCCGTACTCCAGAGAACTTGTATGCAAAATTTCGTGATGATCGGCTCAGTAGTTACGGCGTGAAAGCGTAACAAACAAACAAACAAACAAACAAACAAACAAACAAACAAACTCACTTTCGCATTTATAATATTAGTATGGATTCTGCTTGAATCTTTCATGTCGATGCATCGCTAGTCTCTCGTGCCACGCGCCTCTGTCAGCCCCGACCTCGCTCTGAGCGGAATATGAACAGAACGCAATCTCGCCGCGTCAAAGGCGAGCGATGTGCATGTTGCGACGTACGGATCATGCCGTATTTAGTGGACTCAAGTCTTTAAAGTTATCTTGGACTACTGGGTGTTCTTTCTTTTACCGTAAAGTAAAATATACAACGTGATTATGAATCTCCTTGCTATATTGGAATCTCAGAATCAGAATCCCTAATGAAATATAGAATTGCAAGAAAAAAACTGAAAATCCAAAAAAAAAATTAGGCTTTCCTTTACAAAGTTGCCGTTCAGCTAGACGAATTTCTATGGAAGGTCAAATTTTTCGGTTTTTTCTTTTTTTTCTTGCATCTGTATTCCATTAGGGATTCTAATTCCCAGATTTCAATATAAATATGAGGTTCAAAATCACGCTGTATACCTGAGAAAGACAAAAATGCACATCGTACGTAGCCTGGTCTTTTACATTTTTCTGCACGGCGTGGAAACCTGGGTCGCATAGATGCATTTGAAACGTGGTGTTGAAGACGAATGCTGCGCATACCCTGGACCGCCCACAGGACTAATATATCTATCATAAAAGAGCTCCAATAGGTAAGAAAAAAGAGCTCCAGGATAGACCAAAGGCTTCTAACCACCTGCCTCCAGAGAGTGGTGCAATACTTCGGACATATTGCAAGAAAACCTGCCGATAATCTTGAAAAACTTGCGGTCACCGGAAAGATGGAAGGGAAGAGATTCAGGGGCCGTAGTCCGATACGATGGACAGACCAAGTGAAAGACCACGTTAACACCAAGATTTCTGATGCTCTACAAGATAACCAAATATGGAAAGAGATCGTAAAGAAGTTGGATCGGGGACATCACGACGGACAGCAGTGAGCAGACGACTGAAGGAGGAGGAAAATATATACCTAGTGAGCCAGCTTTCACGAGCGGCTCCGCTCGCGTTGTTTTGATCCTTCAGGAATAGTACCTACTATTTTGTTAGATGACAGCCATATCTCTTTCTCCGTACCCCAGAAATCGTGACTACAAAATTTAATGATCATCAGTTCAGCTGTTAAAGCATAACAGAATAAAACAAATTCACTTTTACAAATTGACGCAATTATCATAATAATTTAGACATTTCATTTTTAATGACTATTTATTGTATATACTCGTATAATAGTATGTTGATGCTAAATAAAAGTATGTTACAACAATAAAAGTAAGTTTAGTAAATACGTTCATATGTATGGCTCCGGTATTAAATTTAATTTAAGTATGGCTCCGGTAGTATAGAGAGTGTCATGCTCCTGCAGTGGAGAATAAAAAGACCTGATGATGATGATGATGAAATACGTTCAAAAATGCAAAAAAGCAAGAACTGTGCGCACAAACGCTAACGTAGCGCTAAAATTATGTAAACCGCTAAAAACGAAGGTACGGATGTGAGACTGCTCTGAATAAGTGTAGTATAGTAGTCAAGCAGAAACGAAAATTGTATTAATATCCATACTTAATATTTTAAATGCGAAAGTAAGTCGGTCTGTCTGTCTTCTTTTTACGTTTCAACCATTACACCAATTTGGATGAAATTTGGTATGGAGGTAGTCTGAGGCTCGTGGAAGGACATAGGGTACCTTTTATTTCGGGAAATTCTACTGAGTCTGAAGAATCGCAGGCAGAGCCGCGTGCAATAGCTAGTTGTATACCTATATTGCAGCTAAGTGCAAGCATAGCTTTGTGTATTTGCTATCATGTTCGTCATGAAATATTCCTGCTACAATTTGTTTGCATTTTCTTATAGTTTGCAATAAACTGAGAGTTTTAAATTAATACTTTGTATTTTTACACTTTCATATTGTATCATCTGTCTCTTTTTATTTTATTGTTTTTTTTTTGTTATATTTATTGTATTTTTTATGATATAAAACAAGTAAACGAGTCACCTGAATGGTAAACTATCAACGCTGCCCATGGACAACTGCAACACCAGGTTGTAACAGGAGCGTTGCCAGCCTTTCAAGTAATTGGGGGTTGAAATGATGGAGGGGGGAGGGTGGGCCTCTGGCTCTCTCACTCACCGAACGAAGCATAAAAGCGGTAAAGCTTCTACTCAAACGTCGATTTTTTGTGAGTGTGTTACTTCCCCGGACAAGCCGCATTCATGCTACTACCAAAACTAGCGTTCTCCGACGTCGCGTATGCCGAACAAGATAAAGTGTGTTCAGGACAAAGAAATACATATAACAACATTGATTTTTGCCAGTCTCTTCACTAAACTATTTTTATCCACAACTTCTTCCCACAGCACATTGCAGTATCGAGTGCATTTCTGTGTCAACTAGCCGAACATACATTTTTATCCGCGAATATTTTTCGTCTGTCGCGACGCGCGGCCTTGTCGCAGCGTATTCTATTTATGTTTTGAATTTTGTTATGATTCTACATACATACATATGTTCACGTCTTTTTCTCTTGCGAGGTAGACAGAGCCTAGGTCTATAAGACCTAAGGCCACGTTTAGCATATTGGTGGGCATTAGGGGAAAAACGGAATCAAAATAGTGATGGGTTGCTAGCTGCATCGCCTATTAACATGCTACCTCAAATTTTTGCCCATTCCCTTGATCAACTTTTATGATCTACGCGGGAAGAGAAGCAGCTGGTACATTCTACGTTTTTTTCATTTCTTCCAGACCAGTATGTTACGATTCTGATCCATGTTATTTTATATGAACAAATGAAATATATTTATTTTACTTTTAAGAGGGCCTTTGACACTTTGTTGGCTGTCTCGCTCGCTCAATCACACATTTTTAAAGATTATTAAAAAATGTGTCTCATTTTTACTAAAGTGTTTCATTATTACCGTAGATAACTATATCGTAGATATTTAAGACATAGTTTTGTATTGTGCAGACATGACTACACCGTAAATTAGTTGATCAAAGATTTAAAAGTTTTGATCAACTAATTTACGACTTCAGTCAATGTCTAATCAGTTGATCAGACGGCTTGTAGCATCAGTTAATTTTTGATCCATTGGCAATTGTGTATCAGAACAGCTTTTATTGATCTAATACTGAATTCGGCATGAAATGTGACTCAGATCAGATCAACAATTGCCGGCCGTCTGATGGCAAAAATTCGAAATATACTATATACAGTATTTTTTATACAATTCTAATCTGCCCCATTTGAATTTGATCAATAATTGACGGAGTCGAATTGTATAAAGGCTACCTTTTTTTTGATTAGTTGCATTCTATTGTGCGCTGTTGCCACTTCACTCGCGCGATATCTTAATACTAGCTGTTGCCCGCGACTTCGTTCGCGGAAATTTCTGTTATAAGGTATAGATGAATAATTTTCCCCCGTTTTCAAAACATTTTTTATTGATGCTTCGCTCCTAATGGTCACATCGTGATGTTTTATAGCCTAAAGCCTTCCTCAATAAATGGACTATCCAACACAAAAAGAAGAATTTTTCAATTTGAACCAGTAGTTCCTGAGATTAGCGCGTTCAAACAAACATGCAAACAAACAAACAAACTCTTCAGCTTTATAATATTAGTATAGATAAAACTTAATTTTAACTAAAACTGAAATGTAAAACGCATTTTATGATATTTGTATGAAGAGTAACATATAAAAATATAATATAATACAATCGTCGAGAAATAAACCTCCTGGCTATGCATGATGTGTCCAGGTGTACTGCCTTCTATATAAATAATATTATTACATTTGTATCTACATTTGAGTCACGTGTTAGCCCAAGTTTGAGAGGCTTGCTTGGGGACATGTTCACAGGTGCAGCTGAGGGATGCATCGATGCTTCGCATCATCTACAGCATCGTTCGATAATCCCTGTATCTGTCACTTAACTCAATCATCAAATTAGAAGAAGAGGAGTGTCGCACGAGGCGAATTTCGAACTTCAGTGATTCGCACCAGCGTGATTTCGGCTTATTCTAAATCGAACTAAAGTTATTTTGCACAATCGCTCATCTGTTTGTTGTGTACATTCTTATTTTACTACTAGCTGTTACTACCTGCGACTTCGTCCGCGACAATTTTTGTCGTTATGATTAATTAGATGAATAATTTTCCCCCGTTTTCAAAACATTTTTTATTGATGCTTCGCTCCTATTGGTCGAAGCGTGATGTTTAATAGCCTAAAGCCTTACTCAGTAAAAGGACTATCCAACACAAAAATAATTTTCCAATTTGAACCAGTAGTTCCTGAGATTAGCGCGTTCAAACAAACAAACAAACTCTTCAGCTTTATAATATTAGTATAGATTAACCTGGCAAGTTTGTAGGATTAAAATAAAATGTTAAAATAACACGAAATGAGATTCCAAGATGTAATAATAATTCAATATCGGTTATTGCTGTTATTGCAAACCCAAACCGGCACAGCCTTAATCGAAGATTATTAACGTCGATGAAAAATGTGCTTTAAGGTAAAGTGTCAAAGTAATATTTTGCTTGAAAGATAGTAAATGTCCAATTGAGTTTAGTCGGATTGAATCGCAGTAGACAGCTGCTTTGCTCCACCGGCGGCAATTAAGACTCTGTAATGGCCACCAAGCCGTGTGGTTTCCGGCAGAGTAGAATAGGACCACTCCCAGTCTTCCCGTAGATGTCGTAAAAGGCGACTTAGGAAATACAAGCTAGACAAAGCTTATAAACATCTAAGAGACCTCTCCAACTCGTCTGGCCAGCGTGGAGAGTGTAGGCCAAGTCCTCTGGCTGCTCTGGCCAAGTATGGCCCTAGTAGTGTAGAGGTATTTACTCATATAATCATGTAACCAATCTTTGAATAAACAGTCGTGTATGAGCATCCAAAGTGGTATCATTTACCTCCCTTCATGGCGACCCGTGCCTCGGTCTGCCTTCGCGCTCGCGACTCGATACCCCGCCGTATAAGGACAATGGTATTCTAAACAACTCTGCGTGTGGCTCATTTGTTCACAATGATTGTCTTTACCTTTGAACTTAATAACTGTGTAACGCGTGTGTTACGGTGTGACGGAAAAAAGAAAGTTTTGAAAAATGGGTGCGTCTCAATCAAATAAAAGCGAAGAGGTGATAATTGCACAAGCGGCATCTGGAGGAGATAATAAAATAGAAAAACTGGATAGTTATCTGAATACGAACAACTTCGTATTGATATTATTATCGGTTTTGGTGGCCCTTGGAGGACTTATACTGCTTTATAGAATTTTTAGAAACTAGCATGGTCAGATAGTACAAGAAGTGGTCCGAGATACGATGCTGAGGAGTTACTCCAGTATTTTACGCCGACAACGTACTCGTAAAGATGACAGAGGAGATCCTGTTTTTGAGGCCTAGTGAGAGATGATCACTGCGTGATGAGATCCGGTCCTGACCCCGATGTCCCACTGCGAGAATATTTCGGTTGGCGGAAAGTGTATTTATGTTTGAAATTAGAAAAAAAGTGATGCGGTTTGTGAAATCTAAAAGGTAAAAGTGTATTTTTTTTTTTATTATCGAGCGGGACTGAGCACGAAAAACGGCAGAAAGAACTTAGTAATTATGGAATAATTTAGTGGACATTACTCTTTTGTTTTTTTTTATTACTCTTAAATACGTAATATATGCAATTATATATCTTTATAGATATTAAATCAATTATTAGTTTAAAAATCCTAGGATGAATGATATATAACACAATAATCATTTTATGTTCTTATTGTTGACATAGCGATGTCCATATACGAAACGTCTCAGTGCTACTACTATTGGAACTCACGAGAATGAGTATGGTACGTATTATTTTCAGTTATTATTTTATGTTAAGTAATGGATAGCGATTTACTAAATTGTTTAGACGATTTGATAAAAATAAAGAAGTATTTGATAAAAAAAGTTCAATTAAGGTATAAAGGTAATATCATAAAAAATAAGTTGTCTGAGTCGGAGATAATTTTACAAAATAGTGATAGTATTGTTAAAATTTTGTGTGAGCAGTCAGGGATAGGTAGTAAAACGTTAGAAAGCATTGAGTCTGTAAGAGAACGAATTCAAAATGTTTATGATGAAATATTAGCTTTATGTAAAAGTACTTCTGAAGAGGACAGTAGTGAAAGTAATTATAGTGAAAGTAGTCAATATTTAGACAGCAAGATGGAGTTCGATTTAAAAACGGCTTGTGAATTTATCTCTGTTATGAACACTAATGAAAATAATACTAAAAATATGATTGATTCCATTGAGATGTATGCAGAAATGTTGTCTGATTCCGGAAAACAAATGTTAATAAAATTTGTTCTGAAAAGCAGACTTTCAGAAAATGCTAAACTGCGCATGTCAAGGGAATATAACTCTGTGAGTGACCTTGTTAAAGACTTGCGTAATACTCTTTTAAGTAAAAAATCTTTTACGTCAATTCACTCACGTTTGAAAAATGTAAGCCAGGGTTGGCGTTCAATTGACCAATACGGGGCAGAAATCGAAAAAATATTTTCTGATTTAACGATATCACAAGCTGAGGGCAGTTCAGATAATTATAGTATTTTAAAACCCTTGAATGAAAAGTTGGCGGTGAAACGGTTTTCAGATGGCTTGCGGGATCCTCGGCTGAGCACCATCATAACTGCGAGAAATTACGTGCACCTGAAGGACGCGATCCAGGCAGCAAAAGATGAGGAGGTTGCTGCGATGCCATCTACGTCGAGTGCAGGTATTATGCACTTTGCTCATCGTGGACGAGGTAAGTTCCCACAATATACTCGCATGCAACGTGGCAGATTCCAACGTTCAGGTTATCAGCAGAACAATTTAAGGAATTTTAAACGAGAAAATTACTATCGCGGTAATCATTTCATTTAACAACACGAATCGAGATCGTGGATTTTACCGAAATTGTGAGAATCGATCGACTTATACCCGTGGTAGGACTTATACCCGTGGTAGGGCTCCTACAGGCAATTCTTCGAACAATAATAATAATTCTTATAATCAACGTGTATTTTGTAATGAGCAAGTAGAAGATTCTCAATCTAAACCATGTAACTCAAACGACATGCAGTTTTTTCGACCTTAAGCACAATATTTTGACCTTACCCGGTAAGGCGAAATTTTTATCTTTTCATATTGGTAGAAAATTATATTTTTATTTGGCAGATAGTGGTGCATCTTTATCAATTATAAAGAGACATTCATTGCCTAAAAACGTGACTATAAATAGAGATGATACTGTTGTCAACGGAATAGGTGGACAGATTCGTTCAGCGGGATATGTTTATCTTAATTTGGAGCACAATAATGATGATTCAAGTATCATATTCAATCATAAGTTTTATGTGTTCGATAACATACCATTACAGGCAGATGGAATTCTGGGTTTAGACTTTCTGTGTAACTATGCATCAAATATCAACTTAGCCTCAAATGTAGTTACATTATTCCAAAATGGAATGGAATGTTGTTTGCCACTCTATGACTCAATCGATTATTCCAGAGAAGTTTTGTTTATTCCAGCTCGGAGTGAATCATTTCAACACGTTTATGTTTGTTGCGATAAAAATGATGACGTTGTTTATCCTAAACAATTAGCCGAAAATGTTTTTATGGCAGGTTCTATAGTAAGGCTCGAAAGTAATATAATACCTATAAAAATTTTGAATACAAGTGAACATGACGTAACCTTGCCTATGTTCCAACCGGAATTATATGCACTTTCGGATTATGACATGTACCAATTTCAATCCAATTCAAGAAATTCAAAACGAGCTAAAGATTTATTAAATATATTAAAATTAGATAATTTAAATACTGAAGAACGAGATTCTATTCAAACTTTGTGTTCTAAATATGCAGATATTTTCTTTTTACCAGGTGATAAACTAACTACTACAAATATATATGAACAATCTATTATATTAAAACCCAATATTAGTCCAGTTTACGTTAAGCAATACAGGCAACCACAGTCACTAAAAAAAGAAATAGACAAACAGATAAAAAATATGTTAGAAAATGATATAATAGAAGAAGCTAGGAGTGAGTGGTCTAGTCCAATATTATTAGTACCCAAGAAGTCAGATAGTAAAGACAAAAAATGGCGTTTGGTAGTAGATTACCGTAAGTTAAACAATTGCATACTTGATGATAAATTTCCTTTACCTAACATTACAGATATTTTGGATTCATTGGCAGGTTCTATTTATTTTTCACATTTAGATTTGTATCAAGGATATTTTCAAGTCTCTTTAGAAAAAGACAGCAGAAGCTGTACGTCCTTCATAACCAGCTCAGGACAATATCAGATGAAGAGATTACCGATGGGACTTAAGATTAGCCCAAGTGCTTTCAGTCGTGTCATGTCTGTAGCAATGTCTGGCTTGAACTATGACAAATGCTTCATATATTTGGACGATTTGGTAGTCTTTGGAAGAAACCTTGAAATCCATAATCGAAATTTAACAGACGTATTTGAAAGACTTAGAAAAATAAATTTAAAACTAAATCCTGAAAAGTGTATGTTCTTACGAAAAGAAATACTGTACTTAGGGCATGTAGTATCGGAGAAAGGCGTCTTACCTGACCCATCTAAGATTGAAATTGTTAAAAATTATCCAACACCTACTAATACGGATGAGGTGAAAAGATTTATTGCCTTTTGTAATTACTATAGGAAGTTTATTGGTAATTTTCCTGAAATAACAGTGCCATTAAACAAGCTGACTAGAAAAAATGAACCGTTTATTTGGTCTGAAGAATGTAAAAATGCTTTTAAAAAATTAAAAGAGAAGTTAAGTTCACCTCCTGTGTTAGATTTTCCAGATTTTTCTGAAAATAATGAGTTTATCGTACAGACCGACGCTTCAGGAAAAGCTGTTGGAGCGGTTTTATGTAATAAAAATATGAAACCAATAGCTTATGCAAGCAGACCCTTGAACAAAGCAGAATTAAATTATCCCACAATTCAAAAAGAATTAGTTGCCATTGTTTGGGCTATAAAATATTTTAGACCATATTTATATGATAGAACATTTACTATTATAACGGATCATAAACCATTAGTTTATTTATTTTCGATGAAAGATCCATCTAGCAGACTCTTGAAATTTAGACTTTTATTAGAAGAATACGATTTTAAAATCAAATACATAAAAGGTAAAGAGAATAGCGTAGCAGACGCATTATCTAGAATTTGTATTACATCAGATACATTAAAGAGTATGAACGAAGAAATTATTGCGGTTATGACAAGAAAACAGAAAAGACTTATAGAAAAAGAGAGTGAAAGTCTTATTTTGAGTAATCCCACTGATGAAAGGTCTGATCAGCCTCGAATAGTAGAGTTACTTAAAATACCAGATAATTACATGGAATTGTCGTTTATAGGAAAAAATTACTTAAATCTACTAAGAAATAAAAATAAAATTGACTTAGAACAAGAATGTTTCATTTATTGTAAAAGTAAAAATACGATATATATAAACCTTGACTTTAGGGCACATTTTACGCGAGTCGAATTTGTGACTAAGTTAAAGGAATTTTGTGAATTAAATAACATAAAGGAACTATGCATAGTTAAACGTAAAGAAATTGAAACATTCATAAATGATTTATTGCAAGAAGTGAAATTAAAAAAGGATTGGACCGGTCCACGATTTTATATATTAAAAGGAGTTAGGAGAATAGATGATAATGAAGAGAAAAAATATATTTTACAAGATTTCCATTTATTACCTACCAGTGGACATGCTGGGATACGAAGAATGACAAATAATATAAAAAGACAATTTTTTTGGCCAGGCTTAGACAATGATATTAAAGAATTTGTTAGTAAATGTAGCAAGTGTCAAAAAATGAAGCATTGTAGGTATACAAAGGCGCCAATGGAGATAACTACAACTGCTTCAAATGCTTTTGAAAAAATCTATCTTGATCTTGTTCGTCCTCTAGAGAGAGATGAGGAGGATAACTGTTATATTTTAACGATACAGTGCGAACTTACGAAATTTGTCGAAGCATATCCATTAAAAAATAAAGAGACGGTAAGTGTAGCACATGCTTTTGTAAATAACTTTATTCTTAGGTTCGGGATACCAGAAACTATCGCAACAGATCGCGGAACAGAGTTTGTCTCTTCTACAATGGAACAGGTTTGTAAGTTGCTAGGAATAGAAAAATTAACTTCTACTGCCTATCATCACGAGTCATTAGGAGCTTTAGAAAATTCGCATAAGAATCTAGGTGCTTTCTTACGTATTCATTGTGATGGTCAAAAAGATACATGGAGTCACTGGCTTCCATTTTGGTGTTATAGCTTTAACAATACTGTTCATACAGAGACTAAATACACACCGTTCGAACTTGTGTTTGGTAGACCTAGTAAAATACCATGTAGAGTAAATAATGATATCATTGAACCTTTGTATAATCCAGAAAGCTATCCACTACATTTAAAATATCGTCTACAAGTAGCACTGAAAGACGCTCGTAACAATTTAATTTTAAGTAAGGAAAAGAGGAAATGTTTATATGATAAGAAAATAAATAATGTAACATATGAAAATGGTCAATTAATATTAGTTAAAAATGAAACAGCGAAAAAACTAGATAATCAGTTTGAAGGTCCTTTTTCTGTTTTAGAAGATTTAGGCTCCAATGTAAAAATTGTAAAAGATAAGTTAGGATCCAATGCAAAAATTGATATAGTTCATAAGAATAGGACGAAAAGATTTTTTGTGTAATTACCTTTATCAGTAGCTTGGTTAATACTTACTTATATTTTGAGTTAAAAATAAACTTACTGTACTTATATACCCATGTAATCTTTATATACAAAAAGTTTAAATAAGTACATATTTAATACTTAGAAAATTGTACTAAAACATTTATGCATACTATTTTATTTAATGCTTTCATCATTTAATCAAGTAGGTAACTATCGTCGACGATACCTACATATAAGTATTATATGATTATGTATAATGTCATAAAAATAAAAAGTGTACTTTTATTTTTATTCTTTTGCACCCCCGAGGTGTAGTGTAGAGGTATTTACTCATATAATCATGTAACCAATCTTTGAATAAACAGTCGTGTATGAGCATCCAAAGTGGTATCATTTACCTCCCTTCATACAGAGAGGGTCGTGCTCCTGTAGTGGAGACTAAAAAGGACCTGATGATGATGATGACGAATGGCCACCAAGGCTAAAATAAAAATCAGCCAAGTGTGAGTCGGACTCGCGCACGAAGAGTTCCGTACCATCCTAACTAATATTACAACGTGATTTTGAACCCCCTAGCTTTATTGAAATCTGGGAATCAGAATCCCTAATGGAACACAGAATTGCAAGAAAAAAAAGGTGAAAAACGAAAAAGAAAATTAGGTTTCCCATACAAAATCGCCGATCAGCTGGACGAATTTCTATGAAAGGTTCAATTATTTTTTTCGTTTTTTACCTATTATTCTTACTTTTCTGTATTCCTTAAGGGATTCCCAGATTTCGATATAGCTAGGGAGTTCAAAATCACGCTGTATAAATGCGAAAATGAGTTTGTTTGTTTTTTAAATTTTGCATACACGTTATCTGGGGTACGGAGAAGGACATAGGGTACATTTTATCCCGGGAAAAAGTACTGTTCCCGAGGGATTGACATTGACGCGGGCGGAGCTGCGGACGAAAGCTAGTTATTTATAAAAACGGTATAAAAATCATGTCGGTTGTAGGGAGCTTAAATATTAATTTTGTTATTTATTTTTAAAGTGATTACATAACTAGATATTCTATAAATGTTTCAAGGATCGACCTACTGCCGTTACTAATATCGAGCATAAACAAGCAAAAAAAAATTACGTTTTTGTATGGGTGCCCCCTAAATATTTTTTTGTTATAGCGGAAATATCTGTGAAAATTTCAACTGCATTACTATCATGGTTCATGAGATACAGCCTGGTGACAGATGGACAGTCAGACAGAAGGACAGCGGAATCAAATTAATGTGGTCCCGTTTTTGCCCTTTGGGTACGGAACCTTAAAAAATATCAACAACCGCTATATATAACGTATTTGGGGATATTTTGTATAACTACGAAATAAAAGGAGTGTGAGGTTTTTGAGATTTAGGTTAGTATGTGAGTCTATTTATTGTATAACTTCCACATTCCTAATAGAATTCGGACTTTAGGATCGTATTTTTTGGCGTAGCTTTTTAGATTTTTCTAAAATTATGCTAAATTAAAAAGTAGTTAAAAAAGATACAAATTCACGTCTTACGAGCTAAATTAATTATTTGGGTTATTCCCCACCGATTGTGTCGCCTCCTACCAGTGTTGGATGACTCAGAAAAATACATTTTGACCCATTACCATAACTATTTAGTAATCTGTGCCATTACTTCCTCGAGTGGAAACGTCCCCACTGTGAATGGGAATAAACCCACATGTTCTTACAGCATATTGCAGTATTGAGTGCATTTCCGTGTCGACTTGACGAATATTATAATACAATATTTTCAGTCTATCGTTGCGTACTCCATTTATAGTGGCTGTCAGTGGGCATATAGGTAGAAAAACAACGGGTTGCACTTCGGGATTGCCGGCAGAAGTGAAAACTCGCCTTTGCGGCGGTCTCAGGTCACGTGTCCGACTTACGCTAAAGAAGTTTGAACTTCAAAAATCCCAATAGCTGCCGAACAAACTTCACACATTTATCTGGACTTCGTCGTCGTCGTCAGCAGGTCCTTTTAGTCTCCACTGCAGGAGCATCTCTGTACTACCGGAGCCATAGTTGGCCAGAGCAGACAGAGGATTTGGCCTACACTCTCCTCGCTGGCCAGACTTGACTTACCCTCTCAATAAAGCTTATCAAGGCGCTGTAATGGACACGTCCAAAAATATGAATATGGAACTTTTATATCTCAAAGAGGTACTTTGTCACTGATTTGACTATTTTTGGGAAGACTTTCCATAGCAAAAAGAAAAGTGTATGTAAGATGAATGAAAAGAAAGAACAATCAAATTTGTTCATCAAAATGAACAACTTTCCCTTTAAGACCAATGCTGGAAACTCAAAAATTTTTTCGACATTTTTATACGAAAGCGTTCGACTGGCCCGGCTATTTGTATGAAAATGTCGAAATTTATTTGAGTTACCAATTTGGCTTCTTAGTGATTACCCTAACATCCTGTATATGCTATATATGCAGGTTTTCTATTCATTACAACGATTTATAAAAAAAATCTAGAAAAAGCCAAAAAACAAGTTATTTTTACATGTTATATTTTGGCATTCACAATGCTATTTTGATAAACTCTTATTAAATTAAGAAATAAAATAAGGTGAAAAAATTTCAAGCGGGCAGGATTTTAAACTGCGATCTTAAGGCTATGTACGACTTACGCTCTTCCAACTGAGCCACCGCCTGTTCTAACCTCGGCGCCGAAATTCCCCACCATATCCCATTCCCCTTATACGTATTAAGGCTTACGTCACCTAACACAACTTCCCGACTTTTACAAGTGAGTTTTGAACGCCATATTATCATTTTTAATATTCGGAAACATTTAATCAAATCATCATCATCATCAGGTCTTTTTAGTCTCCACTACAGGAGCACGACCCTCTCTGTACTACTAGAGCCATACTTGGCCAGAGCAGCCAGAGGACTTGGCCTACACTCTCCACGCTGGCCAGACGGGTTGGAGAGGTCTCTCAGATGTTTATAAACTTTGTTTAGCTTGTATTTCCTAAGTCGCCTTCTACGACATCCACGGGAAGACTTGGAGTGGTCCTATTCTACTCTGCTGGGTACCACACGGCTAATTTAATCAAATATTTCCGCATAATGTAACAATTTTTTATCCTAACTAATATTATAAATGCGAAAGTGAGTTTGTTTGTTACGCTTTCACGCCGAAGCTACTGAACGGATCATCATGAAATTTTGCACACAAGTTCTCTGGAGTACGGAGAAGGACATAGGCTACCTTTTATCCCGGGAAAAAGAACTATTCCCGAGGGATCGACATTAACGCGGGCGTAGCCGCGGGCGAAAGCTAGTTACAGTTATAAGTAAAACATAAATGAAACAATGTATACTAGTAGCTCTGTCGTTGAACAGCGTGTCGTGACAAAGGCGGCGAGACAAAGCGGGTATTAGCGTCATTGCTGCGATATTGCAGAATATCTACACATACACACATACGAGTATCTACACAGCTCCGTGGCGCAGCGGTCAACACGCCAGCCTGCGACACGGAGTGCCCGGGTTCGATCCCCGGCCAGGTCAATATGGAAAATGATCTTTTTTAGATTGGCCTGGGTCTTGGATGTGTATCTCTATATGTATTTATTATAAAATATAGTATCGTTGATTTAGTATCCCATAACACAAGTCTTGAACTTACTTTGGGGCTAGTTCAATCAGTGTGATTTGTCCGTATATATTTATTTATTTATATATTTATCTACATGAATAGCATAAACCCTTCGATCAAATATAATGGTAGATACACGATTCGCGCTCGAAAAGTGGCACCTGCAAAACAGCGCTCTAATCGAGTTTCGAAGCTGTTTTGTCCAAAGTTTTAATAAACCGCGCTAGCACTCACACGTCTCGTGATGACGTAAGTCAGTAAAAAGATGCAAAAACTACGCGTCAAGAGTGAAAAAGAAAGATGGAGTGTCATACTTTCAGTATGTACCGTTTTTGTTGTTGTTTATAAGTATGCATGATGTTTTGGTTCGGGGACATTATTTAGGCTTCATTTTGTATGAGACTGTGTATCTACCATTATATTTGATCGAAGCATACACCCCAAACACCTGAATAAAGCCAAGTAAAGCACAAAGTAAACCAAACAGAAATTGACGTCTCTGACGTCAAATTTCTGACACTCGCCAGATGCGGACACCTCAGCGGACACTCGCTGATTGAATATTTTGGCAGTCTTCGAGCAGTAAGTCATGCTCACTCAAATGTTCAAACTGGTGGCGGCGTCGTGTGTCGGGTCGTTGAATTCCCTCTAATATGGTTGAGTTCAACGATGGCTGATCCATGCGTCAACTCGTGAATGGGTGCTGCTAGGGAGAACTGGTTTGCTCGGCCTCTTACTAGACTTCTTGACTAGCTCCGTGGCGCAGCGGTCAACACGCCAGCCTGCGACACGGAGTGACCGGGTTCGATCCCCGGCCAGGTCAAGATGGAAAATGATCTTTTTCAGATTGGCCTCGGTCTTGGATGTTTATCTATATATGTATTTGTTATAAAATATAGTATCGTTGAGTTGGTATCCCATAACACAAGTCTCGAACTTACTTTGGGGCTAGCTCAATCTGTGTGATTTGTCCGTATATATTTATTTATTTATCTTAGAGACTATTTATAATGTATAATTGTACATTCGATCGCTAAAATAATATATTGCAATAAATTCAAATGCATGTTGGTGGGCATTAGGTGGGAAACGGAATCAAAATAGTGATGGTTTGCTAGCCGCATTGCCTATTAATATGATTTCTGACTTTCGCCCAATCCCTCGATCGGCTTTTACGATCTGCGCGGAAAGAGAAGCAGCTGGCACATTCTACTTCTTTTTTCTCCCAGACCAGATGGAAGACTCTACTTATACCTAATAAAATTGTAAACATTATGGTAAGACTTTATTTCGGCATTTATTCTCTGCAAAGTCAAAGTCAAAGATTTTTATTCAAAATTGGATACAAGTATCTCTTTTTGAACGTCATATTTGTATTTGTTATATTTTGTTTAATTTATGCAAAATCGAAATACTACTAGCGTTTCGGAAAGACCACTCTGATGAGAAGAATACGTCGAAAGAAACTCAATCCAGACTTGGTCCCTATGTGCCTGAAGGGCTCCGATTACATTGTTTACATGTATTATATTATTAAATAAATTTATACTAATTGCCAAGCATTTTTATCACTACTAACTGCAGTGCTGGGAGTTGAGGGCGCCACCGTGCCACTGTTTACATCGGATTCCGTGTTTTAGTGAAATTAAAAATAAAACCAGTGCTTAAAACTAAGTGAAAAACAGTGATAATAAACAGTGATTTACATTAAAAATATAAAAACTCAAGTAAAAATTATACTGTCAGAAAGAAAAACTCAAAAATATAAAATAACGGTTTGCATGGGACTGACAGTGAGTGAATGTATACAACAGAACAATAAACAAACAGTAAAGTGACAATACAGTGCATTATAAAAAATTTACACGAAATAAGTGTTTATATATAAAAACAGTCAAATATAATTTGCAACCTCAAAGTGAGCATTGATGACTCAGCCTCGATACATATTTTACAAAATTTATTACCGCTAACGCCATCTAGTGTGATCCAGCAACCGTTATCTGCTTGCTTTCCACACCGTAACCTCGCCATCTAGCGTAATCTTGGATCACTTTATACAAATTCAATCCACTGCTTGGTACATAAATAGCACACTTAGACTTTGCTTGATGCTTTGATAGCATACTTTTGCCCGTGCTTCTAATTTTTGGTACTTTAATACAACTTCAAGTGGTGTTTACACCCAACGACAGAGGGCGCGATATAGAAATATGGAGGAAATAAAAAAAAATACTCGAAAGTATGCAGAAAGAAATGAGACAGCAAAAATTAGAAATGTTGGAAATGAAGGAAGACATAAAAGATACAATCAACAACAATATTAACGAAAAATTCAAATCTTTGGAAATAAAATCCTTGAGAAAAGAATTGAAATCCATGATTCAAAATTCAAAAATCTAGACAGACATTTAAGACGCAAAAATTTGTTTTTATTTGGAGTAGAAGTAAAACAAAAATGTTACCATGACCTAGAAACACTTAAAATACATATTTTAACCTGCAATACGATGCCAGAGATATAGAAGCAGTCAAAAGAGTTGGGAGAAAAGGCGAGAAAGTCAGACCGGTCATTATCACATTCACTACATTAGGGTTAAAAATAAATATACAGAAAAACAGACAATGCTTGAAAAACAGTCTATATTATGTACAGGAAGACTTTCCTATAGAAGTTTTAAACAAACGCAAAGAGTTGCAAGTTCAATTAAAAAAAGAAAGAGAATCAGGTAAAACAGCTTTCATAAAGTACGACAAACTCATCATATTGGAAAATACGAAAAATAAAACACCTCGCATTCATACCAACAAGAGAAACATGCCAGAATCGCCAGAGTTAACCTGCACAGGACAACAACATGAGAAACAACCGTTTAAGAAAAATAAGACTGCTAGCATGAAAAATTTTATAATTCATCAACCAAAACTTGCCAACACTTTAGAAAATACGCAACATACATAGCAACTACAGACGGGCCCCTCATCTACAAACACAGCTCCCAATTCGGGTGGTCGCCGCGGGAGTCTCAGACCAACACCCTCTATCAAAAATCAAAATCAACTACACATTGGAACATTAAATGTACGATCGCTTGTAGCGGACGGAAGACAAAATGAACTGGAATATGCTCTTCGGAATATAAAATGGGACATATTAGGTATTTCCGAAATTAAGAAAGAAGGCACAAAAATAATTGAATATCATGAATACATTCTAATGTACAATGGAAAGAAGGCTGGATCAAATGGAGTCGGATTTATGATTAAAAAGAATATAAAACAATACATAACAAATTTTATCTCTATATCCGACCGAGTAGTAAGATTAGATCTTATCATTGAAAATATAAAATTGACCTGCATTCAGGCTTATGCGCCTACAGATAAAGCTCTGGAAAAAGACGTACTAGTATTTTATAGCGACCTACGAAAATCCCTACAAAACACTCCTCAAAACACACTTATACTAGGGGGTTTCAATTCAAAAATTAGACAACCCACTCCCGAAGACGGAAAAATTATGGGAAAATGGGGATATGGACAAGAGAGAACCGAAAGAGGAATAATATTTGTACAATTCTGTTTCGAAAACAAATTATACATCACAAACACATTTTTTAAGAAGAAAGAAAAACAAAGATGGACTTGGCTCTCCCCAGATGGAAAAACTCGAAACGAAATTGATTTTATATTAGTACAAAATATTAAAGCAGTGTCAAACATAGAAGTCTTGAATATTGCCTACTCTACAGATCACAGATTACTAAGACTAACATACAATATCTATACAAAAATGAAGATTAATAGAATGAATTTTGGACAACAGTTATTACAACCGGCCGCCATTGAACAGGACAAGATTAAACAAAAGTTTATGGAAATACATAACAAATACGAAGATGACATAGAAAATATACAACAGACATATACAATAATAATACAGAATATTAAAACATGCATAAAACAAATACCAAAGATCAGGAATGACACTGAAAACGAAGAAATATTCACGCAAGAAATAAAAGACCTTATACAGCAAAGAGAAAACCTGAAAAACAAAAAACACCGGACAAAAGACGAGCGCTTAAAACTTACACAATTATATAGAAAAATAAGGAAAAAAAATCTTCAAAATAAAATGAAACGAAAATATCGCATTATAGAAGATGAGCTTAAGACTAAAAGTTCAGTAAAGCGCGCAGACAAACGCGCAGACTGAAAAATAGTAGAGAATTGGTTCCATCTCTCAGAGATAAAGATGGTAATAAGACTAACAGTAATAGAAAAGACTTGCTCAAAGTTGCATCATCATATTACAAAGATTTATATAGAAAAACTCACTGTGATAATTTATATAAAAACAAACATTATGAAAACACAGAACCTATTCAACCATTCTTAGAAAGTGAAATCAGAAATGGCATAAAATCATTGAAATTGTCAAAATGCCCGGGGCAAGACAGTATCACCAACGACATTTTAAAAGCACTCATAGAGCCTCTTACTCCTATACTAACATTGCTGTTCAACAAGATAATTAACTCGTATGTTATACCAGAAGAGTGGGAACAGGCCATTATTACTCTACTCTACAAAAAAGGCAACCCGTTGGATGTGGGTAACTATAGGCCTATAAGTCTACTACAAAGCATTTACAAACTTTTCACTACCATTGTATTTAAAAGACTTAGAGCAAAACTGGATTTCCACCTTCCCAAAGAACAAGCAGGGTTTAGACCTAAATACAGTACAACTGACCATATTTTTACAATTACCCAAATAATTGAGAGATATACTGAGTACAAAATGCCACTCTACATAGCCTTTATAGACTATTCGAAGGCGTTTGATTCTATTTCACACGAAGGTCTATGGCAAGCTCTTAAAGAACATGGAATAGAGGTTGTTTACATTAATATACTAAAAACTATCTACCAGAAAAGTAAAGCAGCAGTAAGGCTTGAGCAAATAGGAGAGCAATTTCCCATAGAAAAAGGTGTGCGACAAGGAGATCCAGCATCGCCGGGCCTCTTGACAGCCCTACTAGAATACATATTCTCAAAGCTGGACTGGGAAAACCTTGGAATCAAAATTAATGGAGAATACCTGAACCACCTTAAGTTTGCTGATGATATTGTGCTAATAAGCGAAAAACATGACGACCTATGCTTAATGTTAAAAACGCTTGACGAACAGAGTAAAACATGTGGACTAGAGATGAATACTACCAAAACTTGTATCATGACAAATAGCGAAAACATACCAACAGTTATTCAATCGAAAACAATAAATTATGTAAGCGAATACATATATTTAGGCCAAAGAATATCATTTATCGACAGAACAAAACAAGAAATCGATAGGAGGATTAGAATTGCATGGAGTAAATACTGGTCCATGAAACATATTTTTAAATCAAAGTTACCAATATCTTTGAAAAAGAAAGCAATGGACACTTCAATAGTGCCAACACTTCTATACGGGTGTCAAACTTGGACATTTACAAAAGAAACAATACACAAACTGCAAGTGTTCCAAAGAGCTACAGAGAGGAGTAGGCCTAAGACTAAGAGACAAGCACAAAAATGTTGACATTAGAAGAAGGACTCGACTGATAGACGCAGCTGAACTGGCGTGCAAACTTAAGTGGAGATGGGCGGGCCACGTAGCCCGTACCGACGACGGACGTTGGAGCGAGCGCGTGCTGCACTGGTGGCCGCGCAATCATCGTAGAGCGCGCGGGAAACCGCGCGCCCGCTGGCGCGACGACATCATGACCGTGGCCGGTCACACCTGGACGAGACTCGCGAGCGACAGATCCCGTTGGAGACAGATGGAGGAGGCCTTCGCCCAATTTTGGGTACCCAATTCCCAAAATGACTTAGTTTAGAACTCGAGCACGGTAATGTACAAGACAAAATATATTATAATAATTTAGTTACCTGACATTAATATTTTATTCAATATACAGTATAATTAATATTTTAATTTTATTAACTATTGACATCAATAAAAATTATTTCTAGATTTTACTGTGACTAACTTAAGAAATATAAATTTAGTATTGTAAATCAAATTGACGTCTTGGTGTAAAGTGAACATTGTGGAATTGGAAATAAATGGCTTTATTATTATTATTATTATTAACTGCAGTGCTCGGTTCCGTAAAACTGTAACTTTAGAACAAATTAATAATATAAATATCACTTAATTATATTCTTTGAAATGTGATTTAACGTGAAAAGTGCCTTCAAATGCCTATTTTTTTAATAAACGTTTTGCTTTTGGTTTGATTTTTGATTTTGGGGAACATGCATGAAGAAGAGATTTAAAAAAATGACTTTTTAATTTAATATCGATACAATTAATTTGTATAAAAATGGTTGCAAAAGTCATATAGAATGGGAAAGATAGATGCTTATTTTTAAAGCTCTCTATAGCAGAATGTAATAAATGTGTGCAATTTCCCATTGATAATTGATTCAGTTTATTCAGAGAGATAATCGTGTAAGCCCACGTTGCCAAGGTTCCATCAGAGCATCAGGGCAATCTCCTGATCGAGTCGGAAGCCGCGGGGCTCCAATCAGACGCGGATTGAACGCGCGGAAATGTTCAGAGTTAAATAATTACCTTCGCTGCAAAAACAGGTTGCAAAGCTTCAAATCGGCAAATACATACTTTGTTTCGTTGTGCTGCAATGCTAGTGCTGGCGGTACGCCAAAAAAAACCTAAACTTACGACGCATTTAATATGCTTGTTTCCTAAAAAGATCTATTTAAAATAATATGCCCGTCTTATAGATTGTCGAAAAATGCGATCCCAACAGAAAAAGAATCACCGTCAGAAACGAGCTGCTACCAGAATATTAGTTAGGTTAGGTTAGAACTGTGACCTACCAGAAAACGGACTGTCGTCAGAAACGAGTTGCTACCAGAAAATTAGGTTAGGTTGGATTAGTACAGCGATCCCAACAGAAAACGAATCGCCGTCAGAAACGAGCTGCTACCAGGATATTAGGTTAGGTTAGGTTAGAACTGTGACCCACCAGAAAACGGATTGTCGTCAGAAACGAGTTGCTACCATCATCATCATTTCGTGTAGGTGACATGGTCAATTAACTATACACACCCTGGTGTCAGAGTTCTTCGGAACCGCCTCTCGACCTTTGACGTGGTGGTGACGAGTTGCTACCAGAATAGTAGGTTAGGTTGGGTTAGAACTGCAACCTCACCAGAAAACAAATCGCCGTCAGTATCGAGCTGCTACCAGAATACGAGTACTAAGTAAGGTTGGGTTATTTATTTTATTCATTTCATATTTCGGAATTTTAATGTAAGGTTAATTGAAAATTTAATATTTAAGGGTCTGGTATTTTAAAAATCTGACTTAATAATGTTTTAGTGTTTCGAATTCTGGCATTGTACAGTAAGGTGTAATCGGTTCAGGTATTTTGAGTTCGGGTATTTTGGGCTCGGACATTTTAAATAAAGGTATTATGTTTTTTGGGATTTTAATATGTACCCATTTTTTCTTTTTTCCATCAAACAAAAGATGATAAAGATAAAGCGCATCAAAGTTCAGGGGATTCATGCATAACGCAACAGGCCGTTAAAAAGTGTACCGGCCAGTGACGTCATGCAAAACTTTAACGGGCTATATCTTTATCAATTTGTTTAATGTAATGACAAAAGAAAAAATACGTATCTATAGCGGGGAACACTGGGGTGGATGTACCGCCACCAACCTCTGTGCCACCGACTCGCCGATCCGCGCGTGCGCGATAAGCACCCCGAGTCCGAGTCTTGAGTCTATGACTCAAGTCAGTTATTTGTCGTTGGATGTCGTTTTTTGAAAATAAATGAGTTTTTTCAAATCTGTGTATTTCATAGACGTGCGCGCGAAGCCGGTTTGCCGTTCGCTATATGTCTAATATTTTTCAATAATCTACCAGTACACTAATTATATTGAACAGTTTTTTATTTAGAAAACATGCCCATTGTCGCAATACGTCATTGTTTTGTATATGTCGTTGTTTCCTGTGTAACTCCAAAAATTCCAAAGGCAACAATTCCAAATGCCATAAATTCAACAGGCACATATGTTGATTATCTGATTAAAACCACAGAATTCACTGTAGCGTCTGTGCTACATGTGATTCAGTATAACCTGACCCCTATGTCATCTACCCTTTAAGTGGAACTTTACAGTATTACACAAGGAAGTCTGGAGACCAACGCTGGCTGGTCATTTTATACGCCTAGCATTTTCAACTACACGGGGAATTGAGCACAGGAATATAGTCTTAACTTGAGAGGGCTTTGAGGCTTATTCCGCGTGGAGCGACTTCCTGTCTCGTAATCCACTACTCATCATCGTCACGAGATTACAGGGTCCTTTGTCGGTTGAGTCTTGGTATTTTTTGTAGCCGCATTATGTTAATGACATTAGCGGACGATGTTCCTTAAAATATTGCCTTTTTCGCTGGATATAAATAGTTAGTAGCTTTTTCACGTTTATTTACTTACAAAATTTGTATTTATATATATATATATTTTATGTCATAGGACGGCAAACGAGCAAGCGGGTCACCTAATGGTAAGTGATCACCGCTGCAAATGGACAACTGCAACACCAGGGTGTGGTATGACAGATGCGTTGTCGGCCGTTCAAGTAGTTGGGGGAAGGAAATGGGGAGGGCAAGGGGAGAATGGGCCTCCGGCTCTCTAACTCACCGAACGAAGCACAGAAGCGGTAAAGCGTCTGAGTACGTCTGAGTAGAAACTCAGACGTCGATTTTCTGTGAAAGTGTGGTACTTCCCCTGACGAGCCGGCTCATTCATGCTACTAGCAATTCATTTTGCCGGTAGCGTGGCTCTACCACGACTAATATACATATGTACAATCACTTGTTTATTTTCTTACAGAGGTACAATGGGTTGCAAACCGCATCGCCTATTGACAGGATTTATCAAATTTTCGCCCATTCCCTCGATCGGATTTTACGAGTAGAAAACCTGTGTGGATATAGACATTTGTTGTGTTTAGGGTTCCTTTTAGGTGCTAAAAAGAAACGGAACCCCTATAAGATCACTTTGGAAACGCGTGGAGGTATCTTGCTGAAATTCATATCAAATACTAGGCTTTAATTAAATTAAGCTTTTTTCACATCTCCAAGGGCCAGTCCCTTGGAGCTGTGAAAAAAGCTAATTTTCGATATTCGCAAGGGAATTAAAACCTACTACCTACATAAAAAAGTATACATTTCGCTTCTTATTTTTCTTTTATCTGTGCTTTTATCGTTTATAAGACGTTGCTTTGTACCAATTTTCAAGATTCTGAGTTCACGGAAAGTACCCTGTAGGTTTTGATTCTCTTGCAAATATCGAAAATTTGCGGCATACACGGCTGCATCTTTTGATTGCGTTGATTATTATACATTAGTTAAATTTACGCGGACTAAGTCGCCGCTAACAGCTAGTCTAAATATATATAACTTGAAGGTAACTGACTGACATAGTGATCTATCAACGCACAGCCCAAACCACTGGACGGATCGTGCTGAAATTTGGCTTACAGGCAGATGTATGCAAACGCTAAGAAAGGATTTTGATCAATTCTACCCCCAAGGGGATGAAAGTTTGTATGAAACTTACGCGCGAAGCCGCGGGTAAAAGCTAGTAAGAATATAAATCTCTTTGCGGTAGATTTCAAGCCGCCATGAAACGTCCAGTGCTGTCATCAATATTCACGGATGCAAATTAACCCCTCAACAGTCGTCTCCATCACATAAATTAATCCATGCAGATTTTCTTCTGATGGATGCAAAGTGCAGCTAACTTTAATATACTTATTACTAGCTTTAACTCCCTCGGGAACTGTACTTTTACCCGGGATAATATGTACCCTATGTCCCTCCGTACCCCAGATAACGTGTATGCAAAATTTCATGATGATCGGTTCAGTTAAAAGGCGTGAAAGCGTAACAAACAAACTCAGTTTCGAAATTATAATATTACTAGCTTTCACTCGCAGCTTTGCTCGCGTCAACGTCGTTCCCTCGGGAACCGTACTTTTTACCGAGATGAAAGGTAGCCTATATCATTCTCCGTACTCCATAAAACGTGTATGCAAAATTTCATGATGATCGGTTCAGTAGTTAGGGCGTGAAAGCGTAACAAACAAACAAACTCACTTTCGCATATATAATACTAGCTTTTGCCCGCGGTTCCGCCCGCGTCAAAGTCGAAACCTCAGGAATAGTACTTTTTCCCGGGATAATATGTACCCTATGTCCCTCCGTACCCCAGATAACGAGTATGCAAAATTTTATGATGATCGGTTCAATTTAAAGGCGTGAAAGCGTAACAAACAAACTCACTTTCGCATAATATAATATTAGTTAGGAATTAGTTAGGAATATGCCAGCAACTTTATTCGTTTGAAATTTGTTGAAAATCTAGTTATAGTGTCCCGCGGCTCGGCTCACGTTTATGTAGATCCTTCGCGAACAGGGCCCTTAATAGGGATGAAAGGTACCCTAAGTCTTCCCCGGGTCACAAATCAGTCCATTGGTTGAAGCGTGATATAATAATAGGTCCTACCTATGAAATTGCAGTATTTTTAAGCTTTCCATTTTGTTCTTAATGACTATGATTCTTAGTCCTAACTAATATTATAAATGCGAAAGTGAGTTTGTTTGTTTGTTACGCTTTCACGTTGTTACTACTGAACCGATCATCATGAAATTTTGCATACATGTTCTCTAAGGTACGGAGAAGGACATAGCGTACTTATTATCCCTGGAACAAAAGTAGTTTTTAAGATAAATTGTTACTAACAAATGGGCCTCGTTGTTGCCAAAATAAAAATATTTATTATTATTATTATTAAAAAGTACTGTTCCCAAGGGACCAACATTGACACGGACGGAGCCGCGGGCAAAAGCTAGTTTAACATATTTTTATTTTATTTAAAATTGAAAGTGCAAAGCGTAATTTTTTTTTTAATTCTGAATTTAAATATTGAAAAGAACTCGTTTCAGATGTTGTCCGTTTTGATCAAAATAGTCATTTTTTTTTTTTTTCTAGTATTTTGAAAATTTTATAATGCGTAAATCAACCTCAAAGCTGTTGTCCATATATATATATATATATATATATGCAAAATTTGACTTTAGTTGAAGTTATCAAACCCGAAATGATACTAAAAACGTGGGTATGAAATATTCAATTTAATCGGAAATTCTCTATAGAAAACGACGATTTCATAGGTACATACCCAACGAAATGAAATGAAATGAAATGAAATAGAATTTTATTCAAATTTGGATATCATGTATCTCTTTCTGAACGTCATATTATTATTTTTAATATTTGCATAATCGATAAGCTACTAGCGTTTCGAAACGACCACTGCTGAGAAGAATACGCCGAAAGAAACTCAGTCCAGTATTGGTCCCTACGTGCCTGAAGGGCTACACTTTCACATATTTATAACAAATTGAATTATTTTACATTAAGTAATCACCGATGTACAATTTATTGAATATATTACTTCCATGGAGTTTTATCTGATAAATAGTCATTAATACAATAATAGGCATTTTTAAGCAATTGATTTTTAACAGCAGTCTTAAACTTACCTAATGACAGACAATAGAAGATGAGTATATAGTACATGGACAGTAAGACATATATATGTATAATCAAGTTATAGTGATATATCAATCACTATCCCAATGCTGGGCTTTAACTGAGAATCATTTGCGTAATTGAAATACAATCGATTTATGCAACTCATTATGCAACGTCATGTGGCACGACACGAAGCGTACGTACTGTTTTGTTTTTCATATGTGTACGTGGCCAACACTGGTGTCAGATATATACAGGGTGAAATTGAATTCATTAGCAAACGTTTAAGGAGTGACTCAGACCACGAATCTGAACAGCTTTCATTATGGGACCAACTTCGACATCGTGAATAAATTATTTGCTCTTTCATACAAAAGTGGAATATCTACTTGGCCAAAATCTATGGAACAGCTGATTTTATTTTTATCAATTTCGGAGTTGGTCCTATAGTGAAAGTTGTTCAGATTCATGGTCTGAGTCACTCCTTAGCTATTGAATTCAATTTCACCCTGTATATTTGACACGGCTTTACGACTGCCATGAACGATGACAATTTGAACCAACGGCTTATCTTGTATCTTCCAAAGCACGGAGGAGCTCGAAATTTTTTATGTAACTTCTGGTCACCCACGCGGGAACCACGCAAATGGTTGCTTAAGATGCGTTACCCGCTAATAATGCTTACGCCCTAGACCTAGACCTTCTCTATAGTATACGAGTATCTGTAGGTACAGTGTAGGAAACTAAACATAGATTAAATTGCTCACTTGAAACTGCATAAACTAAAAAACTTAGTCAAAAATTTCACTTTTGGGACAAAAACAAGATTCTATTGTCAGCCGATCAGTGCCAGACTATCTTATCTTGAATTTTTGAAGATAATACATGGGTATATCATTACGAAAATGAATATTTCTTTTTGAACATCATATGTTCCTGTAATTTATTTTTCTTTTATCATGTTTGCAAAATCAAAAAACTACTACCGTTTTGGAATGACCAATGCTGAGAAGAATATCCTAGTGTCAGAGGTATCTGAAGGGCTTGGATACAATATATATTTAAAAAATAAAATAAATTGGATACATTAAAATATAATTACAATCAATTATTTCCAAGCAATATAGTAGTTTAACTTTTTCAAGTGTATTTCTTGCGATTTTGCATTAAATTACTGATCCTGATTCCGAGATTTAAATATAAATATAAATAATAAATATATACGGATAAATCACACAGATTGAGCTAGCCCCAAGATAAGTTCGAGACTTGTGTTATGGGATACTAACTCAACGATACTATATTTTATAACAAATACATATATAGATAAACATCCAAGACCCAGGCCAATCTGAAAAAGATCATTTTCCATCTTGACCTGGCCGGGGATCGAACCCGGGCACTCCGTGTCGCAGGCTGGCGTGTTAACCACTGCGCCACGGGATTGTCAAATATTGCCTGGGGGGTTCTAATTCAGCCTTTACAAAAGCTTGTAAAAAATACGCTCACTCAGCAAAGGTGTAATTTTCTATTTCCTCCAAAAAAAGCTTCAATTAACACCCGATAAGGCCAACCGGAACGGTTTCGGTTTCCGTTTAAATCCCCCGCCACCCTCGTTGAAACAAGGGTTGATTACTTTAATTGTGGAATGCCACGGAACGTGACCATAGTTCGTGCTAACCTTGATTTGCCAGTCGTAGGCATAAAAAGTTATTAGCTAGTAATTTACTACGTTTGTTTCTTTAAATGTTTTCGTGTGTGATACTGCTTATAACGATTTAGAAATGTGACCTTGACAAAGGTAAGCTCCGTGGCGCAGTGGTTAACACGCCAGCCTGCGACACGGAGTGCCCGGGTTCGATCCCCGGCCAGGCCAAGATGGAAAATAATCTTTTTCAGATTGGCCTGGGTCTTGGATGTTTATCTATATATGTATTTGTTATAAAATATAGTATCGTTGAGTTAGTATCCCATAACACAAGTCTCGAACTTACCTTGGGGCTAGCTCAATCTGTGTGATTTGTCCGTATATATTTATTTATTATTATTTATATAGAGTTTTTACAATCAGCTCCGTGATATGGAATAGGTCCTATACTTATAGAAACGAGGGTGCCCGGGTTCGAACCCCGGCCAGGTCAAAATGGAAAATTATCTTTTTCAGATTGGCCTGCGTCCTGGATGTTTAACTACATAGGAATGTATTTGTTATAAAATATAGTATCGTTGAGTTATTATCGCATAACACAAGTCTCGAACTTACTTTGGGGCTAGCTCAATCTGTGTGTTTTATCCATATATATTTATTTATTATTATTATTTACATGGTTCCTTTTGTAAGAGTCCATATCTCGACACCATAGGTTATTGTAGGAAAACACATTGGTTTTATGTTCAAAAATATAACGCAGCTTTTCAACTACGTACTTGTAACTCATTAAATGATCAGTCGGGTTTTTAGATCCTTTAAATTAAATTACTTGTTGAAACATTATTCCATAGAAGTATGTCCGAATTTCTTTTTTTTTTAATCTATGCATTATTCGAATGGGTTTTCCGAACTTGCAGGAGACCGCTCGGTCTCATACACGCGTATAAAATGTCACAGAGGATTTTTTAAAGACTAGATGTTAAACACGTTTAGTTTACTAGTTTTTTGACGTGTATCTTATACATCAATGAACGCCGGGTGCACGCATGATAAAGTGTCATGTTCCGTGTGCAAGCGAGAGCGCGGAACAAGCGAGTGCGCAGAACAAGCAAGAGCGCGGAACAAGCGAGTGCGCGGAACAAGCGAGTGCGCGGATCATACGAGAGCGCAGAACAACCGAGAGCGCGGAACAAGCGAAAGCGCGGAACATACGAGAGCGCGGAACAACCGAGAGCGCAGAACAAGCGAGAGCGCGGAACAAGCGAGAGCGCGGAACAAGCGAGTGCGCGGAACAACCGATAGAGAGGCACGATCGGCCTAAGCCTAAGAGAGATAGATGCTTCACAAGCCGTTCGGCTTGTGAAGCATCTATCGGTCTTCCACCGTTATCACGTAAAATTTATCGTCCGTAAACCGACTTTACAGGCAGCAATTTTTTTTTCTTGACAGAAACGCTCTGTTGGTGAACTTATTATGTGTAAATACTTTACTTTACTTAAAGTTAATAATTGAAATTCAATACGAATTCTTTATTTCCGAACAAGAAACGACGTCTTATTAAAGTTTGGAACCCTTCCCCGCGCAATACAACACGCGCTTGGCCTCAATTTTTTGCTCAGAATATGATGTCTTCTTTCGCGTGAAGATATTTAGATAGCATTAGTAGCAATAGGTATACAAGGTCCATTTAAATTAAGCGCAAATATGTTAAAGGCTGGGTCTCATAGGTCAAAGAAATGCTTTAGTAACAAATTTTAGGAAATCGACACGCTAGTTTTTTTAATGTTTTCATAAAAAATAATTCTTATTTTTTTTAAGTCTTTAAATCAGCTGTTTTGACTGTCGAGGTCAATGACCTAGTATCCATAGTAGATAATAGTAAAAAGTTGTTGGCCCAGAAAGTGTATTTGTATACAGGGTGGTTTTTTCGTCTGTTTTTTTACCTGTTCAAGTCCAGATATTTCGAAAACTAGCGTGTCGATTTTTTTTATTTTGCTTCTAAAGCATTTTTCTAGCTTAGGGGTGTCAGCCTTTAAATAATTTGCGCTTAATTTAAATTGACTTTATATCATCATCAGTATGAAGCGCCAAACATGTGACAACAGCGCTATCATTTATTTTCGACCTTGTTATGTTGTGTTTAACGCGGACACAGATTACAGGGCAGGTCAATCAATCAATCGTTTATTGCTTCCTTAGTGGTGGAGCTCGTTATGAACCGTAATTGAAGACTTCAGTCAATATTATTTGATTTAAACTTCTAATTAGTTTGACTAGAATAAAGATGGACCGGACATTTGTCGTTATGTTCATTTCACTTGATATTTGCCTGCTTTCTCATGTAATTTTTATTTTTTTATTGGCACACGAAACGGTCTTACAACGCGACTTTAAAGTCATTCAAAAATTATTTTTTTGCTCGTGGACAGAAACAGTTGGTCATTTTTGTTTTTTTTAATAATTTTTATAATAAAAACCTGTCAACAAGATGCAAAGTCAAAGTAAATAATTAAGTCCGCCGCGTCGCGTGGTGTCGATACGACCCCTCGCCACATACGACCACCAAGCCCGACCAATAATTTTGAATTGAAGTAGCGTGGCGGAACCCACACGCGCCGCTCTGCATTGTTTATTTGGATTTGGAATTTAAATGCTGCATAGAAAAATTGCTCTTAAGATTTAATTCAAAGAATTGCAATAGCCCCAAGACACAATTTAACAACAAACAAGTGGTATAAACGGCTGTATCTTTTGATTGCGTTAGTGTTGCGGCCACTGGCAACACCGGAAGTGGCGAGGCGATGCGGCGCGGGGCCGCGGATTTACTACAACACAAAAGGACTTTTGAACCTAGCCATCGACACGGCGAGACACCATTTTGTTATATTTTGTAAATTCTAATACATCTGGTATCAAACACAGCGCCTTCTAATTGATACAGTCCAAACCCAGGCAGACCCACAGTAGCTGCTTCTACAGTTAGCTTAGAAGTTTGATTTATGGACAGGTCTAAGAGACAGAAAAGCTAAGTATTTTATATGAATTTCAGCTTGATACCTCCACGCGTTTATAAGAAAAAGGTCTTGACCGACAGACGGAAAACAAAGTGATCCTATAAAGGTTCCGTTTTTCCTTTTGACGTACGGAAGCCTAAAAACTAGTATGGTGGAGGAACGAAGAAAGTCACGAGCAAAACCTAGCTTTGCATTAAAAATGTGTTTTCACAAAACATTTGTTTGTTTTTATTTTTCAAAGGCAGGCTTAATCATTATCTATAACGGGTCATTATGTTAACTATTTATGAAATAACAGCCATTCGTACCGTGGTCATCCTAGCAGACGAGTCAAAATGTTATTATTTACTGATGGAAGCGATTTGGTGTAAGTATAATAAATAAATATATAGAGACATACCACAAAAATTGAGCTAGCCCCACAGTAAGTTGTGAACTTGTGTCGTAGGATACTAACACAACGATACTATATTTTATAACTTAGATAACTTAGATAACTTAGATACTTAGATACTTTTATAGATAAACATCCAAGACCCAGGTCAATCTGAAAAAGATCGTTTTCCATCATGACCTGACCGGGGATCGAAACCGGGCACTTTGTGTCGCAGGCTGGCGTGTTAACCACTACGCCACGGAGCTTGCCGAAGAAAAGTATCTGCCCTAGGTCTTCAATAAGTTATAACTAGTGGTTCTGCGAGAACAGTAGACCTCGCGAGCCTTTACAACCAACATCCACATTTACCCTCCAGTGCTCTAAAATATATCTGTTACTGATATGCTAATTGACTAAAGGATGATTTCCTTCTGTGAGTTACTATTTCCCAATCCCCACTGCTCTTAATTAGGTACCAGAGGAAACGGAAATTTAAACCTACATTCCTCTTACCAGAAGACCCGACCAGACCAGGGACCGGAAAACCGGGTTCGGGGCTAATCTGATTAATAAAAAAACCCTATGATATGATTACCCAATGGATATGCTCATCACAACAATAGGGTTACTCCAACGATTTGATAACCCTATCGAACGGTTATCCTTATTAACTGGTTAACCATATCTATTAGGTAACCCTTTCATGTGTAAAACCCTATCATAAGGTTTACCCTATCATTGGATTAACCCTATCAAATGGTTAACAAAATCGTTGATTAACTTTATTAATAAGTTAACTCAATCAACTTGAAACCCTAACGATTGTGTATTTAATCATAAGGTTAACCTTATTGATTATTGCCTGTCTCTTTCGCGCATTTCAGCGCGTTTTTAACCAAAGCCTTTATTTATGTTCGGAATTGAACAGACGCTGAACAGAGGCTATGTTTATTTGAACTGTCTCGACAATTAAAAACTGTACGGTTTTACTGTGAAATTATAAACATGCCATTAATATTAAAGTAAACTTTCGCGTTGGCACTTTTCACATTTAGGTAATGCAAGTTAATTTTATTTACATATTACATATTTATCCTTCATTTAAAACTTCAAAATCCATTGTTAGTGAAAGACGGCAGGACGCATAGTGCTGCACTTAGTTCTTTTTAGGGTTCCGTATCCAAAGGGTAAAAACGGGACCCTGTTAATTTCGCTCCGATGTCCGTCTGTCTGTCTATCTGTCCGTCTGTCACCAGGCTGTATCTCATGAACCGTGATAGTTAGGCAGTTGAAATTTTCACAGATGATGTATTTCTGTAGCCGCTATAACAACAAATACTAATAAATAGAATAAAATAAATATTAAAGGGGGCTCTCATACAACAAACGTGATTTTTTTGCTTGTTTTTGCTCGATATTGATAACGGCAACAGGAAGACGCTTGAAATATTCACAGAATATTCAGTTATATATTAACTACAAAAAAAAAGATGTTTTTTTGCTGTATTTATAGATAACGGTACGGAACACTACGTGCGCGAGTCCGACTCGCACTTGACCGGTTTTTTCCAAATATCGATAATCAACATGAATACAGATGGGGGTACAAGTAATAAAGTTATTGGTATTTATTTTTCTTTTTTTCTGTCGGCAAAATCTAAAAGCTACTAGTATTTTAGCATGAGCAGAAATTAAAAATTCAATTGTAAATACGCGCGAATAATATTTCGCGGCCGCGATGCAGTATATGCGCGGTTAGTGCGGGGCGAGGAAGGAGCGAGG
Organism: Elegia similella; assembly: GCA_947532085.1. Taxonomy (NCBI): domain Eukaryota; kingdom Metazoa; phylum Arthropoda; class Insecta; order Lepidoptera; family Pyralidae; genus Elegia; species Elegia similella. The sequence goes on from OX383931.1 coordinate 1,492,455, forward strand.
CGCCAGCGGGAGGCCGGCAGCGGCGCAGCGGACGTGTCGTAACGAATAGGTACCGATTGCGCCGTGTATGAAAAAGAAATACATATAAATATGGAATATCCTAATTGTAGTATATGTAACTGTGCGTTAAATTTTGATGTGGTGTCTGTAAGCCTGAAAGCACAGAATACCTATGTTAGTTGCAGCTAGTAAACGGCGTGGGGGGAAAAAAAGGTTTGTGTCAGTTTCTGATGAAAATTTACAAGTAGGTATATAGGAAGTGTAGAGTATATGCCCATGTGATTAAATGGTTGCAGATAAACAGTTTTTACGGCCTTTGTATTAAGACAGAAATTGTAATTTATATATCATCACAGAATAGAAAGATTTGCTGTTGTTCCTTATAAAACAAAGCAAAATATTGATAACTAGTTGTTGCCCGCGACTTCGTCCGCGGCAATTTCAGTTATTATTGACCGAGCGAGCGAAGCGTCTCAGTTTCGACAAGCCGAAAATTCTTTTGTCCGTCTGTCTGTCTGTCTGTTCTCGCCTACAGGTCGCATTTCTCAACCGATTCTCATGAAATTTTGTGAGCAGGTTTGGTAATATGAGCAGATTTTTTTTTGTCGAGCCAGATTTTCGAAATTTTTGAAAATGGCGGAAATATGATGGTTCTAAACTGAAAAAACTCATAGTACAGCTATTTGAAAAGAAAATCAAAAATGCCATTAGACTTTTTTGTTATTCTTATTACGACGCAATTTTTTTGTCTGAACAACTTTTTTATACGATAAACTTGAACGTGTTTATAGTCGGCAATTTGCCCAAAAGTTGTCTGAAATCGATTTTCTGTATATTCTTTTGAATTAGTGCATTCAGTATGATGTCGTAAATGCAAATCTATGGTATGACAAGTATGAAAATGGTGCGTAGTAACTATGACGACGTAACTGAAGGAAATCATCCTTTAGTCAATTAGCATAACAGTAACAGATATATTTTAGAGCACTGGAGGGCAAATGTGGATGTTGGTTGTAAGGGTTCGCGAGGTCTACTGTTCTCACAAAACCACTAGTGATTAATTAGTTTTTTCTTAGTATAGATGAATAATTTTCCCCCGGTTCCATAACATTTCTTTATTGATGCTTCGCTTAAAGCCTTCCTCAATAAATAGACTATCCAACACAAAAATGATTTTCCAATTTGAACTAGTAGTTCCTGAAATAAGCGCGTTCAAACAAACAAACTCTTCAGCTTTATAATATTAGTATAGATTAGCTGTCAATCCATCAAGTAAATCCCTTCCATTAAAATGATGACAAGCTTTTTATTTTGGTGATTTGCAATGTTGAACTTACGATACGCTTTAAACGTTTTAATTTTAAATCTATAAAATATGACAACATATTATTTTAATAAATCACAAGAAAAGAAATATATTTTTATGTTTATTTACACTCTGAGTTTAGGGTTGGAACGCGCACGCGCGGCACATATTTTCATCATTACATTTAAAAACTTCACTTTTATTATAAAAATGCTGAAAAAGTGGAAACGGTTTGTGACCACTTTCATCAGACTACGACCGTTAGTGAGCTGGTTTGCGACCACTCATATAATATATTAAAATATGCCAATAAAAAAAACATATGTGGTTGTCTGTAAAGTCGATTCACGAACGATAATTTTACGTGATAATGGTGGAAGATAGATAGATGCGTCACAAGCCGAACGTTTAGGCCGATTGTGCCTCCCTAACACTTATTCCGCGTATTCGTCTTTCAAAAACTATAATTGATTCAAAAATGTTTTAAATTGTATTTTTAATAAAGTATAATTATATAAATAGTATTATTATATTTGTATGGCTCTAGTAGTACAGAGAGGGTCGTGCTCCTGTAGTGGAGACTAAAACACCTGATGATGATATAAATAGTACTAAATGTTGATTAAATAATATGGTAATCATTTGAAGTATTATTACTCACATTTATTTATGAGCATAATGATATTAAATTCCTTGCGAACCTTGCGGCGAAGTACAGATGGTATTTGGACTTTAACAAGGTGCTAAACTAGCAGCATAAAAAGGTTCTGCCACCAGACCTGGGATTCGTTCCAACAATAACGCCATAGGAAGTCAATATCCATTTCACCCAGACTAAGGGAGCCGATTGACGTATAATATTTTATTCTAAATAATGCCAGAAATAAATAATAATAAAGTCACTTTCCACGACTTTCCCGAAAATTAGCGGGGGTGTGAGACAAAGGAAAGGGTGCGTGGTTTTAGGGGTACTATTTGTGAACGGGCGATTCGATAAAGACGTAGAAGTTTCCATATAAAAATCTGTCATTTAGAAAAGTCGTTGGTTTGAAAATAGCACACCTATTATAGATAAGGTAACTACAATATATTTTTGACGTATATAAACTAGTGGTTCTGCGAGAACAGTAGACCTCGGAGCCCTTACAACCAACATCCACATTTGCCCTCCAGTGCCCTAAAATATATCTGTTACTGATATGCTAATTGACTAAAGGATGATTTCCTTCAGTTACTATTTCCCAACCCCCGCTGCTCTTAATTAGGTACCAGAGGAAACGGAAATTTAAACCTACGTTCCCCTTACCAGAAGACCCGACCAGACCCTTTTTTAAGAGGAAACACTAAGCTCAAGAGAATTGTAAAATATATATTTATAATATCTATTGCTGTCGCGCCGCGCGCCCAAACAAACCCCGCAGAGTGCGATAGAGATAACTACAGCTCGGCCGAAAAATACTTATAAAAATTACACAAAATTAACGCTTCGTAGTCCTCTGATTTCTTCTCCAAAACTTAACCGATTAATTTCTTTCTACATTTTTTTTTAAAGAGTTTAAAGAGTTTATTAGAAACCAAAATAACATAATATTCAAATAACAATCTGGATCGTAAACAACTGCGATAGGATAGAACTGCGTTGCAGTTGCATTAAAAATTAAAATAAGCTATGGCTGTGTTTCTGCGTTTCTTTCTCTTATATAATTGCCCAAATTTGTTTTCTTGATGTTTGAACACAACGGAAATTTGTACCAATTGTTCATGTTTTTGAAGGTTCATATTTCTTTAAATAATTCAATTATGAAAAAAATTAACATACGGATTTTTTAGCAAAAAATCATTACTCTATTGGTACTATCCGGCGAGGAATCAGGGGACTACTCTTGTATGGAAACACGGCCCTTGAGCTGAGCACCATGTTTAGTATGATTTTGTACACATTAACTACGAGTAAGTTGGAGTGATCCTCTTCAAGATCGGAAATATCGGAATAGTGAACTTGGCATGGGTGAATAGGAGGCAAAGTTTAAGTACCCGGTTTCATAGTTGTTACTCGCATGTTACCAATTGGTCAAAATTTTAATAGGACGCTAATTTTCAACTATTATGGCAGACAAACATGCGAACTTTACGTTAAGAAGTGGCCGGCATCTATAAGCCCCGGGTTCAAGTCACAGGATAGCATGTGAATCTTTTTTATTTGTTTTTTATTTTTATTTCAGGATTCTAAGTTTATTCAGTGTTTTCAATTATAAAAGTAATACGCAGTATCATGCTATAAGCCAAAAAATATTTTTCATATTTTGATTTTTGTTCCTTAGGGAAAGTTGTCCAATTTCACTCCCTCTCCCACTTCAAGTACTTCAACTTCTATAATAAATATACAGAAAATCCATTTCAGACAACTTTTGGGCAAATTGCTGACTATAAACACGTTCAAGTTTATCGTATAAAAAAGTTGTTCAGACAAAAAAGTTGCGTCTTAATGAGAATAAGAAAAAAGTCTAATGACATTTTAGGTTTTTTTTTTTCAAATAGCTGTGCTATGAGTTTTTTTAAGTTTCGGACCCCCATATATCCGGCATTCTTTAAAATTTTGAAAAACTGGCACGTCAAAAAAATTCTATATAATTACCGAACCTGCTCACAAAATTTCATGAGAATCGGTTAAGAAATGCGACCTGTAGGCGAGAACAGACAGACAGACAGACAGACGGACAAAAGAATTTTGGGCCAGTGGAAACTGAGACGCTTCGCTCGCTTCGCTCGCTCGATCAATTAAAGATTGAAAACTTATAAATGAACTCGGTGAATTAAAATTTCATACAAATTGAATTAAAAATTAGACAGTTGTTAGCTACGTACAACAACTACCGAATATAAATTTTTGAATCACGTAAAGTAAGATAAATACAAAATCATAGTAGCTTTAATAATAATAATACCTAAAATAATAGCAATGTGTTTACGTTCGACAGCGCGCGGCGCTTGGCGGAACGATAGGAAGTTGCTTGGTATCTATTGCGCTCGGAAACCAAAGTAGGTAATATACCTATGAAATCTTTTTACCAGCGCTTGCTCTACTCATGGTGGTACTCAAATGGATTTTTTTTTTTTAATTTCTTTCGTTAAGTAGGACTTTATAAATCATTCTTCAGCTACCACACTCCGTGGTTACCACAGTCTTATATGAGCTCGTTTTTAGACGTTACATAATAATGGTAAGAGACCCTTCGTGCGGGAGTCAGACTCGCACTTGTCCGGTTTTTTTAAATCTATGCTTATAATTATATTAACAACTAGCTTTCGCCCGCGGCTCCGCCCGCGTCAATGTCGATCCCTCGGGAATAGTACTTTTTCCCGGGATAAAAGGTAGCCTATGTCCTTCTCCGTACTCCAGAGAACTTGTATGCAAAATTTAATGATGATTGGTTCAGTAGTTACGGCGTAAAAGCGTAACAAACAAACTCACTTTCGCATTTATAATATTAGTAAGGATTAATAATAATTAAAAGAAAAAACCGGCCAAGTGCGAGTCGGACTCGCGCCCGAAGAGTTCCGTACCGTTATCTACAAAAACGGCAAAAAATAATGTCTGTTGTATGAGAGCCCCCCTTTAAAATTAATTTTATTTTTATTTGATTAATTATTTTTAAAGTGAATATATAACTAAATATTCTCTGAATAGTTCAAGCGTTTACCTGTTGCCGTTATCAATATCGGAAAATCACGTTTGCTGTATGGCAGCGCCCTAAAATATTTATTTAAAAAAATAGAATTTTTTAAGTATTTGTTGTTACAGCGGCAAAACAAATACATCATCTGTGAAAATTTCAATTGTCTAACTATCACGGTTCATGAGATACAGCCTGGTGACAGACGGACAAATAGACAGACGGCCGGCGGTGCGAAATTAATAGGGTCCCGTTTTTACCCTTTGGTACGGAACCCTAAAAAGAAACGCACTGTACTAAACATAGTTTGCATGTCATAAAAATAATTTTTAACAAAAAAAAACCGACTTCAAACTGGAGACTAAAAAGTAAAATATAAATTTACTAAGCACAAAGTAATTCGTATTTTGTAATTTAGTTAATCAGAAATGATTCAATAAGTATTTTATACAATTTTGAAGTCGGTGCCAGTATTATCAACCTTTCTCATCACAACTCAAGCTAATAGGCATATTGAACCATAAATAAACGGTAACTGCTGTAAATCGTTGAGGGATTCCCTCGACTGTCTATCGTCTCCATTATCAGACCTGTAATGGTACTTTTATCACATATGGGTGCAAAGTTCTCATCAACAGAAATTAATGAAGTCCAAACACAAGGTAGCTATTGTAAAATGTTGAGGAGTTCCTTTGACTGTCCTTCGTCATCATCATCAAACTTCTAATGACAGTCGCAACCCATCTATGTGTAAAGTTCTCATCAATACAAATTAATCAAACCCAAACACCAGGTGATTGCTGTAAATCGTTGAGGAGTTCCCTCAAATGCCTTTTCGCTCCATCATCAGATCGACCCTAGACCTTCATTAAATAGTAGTGCTTTAACATACCTAAGGAAAAAAGTAACAAACGTACTAGCCGCCAGTACAATTTTCGAAGGTTCTCCTCGATTTCTCTAGGATTCCATCATCAGGTCCTGGTTTCCTTATCATCGTACCACACTCGGAATATGTCCTCTCTAACAAAAAAAGATTTATCAAAGTCGGTTCATAAACGACGAAGTTATCCGCGAACAAACATAAAAAATATATATATACGGTCGAATTGAGAAACCTTCTCCTTTTTTGAAGTCGGTTAAAAACAACACAATGAATAAAGTGTTTTGTTTAGACACTCGTCTCTGCCGTCTTAGTAATTATTATTACGTGAACTTAACCGAAAAGATTTGCCGAATCCTAAAATACCGTCTGTATTTTGTGCATAATATATATCGCAAAAAGGTTTATTTTTGTCTGACTTCCTGCAGCGTAGATTCCCAAACGAAGTCCCGCCGGCCTTTATATGACCAAAACCGCTCGCGCCGTGTGCGCTGTCGTCCATAAGGTTTGCAATAATAGGTCTAATGAAGTTTCAAATAGAGATTATAATGGCTCGACGGTGTTCCAAAACCCAATCATACGGTTTTTGGAATAGGGTATGCGCTTACATGCAATAACACTATTCTTATGGTTAACCTTTCATCAAGTTAACTCAATGATATGATAACCTTATTGATATGGTTATTCATTTGATAGGGTAACACCTTCCATGCATTAACTCTATACTTTTGGTTAGCCTTTCATCAAGTTAACTTGATGATATGCTTACCGTATTGATACGGTAACTGTTTTGATAGGGTTACAATAATTATATGCTAACCGTATCGATAGGGTTTTTAAAAACAATTCTATGAAAAACCCTATCAAAAACCCCGGTTACGGTAAGCGGTTCCGGTCCCTGGACCAGACCCTTTTTTAAGAGGAAACACTAAGCTCGAGAGAATTGAAAAATAGGTATTTATAATATCTATTGCTGTCGCGCCGCGTGCCCAAACAAACCCCGCAGAGTGCGATAGAGATAACTGCAGCTTGGCCGGAAAATACCTATAAAAAGTACACAAAATTAACGCTTCGTAGTTGTCTGATTTCTTCTCCAAAACTTAACCGATTTAATTTCTTTTTACATTAAAAATTTGAAATAAGCTATGGCTGTGTTTCTGCGTTTCTTTTTCTTATATAATTGCCCAAATCTGTTTTCCTGATGTTTGAACACAACGGAAATTCGTACCAATTTTTCATGTTTTAGAAAGTTCATATCTCTTTGAATAATTCAATTATGAAAAAAATTTAACATACTTACGGATTTTTTAGTAAAACATCATTGCTCTATTGGTACTATCCGGCGAGGAATCAGGGGACTACTCTTGTATGGAAACACGGCCCTTGAGCACCATGTTTAGTATGCTTGTGTACACATTAACTAAGTTGGAATCCTTATCAAGTTCGGAAATATCGGAATAGCGAACTTGGCATGGGTGAATGGGAGGCAAAGTTTAAGTACCCGGTTTCATAGTTGTTATGTTACCAATTGGTCAAAATTTTAATAGGACGCTTATTTTCAACTATTATGGCAGAAAAACATGCGAACTTAAGAAGTGGACGGCACCTATAAGCCCCGGGTTCAAGTCACAGGATAGCATGTGAATCTCTTTTATTTATGTTAATTTTTATTTCAGGATTCTAAGTTTATTCAGTGTTTTCAATCATAAAAGTAAATCGCAATATCATGCTTTAAGCCAAAAAATATTTTTCATATTTGATTTTTGTTTCTTAGGGAAAGTTGTTCAATTTCACTCTCTCTCCCACTTCACGTACTTCAACTTCTTTTTTTTTTTTCAATTTATTTTTCACTTTTGTACTTCATATAGTCTGTGGGTTTGAGCAATATGGGAGTGAAGTTTATTTCTGTGTAATCTACTCATTAAGCCCTTTTATTTGATACCGCACATGCTATGTTTATATAAAAAACATTTTTTCTCTGTATCGCCGACGTCACAGTTACTACGTACCATTTTCATACTTGTCATACCATAGATTTGTATTTACGACATCATAGTTAATGCACTTATACAAAAAAATATACAGAAAATCGATTTCAGACAACTTTTGGGCAAATTGCCGACTATAAACACGTTCAAGTTTATCGTATAAAAAAGTTGTTCAGACAAAAAAGTTGCGTCTTTATGAGAATAACAAAAAAGTCTAATGACATTTTTGTTTTTTTTTTCCAAATAGCTGTGCTATGTTTTTTTTTAAGTTTCGGACCCCCTATAGTATTATCTCGTGCTGGTTCCTCAAATACTAAAAAACCAGCACTAGCTTTATGCCCCGCAATAGGGGCACTTTTCATGCAGCTTTATGCATGAAAAGTGCCCCTATTGTCATACAGACATACCTATAACATCTGGAAGCATGTGTAGATGCAACTGGGAAAACAAAAACGCTCAGATGTTAGAGATATCATCTGGAAGCAGAGATAACCAGCAGCATCCATCATCCTACTATTAGAATATCTATACAGCGTGATTTTGAATCCCCTAGCAATATTGAAATCTGGGAATCAGAATCCCTAATGGAATACAGAATTATAAGAAAAAAAGGTAAAAAACGAAAAAATAAATTTAACCTTTCATAGAAATTCGTCCAACTGATCGGCAACTTTGTATGGGAAACCTAATTTTCTTTTTCGTTTTTTACCTTTTTTCTTGCAATTCTGTGTTCCATTAGGGATTCTGATTCCCAGCTTTCAATATAGCTAGGGGGTTCAAAATCACGTTGTAGATTAGGGATTTTCAAGGCAAGAGTAAATAGGCATTATTTGAGTTTGCGTGTACCACCCTAGACCTCATCGTTGCTTCCCATCAGGCAGGATGGAGGTAAAAAACACTTAAATTATTGATTAAAAAATTCTCCCCACTGGCCATGATCTACTTTGGCTAACTTGAAAATCCTTGAACACACTCCGTATTATCGTGGTCAGAAACATAAAAATCCTGTACAGATGTGGTTACAACTCGGAAATCAAATGACGACTGATACATATAATGTCTGCCCTGCGCAGAAAACGCATTTTCTACTGGGTATCTGCATAATGACTAGCTCCGTGGCGCAGCGGTCAACACGCCTGCCTGCGACACGGAGTGACCGGGTTCGATCCCCGGCCAGGTCAAGATGGAAAATGATCTTTTTCAGATTGGCCTGGGTCTTGGATGTGTATCTATATATGTATTTGTTATAAAATATAGTATCGTTGAGTTAGTATCCCATAACACAAGTCTCGAACTTACTTTGGGGCTAGTTCAATCTGTGTGATTTGTCCGTATATATTTATATATTTAAATAGATCACAAAAATTTTGTAACGGTCTGATCAACCCAAATAATTTAAAAACGGTCAAGTGCAGGTCGGACTCGCGCACGAAGGGTTCCGTACCGTTATCTATGAAAACGGCAGAAAATCATGTCTGTTGTATGGGAGCCCCTTTAATATTAACTTTATTTTTATATAATTATATATTTTTAAAGTGAATATTTATCTAAACATTCTGTAAATATTTCAAGCGTCTACCTGTTGCCGTTATCAATATCGAGCAAAAGCAAGCAAAAAATATCACGTTTGTTGTATGGGAGCCCCCTTAAATATTTATTTTATTCTAGGTTTTAGTATTTGTTGATATAGCGGCAACAGAAATACATCATCTGTGAAAATTTCAGCTGTCTAACTGTCACGGTTCATGAGATACAGCCTGGTGACAGACAGACAGACAGATAGACAGACAGACGGACAGCGGAGTGATATTTATAGGGTCCCGTTTTTACCCTTTGGGTACGGAACCCTAAAAAATATAAAAAAGGTCATAATATAAGTAGACAAAGATTCACCAGCTCATATGTCTGACTACTCTCAGGCTAATTCTACCTCTTTGGTCTGCAAAATTTAACCGATGTCGGTTACCGTACAAAACAGCTCAAGTTACCATCAGTATGTACTGATGGTAACTTAAGCTGTTTTGTATGATAATGCTATATAAACATTTCAACAAGCTAGGGATTATGGCGCCGTGTGGTTTCCGGCAGAGTAGAATAGGACCACTCCAAGTCTTCCCGTGGATGTCGTAGAAGGCGACTTAGGAAATACAAGCTAAACAAAGCTTATAAACATCTGAGTGACCTCTCCAACCCGTCTGGCCAGCGTGGAGTGTGTAGGCCAAGTCCTCTGGATGCTCTGGCCGAGTTTGGCTCTAGTAGTACAGAGAGGGTCGCGCTCCTGTAGTCGAGACTAAAAAGACCTGATGATGATGATGATGATGGGGAAACTTATTTAAACAGATTTTCATATAAAAATCTTACCTTGAACAATCTTGGTGAAGTACCTCCTTTGATAAATAACACTCCTGATCTGACCATGTAAATCTTCTCTTTAATTCGCTTAATAGAGTAGAAGAACTCTGACACCAGGGTGTGCATGGTCGATTGACTGTGACACCTACTCGAAATGAATGAATGAAGTAGAATACAGTATTTTCAAAGACTGCCAGGCTGAAGTGGAAACGGAATATGTATGTTGAATTCAACCAGAAAGATTGGTAAAACTGGCTACCTTTTTGGTGCCAGTTGGCCTTTGCAGTAGAGGGAGAACAAGCTTAAGGTTATAGATATGGATAAAATTTCAAAAGACTCGCTAACGTTGCTGCGGATAGGGACAAGTGGAAGAATAAGGAAGAGGCTCTTGTCTAGCAGTGGGGTACTAAACATGTAGGCTAGTAAATAATCTTGCATATAAAACACCGACTAATGAAACTACTGAACCGATTATGATGAATTTAAATAGGACCAACTTGAAAGTATACCCTTTCAAACAAAAACGTTTTTAAAATCGGTTTATTAATGACAAAGTTCTGAGGTAACAAAAACTAGACTGAAGTACTGCGGTGTCAACTTGTGGTGGTGGACGCAGTTTCACTAATCATTTTGATAATTTGGTAACCTCCTCCTTATTTGAAGTCGGTTAAATATCCATTAAAATAGAAACACACCCTAATCGCTTAAAAACCACTTATGTTTGTCTACAGGGGAGTCCGCCACGCTCGGGATATAACGTACATGAAGTATTTTAGATTCGCAATGGTCACCATCGCGGCCTGGCCTGGGAAGCTGTTTGGTGAAAAGGACACTCTCCGCCTCCCGTACCAATGCATCAATTTATTTGAATCATCAGTTTGCTTCGTGTTAGGCATCCTTTATGTCAGAAGCAACATGCAGAAACTGACTTTCCTTGATTTGGGAGATACCTACATAACCATATTACTAAGTGTTGTATGTTTTGTAAGTCGCCATGTTTCTCATCATTATATTTTCCTTGGTTTAATTGTTTATTGTGAATAAAAACGACTCACGTCTATTACATTTATTACACATGCGTTATACAACAATTAAATAATAATAGAAAGATAACACAAACATGTCAAACAGTAAATTCAATTTTAAAACATTAATAATTATTGTTAGATATTTTAATGTCAATGCAATATCGTCACTATCGTAGTCGCGAGTATCGCACCACTGGTCATTCAGATTTCCAAATAATTTAATAGTGACTTTAATAGTTGACCAGTTGTCAAAGAAAAAATCTAAATCAGTGTTGGTTGGGATTCTTCCATGCACGGAATCCACATTAAAGAAGTGTAAAACATCTATTTATTGCCACATCATCATCATCATCAGGTCCTTTTTAGTCTCCACTACAGGAGCACGACCCTCTCTGTATTACTAGAGCCACACTCGGCCAGAGCAGACAGAGGACTTGGCCTACACTCTCCACGCTGGCCAGACGGGTTGGAGAGGTCTCCTAGATGTTTATAAGCTTTGTTTAGCTTGTATTTCCTAAGTCGCCTTCTACGACATCCACGGGAAGACTTGGAGTGGTCCTATTCTACTCTGCCCGATACCACACGGGTAATTGTAATATATTTATTGCCACGATGCTATTAAATTAAAGCACCAACTTACCATGGTCAGGGATGTCATCGTCAAAAGCCTGTTCGGTAGTTACAGGTATGGCAACGCCCACCCGGCGTCCTAGGCTGCTACTTGCTTATTCCCATTCATTCGAGTGAGAAGCATTCCTCACTCGAATCGAGAGTTGTCCCAATTCCAGACTCATTCCCTTCCCAAACACAACTTATTTTTATCCTTTTAAAAATCTTCTGATGGGCAGCAGCGCCGGCAGTACAAGAAGCTAAAGAGACTGCGCTCGCCAACCCGCCTGCCAAGCGTTGTGTGTATGGCAATTTCCTCCCGTGGAACAAAGAATCATTGGGAGAGACTTTTGTCCAGCAATGGACTTTTTACAGCTGAAGTGGCATGATGATAATGATGACCAACTACCACCAAAACTACCTCCGTGGTCCAGTGGCGATTGCCTGTAGACCCGGGGGTCGTGGGTTCGATTCCCACCGGAAGCATACTTTGTTTTGTTTTTTTTGGTGGGTAGATGTAAAAGTGTAAAGTCCTATATATTAACTTTCCGATTTATATTTAATTTAAAATTAATTACAAGTAAATATTTACAACTTTATGGTTGCTAAGTAATTATAAAGCACTAGTCTAACCTGTAGTAGCTTTTTTCCCCACAAATTTCACTTCACCATGGAGACAATACAAAACTCAATAGATGAGCTGGCAAAATCGTTTAACACCAAGATGTCAGAATTTCAAGAGGACTTGCAGAAGACTGGCTCCAATCCTACAACTGTCAGTATACTAGCAGGTCAATTTTTTTCATTCAAGAAATTTGCTCTCGACGCCCTTGATGCACTCCAGCAGCAGGTCACACTACTCGGGCAACAACAAGACACATTTGAAATGCGGAGCCGGCGTAAAATGTTGCTGTTTCATGGTGTTAAGGAGAGCAAGCAGGAAAATGGAGCAGCTGTTGTGGTTAATATCATCACAGAAAACATTACAGCGGTCGACTTCACTGCCCAAGACATTGTGCGCTGTCATCGGTTGGGTAAATTGTCCGGTAACAAGCCTCGCCCAATCTTGGTCAAATTTAGCTCTCAGGCACTTAGAGATAAGGTCTGGTACTCCAAATCATCACTGAAGGGCACTGGCCTAACGCTGTCAGAGTTTTTAACTAGGGGCCGTCATACTGCATTCCTGGCGGCACGGGAGCATTTCGGAATATCCAAATGTTGGACGCGAGATGGATTTATCCATATTGTTTCCCCTGATGGTTCGAGGCACCGAATCATTACGACTGTTGAAGTCCAGCGTCTGATCAGTACGTGCGAAGCGGCGGAGGCGCCTAAATCGCCAGGTGCTGCTCCGGTTGCATCCAGGGCAGTGACGGCAACGTCCACAGCAGGCCAAGCAGCGCGATCTAAGCGTGCCGCCTCCAAAAAATGAAGGAGCTTCATAGGATGAACTGGACAGTTTTTATTTAACTAATCAGTGTTATACAGCGGCCATAGTTGTTTCTAAAACTATAACTTTCTTTTTATAAGTTGTTTGTAAGTACCTTCAAATTAAGTAACTTTTTGATATTTTTATTGTTGGGTATCCAACTAAACTATCTAACACAAACAATTTTATTTACATTATATGACAGAGCTGTCAATTGTCAATTAAGTTAAATGTCACTGTCGCTTTTTACTTTTTAATAATGTTGGACGCAAAAGAATATGACATTGGCAGCCACTACTATAGAGATGATTTTTCTTTTTAATTTTTTTTGTTTTTTGGCCGTTTGTCTGCTCCATAGAGATAAGATAATGTCTGCTCGTATTTATTTAAATGAAATGTCTCCTGTATTCTCTTTCAGGCTACTAACGGGTGGACTGTGATTTGTTACTTGCTTTTTAGATTCTTAATTTATATTATATTATCTATTTATATTTATTTTGTACACAACACGAAATGCCCGGCGCAAATGATAATACGTTCCATTCGCTATCTTCTTCCTCAAGTTATCACAGCTTACCTGATTCACTTGATGATATCCTTTCTTCTGAATTTTCAAATTTTCCAAAGAATTTCAATGTGGTTCATATAAATGCCCAAAGTATTCCTAAACACTTCGCTGATATGCTAGCGACATTTGACATCAAAAATATTCATGCTATATTAATTTCTGAGTCATGGCTCAAGCCATGCCTTCCTTCTACGTCTTACTCATTACCGGGTTTTCAGCTTATTCGTCACGATCGCACTGATGTTGTTGGTGGTGGTGTAGCTATATATTTAAGATCATACATTGCGTACAAATTGATTTGTACTTCGAGAAATTGTAATCCAACGAAGGAATCGGAGTATCTTTTCATAGAAGTGAGCCTTCATCATACTAAATTACTTTTGGGAGTTTTTTACAATCCACACTCCGATATTGATTATTACACTGACTTAGAAAACCTATTAGAAGTTAACATGCTTTCTTATAACCATACAATAATTCTTGGCGATTTCAATACTTGCCTCATAAAAGATGATTATCGAGCCAACAAGTTAAAATCATTGGCTGATAGTTGTAATTTACAGATACTGCTTGAGCGCCCGCTGCGTCCGACTCATTTCTTTCCAGGGTGTACTCCAACACTTTTGGACTTAATTCTAGTTTCCTCTACTGAACACGTTGCTAAATATGGACAGCACCCTGCAGAAGCTTTCTCTTATCACGACCTTCTTTTCCTCTCGTACAAAGTCCGTCCTCCTAAGTATAAATCCAAAATCCTTATGCAGCGTAATTTTGGTGCTATTATTGTAGACGATTTCCGTAGAGATGCCATGAACAGTGACTGGGAATCTATTGGCGCGACTGAATCGGTAAACACACAGGTCGAAATCTTTAACAAAATTGTTGTGGGTCTATTTGACCGCCATGCACCTCTCCGTCCTGTACGTGTAAGACATCTTCCTGCGCCTTGGCTGACCGATGAAATAAGAATAGTTCAAGGATTAAAAAATAAAGCCAAATCCAAATTTAAATCTGATCCAGATAGATATCGTGACCAATATGTTAAGGCTAGGAATCGCTGCAATAAGATGTGTAGGGAGGCACAACGTCGCCACATCTCTCAGTCTGTTCAAAATGGTGATCCAGCCAAAGTCTGGAAATTTCTTAGATCATTAGGTGTTGGTAAGTCAAAGGACAGTTATCCTTCTGATGTTGACGTTGACGGCTTAAATAGCCACTTCTCATCTTCTCATGCAGTAGATGCAAATACTAAAACCAATACCATTACTACACTTCTTAATCAATCAACATCAGTCTGTAATCCCTTTTCTTTTTGTCCTATTGCTGAATGTGATGTTGAGAAAATTGTACGGTCCATCTCTTCAAACGCAGTTGGCAGTGATAGCATTAGTCGTAATATGATCATTCCTATCCTAGATATCCTTCTTCCAATCCTAACTTTTATCATCAATAAATCCATATCCACAGGAGTTTTTCCAGATGCCTGGAAGAATGGGCATATCACTCCTCTTCCAAAAAAGACTAATCCTAAATTATTCTCCGACTTCCGCCCAATCTCCATTCTTCCTTTCCTTTCCAAAGTACTAGAACGAGCAGCACAAATGCAAATTAGTCATTTCCTTACAGTAAATAACCTGCTTGATCCCCTTCAGTCCGGTTTCCGCCCTGGTCATAGTACGACTTCTGCTCTAATGAAAGTCACAGAGGATATCCGTTGGGGAATGGACAATAAAAAGTCAACCGTTTTGGCTCTCTTAGACTTTAGTAACGCTTTTAATACTGTGGACTTCGACATATTGTTAGCCGTGTTGCATTCTCTCAACATATCTCCATCAGCAATTGGTTGGTTTCGATCTTACCTGTATGGGCGTCGTCAGCGAGTTCGCATCGAGGATAAGTATTCTTCTTGGTGCAATTTAACTTGCGGCGTACCTCAGGGTGGCGTATTATCTCCGCTTTTATTTTCATTATTTATAAATTCTATAACCTCACAACTTCAGTCTTCCTACCATCTGTATGCCGACGATTTGCAAATTTATTCACAGGCCACAATAGATAATTTTAAAATGGCTATTGATACAATTAATGAGGACTTGGAACGGATATCTGTCTGGAGCAAATCGTATGGCCTCCAAGTGAACCCCAAAAAATCTCAAGCAATTATTATTGGCAATCCCCGCCTTACTATTAAAATTGATCAGTCAGCTATGCCACAGTTAGTTTTTAATGGCGTTATTATAGGGTTTAGCGACCGTGTGAAGAATTTGGGGCTTGTGATGGACAGCAAACTAATTTGGACTCCACAAATAGCTGAAGTCAGTAGGAAGCTGTTCTTTACTTTCAACTCATTAAAAAGACTTGGGAAATTTCTGCCCAAAAGCACCAAAATTATGCTTGCACATTCTCTCCTTTTCCCTATCCTTGATTACGCAGATACATGTTATCTTAATATCTCCGAACAGCAGCTTAACAAACTTGAACGCCTTCAAAATATGTGCATTAGGTTTATATACGGTCTGCGTAAATATGACCACGTTTCTCAGTTTCGTTCAGAACTCAAGTGGCTACCTATCCGACGTCGCCGTGACTGGCATACCCTTTCTCTGTTATACACAATCCTTTTTAATCCATCATCCCCAAGATATCTAAGGGATCGCTTTGTTTTCTTCAGCGAGGCAGCGCAGGGTCAACATAATTTACGTAGTGCAGAAAATCTTAGATTAAAAATACCAGCTCACTCTACTGAATTTTACTCCCAATCCTTTACAGTTAAGGCCGTATGTCTTTGGAACTCACTACCACTGCCAATCCGGTGTGCTCAAACGCTAGCCAGCTTTAAATCTCAAGTGAAGACACATTTCTTATCTTCATAGATGATCGGGTTTTTCAATTTTCGTGTTTACAAGATATATGTATGTATATTTATTTATATCTTTTAAATTTATTTATGTATTTTATATTTATTTATGTTGTTATCATGTTTATAACTTCAATCTGTAATTTATCTTAAAATATTTCTTGTTTATTTTTCTTTTAATCTCACTGTCTTTACTTTTGCACCTAACCTATTTTTGTTTTCATATCTCCTGCTCATTTTGGTTGCCTGGAAGAGATTGCAGAAGCGATAAGGCCGCCTATTGTGCAAAAATTGTCAATTTTATTACTATTATTTGTATTGTTTTTGGTACAATAAAGAGTTTACTACTTTGTTTAGTTGTTTTCAGTTTGGTTAGGACATTGCAGGCATTAATCACCTGATTATCTGATAATAAAGATGATTCCGTGCTTCGGAAGGCCCGTTAAGCCCTTGGTCCCGGCTGCCATCTAGTAGTCGTTAAAGGAACCACGTCATAGGCCGAGAGGCGGTTCCGAAGAACTCTGCACACCCGTGCATGGTGGATTGAACATGACACCTACTCGAATTGATGATGATGACCAATACGGTTGATATTCCAGATCACGAAACTTGGCGCTTATCTTTGGCAAACACTTTTTATTGAACCTAATGATGTCCCACTGCAGGGCAAAGGCCTCCCTTTCACCAACTATTTCGATCGAGTGCTACTGAAGTCCAGTCTTTCCGATAGGATTGCAGCTCGTCTTCCCATCTCTTTTTGGGCCTTCCACGCTTTAGTTTACGATTGCTCTGCAGTAGGGCAGTAAAAGCTAGAAATATAATAATCTTGTGCCACATTTTTTTTTAAAGTAACCAGTGAGTAGTGAATGAACATTAACCGTACAATTGTACAAGCCGACGTGATCTTCCGCTGGAGATACATAGTCTATTCCTCGTATGTTCAGTTCAAATTATCTTTAGCAGTTATTCTTCAATGTGTGCTGTTAAGTTAGCATGTTGATCTGTAATATTTTTGCGTGGTGGTATAACGCCTCATTAACTGCCGCCGCGCCGGGCGCCTTACCACACAGGCAACGCCTATCACACAGGCAACGCCCAAAGCCGAGGTCCGTCCCTCCTGGGGGCCCTTTGGTGATGTTGTCTATAAAGGTTGAGGGCACTCTGCCCTCGCCTCAAACGCCCGGTGAAGTAGCGAAAGCTCACTTGGAGCTAGCTACATAGTCATTTTCAAAAAAAAAAAAGGGCGCCTTACTGCCTAACTAAGTAAGTATACTTTTTGATAATGAGCTTGAACTTTACATCATAGGACGTGAGTATAGGAAGGATAAGGATGTCTATTCTAAAAATATCTTCATGTATTGTGGTCTGTTTACTTTTGTGATTTTTCGTTTCAGTCGAGGGCCCTAACAATAATGTTAAAAAAGTTTGATGAACCAATTAAAGAATTTATTGAAAGGATCCATCTTTTCAACCACAGGAACAAATCAGAGCATGCTCAAAAGGTACATATTGCATTTTTAATATCAGCTTTCGGTCACGTGCTTATTTTCATTTAACGGCAAGACAAAGAGATGGATCGCAGGATCGAAAACATCGGGAAAAGCTTCTAGTGAATTTGGGAACAATAAGACAATATTATAAAATAGTGTAGCATCATATCAGCCGCAAGAATTCCACTGCTGGACATAGGCCTCCCCCAAGGATTTCCAATACGACCGGTTGGAAGCGGCCTGCATCCAGCGTCTTCCTGCGACCTTCGTCAGGTCATCCGACCATCTGGTTGGTGGATGTCCGACGCTGTGCTTGCCGATACATGGCCGCCATTCGAGAACCCTTCTGTGATGAAATAGTGTATGCAATATGTGAATTTAGAATACCTGGAAGTAGTAATGTTGAAATTTCCTAATTGCTTTTCTAAGAATGGTGGAACGCAGTCCCCAAAGAAAGGGGCACCTAGGAGAAGCAAAGAATGTTACATAATAAAAAAAAAATTGGAAAACTTTTAAAAAACGTGTAAACTAACTTCCAAATACCGGTCGTAAAATTAAATTAAATACAATGAATTAAAAAGAGAACACCTTCCGGTGAGATTCGAACTCTAGACGCTCAAGCTGATCAGATTTCTTAATAAACAACTGGACTTATCATCTTCTGACAATGCTGGTGAAAATATCCGTGTATTGTATGTCATAACATAACAAATAATAGAATTCCTTTGTGATTTCGTTGTCACTACAAACATGGTCGTAAGAGCCGAAAAAAAAGAAAAGGCGCTTAGGGTCTTTGTGGCAACTCTGCCGTTTTCTAAAATTTCGAAAAACTGACTCGATTACTGATTTTTATATGTTTTTCGAGCCTGCTTCTAAAATTTTACGGGAATCGATTGAGAAAAGCGACCTGTAGAAGAGAACACGGACATACCAAAGCATTTACCAAGCTGAAACGTGTACCTCGCTTGCTTCGCTTGCTCGTTCAATGAAATGGAAATTAAGACAACTGTTTAAAAAAACCGGCCAAGTGCGAGTCGGACTCACGCACGAAAAGATCCGTACCGTTATCTATAAAAACGGCAAAAAAATCATGTCTGTCCCCCCTTTAATATTAATTTTATTTTTATTTATTTATTTGTAAAGTGAATATATAACCTAATATTCTGTGAATATTTCAAGCGTCTACCTGTTGCCGTTATCAATATTGAGCAAAAACAACAAAAAAAAAAACACGTTTGTAGTATGGGAGCCCCCTTAAATATTTATTTTATTCAATTTTTCTGTATTTTTAGTTATAGCGGAAACAGAAATACATCATCTGTGAAAATTTCAACTGTCTAGCTATCACGGTTCATGAGATTCAACCCGGCAACAGACGGACAGACAGACAGACAGACGGACAGAGGAGCGAAATTAATAGGGCCCTGTTTTTACCCTTTCGGTACGGAACCCTAAAAAGAACTTTCTTTCAGATTCATCTGTTTATTCACAAGATATCTCACTTTTTCACCGTGTACTCCATCGGGCTCGCAGTGTTTGTGTGGATGTTCTACAACCTGACTCCATTGTACAATAACGTTTCCAAAGGCGGTTACAGTCTACCACTGCCGACGAACTTTACTTACGAACACACAGTGTACTACGAACTGCCATTTGACTACATACATGATTTTAAAGGATTCTTATTTATATCCAGTTACAACTGGTTTGTAACAGCCCTATGCGGACTGTTGTTCTGTCATGGTGACTTGCTGCTTGCCGTCATCGTGTTCCATTTATGGGGACATTTGAAAATACTACTTCATGACCTCGAGCATTTTCCACGGCCTGCAAACGAGCCCCAATCGTCATCAGGAAAAGTGTCAGCTGTATTCTACACAAAAGATGAAATGCAAGACGTAGAGCGAAGATTAAAGAGTATTTTAGCTTACCACAATTTTATTCTAAGGTATTTTTTTTTTTTAATCTAATTATTTTTTCGAGGCTTCAGTACACTTGGTGTGACTATGCCAGCCTCATGGGGGACCTCTAATATAAAATTTATCTACTTTTCATTATAAACCTCCATAAGAGGTATACTGATTGTGCTGACTGTGACAATGGACTGCTTAACGCTACGTTCAGCATTCCATTCTCATTAGGTACCCCAGCCAAGAATCTGTCCCGCAGGGCAGTGTACTGACCACATTCCAACAAGACGTGTAACAAGTCTTCCTCCTTTTGACAAAAAATACATAGGTCTGATTGGGTCACACGCATCAATAACAGACCTCACCTTGAATGCAGAGACTAGAAGTTCCCTAGAGAGACTAGCACAGTCAAACCAAGGCACCAGACAAGGTGAGTTTTGCATTGTCCTGTACCAAACACCTTTTGACTCCGACGTAGTAAGGTAAGTTAATGGATCGCTCAAAGATTCAAAGATTCAAAGATTTATTCAGAAAATAGGCCTTTTCAGGCACTTTTTCACGTCAATTCACATTTAAAATTAAATAATACTTATTATATTATATTCAAATTATTAATTATTGTTTAAAAGCTACAAACTACTAGCGTTTCGGAACCGACCACTGCAGAGAAGAAGACGCCGAAAGAAACTCTTCAACAGTATTGGTCGCCTACTTGCCTGAAGGGCTTTGTATGATATTTAATATTTTTCTTTTCTTTTTTTTTGATGTCATGTTAAATACAATTTTAATTAACATATTTTTGTGGAACACGTTATGTTAGCGATCGAGCGTGCAACAACAACAGATATGATAAAAGTGTCAAAGAGGCCGAGCAGACCTGTCCCCCCTGGCAGCACCCGTTCACGAGTTGAGCTGTTTTATTGTTTCATATTTCCACATGGTCTTGCCATTGCATAACAATACCTACTTCGCAAGAAGCTTCCACAAAACATTTGCATATATGTCATGGTGCAATAACCTAAATCTTCTTCTAATATATAAAATTCTCGTGTCACAGTTTTCGTTGCCATACTCTTTCGAAACGGCTTGACCGATTTTGATGAAATTTTTTGTGCTTATCCGGTATCTATGAGAATCGGCCAACATCTATTTTTCATCCCCCTAAATGTGAGGGGTAGTCCACCCTAAATTTAATTTTTTATTTTTTAGACATTATTTATATGGCAAAACAACATTTGCCGGGTCAGCTAGTAAATATATAGGGACGTATCACACAAATTGAGCCAGCCCCACAGTGAGTTGTGAACTTGTGTCGTAGGATACTAAATCAACAATACTATTTAACGATACGATCTAAAAAAAGTCACGTTTCTTGTATGGAGCCCTCTTAAATATTTTATTTTGGTTTTTAGTATTTGTTGTTACAACGGCACCAGATATACATCATCTGTGAAAATTTCAACTGTCTTACTATCACGGTTCATGAGACACAGCCTGGTGGCAGACGTACAGCCGAACAAACAGACACACAGATAGACGGACAGTGGAGCCATATTAATAGGGTCCCGTTTATACCCTTTGGGTACGAAACCCTAAAAATACGTTTATTCATAATGAAGTAACATCGAATGCCCGAGAATTGTTTTCTAATTTTATTGTTTCTTTAACAGATTTAGTGACGTCATTTCAGATACGTTCGGGCCAACCATTGCGATATATTATGCATTTCATCAAATCAGTGGATGTTTATTGCTGCTTGAATGTTCTACACTGGTAAGGAATAAATAATTAATTGAATATAAATTTTATTTAATCAAGTAGCAAAGATTAAATCACTTAAACGGTTTGATCGCGTTTATTACTATATGTATGTGTTATAATACATAATAATGTGTAACAATCGCGAAAACATATTCTGCATACTCTTAATAAATTAAGAAATAAAATGTGGTGAAAAAATTTCATGCGGGCGGGACTTCGGCACCGAGATTGAATCGTGCGGTAGCTCAGATGACAAAGCGTAGGTCGTACATAGACCTAGATCGCCGGTTCAAGTCCCGCCCGCATGAAATTTTTTCACTATATTTTATTTCTTCATTTATTAAGAGTTTATCAAAATAGCATTATGAATGCAAAATAAAATACTTATATAAATACATTTTCTGCATTTCAGTTCGATGACTACAAATTCGGAATTTACATAATCGCCATTTAAAAATTAGACATTTTTAATATCTTAACTCCAAAAAGAGGTTCTGAGTTTAATAAGAATAGGCTAGTTTCCTAAAAAAATATAATTAGTCCGTCAGTTAGATATTCAAAAAATATTGGACACGTATTTTTTCTTTTGTCGGTTAAACAAATAATGATAAAGATATAGCCCTTTGAAGTTCCGTGTGACGTCATAGTTTGCTACAATTTTTAGCAAACTTTGACGGCACGAGCCCCCACTCCTGAACTTTGACGCGCTTTATCTTTATTATTTATGTTTACTTGACAAAAGAAAAAATACGTGTCCAATATTTTTTGATTATCTAACTGACGGACTAATTGTTATGTTATTATTACGACCCAGGAAACTAGCCTATTGTTATATTCAGACTCTCTCACTCACCGAACGAAGCGTAAAAGCAGTAAAGCTTCTACTCAAACGTCTATTTTCTGTGAGGGTGGTACTTCCACATTTTCCTTCCGCTTTTTTTTACAATGTCAAGGTCGATCTATGACTTTTAAACGTAATATAGGATTAACTCTTTCCTAAATATTTAGCTAGATAATCATTTATATTTTAAACGTTAATGTTAAAAGTATCATTTCGCATTAAACCACAGTATTCCCACCATAATTTTAAGCTACATCTATACTGTGTTTTGTGCCAAGTGCAAAGGAAATAACATCAAAAGGTGGATTGGTCAGCTTGACGCTTGGCAAAAGCAGATGACACTCACCGCCAGGGAAAGCCCGTACAGCGATTGTACCTCCCTAAAGTTAGAAAATACTAAGGGCTGGTGGTAACTAAGGTTACACTAAGATTCCTGTGGATCGATCGGGAATGATCTATTTAAAAACATTCAAAATTATAGAAATTGGAAACAACGCATAGAAATGAAAGTATCCCAATTTATAGTAAATAAATCTCTGAAGACGAGGATCAGGATAATATATTATAAGCCGTCATCAATTGGACAAACAGAATATAAGACAATGAATCCAGTCAATAAAATAATACCATTCTGCTTAGTCCTCATTTGAAATGTCAAGTGATGATGATGATGATGATAGCAGGCCATATCTTTTTTACAAAATAAAATACTCACAGTTACTTTTCGCAACTAATTCATGTGTCCGTTCATTCAAATTTTGTTTCAGGAAACGGAGGCTTTGATAAGATACGGTCCTTTAACCATAGGCCTCCTTGAACTATTGATACAAATATCAATAATATTCGAATTACTTAATACAATGGTATGTATGTGTTTTGTCCTCGTCAGCATCACTACACGCTGGCGTCGCTCAATATCAAACATAGTGCTAGTACAAACATAGGCTTCAAGCCATTTCATTATGCTTTCTTCATCTTAAATTTCATGATAAGATAATCGTTATATGTACAGTTATTGCAAGACCACGTTTTCTTCACTTTGGCGAGCTCTGTGGCGCAGTGATTAACACGCTAGCCTGTAACACAAGGGGGCCCGGGTTCAATCCCCGGTCAGGTCAAAATGGAAAATGATCATTTTCAGATTGACCTGGGTCTTGGATGTTTATCTATATGTGTATTTGTTATAAAATATTGTATCGTTAAGTTAGTATATCATAACACAAGTCACACAGATTGAGCTAGCCCCAAAGTAAGTGACTTTGGGGCTAGCTCAATCTGTGTGATTTGTCCGTATATATTTATTACTAGCTGTTGCCCGCGGCTCCGCCCGCGTTTGTGTCGATCCCTCGAGAACAGTAGAATTTCCCGGAATCAAACATACCCTATGTCCTTCACCGGGCCTCACACCTCCATACCAAATTTAGCATAAAAAACGACAGACTGAGTTACTTTCGCATTTACTATATTAGTATTAGTATGGAAGTATGGATATTATTTATACTTCTAAGTCCAGAAATGAGAAAATTTCCATAAAACCTTTAACCTCTCATTTTACCCCTTTAGGAGTGAATTCAGTCCATTTCACCCATATATATCTTTTTTAATTGTAATCGAGAACTTACATACCTATTTATTTTCATACTTCATAGTCCAGAAATTAGAAAATTTCCAAACCAACTTACTACACAGATCTTTTTCAATTGTAATCGTGAATTTATTTACCTATTTTCATACTTCTAAGTCTAGAAATGAGTGAATTCCTATACAAACTTTACCCTATTTTACCCCTACAGGGGAAAATATCGTCCATTTTACCTACACAGATATTTTTTATTGTAACCTAGAACTTATATACTTATTTTTATACGTCTAAGTCCAGAAATGAGAAAATTTCCATATCAGTTTATACCACCCATCCACCCCCATTTTACCCCTTAAGGGGGGAATTTAGCAAATTTCATCTACCTACACACATCTTTTTTAATTTGAATCTAGAACTTATATACCTACTTTCATACTTCTAAGTCCAGAAATGAGAAAATTCCATATAAATTTTACCCCTTTAGAAGTTAAATTTCTTAAAAATCCTTTCTTAGCGCTCACTCACATCATTAAAAGAACCCCTGTACCAAATTTCAAGGTTCTAGGCGCAGCAGTTTACGTTGGTTTGCCGTTTGCCCGCGGCTACGCCGCCGCCGTTAGTGTCCATCCCTCAGGAACAGTTTGGACTTAAAGGGGTGACTCAGGTCATCAATATGAACAACTTTTTCTATGGAAGCAATGCCGGGAACTCAAAAAAAAATTTCGTCATTTCCATACAAAAGAGTCCCGCCGCCCGGCCAGTTTGTATGGGAATGTCGAATTTTTTTTTGAGTTCCTACCATTGTTCCCGTAGGAAAAGTTGTTCATTTTGATGGTCTGATTCACTTCTTTAAGGGCTTAAAACGATAAAAAATTTACCGTGTATATTTGCAGGCAAACTAATGCCTTGAGTTCATTCAAATGACGATAACTTTTTTTTTAATGAACCGATTTTGACAAAACAAACTTTAAATGTTTTGCTGAGTTAAAACAAAGCAATTGGTGAAAGTTTGAAGTAAATCGGTTCAGTATTTTCGGAGATAATCGTGATCATACATACAGACAGACAGACAGACAGACAGACAGACAGACAGACAGACAGAAAGACAAGAAATTCGAAAAAAATTTTTTTGCTTTCTATTATTCTTTTTAAGTGTCCCTCTATCCATTTCAGTCAAAAATTCTAAATGTACAGACAAAATATTTTTACTGTTTTATTATATGTATAGATTATTAATATTTGAACGCATTCACTAGATGTCGCTACTGCCGAGATTTGAGGGGTTAGAATGTGACAAATCATTACGAGGATATTACGAGGAGCTAGACAGTCTAGTGGGTATGTTAAGCAACCCCGGGCGCGGTCACCACTGGGATGGCTGAACGCAAGTGACATAAAAATATCTCGGGCTCTTCCGTACTTCGAAAGGCACGTTAAGGCGTTAGTCTTGGCTGGCGTCATTGATGGCAGTCTTCAAGCTATGTCAAATACCTTTCATCATCATCATCATTAGGTCTTTTTAGTCTCCACTGCAGGAGCATGACCCTCTATATCCTACCGGATATACCCGGCCAGAGCAGACAGAGGATTTGGCCTACACTCTCCTCGCTGCCCAGACGGGTTGGAGAGGTCTCATTGATGTATAAAAGCTTTGTTTAGCTTGTATTTCCTAAGTCGCCTCTTACGACCTCCATGAGAAGACTTGGAGTGGTCCTATTCTACTCTGCCGGAAACCTCACGGCCAAGTTAATCATAATTGTATTTATTTCTTTTTTTCTTATAAATAAATATTATATAGCAGCGAAAACATGATAAATATTTTTCCTCCACCAGACAGATCCTCTGATGAGAGCTGCTTACAGCATTCCCTGGGAGTGCATGGATACAAGGAACAGAAAGCTTGTGATCTTATTATTGAGGCGGACTCAACAACCCCTGGGGCTGAAGGCATTAGGGGTGGTGGAGGTCGGCTGTACGACCATGGTGGGGGTAATTATATGATTTATTCTGTAAAATACTCAATACTAACTTTCATTCGCAGCTCCACCCGTGTCTATGTCGATCCCTCGGGAACAGTAATGTACCCCTTGTCCTCCGTAACGTCATCGGGTATGCAAAATTTCATGACGATCACTTCAGTAAAGGCCGTGAAGGCGTAACAAACAAACACACTCACTTTCGCATTTATAATATTAGTTAAGATTAGGATTGGGATAATTGTATGTCCCCCTGAAGTGTCAACTCAACGGGTCCCGTAGGGAGTCATATTTCCGTTTCTTATTATTTTGCATAAAATGTTATGTCATAAGTTATTTATTTTATTTATTTAAACTTTATTGCACAAAAAAAAAGTACAAACAGGTGGACTTAATACCATAAGGCATTCTCTGCCAGTCAAACCATGAGACCAATCCGAGATAAATAATGGGTGGTGCGATGAAGTGTTGATAGATAATTTAAATAGTAAATATTTATATAAATAAAAACATATACTTACAAAACATATAAATTGACATACATAACGATAAACATACATAAATACACAATACATAATAACACATACAAAAAAATATTACTAACTACATAATATATAAAATATAAGTTATACGGATGATTATAGAGAAGCAAAAGACTTATCAAGAAAATATTTGTGCACTGCCTCCTTAAACGCAAATCTGTTGGGAGCCCTTCTGGTGGATTCTGGAACAGCATTCCACAATCTTATAGCCTGCAACTGAAACGAGTTGGACATAAAACTAGTGCGGTGAGAAGGAGTAGCAAGATTGAGGCTATTAGAAGAGCGGAGAGAACGAGAGTGCGTAGAACTGAGAAGACAGAATTTTGATTTAAGATAATCGGGTGAAAAAGGGTCATGAAGTATGGAATAGAGCATAGTTAAATCCTAGCTTTACGAATAAGAGGAACTGGAAGCCAACCAAGTTGGAAGCGAAAAGAGGAAATGTGATCATGTCTACGAAGACCCAAAATGAAACGTAGGCAATTATTAGCAAGTCTGTCTAGTTTAAGTAAGAGCGTTTGGTTTAGATCGCAGTAACAGACGTCTGCATATTGGGAAAATTAGGGACTGAATAAGTAAATTTTTTGTATTAATACGAAGAATTTTTTTGAGTCTGTATAAGGAGCGCAACGTGCCAGTAACTTTACGACTTACCTCTGTAATTTGAGTAGTCCAACTGAAGGAGGAGTCAATGTGCAGGCCAAGATCTTTTACACTGGTGCAATAAGGAATAATAAGTTAATAACATCATTATAGCGAACTATAGCCACAGTATCGAAATTAATATCACACAATCGTCTTGAACTCCCTAATCGTCTAGATCACTATTCAATGAAGCTACAGCAAAATCAAGCTCGCTAATATTGCAAGATTGATAAAGCTGCAGATCATCTGCATACAGATGGTGAGATGTGGTAAGAAGATTAGTGAGAGAGTCTATGAAAATTGAAAAAAGAACGGGATACAGAATTCCACCTTGAGAAACGCCAGAGGATAAGTCACGCCAATTAGACAAGTTCTGATCCACATCTGAGTTATCATGGCATATTTTTACTTATCCTAATAATAGTTACGCACAATATTAATTTGGCATAACTTTTTAGGCACAATTTTTTTAAGCATAACTACTATAACCATAATAATAGTTAAACATACTTACGCATAATTGTATTTAAGCATAGTATTTATGGGCAATTAAATATATAATTATATATAAATAAAAATAAAATTTTTACACATAATAATTATACGCCGCTTAATTAACCTCTGCTAAAACATTATAACATAATTTTACACATTTATGATTCGTTTTCTGATGGGGTCGCAGTCCTAACCCAACCTAACCTACTTTTCTGGTTGCAAGTCGTTCCTGACGGAGTCCGCAATTCAAACATAACCTAACCTATTTTTCTAGTAGCAAGTCATTTCTGGCGGGGTCGCAGTTCTAACCCAATCTAACTTGCTACTTTGCTGAAAGCAATTTTACGGTAGCAATTATAACTTGATATATTTTATATATAATTTTAAAAGAAAAAGTACCATGGAAAAATACACATACTGGATCTCGAACTCCATTATGCCTTTTAATCTTTATGCCTAATAACTATTAGACGAATAAACAATATGCCTTACAACATTATGTCGATCAAAATTAAGGCAAAAAAAATTATTGTTTTCAAAATTATATTCATCATCATCATCATTTCGTGTAGGTGACACGGTCAATCGACCATGCACACCCTGGTGTCAGAGTTCTTCGGAATCGCCTTTCGGCCTCTGACGTGGTTCCTTTAACGACTACCAGAACGACTATATTACAACACGTTGTGATAAACTTACACGTTGTCATAGTACACTTCGGCACTTTCAGACATATACATATATGCATACATATAGTATCACGTCTTTTACCCTTACGGGGTAGACAGAGCCTAGGACTATAAGACCTTATGGCCACATTTACCACTTTCAGACAATTTTACTTCAAAGGTATGAATGAAAACGTTGATGACAAATTACTAAATTACTTTCACAAATATATATTTTTTTTCTTTTCTTTCATAAATAATGTTAATTAATGTGTGTGTAAAAATAATGTTTTCCTTCAGATAAAATCATGACCTTGAAAACTTTAGCTTACTTATACTAATGATTATCTGATACATGTTCATCAATAGTGTAATTACATTGTTAAATTAATATTTTTTGCAATTAATGTTTGAATTGAGTACAATTTATGCTTTCAATAGTCTGATTGTTATATACTGTCATATGTTACCAAGTAACAATAATATTGAGGAAGCACCCGCATTACACTCCTTATCCTTACTATACTATACTTACTATATACTATTATACTATTACTATAATTACTTTACTATATTACTATTACTTATTACTATATTTACTATATATATCCTTACTAATATTATAAAAGCGAAAGTGAGTTTGTTTGTTTGTTACGCTTTCACGCCGTAACTACTGAACCGATCATCATAAAATTTTGCATACAAGTTCTCTGGAGTACGGAGAAGGACATAGGCTACCTTTTATCCGGGGAAAAAGTACTATTCCCGAGGGATCGACATTAACGCGGGCGGAGCCGCGTGCGAAAGCTAGTATTCTATAATTTTAAAACTTATTCAGATTTTCTTTTCCGTATATAATATTCCATACCATATAATATTTCGTATACATATACAAGCAAGCTTCCAAGATACGCAAAAAATGCAAGGATAAAATTATGGTTTTTGAACACTATTACCTCCCTCTTTGAGTTTTTTTTAAGATCTATACAAAAGTTGAGTTTGGCTTGTTACAGATTTTGAAAACTACTCTATCATATTTCATGATGCTGCGGACTGTCGCTGCG
Source organism: Elegia similella (assembly GCA_947532085.1). Lineage (NCBI taxonomy): Eukaryota > Metazoa > Arthropoda > Insecta > Lepidoptera > Pyralidae > Elegia > Elegia similella. The sequence continues at coordinate 1,522,120 of OX383931.1, forward strand.
AATGAGTGACTTCTCCACATCTCTCGGCTCCGCAACGTGCAACCGCTGTTAATTTTCTTAAAACGCACTTTATTAGCTTATTTAAAGAGCCAAGCAACTCAGTAACGAACCGTGTCTAGTCGGAACATCATTCATCATCATCATTTCTGCCGTAAGCAGTCCACTGCTGGACACAGGCCTTTCCCAAGTATTCATTCTATGAAAGCCTTACAGATATTGCTATACACGATACTCACCATGCTTGGCAGGCGGGTTGGCGAGTGCAGTTTCTTTAGCTTCTTATGCTTTCGACGCTGCTGTCCATCGGGAGCATTTTTAAGCTGGGGAAAAATAGGAATTTGTTGAATCTGGGAAGGGAATGAAGGAATTGGGATACTCACTCGGATGAATAGGGGAAAAACAAGTAGAAGCTCGGGAGGCCTTGCGCGCCCCCCGGACAGGCAGTTAGGCAGTTAGCGTACAGAACAAAAAACACATTAGAAGTATTACCACGCGTGATTTCTATGAAAACCAGCGTCCTCATTTCAAGCATACTGCTAACGCAGCACAATTGAGTAGAAACTCCTCCTTTAGTCAAAGTTTCACTAGGACTTCTCACGTTATAATTAGCACACGTCGGCATTTTTCGATTTCTTTTTCACGTCAATCTTACTTTTGCTGCTTTGACGATCGCGGGACAAACTACTTGTTTGGTGATTGAAGTAAGCAGATCGTCCGCAGTGTCGGCGCACGTGCCTCGCCCCGTTGCCATTTCTAATGTGTTTGTTGTTCTGTGGTTGCAGACGACAACCCTGACCATGAGTCATGAGTCGGAATCGAAACACAAAAATGATAGGCCAGGCGGCGTGGCGGTACAAAAGCGGATGGTCTAAATGCATTGGCTACTTTGATATTTTCATGTTTAAAGAATAGTCAAGGGTTTTTCGAAAAAAAAACATTATGGCTGCCTTATCTGTAATGCAACTATAATCAAAAGTTTCAAGGTTAATTTTAATGTATTTGGTGAATAATGCTGTTTACCGAGTGAATTAGACGTGATTTGGAGGCAACTTTGAAATTTTTTTTTATCGCGAAAATTTAACGCAATCGTGTTTTTGAGTCAGATAGTTACCATAGTCCTGAACTTTGCTGCATTTTTATTTCAACTTGAGTATTTCATTATTACTGATATTACAGACTGAGAATCACGCAAAGCAGTGTGAGGTAGTACGGGCCCTTAAGTTACTGAATTACTGGCTACTTAATATAATTATGACTTTTCACAACACTTGTTTAAACATACATTAATAAATAAATAAAATAAATATATAGGGACAAATTACACAGATTGAGCTAGCCCCAAAGTATGTTTTATATGTGTTATGGGATACTACATCAACGATACTATATTTTATAACAAATACATATATAGATAAACATCCAAGACCCAGGCTAATCTAAAAAAGACCATTTTCCATCTTGACCTGACAGGGGATCGAACCCGGGCACCCTCGTGTCGCAGGCTGGCGTGTTGACCAGCTCGCCATTGACACGGTGACTAACACGTTCCCGTCCCGGCTACGGTCCGGTCAACAGGGACGGCACCGTTTGTCGACATGTGTGTAGGCCTTTATATTTATCATTTGCACAATGTCTGCACCATTAATGGCTCTTTATAATAAAACATTAAACGTTTATTAAACCCTCTAAATTGTGCATTATTTATTTGTAAAATACTTTACACACGTCTGGCCTTGTATTAAATGTTGTTGAGAGTGGAAGTGGCCAACACTGGTGTCAGATTTGTCAAGCTGCCTAAAGACATCTGTCATAGCTTAACGACTGTTGATCAATGATAACAGCCAAGACCAACGGCTTAACGAGCCTTCCTAAGCCTCCTCCGTGATTAGGAAGGCTCGTTAAGCCGTTGGTCTTCCTAAGCCTCCTCCGTGCTTAGGAAGGCTCTTTAAGCCGTGGGTCTTTCTAAGCCTCCTTCGTGCTTAGGAAGCTGTTTGTCTTGGCTGACTTCATTCATTAGCAGTCGTTAAGCTGTCAGATGCCTTTAGGCAGCTTGACTCGAAATATTTCTATGCTTCTTGCGATCACCCATCCAAGTGGAGACCGCGCCAGGGGTTGCTTAATATGGTTGCTTATGCTCAAGCCCACTGAGCTCGGGCCCCTTAATATATGTGATAATAAAATGTAAGACAAACAGATGTAATACATATAGTATCACAAATCGATGAAAGTTAAAGCAATTTAAATAAGAGCCGAAAGCTCGACGCGACTGTTGAGCTTTTGATGTTGCTTTCAATTCAAAAGCTTGGCTGTTGTTAATCGAGCACTCTACGTCCGAGTTTTCACCGACCGTTTTATACAGGTTGATTCAAAAAAATCCTGGTAATATTTTCATGTCAGAATTAGAACCCGTTATAGAATAAAACCGGCCAAGTGCGAGCCGGATTAGCGCACGAAGGGTTCCGTACCATCCTTACTATATACTATCCTATACTATTCTTACTATACTATATACTATACTATACTTACTATACTATATACTTACTATACTTACTTTACTATAATAATAATATTGCAATAACCCAGCATAAGTCCACCCAAATCTCAATCCCATAAACCCATTAATTTCCTTCTTAAAATGCAATAGTTCCTCCTCCGGCCAAGACCTGTTCAAGGGCATATCACACATTGGTATTTCTAGGAACGGGTTCTGGCTGGAGACCAACATTACATCAACTTCTCCAAAGAGCCTCTACGTGTTGGATCCATATCCCCACGCAAGCCTCTAAAAAAAACCGGGGTAACACCCGTGAAATAAGAGAGATACAAATAATACTAGTATACTACTACTAATACTAATATACTAATACTAAAATACTAATACTAATATACTATATACTAATAATATAATAAATGCGAAAGTGAGTTTGTTTGTTTGTTTGTTTGATTGATTGTTTGTTTGTTTGTTTGTTTGTTTGTTTGTTTGTTTGTTTGTTTGTTTGTTTGTTTGTTTGTTTGTTACGCTTTCACGCCGTAACTACTAAACCGATCATCATGAAATGTTGCATACAAGTTCTATGAGTAAGGAGAAGGACATAGGCTACCTTTTATCCCAGGCAAAAGTACTATTCTCGAGGGATCGACATTGACGCGGGCGGAGCCGCGGGCGAAAGCTAGTTATCTATGAACGGCAAAATTTATAATGTCTGTTGTATGGGAGACATCATTTAATATTAAATTTATTTTTATTTAATTATTTATTTTTAAAGTGAATATATAACTAAATATCTTGTGAATATTTCAAGTATCTACCTGTTGCCGTTATCAATATCGAGCAAAAACGAGCAAAACAATCACGTTTGTTGTACGGGAGCCCCATTAAATATTTATTTTATTCTACTTTTTAGTATTTGTTGTTATAGCGGCAACAGAAATACATCATCTGTTCCCAACTGTCTTCATCTGTGAAAATTTCAGCTGTCTTACTATCACGGATCATGAGATACAACCTGGTGACAGACGGACAGACAGACAGACGGACAACGGAGCGATATTAATAGGGTCCCGTTTTTACCCTTTGGGTACGGAACCCTAAAAACCGCAAGAAAGGGATTTATCCCTTTCTTGCGGTTTTACCTCATAGAAATAGGTCCATTTTAATGTACCTATTTCTATGAGGTCTAATTTCGACTTGATAACGTCTTATAAATCGATAAACGCCGGCTGCACTCGCAAAAAAGTGTCACATTCCGTGTGCAAGCAAGAGCGCGAAACAAGCGATAGAGAAGTACGATCGGCCTAAGCATCTTACTTCGGTAAATCGAATTTACTGACAACCATTTCATTTTCCTTGTATCTTTTAGTTGTACGACTAGCTCCGTGGCGCAGCGGTCAACACGCCTGCCTGCGACACGGAGTGACCGGGTTCAATCCCCGGCCAGGTCAAGATGGAAAATTATCTTTTTCAGATTGGCCTGGGTCTTGTATGTGTATCTATATAAGTATTTGTTATAAAATATAGTATCGTTGAGTTAGTATCCCATAACACGTCTCGAACTTACTTTGGGGCTAGCTCAATCTGTGTGATTCGTCCGTATATATTTATATTTATATATTTATTTATTTCGGACTACATTAAAAAGGTGCCAGGGTTTTCAGAATCACTGTAATATACATGTATACATACATACATAGTATCACGTCTTTTTCCCTTGCGGGGTAGACAGAGCCTAGGTATATAAGACCTGAAGGCCACGTTTAGCATGTTGGTTGGGTTGGGTATTAAGTGGAAAACGCAATCAAAATAGTGATGGGTTGCTAGACTATTAACAAGATTACTCAGATTTTACCCATTCCCTCGATCGGCTTTTACGATCTGCGCGGGAAGAGAAGCAGCTGGTACATTCTACGTTTTTTTTTTTCTCCCAGACCAGCGTGGAAGCGGTACATACATGTATAGACTTATTTTTAGTAAACTAGTGGTCAGTGGTCGAAATTCGACTATATTATTATTTGCACTCCTTTTCTATAGCAACTATAAGTGTGCGAAATTTCATACTCCTCCGTCCGCGTTATTTTCATAAAAAGGGGTACGAAGTTTTTGCTTCACAAATTAATATCCTTACTATATAATATTATAAATGCGAAAGTGAGTTTGTTTGTTTGATTGTTTGTTTGTAACGCTTTCACGCCGTAACTACTGAACCGATCACCATGTAATTTTGCATAGAAGTTCTCTGGAGTACGGAGAAGGACATAGACTTTTATCCTTTATCTCGGGATAAAGTACTATTCCCGAGGGATCGACATTGACGCGGGCGGAGCCGCGGGTGAAAGCTAGTATAATAATAATAAATAAATCGTTTATTTCGTTTAGATTATAATTTTAATTTAGATAATAATTTTCATAAAAAGGGAAACGAAGTTTTTGCTTCACAAATTAATATATAGATAACCTGTATATGGCATTTCTATTAATATAAAATCCAGTCATATATAATTAGAGCAATAAGTAGTTTTAAAGTTTTTGTTTATGACTTTTGTGCAAGTTTTGTAATAAAAAGATATTTTTCCCAAAAAAATCATATATTATCTATCAGTTATCAGAAATAGTTAGAACTTCCAGTAATTTAAACGAGAGCCGGAAACTTGCCGCAACTTGTTGAGCTTTTGATGTCGCTTTCAATTCGAACGCGGGATTGTAGCTTAAAAAAGCTTTTAGTTTTTGATCGATCACTCTGTCCGAGTTCTTGAGACAACTTGAGACTATAGCAATTTTGAAAAATTGTTAGTTACATGAGTTTCGAGGTGCATTTTGGAACAGTTGTTACTAAAGACTGACGTTTGCAACCATTCGATACTGGCTTGTTTTCCTATACGGTATTCATCATCATCATATCAGCCGCAAGAAGTCCACTGCTGGACATAGGCCTCCCCCAAGGATTTCCAATACGACCGGTTGGAAGCGGCCTGCATCCAGCGTCTTCCTGCGACCTTAGTCAGGTCATCCGCCCATCTGGTCGGTGGATGTCCGAAGCTGCGCTATTCGATACGTAAACGGTATTACGCAAAAAGCTGGCCAAGTGCGAATTAGATCCGCACTTGAAGGGTTTCGTACCAACATATACAAAACTTGTACAAAAATTCCCAAAAAAAATCGTGTTTCATCATCATCATCATCATCTCAGCCGCAGGAAGTCCACTGCCGGACATAGGCCTCCTACAAGGATTTCCAATATGACTGGTTGGAAGCGGCCTGCATCCAGCGTCTTCCTGCGACCTTGGTCGTTGTTGTTTGTTTTTACTTTAAAATAATAAAAAAAACTGTTTAATACTGAAAAAGAACGTTTGCATAACGTGTGACTTATAAATATCTTCCAGTCAACAAAGTGTTTGAAAGGATATACGAAAGGCATAACGAGCATAGTATCAAGTGTTCTTGTTTCCTAAAATTTTGCGAAAATTTAAAATCACTTCTTATAACCCTGTACTTTACAGAAAGTTATATTTTAAACTTCACATCGATTAAAGTTCATAAGAACTGTTTTCTTTTCCTTTTTATATACTACGAAGAAGGCAAACTGTTAAACTGAACTAGGGTTCATAGAAACTGCTCTCAAACTAAACGCTAATTTTATTTATAGGATGTTGTGAACAAAATGGCGTCCTCTCGAAAGGCTAACTTTGTCCGAACTCAGTTCGAACAAGTTTGGAATTCTCCGTAACGTGAGGGACTATTGAAATTGAAAGGGGCGGCTCACATTCATGTTTTCGATAGTGTACTTCAAGCTGCCTTAGAGCCTGGCCAATGGTAGGAAGCGCCGGCGCGTGCCGGCACGTGCAAAAATTCAAAAAACTCAAAAAGTTTATAATAATAATATTTCATTTATTTATTTCATGAAAACATACAATTTTGAACGTAATCTACTTACATTTGTATATAACTATAAAGTAATCAGTCAGTAATCACTTTACCTCACTGTTATTTAGATGAGTCCATCACACTAGTGTCTATGCATTTAAATTTAGATTTATTCAAACGTGCATTTAATTTAGTTAAAAAGTTGAAAACGAACAGGTGTCTAACAATCATATATTTTTAACTACCTACATTACCTTAATCCGAGATACAAAATATGCCGAGATTAGCGTAAACAAGTGTGACTCATGCGCCGTGCGACTGCGAGCATTCAATATAGGTCATTTTATATAGGTCATTTGGACACTTATTAATTGTCATATATTTTCAACTGAGAATTGTTGACGTCAGTAATTTACTTATGGCTAAGTTTAATGCCGTTTCCAAAGCGGAGTGCAGAAGAAGCGGCAAAAAACTGCACAGCGCATTTTCTCCAATCGACGTCAACTTACAATTTTAGTTTATCTTAAAAACTAGGTATGTGGACTGAGTATACATTGTATTCGTGCCGTTCAACAGTAACGGCGCCGGGTCGTAAAATAAAGTCATCCGTATTTCACCGAATGACGAGTTATTGGTAAGTACATTAAATTAGAAAAACTATGGAAGCGTAACTCTCAAACAACTAACGATTCCAATATCAGTCCCATTTACACAAACAAACTTAACACGAATCGCAACGAAAGACTTACGCACTCATAGACGAAGATAGTTTGCAATTGGCCGCGTCAAGGTCACGGGGCGGTGGCAACACATCTAATGAACGCTATAGTGTCAACATAGCGGAGGTAGGTAGACACCGCTCGCGACAGCAGTTCGCCTCGCTCGCTATGATAAGTTACTCCAGTGTCACTTTTCCGTCTTTCCTTTCGTTTTCTGCACCACTTTACTACACAAGAAGTATTTTTTTTTTCTTAATATTTAGCCGATGTTCACAAAAATGTGTCGTATATGCTTTTATCGACGCGTCCTTCCGTTACGGAGCGCGCGACAGATTAGTTCGCGAAAAGATATACTTTTTAAGCCCGCTTTCATCTACTTTGCGTGGTGTCAGTTTTTGAGCGCAATGCTGCTTCCATAGTTTTCTATTATTGAATAAGAAAACTCGTACAAAGGGTAAGTAGAAGAGTCTGAGTATTTTGCATATATTAAAAAATATATAAGAAATAAAAATATGACGTTCAAAAAGAGATACATGTATCCAATTTTGAATAAAAAATCTTTGACTTTGACTTTGACTTATGGCCACATTTAGCATGTTGGAGCGTGTAGATGGAAACCGGAATCAAAATAGTGATGGGTTGCTAGCCGCATCGCCTATTGACATGATTCTGCAGATGTTATCCCAATCCCTTGATCGGCTTTTACGATCTGCGCGGGAAGCGAAGGATCTGCATTCTATGTTTTTTCTTTTCTTCCAGACCAGCATGGAAGTCTCTTTTTCGTCAATGAATGCCTTTTGACCTTCTCTTTCTTCTCATGACTTCTATCTTCTCTTTCAAAATGGCTTTGCCAATGTCGTCGTGTCGTATAAGATACCCAAACATCCCTCCCTGCCTTATTAGTACAGTCAATGAAGGCAAAAATCAGCCCCAACCTCCGATTTCGTTGAACCTCCATAGATTTGGATAAAAATTTGGGATTGAGTATGTTTTACCCTCTACTTCAAAAGTGACATATGCTCGTATTGCGCTTTTTGCATTTTAGGGGTGAAATTCACCCCTATGGTTAAAATGGGAAAAATGAAGATTTAACCATTCCGACTTAAGTAATTGTGTTTAATTAGATAAAATACATGTGTTTTAATATTTATATGCATGATTTTAATTAATTTTTTAACCCTTTTAGCAACCACCCCTTAAACAGAAAATATTTTTTTGTATTTCTGAGTTCTAAAATCGCATATTAACATTACACAAACAGTTTGTTTATATGATATAATTCTTGGTAGATCGTGAAATTTCATCCCTTAAAAACTACCCCCATACTGCAGAATCAGTGTAAAAATTGGTTTCAAAAACTTTAACCTATTAAATAGTATTACTGAAGTGAAATCTTATTTTCTGAGAATTAAAATATTTATTTATTTATTGCATTATTTTTCACCCTTGAAAACTACGCCTTATCATAATAATAAAGGAATAATTTTATTTATCAGCTTTAATTAGAATCGTTTTTAATAGATAAGATAAATCTATACTATAATACTATATAGCTCAAGAGTTTGTTTGAACGCGCTAATCTCAGGAACTACTGGTTCAAATTGGAAAATTCTTTTTGTGTTGGATAGTCCATTTATTGAGGAAGGCTTTAAGCTATAAAACATCACGCTGCGAGTAATAGGAGCGAAGCATCAATAAAAAATGTTATGAAAATAGGGGGATATTATTCATCTATACTAATTCATCACAATAACAGAAATTGCCTCGGACGAAGTCGCGGGCAACAGCTAGCTTTTATTAATTTATTTCAAACTTTTCTTTCACTTTCTCTACCTTCAAAATACATTTTTTTATTATAATTACAACTGTTATATGCGACTCCGCAATTACAATTGTTATAATAGCGGAGTCGCTGGAGGGTCTGAGTGCCATGCTCAATGACCTCAATGAAGTTTCTCAACAAGTGGGCCTTAAAATGAACATGGACAAGACGAAAATAATGTCGTATGTCCATGTTGCGCCTTCTCCAGTGCGTGTTGGGAGCTCCATACTTGAAGCTGTTGACCAATATATCTATCTGGGTCAATTGATCCAGGTTGGAAGTTCCAGCTTCAAGGATGAGGTCTTTCGACGAATCCGACTCGGCTGGGCAGCGTTCGGGAAGCTCCGAAGTGTCTTCTCGTCCAAAATACCTCAGTGCCTCAAGTCGAAAGTATTCGACCAATGTGTCAATGCCAGTGATGACTTACGGGTCCGAAACGAGGTCGTTTACTATGGGCCTCATTAGAAAGCTCAAGGTCGCTCAAAGAGCTATGGAGAGGGCTATGCTCGGTGTTTCTCTGCGAGATCGAATCAGAAACGAGGAGATCCGTAGAAGAACAGAGGTCACCGACATAGCTCAGCGGATTAGCTCTTTGAAGTGGCAGTGGGCGGGGCACATAGCTCGAAGAACCGATGGGGCAGAAGGGTGCTCGAATGGCGACCACGTACCGGCAGGCGCAGCGTTGGACACCCGCTGACAAGGTGGTCGGACGACCTAACCAAGGTCGCAGGAAGACGCTGGATGCAGGCCGCTTCCAGCCGGTCATATTGGAGATCCTTGGGGGAGGCCTATGTCCAGCAGTGGACTTTTTGCGGCTGAGATGATGATGAAGATACTTTAAAAAGTGTTCAGAAATATATGGCATAAAATTTCCCGGTTTCCCGTTATTTAAGTTTAAATACTAAGATTGAAGTACTCGCCGAAAAAAAATATACAAAATTACCTTTTATCAATTTGAGTTAATATTAAAAGGTTTTTCAAAATAGGGATTTGTTTGTTTTTTTATTAGCTTCAATTTTATTAATTACACATTTTTTGTAAAAACTCATAGTTAGTATAAAAACATAGTTTTTGAGTTATTTATGAAAAACCGCTTTAAAACATGTATTTTTATGACGAAAAATCACAATCTTTGATCTTTAATAACTCAGAAAGTATTGATTTATTCCAAAACCTTTATATAATAAATTTTGCTTAGAATTTATCTCTTTATCGATACCTGGGGTAATTTTTATTAAAATAATTTTCACCCCGGAGAAGGGGTGGCATCCATCCCCAGGGCAAAAGCGCAAGTTGGCACTATGTCACTTTTGTTTCTTAAGGTATCCCCCACCTCCTCACCAATTTTCATGAAAATCGATGGAGATTCAACGAAAACAGAGGTGAAAACCTTCATTGACTGCACTATATATCTATCGAATTCAATTGCGATCTCTTCTTATTCAGAATTCAAATTCGGAATATTAACATTTACGAAATTGATTAACGAACGAATTTAAAATTCAAACCAATCACGAATGTTAATCTTAAATTAAGGGTCTGGGTCAAGTTCACGACTCTATAAAGATGTCGTGCTCATTGCCATGCCATTGCGGGAAATTGCCCCGCTGTTGCGGGCTATTTACTGAATTGGACTTCCCTAAATACCGCTTAACATGAAGGGTACAAAGTGTTCATATAAACAATTATATGGTAAAAGAGCTATATTGAAAGCTAAAATAAATTACTTCATGACAGACGATAAATGACATTTTTAACCCCTGACGCAAAAAGAGGGGTGTTATAAGTTTGACGTCGATGTCTGTGTGTGTGTCTGTCAGTAGCATCGTAACTCTCAAACGACTGGACCAATTTCGACGCGGTTTCTTTCATTTAAAAGCCAGTTTTCTTGCGGTAGTTCTTAGCTCCGTGGTTCTTAGCTATGTCCAGCAGTATAAGAGTATTCTCTTTTCCTTTTGAATAGCTCCGTGGCGCAGTGGTTAACACGCCAGCCTGCGACACGGGGTGCCCGGGTTCGATCCCCGGTCAGGTCGAGATGGAAAATGATCTTTTTCAGATTGGCTTTGGTCTTGGATGTTTACCTATATACCTATGTATTTGTTATAAAATATAGTATCGTTGAGTTAGTATCCCATAACACAAGTCTCGAACTTACTTTGGGGCTAGCTCAATCTGTGTGATATGTCCGTATATATTTATTTATTTATTCCAAAATGATGTAATGGCGATAACTTGATTATGTGCTTCACGCGTGCCAGTATAATGACAATTAATTGATAACTTCGACCTGATGCTGCTACCAGAATGGTCTCCAAAGAAACTAAGTCCTCGAAAACGTTAGACATATGTTTGGATTCAATATGTTACTGTTAATGAGTAAATTTCTTGCAGGTTATGATCTTGCAATACGGTCACGTAGACTTGGATCTTTTAAAAAAAAAAATTTTTTTTTATTGCAGTCAGTGTTTCAGACGACAGTTCAATATTTATGGAGTCAATGAGGGCCACCGTTTTCTTGCTCACTAGTTGGCGCCACTGTTGAGTTGTAGGGATCTTGGGTGTTCTTTATCGTCGTATTGTAGGTAATAATACTGCACAAGATGACTAAATATAAAATATATTGAGACAAGAGCAATAGCTGTTACACATTTGTCAGTAGAAGAGAACCTTAGTGTTGCTAGGCAATACACAAAAAAATATTCTGTTGGTGTTGCCAACAGAGTAAGGTTCGAAAAAACTCTTATTACACGCACGGAACACATTCCTTGCTAGATCGTTTCGGTGTGATAAAAGGGACTTATTACAGCGGGACTTTGCGGTGACTTTGATTTGATTTGAGCCTACTTCTTCATTTTTATACCTTTTTCCTTCTTGTTCTTTTCGATTAGTAATGTATTTTTACTAGTTATACTAATTTTGCCCAATATGTGGCCACGGTCACTACCCTGTCATTTGCCTCCTCTAGATCCTTTTGTGTGCATTGAGTGGGGCATTTAGAGCACGTCAAAAGGTGGCTCATAGATTGAACGTCGCCGCAATCGCACGTGTTATTGCCGGAGAAACCCCACGTAGCCCGGTTTTTGTGGCAACTCCCTACAGCACGGAGTCGGTTCAGCAACTTCCAAACTGCCCGCTAAAAAACTCTACCTTTTTTTCTTGCAATTCGGTATTCCATTAGGGATTCTGATTCCAAGATTTCAATACATCTCAGAGATTCAAAATCACGCTGTATGCCGAAATCCAAAAACTTTACTCGAAGTCTTCCTCAAATCGACCCAACCTTTCAAATCGGTATTCTTAAATGTAAACACACTACTCGTTTCATGAAGTTAGTCAATTTGAGGTGTTCTCCAATGAGTTTGCATGGAGGGTAATTAAGCAAACTACTAAAATACTGATGCCAGAACATGAAGTGATTCCATCTCAGGATATATAAGAGGTGGCTTTTTTGTCGTACGCCACACCCGCCCCGACCCCTCTTCGGCTCCGAATAGCCAGAGGAATCCCACTATCTGACCTCGTCGCACTCGACACCGGAACAGAATGCATAGAGTAGGATTAGCTCCGATTACTGGTGACCGCCCGGCGGTCCCGGGTGACTTGCACCCAGGATAGGCCCTTCTGGCAACGTAGCTTTCGGCCCATAAGGCAAAAGATGAGAGTTGCTGCTCTCCAAAGGCTTTTGCCATTGATTCTCAGATTGGCCCTTCAGGCTTGCATCCACGCATACGCGGCCCATCAGGCAATATGAGAGTTTGCTGTCTCTCCAAGCCTTGCGCACACAGGCAACGCCCAAAGCCGAGGTCCGTCCCTCCTGGGGGCCCTTTGGTGATGTTGTCTATAAAGGTCGAGGGCACTCTGCCCTCACCTCAAACGCCCGGTGAAGTAGCGAAAGCTCACTTGGAGCTAGCTAAATAGCCCTTTCAAAAAAAAAAAAACGTGGCACGCCACATTGCTATCAATCACAGATTGTGTGAAAAGAACAGCATAATTTTGTCGGAAAAAAAATACGTTGAGTACATACCTGAGTAAGTAGTAACTGAAAATATAATTTTAAATTGCTTACATATATTTTTTAAATCTTAAAGTGTTATCTAAAAACTTAGATTCTGGACAGGTTCCTATCCCAAAGGAAAAGTAAATTACAATTTATTTCCAACAGTTCCGAGGTTTCCGTAAAATTTACCACCTGCTTATGCCTCCTAAGGGAAAACTGAACCCTTCCTTATTTTCCACAATAATTCTTGTCCGAAATAAAGTACAATTAGGATTCTTTCAGAATACTATTTTCTGCGATTTCATCCGTGTAATTAGGGAAGGATAGAGTTTGTAAGGAAGGAAATAAAGGTCAATTCAATTCAAAACGTTTATTAAATTTCTTTGAACACCTATTGTCATATTTCACTTCTCAACAATTGTTGACGTCAAAAATTTACTTTCCAAAGCGGAGTACAGTAGAAGCGGTAACTGCACAGCGCATTTTCTCCAAAATACGTCAACTCACGATTTTTGAAAGTATTGTAGTGTGTCTTTTAGCCGTGTGGTTTCCGGCAGAGTAGAATAGGACCACTCCTAGTCTTCCCATGAAGGTCGTAAGAGGCGACTTGGTAAATACAAGCTAAACAAAGCTCATAAACATTAATGAGACCTCTTCAACCCGTCTGGCCAGCGGGGAGAGTGTAGAATAGAATAGAATAGAATAGAATAACATTTATTATAACACTTAGACACACACACAAAACGATATAAAATAAAATTATTAAAAAGTACAAAACATAAAAGTTCGGTGCCATCAGTGTTACAAAAGGTGACGGCTCAGCGTTACGCTGGACTAGGGATACCCTAATCCAGCACTGATTTTCAGCCGTCACCTTCTGAGGCATCGCGAACTGAAACACGCACTATACGACACGCACATAAACAATATATAAAACTAAATTAAACAAAACAAGTGTACACAAAAATAAAGACATCGATTAAACGCATACAATAATAAATAAAATAGACAGAACAAGTATAATAAATAAACATTTGAAATGAACATTTTGACCCAAATACCTGCACTAACTACTATAACCCCCCTTGAGATCGCCGCAATCGGTTAATAAATTTGCCGGCCAAATCCTCTGTCTGCTCTGGCCAAGTATTGCTCCGGTAGTACAGAGAGGGTCATGCTCCTGCAGTGGAGACTAAAAAGACCTGATGATGATGAACGGTTAAGTTTTCAGTCAATTGATATTAAGTCTCGCTTAATATCGCGCAGTGTAATAGATGTTTGTCTGTTAGACTAAATATCATGTGGAAGTACCACACATGTAATGCAATAACAGCTAAGCCAATAAATGTTCTTATATCACCATTTACCGCACTATCGGGTCTTTTGTTCTGTAAAGGCTCTTCCTGCTATCTGATGAATACTGAATACCCATGAATAAAATTTGTAATAATTGCCTATCTGTAATGTTTTTCCGGTTGCATCCTCACTTGCAAGGCTTCGGAGCCGTAGTCCAATTCCTGGCTTTAAGTAAATTCTGTTTAGCAATAGGCTTGTTTCCTAAAAAAATACCATTTAAAATTATTAGTTCATCTTATAGATCTAAAAATATTAGATATGTATTTTTTCTTTTTTCAATCAAACAACGGATGATAAAGATAAAGCACATCAAAGTTCAGGAGTGGGGGCTCATGACGTAACAGGCCGGTAAAAAGTGTACCAGCCAGTGACATCATGCAAAACTTTAATGGGCTATATCTTTATCAATTGTTGCTTGATTGACAAAAGAAAAAATACGTGTCCAATATTCTTCAAAATTTTTTTTTTGAAAACTATTGCTTTCATTAAATATGCCCATTGACTTTTCCGCTCAGATCGTAAAATCAATCAAAAAGCACGTAAATATGGACGTTACGTGTTTTGCTGATTGATTTTACGATTTGAGCGAAAAAGTACAAAAAATCTGATCACATTTTATCTCCGTATAAACCGTACCTGTGCTTATCTCTTTACATGTGTGTGTAACAACGACAACTGCGTAATTGCCCTCCGTGCGGTGCATGAACCAAAATAACGTGCCTGCCCTACATACCAAGTGGGTTATGGCAGAGTGACGTGAGCCATAAACTGAAGCGACTCCAAGCTCTGCAAGCTCTGAAGTCTCGCCCGCCGTAGATATGTACTAAGTGGGATACGGAGATAAAGCGTATGCCATGAGCTAAAGCAACTTCAAACTACGGTGTGTGGTCAGTGGAGCGAATGAAGAGATATCGAGGAGAGACGATACCCCAGTGGGGTAAGTCATGGGCTGAAACGACATCAAATCTAGGGAGAACAGCGCAAAATTGCGAGCGTGCAGTCATAATGACTTGAAACAATAGTATATAATTATGACTTTTTGTTGAATCTAGAAGATTGAATGCCCCATAAGAATGCAATTGGGCTACAATATCTATCTATCAATTTCTATGATGTATTTTTGGTTACATTTTGAATCTCTGCGTCCGCTAACTAATAAAAAATGTGCTCACACGCTAAACATCGTTATTGAGTCTTATAAAACTAGGCTCTATCTACCCCGCATGGGATTAAAACTTGACTAGTATGAAATACAGATTTTTACCTTTCTTTCGGTTAATTCTTATCGATCCTCTCAGGTATTTTAATAAGTGTTTTTATTTTGCATTCACAATGCTATTTTGATGTCCTCATTAAATTAAGAAATAAAATATGGTGGTTACATAGACCTAGGTCACTGGTTCGAGTCCCGACCGCATGAAATTTTTTAACCATATTTTATTTCTTAATTTTTTAAGATCGTCTCAGGTATTTAGGAATAAGATGGCTAAACTATTATCGTTAGTGTCATTGTGTTCAAATAAAAACTTACCTATTTCTAACAAGGATTCCTTATACGCTACTCTTCCTTGATTTAGCCCACACGACAAAAACGACTATGCGCAATGAACCACGCACTTATTTATACTGATTGTGACAATTTAATTTCATGTTTACTGAATTAGATTGAAATGGTTTTGGAATAAATTTAAGCATTATTTTAACACTTTGACGGACAATAGACGAGACATTAGTTTTGTTGTTATAACGGCTATAGCCGTACGTTGTCGGGTAAAGACTTAAAAATGGGGTATCCCAATGTATACACTTCTCACATAGAGGAGCTTTATGATCCATCAGGCATACGCATTGTTACCACTATTTCACGTTAAGCAACCTTATACGTTACCACGTACAACCACGTACGTACAACGTTAATATGTAAATTAAAATTGTATATAACATGACATCAGAAAAAAAAAGAAAAAAGAAAAATATTAAATATCATACAAAGCCCTTCAGGCAAGTAGGCGACTAATACTGTTGAAAAGAGTTTCTTTCGGCGTCTTCTTCTCTGCAGTGGTCGGTTCCGAAACGCTAGTAGTTTGTAGCTTTTAAACAATAATTAATAATTTAAATATAATATAATAAGTATTATTTAAAATGTGAATTGACGTGAAAAAGTGCCTGAAAAGGCCTATTTTCTAAATAAATCTTTAAATCTTTGAACCCCAGCTGTGGTCCTCACTTGGATGGATGACCACAACTGGCATAAAATTATCTCGCTGCTCCGTACTTTGAAAGGCATAACACACTAAACGCATTGGTACTACCTGTCAATAAATGGTAATCGTTAAGCAAAGTCAGATTCTTCATATCAAATCTGATAAGTACCAGTGTTGGCCACTTGCACACACCAAAAATAGATACTATATCATCTCTCACTCTCATGAATCGAGGAGATATTCCTCGATTTTATCCTCAACTCGATGCTTTGTGGTCAGAGGTCCACATCCTCACCAATCCTCATGATCTGTCTTTCAAACTGACAAGCTCTTCTTTAGAACAATTAGCCAGCATTTCGTGGATACGATATCTAGTGTGATAAGTGAGCATTAAACCCTTTGGCCGCGAACGTACAAAATGTATAAATATTCTTTTTTAATTTTCGCTGATTTTGGAATATAAATGCTACTATTTTTGCGCTCCATAAAATGCGGTTTTAAAACTTCGCAAGCTCAAAGCTGAAACACTGAAGCGCTTTCTGCAAGTTTATGAAACACGCGCTTGTTTTCATTGTTAGAGTTTACGTAAAGTTAGACATTTTCGTGCAGTCAACAAAACCACAGGCTGACCGCCAAAAAAGCTTGCATAGTCTGTGTTCACAAAGCACATGAAAAATTCAAATTCAAAATTCAAAACGTTTATTCAATATAGGTTTCTTTGAACACTTATTAATTGTCATATTTCACTTCTCAACAATTGTTGACGTCAAAAATTTATTTATGGCTAAGTTTAATGCCGCTTCCAAAGCGGAGTGCAGAAGAAGCGGCAACAAACTGCACAGCGCATTTTCTCCAAGGACGACAACTCACAATTTTTGAAAACCTTAGAAATAAGGTATGTGGACTGAGTATACATTGGTTTATTGAAATGTCATGTTCGAATTGAATTAAAAAAAATAATGTCATATTATTGAAATTAATAACACCGAAATAAAAAAAATGTCAAATTAAGTACCTACCAAGGACGTTATAGTAGAAGGACTGAGCTCTCATAGTAATAATTGGAGCAGAAAGCGAAGACAAACTTCGGAATTCTATCTCGCTCTAAAGTAGGGTAACCAACTATAGAATAGATTTCTCGGACATGAAGTACTTAGGTAGGTACCACAGAAATATATCAGGATAGAACGGCTAAGTGGGTGGTACACGCGTTTCTCAATCTTGTACGATCGTACGAGATTCGTTAAACGTTCATTCAGTCAGCGCGCACGTCCCAACTTGAACATATGCTTTATTAAGCGGTATTTAATTATAAAAACAAAAGTATAAAAGTAAATAGGTCGAAACAAGGTATTTTTTTCATGGATCAATACTTTTTTAACTAAAATCGTGATTAACAACAAATAAAAAAAGACCTATCACGATTTTCAATATAAAACGACAATACAACTAATGCACATCCAATACGCGTTCTAAAAACATTTTATAAAGCTCGTTCCAAGGAGAACGCGCAATGTAAATTCAATTGTGTGATAGCAACACGAAAGCTGCATTAGCATTGCGTTGTGTGCAACAACGCAATGCTAATGCAGCTTTCGTGTTCGAACTGATATTATCGATAATATTTAATAGTTAACATTATTATCTCAGATTTTTTAGGTTGCTCCCATGTGTTGATTAAAATATTTATCAGTAACTATTATGGAATGCATGTTACGAAAAGAATTCGAACTTTGGCATACAAAAAGTTAAAATACATCAAAAGTCGCGTTTTGATGTACATGAATGAAAGGCAAGTCAATCGACAAATACAAATGACTGTTTATCGAAATGACGCGATTTATTTCTGTGGATGTCACATTACTATTTCGCTCATCATCATCATAATTTCGAGTAGGTGTCACGGTCAATCGACCATGCCCACCCTGGTGTCAGAGTTCTTCGAAACCGCCTCTCAGCTTCTGACGTGGTTCCTTTAACGACTACCAGATGGCAGCCGGAACCAACGACTTAACGTGCCTTCCGAAGCACGGAATCATCTTTATTATATCAGACAATCCGGTGATTCAAGCCTGCAATGTCCTAACCAAACTAGAAATAACTAAAAAAAGTATGCTTCCCGTAGGAATCGAACCCATGACCTCCGGGTCTACAGGCAAACGCCTTAACCACTGGACCACGAAGGCAGTTACTACACACTTCGCTAGTAATGACGTAATGGTGGTGGCGTAGTTTATGCAAAAACTGACAAACGCGTTCCCTTTGCAAAGTCCACGCGTAGCCATTCTATCCTGATATATTTCTGAGGTAGGTACCTATGTCGGTGTCATTGATGAGACCCTATGCTATGATCATTTATTGACAAATAGCAACTGTAGAGGGGAAAAGCAACAGTAGAGATGTTCGTAGTACGCCTTTGAAACGTTATTCTATAACTAGCTGTTACCCGCGGCTCCACCAGCATTAATGTCGATCCCTCGAGAACAGTCAAATTTCCTGGAATGAAAGGTAACCTGTGTTCTTCCTCGGGCCCCAAACTACTTCCATATCAAATTTCATCCAAATCGGTTCTATGGTTGAAGCGTGAAAATGCGAAAGACAGACAGACAGAGTTCACCTACACAGATCTTTTTTCAATGTAATCGTGAACTTATGTATCTATTTTGATACTTCTAAGACTAGAAATGAGAAAAATTCCATACAAACTTTACCTTTATTTTACCCTTTCAAGGGTAGTTTAGTCACGATCCCTCGGGAACAGTAGAACTTCTTCCCCGGGCCTGCAACTACCTCCATACCAAAATTCTTCCAAATAGGTTTAATGGTTGAAGCGTGAAAAGGAGACAGACACACAGACAGAGTTACTCTCGCATTTATAGTATTAGTATGGAAATATGGATTTTATGTACGAAGTACCTATAAGTACACATTACTGATAAATCAGATTCAACAAACTCGGCAGATAAGATGGACACCCTAGCCAAGGCACAACATTTACTAACTGAAAACGGTTATGTTATTTACCTGAGAAAGGATAATGCACAATGCACTGCACTGTCGCTTCGAGATCTCTTGAAACAACAAGTTATATTATTTTACTCTTTCAGTCTGCTTAAAAAATTCGAAGGCTGCGGGATTTTTTATTAATAATATGGCGGCAATGTTGAGATCGTACTAGGGTTGCTAGACTAAATTTAAATTTAATACTATATTAAGATTGCTCTTATATTTTCGATAAGAAAAAAATCAAAATTAACTGTAAACATACAGTTTAGTTAATAAATTAATTATTCCATGTAAAATAAAACAGGAATTATTTCATTATTAATTAAATATTGCTGTTTTGCTTTACTACCATTTTCTTCCATTATTTACATTTTTATGCAATGGCAAGGGTGCGAGAGGGAAAAAATGCCGAGGTATTTCCGTCTCACTTTACCCTAGATTTTTTTGCACAGCATTATGCTCTCTATTCTTGAAGCGTTAAGGGTTAATATCGTATATCAAAATCTGAAACAGTTCTATCAGGGTACTAAGGAACCGCTTACTAAATAGATGGTACCTACTAAAATTAAAATAACAAACGTCATCTTTAAAAATATCACGTACAGAATGTACCACACAATATAGTCATATAAATACAGAATTACGAGGCGTCAAGCGCCAAGCTCATGCCAAACATTCTTATCATTAATAAAATCTTCGGTCCTATAATATGCCTTTTTACAAAGTATTTGTTTTACATATTTTTTGAATATTCTATCAGGCATATATGGGACCGATTTTGGCAATTTGTTGTAGTACCTAGCGTATACAGTTTCCCATGAACGACTCGCTAACTCTGCTTAGCCCATTTATCTTATCTCTATGGCTTAGCCGATATCGCGGAAGAAATAATTTATGATTGTTACGCATGCGTCACAAATTCTAGCAGGGTGATATCCTTTTTAATTGACTTCAAAAAAAGAGGTTGTCAATTAGTATGTATTTTTTTCATAGATGTATGAAGTCTTTAGAAACAGCGCATTACTTGATCCATCTTCATATATACATTAGAACAGGCCTTAGAAGGCTTTTATAAGAAGGTTTTTCGTTTTTCTGGGCTGAAGCTTCACATAAAACAGTTATAAGTAAGATTCGCAATCTTTACAGAACGAGACAAAAAACATTCAAGACGGAGGTTCTCTAAGAGAACTCGGTGACCGCATTTGCGGCAACGTTTTTATTGAAAACGGAAGCAAGCTTCCTGCGGCCTATTTTAACATTGCCCACAGAAATCCAACGTTTTTTTTTATATTTTTCTTAAGTGTGACATTGAAAAGACATTTTGTTATTGCCAGCAAGTTATTATTGTTCACGAAATATTTTCTCGGGTTTTCTCAGGTTGAATTCGCACACAATGTTACTACTATATTTTTTTTATTTCAGTACAATAAAAGCTAATAATACTTTTAGCACTCTATTGTAAATGTTTGTACATCTTTCGATTCTACAGATAAACTATAAAATAGTTTCGTAGAACAATTGTTAACACCATATTTATGTATATGTTATTAAATAAAAAAAAATAAAAATGAACTACATTTCTTAATCGTGACTGGAGACCACTTTAGAGCATTATATACCTGTGTTAAGATTCTCCATAACGTATAGACCGTTGAACAGATTTTTATGTATAGTCGATAAATCATATTATGATCATAATCATTACATAGTATAAAACAAAGTCGCTTCCCGCTATCTGTCTGTTCCCATGTTTAAAGTACGAAACGGATTTTGAAGTGGTTTATTTAATAGATAGAGTAATTCAAGAGGAAGGTTAACAAGTATAATTTATCGCAGCCGTGCGGATCCGGGACGGATCGCTAGTCTAAAATAAAGATGTGGAAGATGTGGTTTTTCCAATGTAGGTGGTACAGAGAGAACAAGTATGACGCACAATTTGAATTTAATAAAACATTAAATTCAGCTCGTTCGTTCGGCGCGAATGAAAATATTGCGGAATCATTTATAGAGTTCTGATAAATCATTCCATGCTGTTATGAAGCCAAGAAAATCTATCAATTATTCAGCAATAGCGTGTTCGACACAGGAATATCACCTGTCATTTATTTCGGACGCCACTTATTATATAGACAGGGCCTGCCGTCACCTGGCAAAATTGCCGTACCTACTGCTTTCTTGTAGTGTATACGATGTTGAGTTCTAGTGTAATAGTACCTGTCTACATACCATACATACTCATATTAATTACAGAAAAATACAGCAGTTTGTGTAAGGTGGGTTCTTCTTCTTCTTTCGAGTCGTAAAATGGCTATATATATACATTTTAAATAAGTTTTGACCAGTATTTTGCTACCATGATTGCCCGTTCGTTTGCCTCATTCAGATCCCGCTGGGAGCAAGAAGCTGGACTTTCTGGGCACACCAAGAGGTGATTCATAGATCCTTAGCCTACATTGAGTAGCACCGCAGTCGCACTCACTATTGTTGGAGAAACCCCACCTGACTCTGTTTTCGCAGCCTATTTAAAGACTTCCAGACTGCCCAGGGCAAATTGCTACCCGGTGGGTAGGTAAGGTGGGTGCAGCGATATAAATGCGAGTTCCGTGGAATGATGGAAACCAATGTTTTTCACATTGACCTGGGTCTTGGGTGTTTATCTATTTATGTATCTATTATAAAATGTAGTATCGTTGAGCTAGTATCCCACGACACCAAGTTCGCAACTTACTGTGCAAACTCAATTTGTGTGATATGTATGTATATAACGCCCTATATATATATATATATATATATATATATATATATATATATATATATATATATATATATATATATATATATATATATATATATAACGCTAAAACAGACATCACGTAAAGTTTGTGTTCTACATTATTTTCTACTTTATTATTGGAAAGTGTCGAGAACGCTAGTTAAATAAAGTACCTTCTCATATACTATACCCATAGGACCGCGAACGAATGTATAACAGTCATAAATTTTGAGCTTTAAAAAATTATTTCATCCTTATCCTTACTAATATTATAAATTCCTTATAGACTAGCTCCGTGGCGCAGCGGTCAACACGCCTGCCTGCGACACGGGGTGCCCGGGTTCGATCCCCGGCCAGGTCAAGATGGAAAATGATCTTTTTCAGATTGGCCTGGGTCTTGGATGTTTATCTATATATGTATTTGTTATAAAGTATAGTATCGTTGAGTTAGTATCCCATAACACAAGTCTCGAACTTACTTTGGGGCTAGCTCAATCTGTGTGATTTGTCCGTATATATTTATATTTAAAAAAAAAAATGCGAAAGTGAGTTTGTTTGTTACGCTTTCACGCCCTAACTACTAAACCGTATTTGCATACAAGTTCTCTGGAATACGGAGAAGGACATAGGCCACCTTTTATCCCGGGAAATAGTACTGCTCCTGTGGGATCGACATTGACGCGGCTGGAGCCGCGGGCGAAAGCTAGTCTCTCATATAACCAAGAAAATTTTCTTCTCAGTGAGCATTTGGATGTGCTTTCATGAGCTTAAAAGTAGATCAACGGGACAGACCCTGTATTGGCCTTTTTATTAAAATCAAAATCAAAATGTTTATTCAGAAAATAGGCCTTTGCAGGCACTTTATCGCGTCAAATCTCATTTAAAATGATTATTTACTGAGAAATATGTAATTTCAAAAGCTAGAGACTACTAGCTTTTCAGAACCGACAGATAAGAAACCTCTGAAAGAAATTTTTTTCAACAGTATTGGTCGCCTACTCGCTTGAAGGAATAAGTATGATTACATTTCTTATATATACATATCTTTCTTTTCTTTTCTTGCGAATCAGGCCAAATCTTTCGATCGCGTTATCTTAGAATCTAAGTTAACAACCGATATCTTAGTAGTAATATATTAATCTACCGTTTTTTTTTTTAAACTTTCGCGCTTTTAACACATAATTATGTATATAAACGGGACTTAGGGAGAACCTCATTATTATTTGTTTCCGTTAACGTTTCAATGGAGTTACATCCATCGTGGTCGCAACGAGATTCATAATAAAAATAACGAGACAAATAATAAAAAGGTTCGTGCTAAGTCCCGTTTATACACATAATAATCTGCGGTTCGTCAAATTTGGCTAGAAATCAAAGATCTAAATCTCCTGTGATTTCTACCTAACTTTGAAGGCCCGCAGGTTTCAATACATTATATTATTAATACATAGGGCGCACTGTAAGTTTCCGGAACTGGCCACTTACATAAACAATATTTAAAAATTTATTGCAACATTTGAAAATAGAACTCTTTTTTTTTTTTTTTTTTTTTTTTTTTTTTTTTTTTTATTTATTTGTAACAACAACAGCCATTCTTATAATTAAAAATACAATTTAACAATGATATGATACATATCCGGCCAAAAAGTTGTCAACAGTAAATTAATACATTATTCGCCTTTGCAGCAAACATATTTACATTTTACATATATTCTTCAGGAAGTAATTGAAAATTTTATTGCGATCTTTCCTCTTGATTTGTAAAATTATAACATACAATACATACATGAAGTCCTATAAATACACATACATACATACATACAATATAAATATATAACAATACCACACATATGCTTAAAAAAAAAAAAAAAACAGATTAGATATTAATCAAAATAATAATTAATATAAAATGGATTTAATTTTATTTAGGAAACTAATCTTGTCTCCAACAAAAGGGTCAACCTCACTAAAGTACCCATTATAGCCTTCAGCAATCCGTGACATAACTGCATTCCCTGCGTAATTGGTGCTATAAGATGGGACTGCAAATAGGTGAGTATGCCGTGTACGACGCGACGGAACCCTGAACTTAATAAGTTCCAGGAGTTCCGAGCAGTTCAGGCGTCCATTAAGCACATCGTACAACAAACCCATATCCATAACTCTTTGGCTGTAGAATGCAGTTTGTTTCATTTGACTGTCTTTTGTTTTTACCTTGTGGCGCCATTTAAAAAATTGTGTGTCTGCATCAACATGGATTTAACTCAGGAAAATTTTCGTAGTATGATTTTCTACGATTTTAAGTGTAATTTGACAGCTCAACAGAGCATCGCTCGGCTTGAAACAGCTTTTGGCAATGAAGCACCATGCAAGACAACTGTTTATAGCTGGTTTGCAGAATTCAAGCGTGGCCGTATCAATCTTAGTGACGTATCTCGCGATGGTCGGCCGTCCACCGCTGTGACCAACAAAAACATCGATGCTGTGCGCCGTATGATTGAAACAGACAGGCATGTGACCTGCCATGAAATTCGCGCATCCTTAGAAATAGGCATGAGTCAAATACAATTAATCCTACACAAACATTTGGGTGTGAGAAAGCTGTGCTCGCGGTGGATCCCACACAACTTGACCGAAACTCAAAAAACGGACCGCGTCACTTGGTGCAGTGCCATGCTTACCAGATTCAACAAAGGTGCGTCAAATTTGGTGTGGGACATAGTAACAGGTGACGAAACATGGATTTATTGCTACGATCCCAAAACAAAGCAGCAATCGAGCGTATGGGTCTTTCAAGATGAGCCGAAACCAACCAAAGTGGCGCGCGTGAAAAGTGCATCTAAGCGAATGATTGCTTCTTTTTTTAATAAAACTGGTCACGTGGCTACTGTTGCTTTAGAGAATCGTCGTACAGTGAATAGTGACTGGTACACGACCATTTGTTTGCCGGAAGTTATTGATGAACTCCGTAAAAATAACCGTAAACGCCGTATCATCCTGCACCACGACAATGCTAGTTCTCACACGGCCAGACAGACAAACGACTTTTTGAAGGCGAAAAATGTAGAACTCATGAGTCATCCTGCATACAGTCCCGACCTGGCACCTTGTGACTTTTTTCTGTTCCCAAAAATTAAGAACCAATTACTCGGTCAACGATTTTCATCACCAGAAGAGGCTGTCGAGGAGTATGAAAAACACGTTTCAGAGTTCACCACAGAGGAGTGGCACAAAAGTTTTCAAAACTGGTTTCATCGAATGAAAAAGTGCATAGAAGCCAAGGGAGATTATTTTGAAAAACAATAAATTAATTTTGTACCTTTAATAGTATTTTTTCATATTCATTCCGGAAACTTATAGTGCGCCCAACTAAAACACGTTCCTGAGAAAAATCGTCTTTAAAGACAGTTGTTTGCAACTTTTCCATTCCAAAGGGAAAGATTTATTTCTTTGTGGGTTAAACAAGTAAAGATGCTCTAATCTATTATTTCTGTCAATGTTATACTGGGTGGCGCAAAAGTAAAGACCCTATTTGGTTCAGCTATAACATTTTTTCTAAATTAGAAAACTAGATTTAGGTTTTTTTAAATGTATATTTGTGTCATTAAATTTCGTACCATTAGGATTTAAAGATGATGTCTTTTAAATGGTGACCTCCAGAGTTGATACACATTTGAGCCCTATTTATGACATTTTGCATAACTTGCCGTAACACTTCCTGCGATATGTTCGTTATTTCTTGACGAATGTTTTCTTTTAGAGCTGCGAGAGTCTGTGGCTTGTTCACATACACCCGAGATTTCAAAAAACCCCAAAGAAAGAAGTCTGGACTGGTCAGATCGGGTGATCTTGCAGGCCAAGGCAAATCGCCAAAACGAGAGATAACTCGGCCTGGAAAAGCGTCCCTCACTAAGTCCATAGTGTCGCGCGCTGTGTGTGCCGTAGCGCCGTCTTGTTTATTTTCAGTGTATTTTACATTTGTTCACTACACAATTTTCAAAAACAGAATGACAGAAAATGTCATATAAAAAAAATAAAAGTATTTTCTTTAGTGCCAGTACTTTTGCGCCACCCAGTATCTATGGCTACACGTCTTAATTATGTAGACAAGCCCGACCGTCACCTGTCAAATCAGCCGTACCGTTTCCGTGTAGTGTGAGTGTGCGTCATGTTGAGTTCTAGTGTAATTGAAATACGTATTACATACATCCCTTAATATTAAGATGAAATTTTGTGCAGATATCATTTGAGACCCGGGGTAGGACAAAACCTTTTATCCCGGAAAAATATGTTCCCGAGCGGAACCGCGGCCAAAAGCGTGTTATTCTATAATATAAGGAACTTTTTTGATTAAAACTAACCTGTTGCGTCATGAACTCCCACTCCTGAACTTTGATGCGCTTTATCTTTATCATCTTTTGTTTGATTGAAAAAATAAAAAATGAGTATACAAGTGAAATTTTTTATCGTTTTGAACCCTTAAAGGGGTGACTCAGACCATCAAAATGAACAACTTTTCCTATGGGAACAATGCTGGAAACTAAAAAAAAAAACGACATTCCCATACAAACTGGCCGGGCGGCGGAACTATTTTGTATGGAAATGACGAATTTTTTATTATTTCCCAGCGTTGGTCCCTTAGAAAAAGTTGTTCATGGTCTAAGTCATCCCGAAGGTGAAATTTTTCGATAAACTACAAGACGGACTAATTATTTTAAATGGTATATTTTTAGGAAACAAGCCAGCAGGAAACATTCTATCTTGAAATGATTTAAGCGAGAAAATGCAACTTTTATTAACTGTAATCGTAGCAACAGGCTAAAGGTACGTTGGAGCCTGAGAAGGTTGGAGCTGTCAATGTGAGTCCAGTGGCTGCGTGTCTTCATTACGTAGGTCAGCCGTCACCTGTCAAATTAGCCGTGCCGATTCCAAGAATACGGCGTGAGTTCTAGCGTAATGCGCTAAGCTTTATCTTTGACGAGCTGAGTAAAAAACATTTTGTGATAAGTATATGCTCAAGTTACAATGTTCTGTATCCTTATCCTTATCCTTACTAGTATTATAAATGCGAAAGTGAGTTTGTTTGTTTGTTACGCTTTCACGCCTTACCTACTGAACCGATTATCATGAAATTTTGCATACAAGTTCTCTGAAGCTGTACGGAGAAGGACATAGGCTACCTTTAATCCCGGGAAAAAGTACTATTCCCGAGGAATCGACATTAACGCGGGCGGAGCCGCGGACGAAAGCTAGTCTATAATATATGTCGTTCTTATATGCGCCGTGTGGTACCCGGCAGAGTAGAAAAGTCGACTTAGGAAATACAAGCTAAACAGAGCTTAAAGCATCTGAGAAACCTCTCCAACCCGTCTGGCCAGCGTGGAGAGTGTAGGCCAAGTCCTCTGGCTGCTCTGGTCAAGTATCGCTCTAGTAGTACAGAGAGGGTCGTGCTCTGGTAGTGGAGACTAAAAAGACCTGATGATGATATGTCTGTTGTATGGGAGCCCCCCTTAAATATAAATTTTATTTTATTATTTATTTTTAAAGAAAATACATAACTATATATTCTGTGATTATTTCAAACGTCAATCTGTTGCCGTTATCAATATTCAGCAAGCAGACAACAATTATTTTAGTAAAAACTAAAATCTAGTTGTTTTTGAAATAGTTGGAAAGTATTTTATGTGCGTTATTTGAGACTACACCGCACATCATCATCATCATCAGGTCCTTTTTAGTCTCTACTACAGGAGCACGACCCTCTCTGTACTACTAGAGCCATACTTGGCCAGAGCAACCAGAGGACTTGGCCTACACTCTCCACGCTGGCCAGACGGGTTGGAGAGGTCTCACAGATGTTTATAAGCTTTTTTTAGCTTGTATTTCCTAAGTCGCCTTCTACGACATCCACGGAAAGACTTGGAGTGGTCCTATTCTACTCTGCCGGATACCACACGGCTACACCGCACATTATGATATATTTTCTCTCTGAAAGTTTATTTTCTGATAGTTCCCCACAAAGAGGGTGTTTACAACGCAATCTTCATACTTAACAGTACTTGTCTGTAATGACCAAGTTCTTAAGTAGTTAAACTTAACTGATACTTACGGTGCTTGAAGTTTAAAGATAACTGTTCATGTTCGTTGCTTGAAACTAGTTTTTGAAAGTTGTTTCGATGATACTGTATTTTATTTATTATTTACCGGACACTGCACGCGATATCAAAGCTCGTATAACGACGGCATGGGCAAAGTGGCGTGAGGTGACTGGTGTCATTTGTGACCCGAAGATGCCGGTTAGATTGAAGTGACAGGTCTATAAATCCATCATCAGACCTGTCCTTCTATATGGAAGTGAAGCGTGGCCTGTACTTGAGCGGCACAAGAGATAGCTGCGTGTCACGGAGATGAAAATGCTGCGCTGGATGTGTGGAGTTTCGCGGCAAGGCCGCGTGAGAAACTCCCGCATTCGCGGCAGTCTCCATGTCCGAGACATAGCGGACAAGCTACAAGAGAGCCGCTTACGCTGGTACGGCCACGTTTTGCGAAAACCGGCAAATGATATAGGGAAGAAATATCTGGCTATGCCACCTCCGCCGGGCCCCGGCAGAAGGGGGAAACCCAAGAAGTGCTGGCTGGATGTCGTTGGGGACGATATGCGAGCCAATGGTCTCACAATTAAGGATGCCGCAGACCGTGCGAAGTGGAGATGAAAGAGCCGGAAAGCGGACCCCGGGCTCCAAAGCACACCAGCTGCGGATGCAACCGGGAACACGCTCGGATGAGAGAGAGACTGCACGGCTGTAGCCGTTATAACAATAAAACTTCTACTGTCTCATGGTCAGGGGTGTCACCCTCAACACCCTGTCCGGTGGTTGCAGGTAAGACATCGGGTACGCGCCCGGCCTCCCGAGCTGCTACTCGCTATTAGTAGTATCTCAAAACCTTCGTTCCCTTTCCAAATCCAACAATTTCCTATCCTACCCCAGCTTTAAAATGCCTCAGATGGGCATAGATACTTCTATGCGGCGAGCTCCGTGGCGCACTGGTTAACACGCCAGCCTGCGACACGAGGGCCCCAAGGTAAAGGCGGTGAAGTCAAGATGAAAAATGATCTTTTTCAGATTGGCCTGGGTCTTGGATGTTATTGTTAAAAAATATAGTATCGTTGAGTATCCCATATCACAAGTCTCTAACTTACTTTGGGGCTAGTTCAATGTGATTTGTCCGTATATATTTATATTTATGCTTTGTTTGGTGAGTGAGAGAGCCGGAGGCCCGTCCTTCCCTCATTTCCTCCCCTCGTGTCCCCCAACTCCTTTAAAGGCCGGCAATGCTCTTGTTACACCTTGGTGTTGCAGTTGTCCATGGGCAGCGCTGATCGCTTACCATCAGGTGACTCGCTTGCTCGTTTGCCGTCCTTAACATAAAAATAGAAAAATGCGGATATTTCACACCTCTGCAGTAAACTCGACACATTAATAATATTATTTTCAAACTAATATTACTTTTGTTCCACTTTGATTTATGTGCACAAGTTTTTGCGTACGCCTATCAAAGTTTGGCGAACAAGCAAAACCCATTGCTGAATGCAATACAATTTTATCGAAAAAGTGTTAAAGTTTTCAGCTATGTTCGCAAACAAGCTGTTTACCGCGACTCCGTCCGTGTAATGTATAAGTAGCTAAGGGTTATTCTGATGGATAAACTTGTCATCTTCTGGGCGTTATTCCCGGTTCTCATATAAACTTATATCAATGTTTCTACATTCACATCACAAGTATTGACCAAATTTCTTTGGTTATCATCATCTTCGGCAGCATCGTGACGTAGTATGCATGCTGTTTAAAGGCAGTTTTAACGGCTGACGGCGTACCTGATACCTATCCTGCTTGGGTAGCTCCAGAACCATAAACAAATACCGGTAAAAACCAAGTACAAGTATTTGACTATGCCAGTAATTGAACTCGGTGCCCTGCGTGTAGTAGACTGCTGTGTTAACCACTGTGCCAAGATGGTCGTCTGTCATGATCATCTTGTTGACCATGTTGAAATGATGATGATGTCTGATCATCATCATCATTTCACCAAGGCCTCTCCCGTGGATATTTTGTTCCATGAGAGGCTATTGCCAGACTCACCACGCTTGGCAGGCGGGTTGGCAAGCGCAGTTTCTTTGGCTTCTTGTCCTTCGGACGCTGCTGCCCATCGGAAGCATTTTAATCTGGGGAAAGGTAGGATTTTTTTTGGATTTTGGAGGGAAATAATACGTACGAGGATGACACCCCTGATTCTGGTGAATAAACTATAATGTTGCAAAGATTGTACATTTATTGATAGATTTGTGTGTGTGGGATCGTGAGAGTCATTAAGTCATCACTAATTAGACTGGCTATATTTTTTGCAGTACTGGTGATATGCTTCAGAATACTCTCTGTTCTCAAAAACGTCTCCTTTCTACAATGTCC
Organism: Elegia similella; assembly: GCA_947532085.1. Lineage (NCBI taxonomy): Eukaryota > Metazoa > Arthropoda > Insecta > Lepidoptera > Pyralidae > Elegia > Elegia similella. The sequence continues at coordinate 1,552,823 of OX383931.1, forward strand.
AAAAAATTACGAGAATATCTTAATTCTGGCACTTGACAAGAAGAAATTGAAATTCTTGGGAAACAATTTCGACTCGTTCTACCTGTTCTCTGAATGGTTTATCATAAGATAGGGTGTTCGTATTTTTTTTTAATTTTCGTTTATGGGCCCGCCATCGGCCAGGCGGCGTGGCGGTACAAACGAGGATGGTCTAAAAACGCGTTGGCTACTTTGGACATTTTCGTTTCTAAAGAATATTCAAGGGTTATTCGAAAAAAATATACATGATGGCCGCCTTATCTGTAATGCAATTATTATCAAAAGTTTCAAGGTTAATTTTAATGTATTTGGTGAAAACTGCTGTATACTGAGTAAATAAGACGTGATTTGGAGGCAACTTTGCAATTTTTTTTCTATCGAGAAAATTTAACGCAATCGTGTTTTTGAGTAAGATAGTTACCAGAGTCAGTGAACTTTGCTGCATTTTTATTTCAACTTGAGTATTTCATTATTATTGATATTACAGACAATCATGCAAAGCAGTGTGAGGTAGTACGAGCCCATAATAAGGTTACGTTATGTAGAGGAAACAAACAGAAATACACATTTATCTAGTACAGAATAGTTAAATACGATTATACAGACGCCCCAACAAAGTTTATAATAGTACAGAAACATGTTGATTGGGTTTCTATATTCAGCGACGGCAGCGCGTAACCATTTTGATGCGATAACTTTGCGATTGTTGTTATCCAATCGTTGGAATATGTATGCGTTACTTACCATTTTGTTTGTACCTTTGTTTTGTGTTAAGGGGCTTAAATAAGTAATTCTAGAGCCACCCAATCTATAGGTTTGTTACATGTAGGAAGATGCTAGAGCTCTATTCAGCGGGGTCACTAACTCATGACGAAGTAAGATCTACAGGTTCTTTTCATTTAGGAAAAGAGACAGCTCCCATTCACTGGGATATCAGTCACAGTATAAAAACATCAGTAGCGCGCATTCGTTAGTCTTTTGTACTATTGTGTAGTTTCTGTACTGTGTATTGTGCAGTTGAGTATTTGCTTTTGTATCTGAACTCTGAATGTGCGCTACGAGCATGACGGTTTTATGATGAAATGAGAAATAATACAATATACTAGTTTTAGCAGGCTTCGCTCACGTCCAGGGATAGAATAGGTTCTGGGAAAAAAATAATATCCGTCCGTTTGTCAGTAATAAAAAAAACAATGGGTTTCACTCCGGGAGTGCCGGTAGAAGTGAAAACTCCGCGCCGGTGGTCTCAGGTCACGTGTCCATATTTTTACATTATCAAATCAATCAATTTTTTTTCGAACACATGTTAAAGGATCTAATTTAGTTATATTTGTATAATCAATTATGTTCAAGAGCTACAGACTACTAGCGTTTCGGAACTGACCACAGAGACAACAAGCCAAAAAAAACTCTTTTCAACAGTATTGGTCGCCTACTCGCCTGAAGGGCTTTTTAATTTTATACGTAATACCTAAATAGTATGACGTCTTTTTCTCTTGCGGGGTAGAGAACCTAGGTTATAAGACCTTATGGCTACATTTACCATGTTGGAGGGCGTGTAGATGGAAAACGGAATCAAATAGCATATACATCGCCTATTGACATGATTCCGGAGATTTTAGCCCCATCCCTCGATCTGCTTTTACGATCTGTGCGGGAAGAGAAGCAGCTGGAACATTCTACATTTTTTCTTCTCTCCCAGACCAACATGAAAGAGAAATTCTATCTCATTTTTCTATTTTTAATTTCAAGTAATATTTACGCTTTTATTATAAACATGAACTTTAACTAAGTATGGCAACGACGTCAGCATTTATACAAACATCTTTTTAAATGTAATACATACATAATCTTGTTTATGAATAATTCAAAATTGAAAAATGTACGACGTCACGTTAAACCCGTGGGTAATCGGTCAAACACGAACGTTATAATATCAGAGTCATTGACTCGAGTCTTCATGAAAGGTTATTGTCACGTATTAGGATGATGTTTTAATTATTATGCAAATATTACTGTTGCCGTCTTATTACTTATTCGTAGGTTGCCATGCCTTGAGATTAGATTTGATCCTTTAATCTACAAAAGAATACTGTACGTGTCTGAATTATCATCATCTTCATCAAGTCTTTTTAGTCTCCACTGCAGGAGCATGACCCTCTCTGTACTACCGGAGCCATACTTGGCCAGAGCAGAGAGAGGATTTGGCCTACACTCTCCTCGCTGGCCAGACGGGTTGGAGAGGTCTCATTGATATTTATGAGCTTTGTTTATCTTGTATTTCTTAGTTTTTAGACAGTTTAAAAAAAATGTAGTTACATATATTTCTCATAAATATAGATTATCACCTAAACACCCCCATATTACATAATAAGCGAGCGAAGCTCGGTCGCCCAGGTATTGGGTTTTAAAGGAGCAATTTTTTACTTTCTTTTTTTCAGAAAAATTACTTTTTTAGCATGTATTTCCTAGTTTCCACTCTTTTAAAAATTAATTGCTGAAATTTGTTAAGGGATAGTTGGACTGATAATATCTTCTTTGTTAATATGAATGTTGTGTATACCTGTAATTGGTGCTTACATTAGAACTAGGAATTCACTGTCATTAATAATGTCTCATGTAATCACTGTTGGTGTACCTAAATAAATAAATAAAAACAAATCTATAAATATAATAAAACAGTAAAAATATTTTGTCTGTACATCTATACATATAATAAAACAGTAAAAATATTTTGTCTGTACAATTAGAATTTTTGACAGAAATGGATAGAGGGGCACTTAAAAAGAATAATAGAAAGCAAAAAAATTTTTTTCGAATTTCTTGTCTGTCTGTCTGTCTGTCTGTCTGTCTGTCTGTCTGTATGTATGATCACGATTATCTCCGAGAATACTGAACCGATTTACTTCAAACTTTCACCGATTAATTTGTTTCAACTCAGCAAAACATTTAAAGCTTGTTTCATCAAAATTGGTTCTTTAAAAAAAAGTTATCGTCATTTGAATGAACTCAAGGCATGAGTTTGCCTGCAAACATATGGCAAAAATAAAATAATAAGTGACTTAAGTAAATTAAAATCCAAAGTCAATTCATCATCATTATACGACAGCATTATACCTATCCATCTATCCATAGTAATCCATACTAATAAAAAAGGAGAAGCTGACTGACTGACTGACATATCAACGCAGGGCCTAAACTATAAGGGTTAGGAACTTGAAATTTTGCACAGGGGTTCCTTTTATAACGTAGGGGAGCACTAAGAAAGGATTTTTGGAAATTCAGCTCCTAAGGGGGTAAAACGGGTTGCAAAGTTAGTATGAAACTTTGTCGTTTTTGAAGTTATTCAAAGTCATGAACTAATGTATTCCGGGTAATTCTACTGACTTCCTGAGAAATCGACACTTACGCGGGCGGAGCCGCGGGCCAAAGGCAAACCTGACTTATATATCAACGCACAGCCGAAACTACTGTACTCAGAAACTTGAAATTTGGCACAGGGATTCTTTTTATGATGTAAATGAGCACTACGAAAGGATTTTTAGAAAATCAAAGGTGGTGAAGTTTTATGGAATTTTCTCATTTCTGGACCTAAGTCCAGTAAAGTTTGAAAGTAGGTACACAAGTTCTCAATTAAAATTAAAAAAGATCTGTTTAGGTGAACCAGACAACATTCTCCCTTGAAGGGGTAAATAGGGGGTAAAGTTTGTATAGAATTTTTCCATTTCTAGACTTAGAATATAAAAATAGGTATGTAAGTTCTCGATTACAATTAAAAAGATCTGTTTAGGTGAAATGTTTAAAATCCCCTCCTTAAGGGGCAACATGTTGGGTTAAGTTTGTATGGACATTTTCTCATTTCTGGACGTTCTGGATTACAAATAAAAAGATGTATGTAGGTAAAACCGACGAAATTTTCGCCTGAAGGGATAAAATAGGGGAGTAAAGTTAGTATGAATATTTTTTCATTTCTAGACTTAGAAGAATGAAAATAAGTTATACGTTCTAGATTACAATTAAAAAAGATCTGTGTAGTTGAAATGTTCAAAATTCCCCCCTTAAGGGATAAAGGGGAAGGGGGATTGTATGGAAATTTTCTCATTTCTGGACATAGAAGTATAAAAATAAGTATATGTTTACATTACAATAAAAAGATCTGTGTAGTTAAAATGGACGTAATTTCCCCTTGAAGGGGTAAAGTTTGTATGGATTTTTTTTATTTACTTAGAAATATGACAATAAGAAGGTTTCCATTACAATAAAAAAAAATCTGTGTAAAATGGTCAAAATCCCCTCCTTAAGGGCTAAAGATCTATGCAGGTGAAATGTATTAAATCCCCTTAAGGGGAAAAAGCAGAGGGGGAGGTGTTTGTATGGAATTTTATCATTTCTACTGTTCCCAAGGGAACGACATTAACGCGGGCGGAGCCGCGGGCAACAGCTAGTTTAGAATTTTTTACTGAAATGGATAGAGGGACACTTAAAAGGAATAATAGAAAGCAAAAACATTTTTTTCGAATCTTTTGTCTGTCTGTCTGTATGTATGATCACGATTATCTCCGAAAATACTGAACCGATTTACTTCAAACTTTCACCAACTGCTTTGTTTTAACACAGTTTAACATTTAAAGTTTGTTTCATCAAAATCGGTTAGTTAAAAAAAAGTTATCGTCATTTGAATGAACTCAAGGCATGAGATTGCCTGCAAATATATAGCATTAAATAAATAATAAGTGACATAGGAAAATTAAAATCCAAAGTCAATTCATCATCGTTATACGACATCATTATACCTATCCATACTATCTATACTAATCCATACTAATATTATATATGCAAAAGTAACTCTGTCTGTCTGTCTTCTTTTCACGCTTCAACCATTGAACTAATTTGGATGAAATTTGGTATGGGGGTAGTTTGAGACCCGGGGAAGGACATAGGGTACCTTTTATTCCGGGAAATTCGACTGTTCCTGAGGGATAGACACTAACGGCGGCGGCGTAGCCGCGGGCAAACGGCAAACCTGACGTATATCAACGCAAGCGAATTTGCTGCGCTTAGAAACTTGAAATTTGGTACAGGGGTTCTTTTAATGATGTGAGTGAGCGCTAAGAAAGGATTTTTAGAAATTTTACCTCTAAAGGGGTAACATTAATATGGAATTTTCTCATTTCTGGACTTAAAAGTATGAAAGTAGGTATGTAAGTTCTCAATCAAAATTAAAAAATATGTGTGTAGATGAAATTTGCAAAATTCCCCTCTTAAGGGGTAAAATGGGGGTGGATGGGTGGTTTAAACTTTGTATGGAAATTTTCTCATTTCTGAACTTAGAAGTCTGAAAGTAGGTTTAAAGGTTCTCGATTAAAATTAAAACAGATCTGTGTAGGTGAACTAGACAAAATTCTCCCTTGAAGAAGTGAAATAGGGGACTAAAGTTAGTACGGAAATTTTCACATTTCTAGACTTAGAAGTATAAAAATAGGTATATAAGTTCTCGATTACAATTAAAAAAGACCTCTGACGATGAAATGGACAAAATTCCCCACTTATATGGCAAAATGGAAAAGGAAAGTCCATACGGAAATTGGAAATATTCTCATTTCTACAATGAAGTATGAAAATAAATAGGTATGTAAGTTCTCTATTACAATTAAAAAATATATATGTGGGTGAAATTGACAAAAATCACCCCTAAAGGGGTAAAACCCTCTCAGGTAAAGTTTTCATGGAAATTTTCTCATTTCTGGACTTAGAATTATAAATAATATCCATGCTTCCATACTAATACTAATATTATAAATGTCCATACTTATATACCTATCCATACTATCTATACTAATCCATACTAATATTATATATGCAAAAGTAACTCTGTCTGTCTGTCTTCTTTTCACGCTTCAACCATTGAACTAATTTGGATGAAATTTGGTGTGGAGGTAGTTTGAGGCCCGGGGAAGGACCGAAAGATCGACACTTACGCGGGCGGAGCCGCGGGCAACAGCAAGTAAGATTAATACGGAAATAATCTTTCATTTAAAAAATCGACGTTAATCAAACGACTGAACCTTTTGATGAAATTTAAAATAGAACCAATTTGAAAGCATACCCTTTTAAATAAAAAAGATTACCTCCATAGAAGTGATTCTAATTTAGCTTCCAAGATTCATCCCACACATACATATATTGTTAATAAAAATCCATAAGGATTTCCATTAATTCCACGGACTAATCAAAAAGTCAACGTCAGTGAGCGCAAGGAGCTAGTTCCCTCCACTCTAGTGTTTTTCTCCACTAATCGGATCTCAAGAGTGACCTACATCCGAGACACAGGTGCGGCCATAAAATTAATTTACTGTACACAGTGTAGATATACTATAGTGAGTTCACTTTTAAACTCAAACTTCAACTTTTTGTTTGATTAGTAATCGTTTTTTAATATTTGCAATTTTTGCTTTTCTCGTGAAGATCCTTAAGTTGTTTAATGGTTTAATTTGTTTTTTTTATAAGTGTTTTATTTTGTATTCACAATGCTTTTTTTAAATTAAGAAATAAAATATTTCATAATTTTCGGCGCCGAGATTGAATTGTACGGTAGCTCAGATGGCAGAGCATAGGTCGTACATAGACCTAGGTCGCCGGTTCAGATCCCGCCCGCATGAAACTTTTCCACCATATTTTATTTCTTAATTTATTAATGGTTTAAATTTGTTTGTAAATATTGAATAAGTGAATTTCTTATTTTGACAATAACTGTGATATTCTTAAACCAATTAAGATGGATGAGTAAATGTTAAAATCCTTACATTATTCATCATTATACATTGAAATTAAAACTTCTATTGAGCGATTTTTGGAAAATTTCAATGGGTTAACGTCACCGAATGTGACACATGTATATAACGCGTTGTTGTGTGAGTTTTCACTTGTGCCGGCTCTCCTTATGATTGGTTAAAAGTAATATTTATTCGTATTGGCACAAAATTACTAGCTAACGCTTTAGGTACAGTTATAGTTCCCGAATCCTTGTGAACGAATTCATCAGTCCGCAAATTCTTTTTACGAGCACGGCGTAAAGCGTCCTTGACGGAGCTATAGCAAATCCTTAACCCTTCTGGTACACCTCCATATAGTTATTCCGGTTTTGTTGGGCAACTGTATATTATATCTATATTCGCCGCAAAGTAGTACAGTCGGCCAAGCAGATACCTGACCCCCTGACTTTTAAAACGTAAATTCACACTTTGCTGTGAAGCGCCACCTACCGTGATTTTTGGCAAGTAGACAGACAACTGCTGGTATAAACTTGTTTCTGATAACCTGCTCAGTTGCAAATTTTGTATTTCTAATAATCTCAGCTAATAATTCAAGTAATCATCAATGGTAAGAACAAGAAAGAATCAAAAACAATCCTACGTAAAGTTCGATTCGAACCATGGACCCACGACTTGAGAAGCTAGCGCTCATCTCAATACGCCAACCAACGATATGACGTCTCGGGCGAAATTGGCTATCTATTTCTACTGCTATGACATCATTGTCACCAACTGCAACGCATTGCTTTAACAAATAAATTGAGGGTAATCTATCAGATTTATTTATACCTGATACCAACTAATCAAAAATATTGTTCACTCGCGTCACAATTAAGATACTGCGATTACTGTGTAGTGATCCAAAACCCCACCAGTTATTAGGCATCCCGTTTCATCTTATATAGCAGATTTTGTGAAAGCTAATATTGTATTGTGAAGACAACCACAGTATTTAGAGTTAGGTATCGCGGTAAGTAGAAATTATAAGTATTTAATATACTTACTTAATTGTCACACTATTTTTTGTTCCGTAAAACATAGCGTTTGTGATAAATGTCTAAGATAAATATATCTCTTACAGAGAAACACCGTCCGTTTGTGGATTCGGAGTCAACTGGCGTAACATATACACTACAATATTTCAATTGAAACAGTGAGGAAACATTCAACAAGAACGAGATCGTATTTTATTCTGATGAAAAAAGTTTTAAGTCTGATGATGATGGCAGAAAAATATTGCGGAGAAGACATGGCCAGCGTATAGCCATCAAAATAATTTGCCTTTGAGAACAGTGGCAGGATAACATTAGGTAAAAATATTCATTAAATAGTGAAGTAAAATAATAATAATATTTAATGCCTAGTGTATTACGCAGTGTAGAATAATAGGTAACTGATCGTATTATTGTTTTGCAGGTTATTGGGGACAGATGTCTTCAATGGTATTTATTTCACTGTTACATTTTTTTGATGTAATAAAGTAATTAGGGGAGCTAGTAGAATTCGGCGGCCGGATGAATAAAGAAAAATACTTGGAAAATTTATGAGATGTGGTGATTCCAACAGTTTGCAATGTAGAATATATTTTATTTAAGACAATTGTTCTGTGATCTAACTGTTATTGAGTGACCAATTAAAATCCCAGATTATAGGGTCAAATAGTGCTTAACTGGGACACGAGACACGAGTAAAGTTTGATTTAAATCAATTTAGACAAAAAGGTTATACTAAATTAATAAATATGCGCATAAGTGATATGTGATCTGATCTAACATGGTAAGTGAAATGACAAATAGACTTGAACAAAAGCTTCAAAATGGGGGTCACCCTCTCCCATATTAAAATTCATTTAATGCCATAGGTTTATATTCATTCTTATAACTACTATTATCGAAGCAAAGTTATTCACATAGCACTATTTGACCCTACACATTTAAAAAAATATAATACTATGATTAAAAAGAAGTTGAGAGATGTAAATTGTTACTTATTAAGTAACATGTTGGTTCTCTCTACAGAAGATTAATCATAGTTTGAATTAAGTAGGCAGGTATTTATTTCACTGTTACATTTTTTTGATGTAATAAAGTAATTAAAAATTTAAAATGCTTTTTATTCACAGTAATTAGCTCGGTAACATTATGTTTAAACAACCAAAATTACACCAACATCACAATACGAAGTTGGTGATATTTGTAAAAAATAAAAAGCTTTGGAGGATTTGAACCTGTTCATTCATAATCACACTAACTATTAAACCATAGTGCCTACCACTTGCGCCACATCTAACTATTGAAGTATCTTTGAAATAAGCGTATCGTATGCTAGGGCTTGTTTTATTTATCAAAAATCGAATAGATGGCATTAGTCGTCAAGGGTATCAGATTTCTGCTTATTAACCTTATTTGTTCATTCACAATTCAATAGATGGCACTAGTCGCAAAGGATATTACACTTGTATATTTTTATCTTTGGGTTTAAACCACGGATGTTTCTTTAGTTTGCGAAAAATGGCGCTGTTGTAGGGGGTCAGATATCTCATTGGCTGACTGTACTATGCAACCATTTGGTTTTTCAAAAACTCATCATGCGTCATCAAGATTAATCGGTTTTTTTTATAAAAAATGATGGTTGTGGATAAACAAAAAGAGGTTTATAAGGATCGTAGCAAGTCAATCCACGATCTATGCTTACTCCCATAAGAAAAGGAGTGATAATATGTATGTATCTACTATCTTCTCGTTATATGTTCAAGAAGAAAGTTGTGCCTACTGCTATTTATTTATACTAGGGCGCATTGAACAACGTTCCGCCAATTAAAGTTTGCTCTCGTCGTCACTCGAGGACCTGATAAATCCTGATATGAGTGATCAATATTGTAAGCCAGCGCAATCTCTAGTTAGCCAACTAATTAACTATGATTCAAGTATTTCTGCAGTCATGTTATACATACTTAGAACATTATCACATATTTATCTATGGTTAGTAGATGGTTAGTAACATTATCTCCGTTGAGAAAGTCGATGGTCCAATGTCAGCATCATCGCGTGGGTCATCATCATCATCAGGTCTTTTTAGTCTCCACTGCACGAGCACGACCCTCTCTGTACTACCGGAGCCATACCTGGCCAGAGCAGACAGAGGATTTGGCCTACACTCTCCTCGCTGGCCAGACGAGTTGGAGAAGTCTCATTGATGTTTATGAGCTTTGTTTAGCTTGTATTTCCTAAGTCGCCTCTTACGCAACCACGGGAAGACGTGGTTGCGTAAGAGGTGGTAAGAGGTGGCGAGTGGTCCTATTCTACTCTGCTGGAAACCACACGGCCATCGCGTAGGTATGAGCGTCTAAATCAATTAATACCAGAAGTATTAGTATATGACGGACAAATCACACAAACTGAGCTAGTCATAAAGCAAAGTTCGAGACTTTTGTTCATCATCTTCATTTCAGCCGTTAGAATTCCACTGCTGGAAGGCTTCTTCCAAGGATTTTTCGTTTCATGGGAGGATATTGCCATACTCACCTCGCTTGGCAGGCGGGTTGGCGAGCGCAGTTTCTTTGGCTTCTTGTGATTCCGACGCTTCTGCCCATCGGAAGCGTTTTTAAGGTGGGGACAGGAATTTGTTGGATTTTTGATTGAAGGTATTTGGATACTTGAATGAATGAGAAAAAAGCAAGTAGCAAATCGGGAGGCCGGGCGCGTTTACTCGATGCCATACCTGCAACCACCGAACAGGCAGTTAAGGGTGACACCCCTGAAATAAAAAAAAATAAAAAGAAATAAATAAAATAAAATAATTTATTTCAGACAACTAAGATCCATATAGTCATTTATAAAAACTAAACTAATAAAATAAAATAATATCAAATAAAATTAAGTACAATAATATCAAATAAAATTAAATTAAAATTAAATTGAATTGAATTAAATACATATATATAAATATCCAAAACCCAGGCCAATTTGAATAAGATCTTTTTCCATCTTGACCTGACCAGGAATCGAACATTAGAAACTCCGGAGTGACAGCCTGCGCTAGGCTGTCACTACGCCATAGAGCTCGTCAAAAAGGACATGACATTTTTCATATAAGTATGTGTGTCTATATTATTTATGTATATCTTATACCTTTAAACGAGCAAATCTTGTATATTTATTTATATATAAATTTATTTCTATGATCTCGGAAACGGCTCTAACGATTTCGCTAAAATTTGGTATATTGGTATATCGATCTAGATTAATTTTATGATTGGGAAAACGAGTGTTTTCGAGTTTTCATGCGTTTTCTTTCCACGCAGATTATGGTCGCTAATTTCGTCCTACCGGCCACTGTCCGTCTGGTCCAGCGGGTTAAGACGCATACAGCAACAAACGAGTGTTACGGTTTCGAATCCCGCTCGGTGTCTTGCTTTTGTTTTTTTTTTTTTAGCTTTTTAGCATTTCAAGCTCAGTAAAGTTTAAAATGAAAAAAAAAAATAATAATGCTGAAATGGGATTTTTGTTGAGTTATCAACAATGTGGTTTCGCAGAGAGCCATGGAGCGGGCCATGCTCGGCATCAAATTGCAAGACCGAGTTCACAACTCTGAGATCCGACTCCAACGAAAGTTCACGATGTGTTCTCTAGGGTCGCAACTTTAAAATGGAACTGGGCAGGACACCTGGCTAGAAGAAACGATGGTAGGTGGAGTAAGGCTGTCACCGAGTGGTATCCCAGAAATGGGAAACGTAGTGTTGGGCGTCTGGCAGCTAGGACGACATAAAGCAGATTATTAGTAAAAACTGGATTGCGAAGGCTAGGGATAGAAGAATGGCAATCAACAGAAAACTGATCATGATGATATCAAATATTATGTTGATAGCCTAATCGGCAACGCATCAGCACCTCCTCTGGTGTTGCAGATGTCAGTGGGCGACGGTTACCACTTTCCATCAGGTGGCTCGACTGCTCGTTTGCCGTCAAACATACATAAAAAAAATCCTTAAAGGAATTTCAAGCGTATATTGCCTCGCTTATTGCTGACCTGATTAATTTCTAACTGACTATGTAACGTAGAGCAGGAATTTTATATCGGTTTAAAGAGATGTCACCGTTATACAAAATTATAACTTGATCATTCATATACAGCTTCATAACTTCATCAATATCAGAGCAAGTAAGCGCATCTCAAGTTTGGGCAACTTCTAATTGAGCTACAGCGAGAGAGCGCGAGTAATTTAAACCGGCTGAAGCACAGCAAGTCACTTCAGTTCACACAAATCACAGGGCATGTAGTCTATCAATTCAATTCAATTTATTCTTAAAAACAATTATACATTGCATTCGAATATTGTTACTTAAAATTAGTCATTAAATTATTAATTGACTTCATAAAATTTATCTAGTCAACAAAGACCCACTGACAAAATCACAATGTCGGAATCAGAATCAATATCATCATATCAATACTATAATAATAAAGGTTGGTCATGCAGTAAGTTCCTTTGTTTTTAGAGATATCATGTTTAGTTAAGTAAGTTCATTCACACACATGATACTGAAAGTAATATGATGATTTTTAGTTTCTTTTTCTATATGTATGTATGTTATCATTCTTAACATTTTCGCTGACACTGCCCGCCTGTAGACGTAATTCTATTGTTATTTCTTTTGTGTCTGGTTCAGTGTAGGTGAACGAGTTAAATGAATAACCAAAAATTTTATGACTCTTGGTAGATAAGCATTTTATATACCACTAAGCAGGCATTTAAACGTACAGGACACAGGATAGGCGATTTAAACGTACAGGAAAAGAGATACATGTATCCAATTTTGAATAAAAATCTTTGACTTTTGACTTTTTTTTAAAAGGCTGTTTCATTTTTTCTCCAGTTATGATAAGACGGGGCCCCTCTACGCGAATGAAGTCTCGGGCACAGCTAGTAACTAATATCATACCTACAAAATCGTAAGAAATCAGGTAGAATAAAAAGAAATACCTGCTAAATATTTACCAGCTGATCAGTGAGTATGTATGGAAAGTCCATTTTTTTCAATTTTCTCATATTAAGGATTCCGTACCCAACGAGTAAAATCAGAACCCTATTATTAAACCTCTCCACTTCGATTTGTCCTGCGCCACCTGCTAATAATCGGAAGCCAAGACTCACTCTGGGTCGCTGCGCCATCTTAGTCGTTACTAAGCCTCTCTTATCCGTCCAAATATTGTATGATGGTACGGAACCCTTAATATGAGATTACACCTCGCACTTGGCTAGATTTTTATTACGTAACATGTAATTTTACTAGAAATTTCTAGTCTGTCTAGAGACTTTGGTACTAAATTATTTTACCAATATTAGTTACTAGTGAAGTAAAAGATAAGACCGCTTCATAAGTATTTAAGCGCCGTAATAGCATAATAAATCATAAACAATATGAAAATAGCCTGAAAACGGCTCAATAACACATTAAAATGCCGGTGCGCTACTGTATTAATTTAACGAAACATTTTTCTCAGAATTTATTCGCAGCTAAAAAGCCAATCCCGCTAGGGTTGTCAAAATGAAAGAAACGGACCAAAATTTGTACGTTTTTTTTTAGCATTAACTAAGCATGCATTTTATAAGCGATTTTCTTATATATTACTATTCGTTTTTGCTTAGATTTAAAAGAGACACTGTGACTTCTCATAAAAAAATGTAAGGACTAGTAACTTGCCATTATTTTGATGCTTAGACTACGCTAAGAGTGCGACTTGTACAGATGGATAAATAATGATAGGTTTGAAATGCAAAACTTAAAAATACTATCAAGTTTTGTGTTTTCAGCCCTATGTGCCTCTTTGCCTCTCCCCCTCACCCCCGCCGAGGTAATTGTGGCTACATGAAATATAACGGCGCTCCGTCTTATTCGCGCCGAGATTTTCTTATCGGCTGCTGGGATAAAGTAAAATTAGTACACAGGTAACACTGTTGTTCACAAAATAAATGAATTTGGAATTTGAAGTGTTCAAAAGTTGGAATTTAAGATGGTGGACCCCACTTTTTATGTAACTTCGACATGGATGTCGTTTCGAGATATTGGGGTGTAGATCACCCCTAAACCTCGAAAACTACATCCATCACTAATTTTATGAGAAGTCGTTTCCGCTATCTTGGATCCGTAACTTAAAACCTGCCAATAATATTCAACTAGCTTTAGCACGCGGCTCCACACGCGTCAATGTCGATCCCTCGGGAATAGTACTTCTTCCCGAGATAAAAGGTAGCCTATGTCCTTCTCCGTACTCCAGAGAACTTGTATGCAAAATATCATGATGATCGGTTCAGTAGTTACGGCGTAAAAGTGTAACAAACTCACTTTCGCATTTATAATATTAGTAAGGATTTATAATTTTAGTAAGGATGCCAGTTCTTCTAGGCCAAAGTAGTTTATTCTATAATTTTTAAGCATACTAGTTTATCCTGACATGCTAAGGACAAATTAGTTTCGTCTTAAATCGGCGCGTGCGCCTGCATAACGCAGCCGCGCAAGCCTTGCGGTTAAACCACTGGACCGCTACCACTTTTGATCATGTTTCTGAAGGGAAATTGATTTGGTTTATCGCAACACACGTCCAATTTAAACAATCTGTAGATAGCGATGATGGTTGCACACTCAAGAATTTTATAGAAGTTGTACCTTAGTTTAAGCGGGTGCCGCGGCTGCACAAAACCATTAGGCGATTATGTAAAAAGATTAAAAGTCTTATTATATTCATATTTATATTTTTATAAAAAAAATAAAAAAGGGGCCGAGATTTAAATATAAATACTGTTATTTGAGAATTATTGTTTTAGACGTAAAATTTACATACAAACTTTTCGAAGAAAAATTTTTTTAGAAATCATAACATATATATATCTTTTTAAATTTCATGTGTATCTGTTTCATTCCAATAAGAGGGAGCGATCTTGTGCAAAGATCGATCTAAAGTATACAAGTACTTTTTATGTATTTAATTAATTCAGCGGATAGTACTAGTGATTTGAAAACACGAAATTTCCGTAATTTTCATGCAGTACCGTTGTATGGTGCCAGACTTGGTGTTAGGCCCAACACCATACATGGAGAGATGTTGCTGCTTGCTGGGTTGAAGATGGTAGTGTGGAGACACAAGATCACGTCACGGAGAAAGGAGTTTATTGTTTTTGCAGGTTGCATGATGGCTGGGTGTGACGGATCCTTTCTTGATGGCAGTGTCCAGGCGCTATAGTATCGCCGACCGTTCGATGTGTGTCTCATGACGCCATCGATATGTATCTCGATATATTTTAAGATAATGGAGCTATTTATATTATTAATAAAGCTGACACGCGACCTACATGATGTAAGCCGCGGATCGCTCAAATGTGCAAGCGTAGCTCGAACAACCGTAGCCAGTCAGGATTTTCACATATTGAAGAGACAAGATTTGATCCCTTCAATTGGTCAATGACTCAAGAGCCATTGACATTAAAAGAAGAATAACACTATGTTTAATCGTTTGATAACCCCATACTCAATAAAATAAAATATCACGGTGAAATAGCCGGGGTGATTTTTCTGTAATATCGATGTTCCCGACCGGTGGAAAGAGTGATTATGTTTCTGCAAATGGTGTCGATTAGTGTTGAAAGTCGGGATTGTAATTTATGAGCATTTTTCTAAAGGTATAACTGCCATTCAGGGCGGAGTGATGCTGCGAACTTATCCAAAACCATTTTATTTGCCTTCTTTTGATATTTTCGGAAAATACGAAAGTCTATTAGTCGACAGCACGTCTTGAACATAGTAAAATAACACCACTAGCAAACGTACATACTCATAGTACAGTACACCCGCCACCTCCGTGGTCCAGTGGTTAAGGCGTTTGCCTGTAGACCGGGGGTCGTGGATTCGATTCCTACGGGAAACATACTTTGTTTAGTTGCTTCCAGTTTGGTTAAGACATAGCAGCCTTGAATCATCTGATTGTCTGATAATAAAGATGATTCCGTGCTTCGGAAGGCACTTTAAGCCGTTAGTCCACAGCACAAAACAAAGCTCACACAGCACGTAAGTTGATAAATACGTAAGTTCTAAAAAAAAATTGATTAACAAAGTTTTTTTTAACAGGTGTCCCTATTTTTGAGTTTATACCTCGTTACCATACGACCTGTAAAAATGTATGCTAGTTCCTATTTTCCTATTGTGTATAAGTCAGTGACAGGTGGCCTATCAGAGTTGATGCCCATTCACTTGATCGACGATCAATCTACGTAGGGAGTCAGGGAGACGAGGACACTCGTGCAATCCTTATCCTTACTAATATTATAATTGCGAAAGTGAGTTTGTTTGTTACGCTTTCACGCCGTAACTACTGAACCGATCATCGTGAAATTTTGCATACAAGTCCTCTGGAGAACGGAGAAGGTCATAGGCTACCTTTTATCCCGGGAAAAGGTACTGTTCCAGAGGGATCGACATTAACGCGGGCGGAGCCGCGGGCGAAAGCTAGTTCTGTCAGTCTGTCTGCTATCCCTTCACGCTTCAACCAATTAACCGATTTAAATGAAATTAAGTATGGGCGTTTGAGGCCCTTGTAAGAATGAAATAAAGTTCCTTTCATCCCGGAAAAAGGAAATGTTGCTAAGGGATCATCATTCACGCGAGCGAAGCTGCGGACAAAAGCTGGTACCTAATAAAACCCAAAAAGGGCAATATTTCAAAACATCAAATCTCCAATCAAAATGAAGGCCCAATTTGTGTTTATTAAGTTTAAAAACTTGTATTTCGCAGAAGCCAACGTGAAATGATATTAGAAAACAAAATTCCGCAGAACGCAAAAAATTGCCGGGAAATTGGGAATCCATCAAAATCTGGCCTAAATAAAATAATTTGCGGCACGCGCATAACTTCATAAGAAAAATCAACTGGAAGTTAATGGCATTTTAAAATGAAGGCGATGTGACTTGATCGAATACGGCTGGGCTTCTCAAAGTGGGATAACTGGATGAGGACACTATGTAACGATGTACCGCATAGTGTACACCACTACCAAGTGGCGATGCAAGTTATATGCGTATCTTCTCACACAATTACTGCTAAGCTCTTTATACGTGAGATAGAGAGTTTTAAACCTTTTGAATTATAATAAATAAATATATACGGACAAATCACACAGATTGAGCTAAGCACAAAGTAAGTTCGAGACTTGTGTTAAAGAATACTAACTCAACGATACTCTACTTTATAACAAATAATATATAGATAAACATCCAAGACCCAGGCCAATCTGAAAAAGATCATTTTCCATCTTGACCTGGCGTGTTGACCACTGCGCCACGGAGCTCGCAAAAATTATATTAGTATCGAATGGTCGCAAACGGGTATAGGCTATAGTAGCAATTTGTCTAAAATGCAACGCAAAACCTGTGTCACTAGCAACTGGTATAAGTTGAAAGCGGGCTGAGATTTAGTCGTGGTAGAGCTACGCTACCGGCAAAATGAATTTCTAGTAGCATGAATGGGCCGGCTCGTTCGGGGAAGTACTACACTAGAAAATCGACGTCTGAGCTTTACCCCACGGACCCCACGCACCCATTGTTTCTACCCCAAAAGGCTCAAATATGTAGTTATATCCGATACCTTATAACTATAGTTATGACCTGAGGTCTATCTTATCTTATACCTTTAAACGATCAATTCTTGTATATTTATTTATATATTTATATGTCTATAAATTAATTTCTATGATCTCGGAAACGGCTGTAACGATTTCGCTGAAATTTGGTATATGAAGGTTTTCGGGGGTAAACAATCGATTTAGATTTGTCTTATGTTTGGTAAAACGCGTGTTTTCGAGTTTTCATGCGTTTATCTTTCCACGCAGAACATGGTCGCTAATTTCGTCCTACCGGCTACTCTCCGTCTGGTCCAAAGAAACGAGTTACAGGTTCGAATCCCGCTTGGTGACACTTTTTTTTTATATGTTTAATTTCATATATTTTTTTTATTGTTTTTAGACAAGTTTTAAAAAATGTAGTTAATGTTTAAGAAAACATTAAATATTTCTCATAAAAATAGATTATCATCTAAACACCACTATAGGTATTACAACAAATAGACCTACCTAGTAAGACGAGCGAATCTCGGTCGCCCAGGTACTTTTCTAAATAAACTTTGAATCTTGAATCTTTGTTCCCCATCAATGATAAACTGAAGACACTGAAGAATATCTTTCTCAAAAATATATTATACTTTTAAGTCAATGTAACTAATTAAACATTGTGTGAAATCATCACGGCAGGTGTCCCAACTTGTAATTAAACACGTGACAATTTTAATTAAAAAGCGAGTTCCGTCTCATTGTTTAATGAAATTCTTCAAAAGTGCCTCCTAATGAAGCCCGCTTAATTGACCCCCACTACCATTCTTATTTAATTTTAGTACAGTCGTACACTTGCGACTTTTAAAATTTGTCAAAACTACCCGGATATTCGGTCGTAAAGTTGTGATTCCACAACATATACACAACATAGTCCTGGGTTCAATTCCCACGGGAAGCATACTTTGTTTAGTTGCTTCCAGTTTGGTTAGGTCATGGCAGGCTTGAATCACCTGATTGTCTGATAATTTCGATGAACCCGTGCTTCGGAAGGCACGTTAAGCCGTTGGCCCCGGCTGCCATCTGGTAGTCGTTAAAGGAACCACGTCAGAGGCCGAGAGGCGGTTACGAAGAACTCTGACACCAGTGTGTGCATGGTCGATTGACTGTGACACCTACTCGAAATGATGATGGCTATATTTCATACAAGCAGCCCGCCCTGGTTTCGCACGGGTATTTAATTCTATAGCCATATTTTATAATACTATTTATAAATTAACCTAACTAAAAATAAAATTACCTACTTACCTAAAACAACCACTATAAATAAATAAAACCGGTCAAGTGCGAGTCGGACTCGCGCACAAAGGGTTCCGTACCATCCTTACTAATATTAGATATAAATGCGAAAGTGAGTTTGTTTGTTTGTTTATTTGTTTGTTTGTTTGTTACGCTTTCACGCCGTAACTACTGAACCGATCATCATGAAATTTTGCATACAAATTCTCTGGAGTACGGATTCATTCATTTTCGAGTAGGTGTCACGGTCAATCAACCATGCACACCCTAGTGTCAGAGTTCTTCGGAACCGCCTCTCGGCCTCTGACGTGGTTCCTTTAACGACTACCAGATGGCAGCCGGGACCACCGGCTTAACGTGCCTTCCGAAGCACGGAATCATCTTTATTATCAGACAATCAGGTGATTGAAGCCTGCAATGTCCTAACCAAACTGGAAACAACTAAACAAAGTATGCTTCCGGTGGGAATCGAACCCACGACCCCCGGGTCAACAGGCAAACGCCTTAACCACTGGACCACGGAGGCTGTTGGAGTACGGAGAAGGACATAGGCTTTTTATCCCGGGAAACTATTCCTGAGGGATTGACATTCACGCGGGCGGAGCCGCGGGCGAAAGCTAGTTATCTATAAAAATGTCAAAAAAACACAAGATTTTTTTGACGTTTTAAAATAATCACATGATTTTTTTGTCGTTTGTCTGTTGTATGGGATGAATGAATAAACTCTTTATTGCACCAACATAAAGTACTTACACAAAAAGCAAACATACAAAAAAGCAGGTACAAAGGCGGACACATCGCTTAAAGCGATTTCTTCCAGCCAACCTTTGGCTATACGGAAATTTAAAAAAAAAACCAACCTTTGTATTAATTTTAATTTTATTTTAATATTTATTTATAAAGTGAATATATAACGAAATATTCTTGGAATTTTTCAAGCGTCTACCGTTATCATTATTGAGCAAAAACAAGCAAAAACTCACGTTTGTTGTATGGGAGCCCCCTTAAGTATTTATTTTATTCTATTTTTTAGTATTTGTTGTTATAGCGGCAACAGAAATTAATCATCTGTAACAATATCAACTGTCTAACTATCATGATTTATGAGATACAGCCTGGTGACAGACGGACAGACAGACAGAGGGACAGCAGAGCGACATTAATAGGGTCCCGTTTTTACCCTTTTTATGTGTGGTAGAGCCACGCTTCTGGCAAAATTAATTTTTGCTAGTAGCACGAATGGGCCTGCTCGTCCTGGGAAGTACCACACTCTCACAGAAAATCGACGTTTGAGTTGAAACTTCACCGCTTCTATGCTTCGTTCGGTGAGTGAGAGAGCCGGAGGCCCAACCTTCCCCCCCTCCCCCATTTCCTCTATCCCATCCATCCCATGTCGTTCCCCCAACTCCTTGAGGCCGGCAACGCTCCTGTTACACCCTGGTGTTGCAGTTGTCCATGAGCAGCGCTGATCGCTTTCCATCAGGTGACTCGCTTGCTCGTTTGCCGTCCAATAACATAAAAAAACCCTTTGGGTATGGAACCCTAAAAATGTCCCGTAGTTCGTTGTCACGCAGAAGGGTACTTAGAAGGCCGCAAACAATTTATAATGCTAGGCATAGAAGTATGAGTCGACGCATTTTTTTTAAATCTATGATGTTAGGTTAGGTACAATATTGTGCCGACTCCTGTCAGTTGAAAAAACAAGAAAATATATCGATGGATTTTTAAGCCTAACTAGCAAGTGTGGATTGGATTGCCGTATTCAACACTAGCCGCAGATTTTCTGTTTATTTTTTAAACAATATTAAAGATTTAGCTTATACTCTTAGGTCATTTTATCATCTATATACATATAATATATCTATATACATATTAAAACAGTAAAAATATTTTGTCTGTACATTTAGAATTTTTGACTGAAATGGATAGAGGGACACTTAAAAAGAATAATAGAAAGCAAACATTTTTGTTTCGAATTTTTTGTCTGTCTGTCTGTCTGTCTGTCTGTATGTATGATCACGATTATCTCCGAAAATACTGAACCGATTTACTTCAAACTTTCACCAATTGCTTTGTTTTAACTCAACAAAACATTTAATAATAAATATATAATAAATATATACGGACAAATCACACAGATTGAGCTAGCCCCAAGGTAAGTTCGAGACTTGTGTTATGGGATACCAACTCAACGATACTATATTTTATAACAAATACGTATATAGATAAACATCCAAGACCCAGGCCAATCTGAAAAAGATCATTTTCCATCTTGATCCGGCCGGGGATCGAACCCGGGCACTCCGTGTCGCAGGCTGGCGTGTTAACCACTGCGCCACGGAGCTGTCATGTCGATTTTGATGAAACAAACATTTAAAGCTTGCTTCATCAAAATCGGTTCATTAAAAAAAAAGTAATGGTCATTTGAATGAACTCAAGGCATGAGTTTGCCTGCAAATATATAGATACTCATCACTTAAATAATATGTGATTAAATAATAACAGACATAGGAAAATTAAAATACAAAGTCAATTCAGCATCATTATACGACAACATTATACCCATCCATACTATCCATACTAATCCATACTAATATTATAAATGCGAAAGTAACTCTGTTTGTCTATCTTCTTTTCACGCTTCAACCATTGAACCAATTTGGATGAAGTTTGAGACCCGGGGAAGGACATAGGGTACCTTTTATTCCGGGAAATTCTACTGTTTTTGAGGGATGGACACTAACGGCGGCGGCGTAGCCGCGGGCAAACGGCAAACCTGACTTATAATATCAACGTAACCGAAACTGCTGCGCCTAGAAACTTGAAATTTGGTACAGAGGTTTTTTTAATGATGTGAGTGAGCGCTAAGAAAGGATTTTTAGAAATTTTACTTCTAAAGGGGTAAAATTTATATGGAATTTTCTCATTTCTGGACTTAGAAGTATGAAAGTAGTATATAAGTTCTCGATTACAATTAAATAAGATATATGTGGGTGAAATGGACAAAAATCACTCTTAAAGGGGTAAAATGGGAGGGTAAAGTTTCTGACTATGGAAATTTTCTCATTTCTGGACTTAGAACATACTAATATTAAAAATGCGAAAGTAACTCTGACTGTCATCTCTTTACGCTTCCACCATTGAACTAATTTGGATGAAATTTGGTATGGAGGTAGTTTGAGGCCCGGGTAAGGACATAGTATATATTTGATTCCGGGAAATTCTACTGTTCCCGAGGGGTCGACACAAACGCGGGCGGAGCCGCGGGCAACAGCTAGTAACAATTAAATTATTCCTTAACAGCTTTAACCCGTATGGGTTAAAGCTGTTAAGACAACCTCCGTGGTCCAGTGGTTAAGGCGTTTGCCTGTTGACCCGGGGGTCGTGGGTTCGATTCCCACCGGAAGCATACTTTGTTTAGTTGTTTCCAGTTTGGTTAGGACATTGCAGGCTTCAATCACCTGATTGTTTGATAATAAAGATGATTCCGTGCTTCGGAAGGCACGTTAAGCCGGTGGTCCCGGCTGCCATCTGGTAGTCGTTAAAGGAACCACGTTAGAGGCCGAGAGGCGGTTCCGAAGAACTCTGACACCAGGGTGTGCATGGTCGATTGACCGTGACACCTACTCGAAATGATGATGACCCGTATGGGAATACTCAAAGATATCAGAATATTATGGAATAATGGATGTAAAATCTCCGTGGCGAGCTCCGTGGTGCAGTGGTTAACACACCAGCCTGCGTCACGAGAGTGCCCGGGTCCGATCCCCGGTCAGGTCATGATGGAAAACGATCTTTTTTGGATTGACCTTAAATGTTTATCTATACAGGGTTGTAGTTAACTAACGCAAAACCAGCTAAAGACGACTTAGGTACATCATGACTAACGAAGTTTATTCTATGACTTTTACTGATACGCAATACACAGTAAGATTTTACATAAATAATCTTTAATGTTGATTTCTATCAAACGTGAAGTCTATGCAGCCGGCCGCGTGCCACGTGAGCGTAGGTACCTACTAATAATACCTCATGCGCTGATTGCCAAGAGTTAAAATGGGTAGAATTGCAAAATTGCATTTTATTTTATTTTTTGTATAAAAAAGCGAATTACAAAAAGTCATAGAACAAACGTAGTTAATCTTGATGTTCCTGAGTCACCTTTAGGAGCTTATGCGTTAGATACCACTAACCCTGTATAAGTATCTATTATAAAATAAAGTATCGTTGAGTTAGTATCCCACGTAACAAGTTCACAACTTACTGTGGTGCTAGCTCAATTTGTGTCATCATCAGGTCCTTTTTAGTCTCCACTACAGGAGCACGACCCTCTCTGTACTACTAGGGCCATACTTGGCCAGAGCAGCCAGAGGACTTGGCCTACACTCTCCACGCTGGCCAGACGGGTTGGAGAGGTGTCTTAGATGTTTATAAGCTTTGTTTAGCTTGTATTTCCTAAGTCGCCATCTACGACATCCACGGGAAGACTTGGAGTGGTCCTATTCTACTCTGCCGGATACCACACGGCTATTCAATTTGTGTGATATGTCCCTATATATTTATTAAAGCTTAACTAGTAGAGCGTTAAGAAAAATCGATGGACTTTTCAATCGTAGCTGGCGGCGGAAATAAAGCGGGGATTGGATTGTCGTGTTTACAGACAACTCGCAGCATTTATTTTTACAGAAAATCCGTGGAAAATACAGTTAGGATATCAATTTATTGCAATGTTACTTACAAAGTTTATTTAACTCTTTTTTAGGGTTCCGTTACTCAAAAGGAAAAAAACGGGACCCTTATAGGATCACTTGGTTGTCCGTCTGTCTATATGTCTGTCAAGACCATTTTTCTCAGGAACGCGTAGAGGTATCAAGGTGAAACTCGTGTCAAATACTCAGGTCAATTCAAAGATTTATTCAGAAAATAAAATAAGCCTTTTGAAGCACTTTTTCACGTCAATTTACATTTTAAATAATATGTATTATATTATATTCAAATTATTAATTATTGTTCAAAAGCTACAAACTACTAGCGTTTCGGAACCGCTGCAGAGAAGAAGACGCCGAAAGAAACTCTTTTCAACAGTATACAATTGTCCATTGGAGCTATGAAAAAATCAAACTTCTAAGCCAACGCAACCAAAAGATACAGCTGGTTATGCCGCAAATTTTCGCACGAGAATCAAAACCTACAGGGTGCTTCCCGTGAACTCAGAATCTTGAAATTTGGTACGAAGCAACGTCTTAAAGCACATTTAAAGGAAAAACTTCAAAACGTATACATTTATAGTTACATCATACAATAAAAATATTAAATTTTAAAACAATAATACATTTTTGACACTCGCAAGGGAATCAAAACCCCACGTGCGCGAGTCTGACTGGCACTTGGCCGGTTTTATGACTGCTAAATATTTTCATTTTACATTTTAACTGTGTTTAATTGTTTATACAATTATTGGAACTACTAATTCCAGATAAAGCTTTATGTATCCTTATCCTTACTAATAAAGTGAGTTTATTTGTTTGATTGTTACGCTTTCACGCCGTAACTACTGAACCGATCATCATGAAATTTTGCATACAAGTTACCTGGGGCACGGAGAAGGACATAGGGTACATTTTATCCCGGAAAAAGTACTGTTCCTGATGGATCGAATTGACGCGGGCGGAGCCGCGGGCGAAAGCTTTAAGTTGTTTATAAAACCAGGGGATCCTGGCGACGATATAAAAGCATAATTAGGTTTTTCACTGATTTCTATATTTTTTTTGTTCTCATCGTGTCGGTGGCTGAAAACATCAACTATTGTATTTTGTTCCTCTAGTATATTGCAATCGCGACAGCCTCGCCTCTCGCTGAGGCAGGGTTGAAGTCGTACTTTGTGCAGATAGTGGGGCACAACGGATATGACAAAAGGTGTGACATGGTCTGATCTCCATGACCACATTCAGACTGATTTCTATTGTTACAAGTTTATGGTATTTCTTAAGTTTATGGTCTAAGATTTTAAGTTCATTTCATTGTTTTTACAGTCTGCTTTAGTATCACTTGGAAACTCATACCCTCATACCAGACTAATCATCTTTCAGAAATGTAGATATTTAGAAAAATATTTTTTTAGTGTTCCGTACCCAAAACAAAGACCTGAAAGAGTTGGAAGTATCCGACTGGTCAGAGGTGGCTCAGAATAGGGAAGAATGGCGCACTTTAATGTCGGAGGCCAAGATTCACTTCGGGTCGCTGAGTCAGCGAAGTAAGTAAGTAAGTACCCAAAACATAAAAACGGGACTCTATTAATTTCGCTCCGCTGTCCGTCTGTCTGTCCGTCTGTCAGCAGGCTGTATCTCATGAACCGTGATAGCTAGATAGTTGAAATTTTCACAGATAATGTATTTCTGTTGCCGCTATAACAACAAATACTAAAAAATAGAATTAAACAAATATTTAAGGGGGCTCCTATACAACAAACGTATTTTTTTTTTTTGCTTGTTTTTGCTCGATATTGATAACGACAACAGGTAGACGCTTGAAATATTCACAAAATATTAGGTTATATATTCACTTTACAAATAAATTATTAAATAAAAATAAAATTAATATCAAAGCGTTACAACAGACATGACTTTTTTTGTCGTTTTTATAGATATCGGTACGTCACCTTTCGTGCGACTCGCACTTGGCCGGTTTTTTTCTTAAGTTTTTTAGAAACTCGCGGTGGAAATAACGCACAAATTAGATTATAGCGTTTTACACCCCACTTACTAGTACTCGTTAGATTTGTCAACGTGACGTTAGTTCTTTTTTTATGTAATAGATACGAGTCACCGGGTGGTGAGCGATCACCGCTGCCCATGGACAACAGCACCACCAGAGTGTGACAGGAGCGCTGCCGGCTTTTCAAGGAGTTAAAGGAGAACACAGAAAAAGTAAAGCTTCTACTAAAACGTCGATTTTCTGTGAGTGTGGAACCATTCAGAACTTGGAAATAATTGCAGACAGCCGCGGATAAGCCGGCCCATTCATGCTACTGGCAAAAATGAAGTTTGCCCGTAGCGTGCCTCTACTATAACTTAAACACAAGTTCTTACTATTACTACAGTAGTTTACATACATGTTTTTTACTTGTTATTTTTTTATGATTTCGTTTTTTTTTTCGTTATATTTTTCTCTTATTTGTTAATTGTATTTTTTTTATATGTGTGTTCTTAAATAAATATTTACTTACTTTACTTACTTACATACAACGATAGCTTAGCTAGAATTTTCTGCTCTTTCTTGCCCGTTACAAAGATAAGCATATTTATTAAAATACTAGCTTTTGCCCGCGACTTCGTCCGCGTTAAGATTTCAGTTCAATCAGTCAAAAATCTAAGAAGATTTAAACAAATTTTTATTACCTATTTTATCCCTTTAGGGGTGGAATTTATCAAAATCCTTTCTTAGGGAATGCCTACGTCATAGTAGCTTTATGCATGCAAAGTCTCAACCCGATCGGTTTAAAATTGACAAAGTTTCATACAAACTTCCACCCCCTATTTAATCCCCTTGGGGGTAGAATTGATCAAAATCCTTTCTTAGCGGATGCCTACGTCATAACATCTACCTGCATGCCAATTCGTCTTCAGCCCGATCCGTCCAGTGGTTTGGGCTGTGCGTTGATAGATCACTATGTCAGTCAGTCACCTTTGAGTTGTATATATTTAAGATAGAACGGTTATGTCAGCGTTGCATTAAATTTATGGTCCACCAAGAGTAGCTTGCGGTAGAAATAAAATGTGGAATGGACTGTCTTCAATATCAATGTGGAGTTTTTCAATATTCAGATAGTGATATTTTTACCATTGTAGTGGCTTCTTACGCTGCATATAGGTTTGCATAGAATGTCAACTTGTCTGTCATGGTTTTGACATTGATTGAAGACTTTTAATTTTATTTCGTCGCAGGGAATTCATTATTTAGTTTGTAGTTAACATAGAAGTATGAAGTCTCTAGAAGCAGCGTATTACTTGATACGTCATGTTACTGATACCCTTAAAAGTAGCGTATACTATACACTAGGCCTCAGTCCTCTGACGCCTGTCGAGGGGTATGTAACAGAGTGGAATTTAATTTTTAAAATTATAAACAGGCTAATTTCTGATGTTCTGTCCTTCTAAAATACTAAAATGAATATTATAGTAAACTATCGCGCTGGACTTTTCTCATTTAAGTAATGCAAGTTCATGTTATTTACAATATTATAAACATATTTATCCTCCATTAAAAACGTCAAATTCCATTGTCAGTGAAAGGCGGAAAGACGCATAGTGATGCACTTTGTTATTTTTTGCCAAACATCGATAATTTACATGAATACAGATGAGTGTAATAATATAAGTAATAAAGTTAATGCCAAGAAATAAATAATAATAAATTCACTCTCCACGACTGTCCCGCAAATTTATTATTTTTAGTGTTCCGTTCCCTAAGAGTTAAAACGGAAAGGTAATACTAAGCCTTCGACGTCCATCCGTCCATCCATCTGCCACATGACTGTATCTCTTGAACCGAAATAGATAATATTCCAAAAGGACAATGCCGGTTATTGGCGTCTTTTTGTTTTCGCGCGGCCACTAACCATACCTTGTTTTCCCGATAGTTAATAACATAATAAAGTTATAAGGGCATATATACCTATAAACTCAGTCCGAACTGAGTTATAAGGATTAGATATTATCATAGTTTTTTGCACTATTTTTCATTAAAAGTTGCAATTAAATAATAATTAAATTATTTTGGACATTTTAATCACTACTATACTTTTTTGAAGCCTTTTTCATCAACGATACAGCAGCAGGCTCTTCTCCGCTACCTCCTTGAGGTTAAGAGTATATAGTAACTGTTTATTGGGGCAGTCTGAAGTAGCTTTGATAGATACTTGATACATTAGGTAGGTCTTTTTGTTCTTTGCTTGGCTGTCGTCTTCACTGTTTCGCTTCACTCTTGAAGTATTGGTCCAGCCGATAGCATAGTGACGTCAGCTTTGACGTTCCCAGGCGAGGGCTTGGTGCGTCACGAGGCAATACAACAAGTACCGAAAACTGTACTTGTTGTTGCTGTCCATGTTCACTTCCATATACTAACAGCGCAACTGCCACTTCATTAGTTGCCATCATTAGTAGTTGATCTGCTTCATGAACACCTGTGAGAGCTTTCGTGGCACCCCGCTCAGTGCTTGGGCAGCATGATGACCCAGCAGTGACCCACGGGGTCACTTCAGCAGATGGCGAACCACCTTATTCAGCAGGCAGATCATACGTTGCACTTGGAACACAATGGGAGTAGGCTTTCGCCAATCATCTTGGTTTTGGTTATGACAACAGTGTTTTACTTAGATGGTGCCCTCTCTTGCGGTCTGCGCAACACCATAAGAGATGTACCTCAATACATACAGGATTTAAGAGAGCCCAACCCGTCTTACTTTTTATACAAAGGCTCGTACGTCTCTAGAGGCATGTCTTGTTACTCATACTCTTAAAACAGCGTATGCTTTTTCGCGGCCTCAGTCCTCTGACGTCTGTCGTATTATTTGTAGCGGAACCTTATGACCTGAACGAAAATTTATTTTTATAATTATAAACATGCCTAGTTGTGTAGTGAAATCCTGCAAAAATACTGTAAAAAATGCTAAAGGGAAACCCCAACCTGTGACTTTTCACATGTAAGTAATGCAAAGGACATTTAATTACAATATCATAAACGATAATGACAATCTCCATGGTACAGTGGTTAACGAGCCAGGTACCGGGTTAAATTCCCGGCGCAGGCAAAAACTTGTACTTCAGTTTCATATTTATGTATGTCCGCGTTACTGGAGTTCCATAAGGAGAATTGGCGTTGGGCCGTAAAACATACATACATTCATATTATCACGATCTTCACCCTTACGGTGTAGGCCTCTGCCTGAAACCAAAAGCCACGTTTAGCGTGTTTGTGGGCGTATGTAGGTGGAAATCTGAATCAAAGGTGTAATAGGTTGCTAGTCGCATTCCCTATCAGAGAAGCAACTGGTACATTCTCAATGTTGTTTACTTAAATGAAGTCAAACTGAAACACAAAATCTTGTTGTGGGTTTTTCTCGATATCGATATTACACGGTGTTGTTACATCTCTTATGACAGCGGCGTCAAACGTCATGAGTGCTATTTTCGAATCGACGTGTGTACTAAACGACCGATGATGTATGGAAAATTTGTTCTTCTTCATCGAGTCACTCATTTACAAATAGCACCCCTGAAACCACGACTCCCTTTCCTCTGCCTCACACCCCCGCTAATGACACACTAGGTTCCCATACAAAAATGGCAAAATGTGACATCTATTCAGAGAGACGAAAATTTTTTTTTTTAATCTATGGTAGTTAATATGTTAGTATGATGAACTCTTGTGTATCAAGTACATACAGATTGTGTTTCATTTGATCATCACAAAAGTACGCTAAACCTTTCAATGCTTATAGGAAAATGATTGAAACAAATCATATCTATAGCCCGGGCTGCTACTTGCTTTCCCCATCCACCCGAGTGAGTAGTATTCCAATACCTTGATTCCCTCCCCAGATCCAAGAAAAAATCCTATGCCATTACCTCCCATGGAACAGCCGAAACGGGTATATTTATGAATAGTTTTAAGACCTAATGTATAAGATAAATATACTGTCATCATCATCATTTTGAGTAGGTGTCACGGTCAATCGACCATGCACACCCTGGTGTCAGTTCTTCGGAACCGCCTCTCGGCCTCTGACGTGGTTATACTGTGAATGCTATTTATAAATTGAGTGAATAAATGAATATGAACGAACAATCCTTGGAAGAGGTTTTTGTCCAGCAGTGGACTTTTTACAGTGTAAATATGATTTCTATAACAGTTAACGTTTACCTTTGAAAAGCCATAACTTCAAATAAATAAAAATAAATAAATATATACGGATAAATCACACAGATTGAGCTAGCCCCAAAGTAAGTTCGAAACTTGTGTTATGTTATGGGATACTAACTGAACGATACTATATTTTATAACAATATAGATAACGATACAAGAAACAATATAGAATACATATATAGATAAACATCCAAGACCCAAGCCAATCTGAAAAAGATCATTTTCCATCTTGACTTGACCGGGGATCGAACCCGGGACCCTCGTGTCGCAGGCTGGCGTGTTAACCACTACGCCACAGAGCTCGCCAACTATCATAAAAAATCGACGGAGTGTCTACAAAGCTCACAGCGGAAATTATCTGCAAACTAGATTGCCTGTTTTACAGACAACCTGCGGTGATTTTGTTCTAGCGCTGGTTTTCTTATTACTGTGGTCATTCGCAGAGATTGCTTGCCTTACCTTTTATTATATCTTCAATGCTTACCTTTTAAATAAATAAATATATACGGACAAATAACACAGATTGAGCTAGCCCCAAAGTAAGTTCGAGACTTGTGTTATGGGATACTAACTCAACGATACTATATTTTATAACAAATACATATATAGATACACATCCAAGACCCAGGCCAATCTGAAAAAGATCATTTTCCATCTTGACCTGGCCGGGGATCGAACCCGGTCACTCCGTGTCGCAGGCAGGCGTGTTGAACGCTGCGCCACGGAGCTAGTCAAGTCACCTTTATTATTTCATTTCATTTATTTCCACTTTTACAGCTATTTTTATCTTATAGTATATTATTTTTATATTATCTTATCAATGGTGTCTATAGTAATATATTCATCAAGGTACCGCTATTTCCGCATTGGTGTTTTAGCAGTGCAAAATTTATGTAGCTATCAGTAATTACTAGCATCAACAATTGATGTGAACTCAAATATAATATTTAACGTGTGCTCTACGAAACGAATCCTAACTAATATTATAAATTCGAAAGTGAGTTTGTTTGTTTGTATGTTTGTTTGTTTGTTACGCTTTCACGTTGAGACTACTGAACCGATCATCATGAAATTTTGTATACACGTTATCTGGGGTACGGAGAAGGACATAGGGTACATTTTATCCCGGGAAACAGTACTGTTCCCGAGGGATCGACATTGACGCGGACGGAGCCGCGGGCGAAAGCTAGTAATATCATAAAACAGTAAAAAAATGTTTCTGTACATTAAACATATTTACAAAATTATATAGGGCGATGGAGACATACTAATAGAAAAATGTATGTCTGCCTGTTTGTTTGTCTGTTTATACACGCTAATCTCCGGAAATACTAAACGGATTGGAATGAGACTTTTTTCATTGTATAGCTATTAAGCCTGAGCAACATATAAGTATAATTTTTTTTTAAACAGGATCATAGATATGGAACTCTGATATGGAATAAGAGATATAAAAATGACGCCTTAATAAAAGTTGTTTAACCCGATGAGCAATTTCTGTGGAGCCATAAAGTCCACGCGAACGAATTCGCGGGCATCAGCTAATATTAGATAAGATAGATAAATCTCTGGAATCTATGTCGAAAAACCGACAGAACAGCTTTTCGGCATTTGGATTTTTATGCCTTTTAGCCCTTCATATTTTTTTACGTGTTATCAACGAAATGGTGGTATATTTAATTTCGTTGATTC
This sequence comes from Elegia similella, assembly GCA_947532085.1. Taxonomy (NCBI): domain Eukaryota; kingdom Metazoa; phylum Arthropoda; class Insecta; order Lepidoptera; family Pyralidae; genus Elegia; species Elegia similella. The sequence goes on from OX383931.1 coordinate 1,584,160, forward strand.
AATGGAGACCCTGGCGACAATTCCCACGAATCCATTGGTTTAATCACAGACGCAGTAGCAGTAAGGCGAGCGACCACCAGCCCGCTATGTAAATCTCACTACAGCCGCACCATGACACTTTATTTTAGTTATTCCACACATTGTTCATAAACATGGGCATTTATAACACCAAATTACACCGATTCACGTTATAAAGTCCACTAGAAGCAATATGCAAAACAATCCAAAACAAAAACCGTGCAGTCCGCCGAAATTTCCGCCAAGAACTCAGTATTTTTGTTCTGGCGATGGTTTGTTTTTTTTATTGCGATGGTCGATAGCGCAGGTTAGCTGAAAGTGTTTGCGTGAAAATTTACCTCTATATTTATTTAAAAAACTTTTTGAGCTCTATAGAGCTACAGTAAGTGGACTGTTTGTTTGTTCGCTTCAGTTTTATTATAGTTACATTTTTAGATTAGTTCGAACTGCCTCCGTGGTCCAGTGGTTGAGGCATTTGCCTGTAGACCTGGGGGTCGTGGGGTCGATTCAAAACTAGCCAGATATTTAATCATATAGTGAGACTATATCTCACTATATACCCGGGGGTCGAGGGTTCGATTCCCACGGGAAGCATACTTTGTTTAGTTGTTTCCAGTTTGGTTAGGACAATGCAGGCTTGAATCACCTGATTGTCTGATAATAAAGATGATTCCGTGCTTCGGAAGGCACGTAAAACCATTGAACCCGGCTGCCATCTGGTAGTCGTTAAAGGCCGAGTTCGCAGCATTGGTCCCATAGGAAAAGTTGTTCATATCGATGGGCTGAATCACCCCTTTAAGGGTCCAGAACGATCTAAATTTCACCGTGTATAATACGAGTTGTTTTATAGGTTTATTAAAAAAGTATTTCATGGGAACCCAAAGCCTTTACGTTTGTATTTTAAACAATGTGGTTATTTGGGATAATGCAAGGATTCTTATGATATCTCATACATTCTAATATGTCCAGGCATTAAAAAGCTATGGTGAAATAAATAAACTTACATACATTCACTTGTGCATACTAATAACGTCTGCTTCTAATCACGTCTATTCAATCTACACTATAAGGGATAACCAATTCAGTGTAGACAGAGCTTACGGTCCTAAGAGCTTATAACCACCTTGAGAATGACGGTGAACGAGTAGGTGAAAAAGAGAATCAAAATTGTGATGTGCCGACACCACAACGACACCGCATTACCTTTAGGATAAGTTCTTTCGACGAATCCGACTCGGCTGGGCAGAGTTCGGGAAGCTCCGAAATGTCTTCTCGTCCAAAATACCTCAGTGCCTCAAGTCGAAAGTATTCGACCAATGTGTGTTGCCAGTGATGACTTACGGGTCCGAAACGTGGTCGTTTACTATGGGCCTCATAAGAAAACTCAAGGTCGCTCAAAGAGCTATGGAGAGGGCTATGCTCGGTGTTTCTCTTCGAGATCGAATCAGAAACGAGGAGATCCGTAGCAGAACAAAGGTCACCGACATAGCTCAGCGGATAAGCTCTTTGAAGTGGCAGTGGGCGGGGCACATAGCTCGAAGAACCGATGAGGCAGAAAGGTGCTCGAATGGCGACCACGTACCGGCAAGCGCAGCGTTGGACACCCACCGACAAGGTGGTCGGACAACCTAACCAAGGTCGCAGAAAGACGCTGGATGCAGGCCGCTTCCAACCGGTCATATTGAAAATCCTTGGGGGAGGCCTATGTCCAGCAGTGGACTTCTTGCGGCTGAGATGAGATGATGATGATGAATGACGGTGGACGAGTAGGTGTAAAAGAGAATCAAAATTGTGATGTGCCGACACCACAACGACACCGCATTACCTTTAGGATAATTCCTAATATATTCGTCCATTCCTTCGATCGACTTTTATGATCTGTTTTTCGTTTTTCCCAGACCAGCAAGAAAGATACAAAAGTTTGTTTTGGCCTGCTCCGTGGCGCAGTGGTTAACACGCCAGCCTGCGACACAGGGGCCGGGTTCGATCGCCGGTCAGGTCAAGATTGAAAATGATCTTTTTCAGATTGGCCTGGGTCTTGGATGTTTATCTATATATGAATTTGTTATAAAATATAGTATCGTTGAGTTAGTATCCCATAACACAAGTTTCGAACTTACTTTGGGGCTAGCTCAATACACCGTCAGATTGAGAACTTAAATAAAGGAAATTAAATGTCGTAGAATCCGGTCAAAAGAATTGACCGGTAGTATTATATTGTCTTAGACGATACCGCTCTTTGTGCTCTTATTTACACGTCCCGCGGGAACCCATTAATTAGTTTTAAATTAAAACTGGCTTACCTTTCTCCTCAATCAATGAATGTGGCCAACCTTTTCGGTAAACATCGTTTTAATTATAAATCACTCGCAGAAAATCAACGTTTGAGTAGAAGCTTTACCGCTTCTATGTTTCGATCAGTGAGTGAGAGGGCCGGAGGCCCACCCTCTCCCCTCCCCATTTCTTTCCCCCAACTCTTTGAAAGGCCGACAACGCTCCTGTTACACCCTGGTGTTCACTTACCATCCATCCATGTGTATCCGCTGCCCATGGTCCATGGGCAGCGGTGATCACTTACCATCAGGTGACCCGCTTGCTCGTTTGCCGTCCTATAACATTAAAATAAACATTTCAAGGGGAAGGCGGTCAAACTTAATTATATTTACAATTAAATTTAACCGATTTCCAGCCTCGGACTATAGACCGTCGTCTTTTTTTTAAGTATATTTGACGGCAAACGAGCAGACGAGCCACCTGATGGAAAGTGGTCACCGTCGCCCATGGACATCTGCAACACGAGATAATTAAATTTTACCGATTTCCCTATATTAGTCTCGGATCTATAGACCGTCGTCCTAACGCGATTTTCTGATCATCATTATCATCATTTCGAGTAGGTGTCACGGTCAATCGACCATGCACACGCTGGTGTCAGAGTTCTTCAGAACCGCCTCTCGGCCTCTGACGTGGTTCCTTTAAAGACAACCAGATGGCAGCCGGGACCACCAGCTTAACGTGCCTTGCGAAGCACGAAATCATCTTTATTATCAGACAATCAGATGATTCAAGCCTGCAATATCCTAACCAAACTGGAAACAACTAAACAAAGTATGCTTCCGGTGGCAATCGAACCCACGACCCCCGGGTCAACAGACAAACGCCTTAACCACTGGACCACGGAGGCTATCAAAATTTATCAAAAAGTTATTTAGCAGCTTATACAATCAGTATTAAAATTATATAAATCGCTGTGGGCGCAGGAGAGCCTAATTCGATTGTCGTCTATGTGACGTCCCTGACGTCCCCGCAAGACGCGTCGGGGAGGAGGGTCCTCCCCGACGCGTCTTGCGGGGACGTCATTCTCTAGATCCAAACTTTGACGTGATAACTTCTTATGAGTCGTTGAACGCCGGCTGCACGCACGAAAAAGAGTCACGTTCTGTATGCTCTCACTAGAGCACGAAACAAGCGATAGAGAAGCACGATAGCCTATGTTCATCAGGGATAATTTAGGAGTCTAACGGTGAAAGAATTAAATTAAATCGGTTCAGTACTTTCGGAGCTTATTCAATTTAAACAAACAAACAAACAATCAAAATTCTTCTCTTTATAATATTAGTTTAGATGTAGATATATAAAACGTATTGTATTTCGAAGTTACTATCAAACCGTTGTACTCTGAATTAGCAAATAATGTTACCCGGTCTCTAGTTTATATTCACTTCAAACAATTTTCTTAAATGTTCTTTACCTGCCTCTCAGATTTCAATATTTCTTATCATTTATTTGAAAACAAATTACATTTCAGGGCAGCACTGCTTATTTATATACTTACCTACCTATTATATCAAAATTTGATAAAATCGTCCGTTTTCTCATTTCTCAGAATCCTTTGGTCTGAGCAAAGCTGACTATTTACTTTGTAAGGATATTGAATTAATTAATTTCGATTCGGTTATTTTCGTGTTGGGAAGAAATTTTCAACTGGTTAACTCGTGCCGGTTGGAGTTTGTAACGTATTGAGGAATTTTATTGTACCATTTATATTTACATTTCAAGATAGACATTGGCATCTAAATGGCACATAATACACTATGCCTGTATTAAGTTAGTTAATTTTGTCGGGTGATCACCCCTACTTTTAAACATCCATTTAAAGTAACGTGGTGGTATCATCATCATCATTTCGAGTAGGTGACACGGTCAATCGACCATGCACACCCTGGTGTCAGAGTTCTTCGGAACCGCCTCTCGGCCTCTGACGTGGTTCCTTTAACGACTACCAGATGGCAGCCGGAACCAACGGCTTAAAGTGCCTTCCGAAGCCCGGTTATTATCAGACAATCAGGTGATTCAAGCCTGCAATGTCCTAACCAAACTGGAAACAACTAAACAAAGTATTCTTCCCGTGGGAAGCGAACCCACGACGCCCGGGTCTACAGGCAGACGCCTTAACCACTGGACCACGTAAGCTTTAATACGTAATAATCGGTAAAACACGTGTTGTTGTTTTTTTGTAGCTATATTCAACTAGTTGTACCTATTCTATTTCTACGCTACCTCTTTATATACCCTTTTCAATTGTAACCCACTTCGCAAAGGAAGCGAAGAAAAATACTTTGTCCAAATATTTGTACCCTCTTTCCCGTCATTATCTCGAAAAAGGGTAATTTGTTTACACAACAAGGATGATCTCGACTTTTGCTCATCAAATAAGTATTAAAGTATTGTTTATTTTGCATTTCGTATCAAAGATTTGTGTTTTATAGAAAGGTCAAGGAGATAGCGGCGGGTCTAGAAAGGTCGAAGCTACTCCACCGACAGGAAATAGTTATTAACATAATCATCAGCATCATCATCATTCCAGCCATTAGAAGTCCACTGCTGGACAAAGGCCTCTCCCAAGGATATACTATTTTAGTCTCCAAAGGATTCTCCATCCCATTAGAGGATATTACCAACTCACCACGCTTGGCAGGCGCTGTTGCCCATCGGAAGCATTTCCAAATTGGAAAAGGATAGGAATTAGTTGGATTTGGGATGTGAGTGAAGGTATTGGGATTCTCCTTACTCGGATGATTGGAGAAATAAGCAAGTAGCAGCTCAGAAGGCAGGGTGCGCGTAGCCGATGCCATACCTGCAACCACCAGACAGGTAGTTGAGGATGACACCCGTGACATATTTTGCACCTGACCATATCTTAAAATAATGATGATGTTAAAGATTCAAGATTGACAACATAGCCTGCCACACAATAAATATAAATAAATAAATCCTTACTATAATATTATAAATGCGAAAGTGAGTTTGTTTGTTTATTTGTTTGTTTGTTTGTTTGTTACGCTTTCACGCCATAACTACTAAACCGATCATCATGAAATTTTGCATACAAGTTCTTTGGAGTACGGAGAAGGACATAGGCTACCTTTTTCCCGGGAAAAAGTACTATTCCCGAGAGATCGACATTGACGTGGGCAGAGCCGCGGGCGAAAGCTAGTAAATAAATAAATATATACGGACAAATCACACAGATTGAGCTAGCCCCAAAGTAAGTTCGAGACTTGTGTTATGGGATGGGATACTAACTCAACGATACTATATTTTATAACAAATACATATATAGATACACATCCAAGACCCAGGCCAATCTGAAAAAGATCATTTTCCATCTTGACCTGGCCGGGGATCGAACCCGGGCACTCCGTGTCGCAGGCTGGCGTGTTGACCGCTGCGCCACGGAGCTAGTCAAATAGCAGCTATGTGAAAAAATTGGGGAGGCCTTTTGCAATTAGCAGCATGCAGCGAAACTGATTAGCATTTTCTATTTTTTCATTATAATAGTGTACACAATGGGCTCAGAGTTCCATTCCCATCGTGGGCGAATACGAGTACTTCGTTTTCACAGGTATTTCTTTGCGATTCTGGAGTATCTAAAGATGGTTCGCGTCAGACAGGCAGTGGCCGTTTAATCTTTTGACAAAATATAACAGCAGGCATGCTGTATGCCCACATTTCCTTGATGAACGTGTTGAGGGACACTCGGATGAATGGGGGAAAAGCAAGTTGCAGCTCGGGAGGCCGCAGGTATGACGGACGTATGAAGGTGAGGATGCCTCAACTGGGAAAAACTGTCAGATGAGGAAGACCGGTGTCAGATTTTTCGACCTGGCTGGTGGATAATGTAAAAAAAAAAAAAACAAGTAAACGATATGTGCTTTATTCTATCCTATCCGTTAACTATCTATGTGGGAAGATTTTTCTTAAGAACTTAAATACATTCTGTCACGTCTTTACCCCTTGTGGTGTAGACAGAACCCGGGGCTTTAGGATTTAAAGGCCACGTTTAGCATGTTGTTAGGCGTGCAGGTAGAAAACGTATTCAAAATAGTTATTGGCTGCTAGCCGCATCGCCTATTGACATGTTTCCTTAGATATACCTCCTTCTACTCAATCTGCGTGTGATATCCGGCAGAGTAGAATAGGCCCACTCCAAGTCTTCCCGTGGATGTCGTAGAAGGCGACTTAGGAAATAAAAGCTAAACAAAGCTTATAAACATCTAAGACACCTTTCCAACCCGTCTGGCCAGCGTGGAGAGTGTAGGCCAAGTCTTCTGGCTGCTCTGGCCAAGTATGGCCCTATTAGTACAGAGAGGGTCGTGCTCCTGTAGTGGAGACTAAAAAGGACCTGATGATGATGATGATGACTCAATCTGCGTGGAAAGAAAAGCAGCTGGCACAAGTACGTTATTTTCTTTTCTCCCAGACCAGAATAAAAATGAATAAATATTTTTTTTAAGTTCGCAGCATTGGTCCCGTATAATAGCTGAGTCAGCTCTTCAAGGGAATGACGTTGGTAAATTTGCACGCTGTATGTATGTGAAAAAATTGGGGAGGGCTTTTGCAATTAGCAGCATGCAGCTAAACTGATTTAGCGTTTTATATTTTTTCATTGTAAAGTGTACCTACTTACTGCAAGAAATAAAGGCTGCAAAAAATATTATTATTATGTACAGTCAGGGACAGAGATACCTGACCAGGCTCTCTACCTATATTTTTAATTTTCTCTGAATCTATAAATAATATTAACATGAAAATTTATATTATCATTATCAATATCCTGAGGGCCTGGTCAGTATCTCTGTCCCTTGTACGTGAAGATATTCCCAAAAAGCTAAACACATTTCTATTTCCTTTATTTGTTTCGGTTATCGTGAAGGTGGCGGCTGCACGTCTTCAGATTCTGGTCTCTGGCAGGCGAGCGCGCCACAACGGTTGGGGCAGCACTTGAGGGTGCGTGGACAGTCGGAGTCACTAGTGCATGTGTGTGTGCACACCCAGGCGCCTCTTGGATATTCAGGACAGCGGCCCTTTTTTACTGAAATTAGAAATATCTCTTTTATCATTCATCATCATCATTTCAGTCAACTGCTATACAAAGGCCACTCCCAAGGATTTTTCGTTCCATGGGAGGATATTGTCATCCCCACCACGCTTGGCAGGCTTGTTGGTAAGCCTTTGGCGTCTTGTGCTTCCGATGCTGCTGCCCAACGGAAGCATTTTTAAGCTGAGAAATTATAGAAATTTGGGATTTGGGAAGGAAATTAGGTATTGGGATTCTACTCACTCGGGTGAATGAGGGAAAAGCAAGTAGCAGCTCGGGAAGGTACGGGGTGCTTACAGGGGTAGTGGTAGCATGGTACTCGAACCCACGTGTGGTGTTTTGAATTCTGAACTGTGCTATGAAAGTTTATAAAATCGTTTGTATACCTTTAAAATAACACCATTGATGCGACCCTGTACTGTTACCTAAGCACAGTGTCTGTTTAACAAACCTCCAGCTTCATGCATTATTATTACACTTTATTGGTTTTCTGAGAAAAGTGCAAAATAGCGTTGTATCATGTTACCGACATAGCTCAGCGGATTAACTCTTTGAAGTGGCAGTGGGCGAGGCACATAGCGCGCAGAACCGATGGCCGATGGAGCAGAAGGGATCTCGAATAGCGATCACGGCAAGCGCAGCGTCAGACACCCACCGACCAGATGGTCGGATGACCTGACTAAGGTCGCAGGAAGACGCTGGTTGCAGGCCGCAGCAGTGGACTTCTGCGGCTGATACGATGATGATGATATGATGTCATGGCATCCATGCATATGGACTCTCCGCACCACATGCCATAGACCGGTATAGCTGCGTTTTGTTACCCACATAGCAGATATCCCCAAAGAGTCGCTGTTATTACAACATGGAAAAAAGCTCACCAAAAGTAGTGAAATGCCGCTGCGTCATCGCGTCCACGCACATGGAGCCTCCGCAGGCTGTAGGACAGCACAGCTGCGTTCCATTACACGTTTTGACGGGCCCGCACTGAGCATAGCAGATGTCTACAGGCAAGGTCGGGGGACAGGAGCCTCCTTCACCCCACACTGTGGTCAGAATGGCCGCAACAGCTGGAAATTTTTGATAAATTTAAAACTGGACTCGCCGTTTGGTTTCCGGCAGAGTAGAATAGGACCACTCCAAGTCTTCCCATGGATATCGTAGGAGGCGACTTAGGAAATACAAGCTAAACAGCTCATAAACATCAATGAGACCTCTCCAACCCGTTTGGTCAGCGAGGAGAGTCTAGGCCAAATCCTCTGTCTGTTCTAGCCAAGTATGGCTCCGGTAGTACAGAGAGGGTCATGCTCCTGCAGTGGAGACTAAAAAGACCTGCTGACGACGAAAACTGGATAATATAAATCTAAAACTGGATGCTTTCCAGTGTACGTAAAACGCATTTAATTGGTTTTCGTCATTGTTTTTCCACAAAAGTCTTGTCAAATCCTAGTACTTTTGGCGAGCTCCGTGGCGCAGTGGTTAATACGCCAGCCTGCGACACGGGGTGCCCGGGTTCGATCCCCGGTCAGGTCAAGATGGAAAATGATCTTTTCTAGATTGGCCTGGGTCTTGGATGTTTATCTATATATGTATTTGTTATAAAATATAGTATCCTATAACACAAGTCTAGAACTTACTTTGGGGCTAGCTTAATCTATGCGATTTGTCCGTATATATTTATTTATAGAACTGCTAGATTTGACGAAAGTACGTACGCGGACGTATCACTTATTATAAATTTATTCATAATATGTTATGATTTTTGGAAAACTTACAGATTACATAGAATAATAGTATCTTAAAAATAACATTAAGAAAGCCAATCATAAAGTTACGCAAATAAAAAGAATTTTAGACAGTACGAGTATAACGGTAAACGCTGAATAAAAAGTATAACTAAACCATATATATAATGAAATTATGTGCAACTAACAATAATGTGAAAAATGCACGATTTAATAATTTTCTTATATTTAGTGAAGTCAAACAACTCTACAGCGTGTCAATTGACCCTCGACATTCCTTTTACGGGGTGACTCAGCCCATCAATATGAACAACTTTTCCTATGGGAACAATGCTGGGAACTCAAAAAAAAATTCGACATTCCCATACAAACTGGCCGGGCGGCAGGACTCTTTTGTATGGAAATGACGAAACTTTTTTTGAGTTCCCAGCATTGTTCCCATAGGAAAAGTTGTTCATAATGATGGGCTGAGTCACCCCGTAAAGGGAATGTCGAGGGTCAATTTACACGCTGTATATCAAACTTTTGTGAAACCTCATTGAACAATTAGCAGACTTAATTTTTAGGATTACCCAAAGGGTAAAAACGGGACCCTATTAATTTATTTATTTAAAATTTTAGTTGTACAACATTACAGTTTACACTAATGCGTTACACAACTTAAAATATAGACAACAGATTCATCCTTTCTCTTCACAAAACCACAGATATTCATTCTTCAATCGCGCAAACCTATCAGAAAACAAATCACATTTACAGCCACGCTCTGATGCCAGGAACGCGTTGAGCTCTGCCAGGCCGCGCAAAAGAGGCGACTGTTTGTGAGATTCGGTTCGTGCATTGGGAACCACAAGCAACTTATGTCGCCGATTGCGCAAATAGTTGTTCGGTACAAAAAGCTTACACAGGCGTGATACTAACTCCAGACAGTCAGAGTCTCCGCGAAGGCAACGACTGACAAATTGCATAAGCTGCCAATTACGTCGCGTACTTAAATAATTGTACCCTAGAGTACCCAACAGAAATTTAGTTGGGTATAAATATGGATAATACCCATACCTTTTTTTATAAAGATAGCTTTTTGAACTTTTTCAACTTCAAGAATATATTTTGCCTGATGGGGATTCCAAACTTTTGAACTAGTTTCAAGTTTACTTCTGACAAATGTGGAGTACAATATCTTCACGGCATGTAGATTATCGAAATCCCTACAATTTCGAATAACAAAACCTAATTGCTTAAAGCTACTGGTGGTTAGTTTTTGGACATGCTCATGAAAAGTCAGCTTAGGATCAAAATTGACACCAAGGTCCTTTACTGTAAATACTCTGGTAATACTTTTAGAATCCAAAGTGTACTGGTGTAGTGAAGGATGTTTTGAACGAGTAAAGGACATAACACAACATTTAGATTCGTTAAAAAGTAGTTTGTTAGTATGACTCCAGCTTTGAATGGCATCAATATCTGCTTGCAGAAGCGCGTGATCCGACTCTTTCCTGATGTTCAAAATGATTTTCAGATCATCAGCAAAGAGAAGGCATGTAGTATGCTTGAGAACCTGTGGGAGATCATTGATCATAAGCAAAAATAGGAGAGGACCGAGAATGGAACCCTGACTTACTCCAGAACGAGTGTGGTATACGCCGGATTCATAACAACCATGTCTGACAAACTGTTTCCTGTCTCGCAGATAATCTGCGAAAAACCCAAGAAGATTTGGTGTAAAACCCACCGAAGAAAGTTTAACTAATAGTATATCATTGTCAACACGGTCGAATGCCTTTTTAAAATCAAAATAAATAACATCAACCTGTGAACCCTCATCCATACATATCGAGACAATGTCCACAAGGGATAGCAAGTTAGTGTCAACTGAACGGCCTCTTCTAAACCCATGTTGTGCATCAGTCAAGAAAGGTTTAACTTGTTGACTGATCTTTTCATAAAGTATAGTTTCTTTAAGTTTAGGCAGAGCAGACTGAATGGCAATAGGTCTGAAGCCCTCTACTTCAAGAGTGTTGCTTGTTTTGGGGATAGGCGTGACACGAGTCAATTTCCACAACGAGGGGTAGACACCAACCCTCAAAGACATGTTAAATACATGGTAAATGGGCTCAAGCAAGAAATCTCTACAGGCCTTAAGAATGTACGCTGGTACATTATCCGGACCAATACCTGAAGGTTTGAGATATTTTAAACCAGTTAGAATATCTTCATAAGAGATATTGCTTATGTCTATCCGGGTGGAAGATGTCGAACTCCCTAAAGCCTGCGCTAGTTTGCAATCTAGCGCGGGAGGATCGGAAAGGAAAACACCAGAAAAGAAATGCGCAATTGTCTTTGCTGCCTCCTGCCCTTCATGATCAGTTCCACCGTAAGTTACTCTTGGCTCAAATCCGCCTTTCGATTTTAAGTTTGATATGTGCCGCCAAAACAAACGAGGATTGCTTTTGATGTTGGACTCGACTCGAAGTTTATATGTCTTATGGGCCTCAGAAATTCGGAATTTAATATTAGTACGGAGATCACTAAAAGCTAGGTATGCAATTGGGTTTTTAGTAGCTTTCCATTCTCGATGATGGGAAGCTTTTTGTTTGAGATCGCTTATAATATCTCTAGTAAACCACACCGGATACCGCCTGACACCTTTGGCTGACCTATTCTTCTTTGGTATGCTAATATCAAAAATACTATAAATTATCTCATACATTGCCTCGACAGCATCATCCACTGTCTGAGCATTATAAACAGGAGACCAAGACACTTTTGACATATGTTTGTAGAGTAGGTCGTAATTTCCCTTTCCGAAGTTCCAATCACGTTTAGCGTCAATGTTACTTGGAGCCATCCTGTGCAAACCTGGGGCAGCCTTATTAATGGCTGCAAGTTCAAAAGATAAAGGGGGATGATAAGTGTCGGCCTTGGCAACCAAACCTTCTTTCAGTTGCGTGACAGAAGCAGAAGATTCAAAACGATCAAGCACCAGAACGACATCCAATTTTCCACCATGAGAATTAAAAACATTATTCATCTCTTTCAGGCCACAGACAGTTAAAAAGTAACAATAGTAATTAATTTCTGTCTGTCCGTCCGTCTGTCACCAGGCTGTATCCTATGAACCGTGGTAGTTAGACAGTTGAAAATTTGTAAATGATGTATTTCTGTTGCAGCTATAACAACAAATCCTAAAAAATAGAATAAAATAAATATTTAAAGGGTCTTCCATACAACAAACGTGATTTTTTTGCTTGTTTATGCTCGATATTGATAACGGCTACAGGTAGACACATGAAATATTCATAGAATATTTAGTTATATATTCACTTTAACGATAAATAATTAAATAAAAATAAAGTTTATATTAAAGGGTTCCTATACAACAGACATGATTTTTGCCGTTTTCACGGATAACGGTCCGAAACCCTTCGAGCGCCAGTCCGACTCACACTTGGCCGGTATTTTTCCTTTAGTTACAATTACAAGTCACTGCCAGGAGCCAGCTAGAGGGATCAGCTTTCTCATCCGTTTCCCGTAGCCTTATTTGGGATAAAAGTTCATTACAGTCGACTGAGTCCATTGTAATTTAATTAAATACACTAAATCAGCGATTCGTCGCATATCGTATACCATTCATTCATTCATTCATTTCGAGTAGGTGTCACGGTCAATCGACCATGCACACCCGGGTGTCAGAGTTATTCGGAACCGCCTCTCGGCCTCTGACGTGGTTCCCTTAACGGCTACCTATATCGTATACCTAGTGGTAGTAATGGCGCGCATGCCGCCTTGCATTACATTGCTTGATGAATGTATTAGTTATCGCCATAGATTTATATGAGGGTCATGCTCTTGCAGTGGAGACTAAAAAGACCTGATGATGATGATGATGATGATAGATTTAATTAAGAATGGATGGTTATCACTCTAGTTTGCGGACTAACTCGAATTCACAGGAAAATAGCCGCGCGCGCATTATTAAGACTAATATCCTTATTGTTTATAGAAATAATCATAGTTGGTGGTGGGGCGTTACTTTTAAGCTTAAACGACCTCTACCTATACATACCAATGTATTGGTGACACTGACAACATAATTTATCATTGTAACACTGTGAACTTCTTATTTCATATTATGTAATAGTTAACTTATATTATAACTAGTTGCTTATAACAAAGCTTATTTCAATTATTCCAAGGCCAAATAATGGCAGAATGTGCTTGTATCTCTTCCATCCTAGTCTGGGAGAAATTAAAAAATATAGTACCAGCTCCTTTTTTCCCGCGCACATCGTAAAAGCCGATGAAGGGATTGGGCTAAGTCTGAAGAATCATATTAGTAGGCAATGCGGCTAGCAACTCATCACTATTTTGATTAAGTTTTCCACCTAATGCCAACATGCTAAACGCGGCTTTTAGGTCTTGACCTGGGCTCTGTCTACACCGCAGGGGAAAAAGACGAAAAGAAAAATATTTTGTATGTGCTTGTACTATCTGTTCTGAATCACCTTTTTTTTGACTATTTTCTACGGAATAAATGATTTTGATTCTGTCGTTGAACTCACCTGTTTCAATTTAAAAACTCGAGTTTTTAATAGCTTTACGACTCACGTCTGAATTGGCTTCCTGCGAGCATTTCCACGTTTCATCCGAATTGAATGCATTAACATGACAATAAATTATAAGCTGAGTGAGACGAAAGGAAAAAGGTGATTTGGACGTATTTCGGATTGAAATGGTCGCAGCCTCCTCGTTGTAATGGGTGATTTAAGTCGGTTTTGGGAAATGGATTGAAGGAAAGCAATTTTTCCATTGTTTTTAGGGTTCCCTATCTCAAAAGGAAAAAAACGGAACCCTCATAAGATCACTTAGTTGTCTGTCTATCTGTCAAGATCCCTTTTCTCAGAAACGCGTGCTGTGCCCGAACTGTTTCTAAATTTCAGTAGAGCTATATAAAAAATGTGTGTGTGTTTCTTTGCATTAATCCTTCATACATATTTATAATATTTTCATTAATATATATAAACATTTTAACATTAATACATATTATCACATGTTTATCCCTTACGGGGTAGACAGAGCTTGAGTACACAAGACATGAACACGGTTAGCATATTTGTAGGAGTATAAGTGGAAAACGCAACACAACATTGCCTATTGACATGATTCCTCACATTTCCGCCAAATCCCTAGACCGGCTTCTACGACCTGCGCGGGAAGAGAAGCAGCTGGTACATTTTTAGTATTTACTTTTCGTTCAGTCTGAAGAAATAAATAAAAACGTGTAATTTAAGAGTTCTCTGATAAAAACATTGTTTTTCTCCGACACATAATACTTCTCTATCAGCAATTGCATCCAGAACATAAACTATATTTGATAACAAAACAGACATTCACAAAACAATTCAACATTGGTTGTTATCAAAGGTCAATAGTTCATGTCGATATTCAACTGTCATTTCAAACGTGAATTTTTAGATGACTTTATTTATAGGCGATGCGGCTCCATCACTATTTTGATTCCGTTTTCATCAACAACATGCTAAATGTGGCCAAGGTCTTAAAGACCTAGGCTCTGTCTATCCTGCAAGGGAAAAAGACGTGACGTGACGTATGTGTGTATTTATTTTAAATTAAAATTGTATATATTTTAGTATTAAATAAATATGCACCCCTTATAAAAATACTAAGTTTTTGAGTAATTTGGTTTTGTGACAAGCTTTGTATACTGTAAAGTGCTGTTCTAATTACATGAGCCCAAACACGATGGGTTTATTTTCTAGATTTTTTTAGAAGTACCTATTGGCACCTACCAACTTCATAATGAAATCGGGTTGGTACCAAAATATTGCGTTGAAAACTTAATTTAAAAACTTGTTTCAAAATTTGCATGCCTAGACAGGTTAAAATTATGAGTCTAATATATTTTAATAACTGTTTTTACGGCCAATTAATTTGACATTGCATTTTCGCTCAATCGGTTAAGACGAAATGCTTCAAAATTTTGTTGCAAAATTTTACGCAAACAATAAAAGCTCGTAAAAAAATATTTAACAATATTCAGGAAATTAGAAAGTAACTTAACTTGTTGAACAGTGGTCATGTTAATCCAATTTTTAAGGACTAATTAATATAACTCACAAAGCGTTAATATCAAACTTTTAGAATTCATGAAGAGGCGTGGAGTTTATGGGAAACTAATACAATAATTTTAACAAAACAACCAAATAAGGCGTTTATCGGAAATATTAATTAATTTTAAATAAATTATTTTTTGACTTACCATTTACTGATAAACCAAAAGCGTTACAACATTATTAATCATGAAAAACTTTAACAAACAAGGCCATAAGTGGTTTACACAGCTAATTGTAAATGTTAATAATAGTATTGAATTCCAAGGATTCCAAGTATTTTACTGTTTCTTGTGATTTTCGAAAAGGTGTAGTGATCTCATAATTAGCTGTACTAGAGAAACTGCAGCGCGCTCAAAACCTCTTTCTGAACAGTGAGTAAAGAACATTCTAGTGGAATGACCACAGTAAGCTATCCTATCCACAATTTGGGGTCAAGTTGAGAAAAGAACAGAACTTTACCGTCGAGGATTAACCTGGTCAACTTATAGTGAAACCTCCTCTACAAGTTTCCGAAACAAACCTTATTGCGTTATCATTGTGGTCACTTTTACAATTTCCTTTTTTAGATAAACACAGCACAAGACACTTGAAGTAAGATCACGAACAGTCAACTCACCAATTACGAGTAAGATTTCCATTTTCTCAACTAGCGAACACACAGAATCAACCGCTTTATAATTCTCGTATGTCTCGTACTGCTATTATTGATATACTTAAGATGCGAGACACCAATAATATCATACCATAAGTACACACGAATTGTAAGAATGTCAAACATCATCAGTAATATAAATATAAATAAATAAATATATATATAAACGGACAAATCACTAACAGATTGAGCTAGCACCAAGGTAAGTTCGAGACTTGTGTTATGGGATACTACCTAAACGATACTATATTTTATAACAAATACATATATAGATAACCGAAGACCCAGGCCAATCTGAAAAAGATCATTTTCCATCTTGACCTGGCCGGGGATCGAACCCAGTCACTCCGTGTCGCAGGCTGGCGTGTTGACCGCTGCGCCACGGAGCTAGTCAAATTTAATCTACTCGAACACGCAGTAACAGCTGCTTTATAATTCTCGTAACTCTCACACTCTAATTATTGCCGAAGACGCAAGACACAAATAACGTTATACACATGGATTATAAGGATGGCAAATATCAGTTCAATTATTTAAACTACACGAACACACAGAATTAGTTGCTTTATATTCTCCTATTATAACATTGTAGTACCGGGGCAAACGAGGATTATTACTTTTATTGTTATGGTGGTGTTTAGGTGATAATCTATATTTATGAGAAATGGATATTTTTATCTCAAACAATGACTACATTTTTTTAAACTAGTCTAAAAACAATAAAATTTTTAAAAATATATAAACTTGTACATATAAAAAAGTAAGTCACCGAGCGGGATTCGAACCCGTAACACTCGTTTCTTACCCTCCGCGCACTTACTGCAGCAGGTAGCAGGTACTATTCCCGAGGGATCGACATTCACGCGAGCAAAACAGGCAAAGCAACAAATTTCATAATTGTGAATTGCCTCTTCCATACTGGACAAAACAAAAAACGTAGAATGTACCAGCTGCTTCTCATCCCGCGCAGGTCGTAAAAGCCGATCAAGGGAATGGGTAATCTGAAGAATCATACAATAGGCGATGCGACTAGCAACCCATCACTATTTTGATTCCGTTTTCCACTTAATGCCCACCAAAATGCTAAATGTGGCCTTCAGGTCTTACCGACCTAGACTCTGTCTACCCCGTAAGGGAAAAAGACGTGATACTATGTATGTACGTGTATGTATGAATTGCCTGCCGGGCAATTTAAATGGAAAAGTAATAAATGTTTTGAGTTCCCAGCTTTAGCCCCATAGGAAAAGTTGTTCATTTTGAAGGTCTGAGTTCTCTCTCTCTCTCATCTGAGCGTGTTCCCGGTTGCATCCTCAGCTGGGATGCTTTGGAGCCCGGGGTCCGCTTTCCGGCTTTTCCTTCTCCACTTCGCACTGTTAGGATGGCGCTCCGTGGGTCCTTTTTAAAAAAAACACTTTTTATTTGCTACAAGGAAAACTAATTTAATTCACCACAACTGACAAAATACACGTATATTTACTTAGATGTCGACGGCACTGATGTTTAAGGATAACTGACTGAATCTTAAAGAAAAACAGTTTTATATTATAATAAATTGATTCAGTCAGCATAACTTGCCTAATAAACTAATTTATAACATCTCCCCCCTTAAGACTGAGCTTATACAAAAAAATAAGCGAGGGATGAAATCAAAATAAATTCTAAGTTCAAGCTAAAAGTATAAGTTCTGAGCTAAAATACCTTATAAAATTCAAAAATTTTAATTATAATTAAGTTTAAAAAAACTAATAAGTTTTATTTAAGGCTGAACCTTGAAATAGAAATCAATATTAAAATATATGAAATTAAAATTAATGTTAGAAGTTGCTTAAGTTCCGATTAGAAGAAATCTTCTCAAAATTTCTATAAGTTATTCTATCTTTATTTTTATTAATTTCTATCTCAGGAAGGCTCCTTACAGATTTATTATCAAAATCATCTGAGATATCATTAAGTTCTATAGATGAATGTATTTTATTACTATGTCTCTTTGACTTATTATTATAACATTGATTGTATATTTGAATACAGCAAGATGAATTCTTACAACAGGGTTGAAACCATTTCTTATACACTTTATATGTTAAATAGACAAATATAACTATTACTGTAATATATGTAAGAGCAGAGTAATAATGTCCGTATTTTATAATATGAGATTGATTTTCAGTCTGTTTAATTTGATTTTCAATATTATCTAGCTTATGAGATGCCAACTTTAAGGACTCTAAGTCAATATCAGTTAATGTAATAGGAGACAATGGCTGGGCAGTGTTATTAATTAAGTCATACATACAACAATCATCTTTTACAATATTATAGTTTATTGATAATTGGCTAGGTAATGTTGATGAATAATTACGAGAAGGACGGAACTGTAAGGTTTGAAAGAATGCAATACAATAATTTCTAAGAGATAAAGTTCCGGTACCTTGAATTGTATAATCTTTAATTTCATTTTTATCTGTACATTTAATAGTTATTTTACTTGGTTTAGACTGTACATACAAAAATCTTCCGTCATTAAGTTTTTGCCAAATATTAACATTGCCATAAATTATCTTAGAGCTACAAATTTCTGGAAGTGACAGAGTAACTTCAGTTATTAATTTAGTTTCACATGTAGGATTACTAGTCGTAGATAAAATAGAAGGAAGTGGACATATCATATAGTTATTATTAACATTTTTACATTCACTTAAACTATCTAACATAGCGTAACTCAATCTGTCATCTGTTATTGCTAAATACAGCTTCGAAGGATGAACAAGAACATATGTTTGGAAATTATATTCATCACGTGGTGTAGGTAAAGGTAAAATTTTGTATATATTAAACTTAACTGGATTCATTAAAGGTATTTGTATAACGAATATAATCTTATTATTATAATAATATGAAGTTAACTTAGCTAGATCTATAATATAATGTATGTTCTCTAGAGATAGAGAAACAGGGAACTCTAAGTTCTGTTGAACTACCTTATTAGAACTTAGTTCATTATATAACTTAGTAGGACTTAAGACATAAGGGTGCAAAATATTAGCTTTTGCAAATAAAATAGAGTTAAGTATAGTGTCTAGTATATTAGAAATAGATAGGAGTGATCCTTCAATAATATTAAGAATAGAATTTAATTTAGATAAGTTTACACTTTCTGTAATTATTTTAGAGTTTTGTTGGAAAATATAATCTAATTTTTCTAGTTGTTTATTTAGTCTTAACTCATTATCATTTAATTGGCGGATAGAGGTAATAAAATTATTAATAGTAGATTGAATTACATGAATGTCGTCTTTCATTAGAGATAAGACTTCTCGTTCATTTTGCTCACATGAGTTAATAGCTTGATCATATTTTCTAGCATCATCGGCATCTAGAGTACCGAAGAAGAATTTCAAAATTTCTCCGAAAAATTCAATAGCACGTTTATTACGATGCTGATTACTTGATTCCGAAATTAAATGAGGAATAGAGTTTATTTTTAGTTCATTAGAATTTACTAGAATTTGCAGCGGGTTCACAGCGTCCTTGCAATTAATATCAATAGCTACATTTTGCACTTTTTCACAAAAGTTAGAAGTGTATGCTATTGAGTCTTTGATCTTTTGTATCTAAGGCTCAACTGGAAGTATATCTATGTGTGTAACTACATGCCAGTAGTCATTATAGAAATAAGCTGCTGAAGTCGGGTCGAAGAACAGTCCTGGACTGTGAGAGATTGATTGTAAAGGTTCAGAATAGGTGGACCCGAAGAATAATCTGGAACAATTTATTTACGCTGGTTTAATTTCATTAATATGATACTTTACATGTTTCCTATTAATACAGAGCGTGACGTTATTTTTACCATTTACTTTAATTATTTTGTAAGGTCCCTTCCACACTGGGGACAATGCTTTACGTAACCTATGATATTGTTAAGGATAAACAATGTCACCAGATTTATACGTTTTTTGGCTAGAGGATGCATCATAGTATCTTTTCGAAGATTCTTTACTTTTATTAATATATTCTAATGCTTTTTCACGAGAGTACTTCATTCTATACTGTAATGCTCGCACATACTCCTGGTAGGTAGTATTACCACTAGAGTCGTATAAACTACTAGGGATAGTAGGCTTATGGCCGTACAGCAATTCATAAGGAGTATAATTTGTAGTACAATGAGGAGTAGTGTTGTAGGAAAGGATTGCAGTGGCTAAATAACAATGCTAATCATCCTGATTATCATTTACAAATGATTTTAAATACTCTTTAAGGGTAGCGTGACTACGCTCCAAAGCGCCATTAGTTTGGGGATGATAAGGGGCAGAAAAGAGGTTTTTTATCTTTAGAATTTCAGTTAATTGTTTAAATAATTCAGATGTGAAACAAGTGCCTTGATCGGTTAGTATCATTTTAGGAAAACCGAATAATGAAAAGGAATGTATGAGATTCCTTGCGATTTCATCAGTTGTTGACGTAAACATAGGATAGGCACATGAAAACTTAGTTAAATCATCCTGAAGGGTTAAAATATATTTAAATTTTTGAAGTCCTTCAGGGAGAACGCCTACGATATCGAGGGCTAACCTCTCAAATGGTTTTGTGCTAGAAGACGTAATAACCATAGGTGCTTTGTTTGATGCTCTTAAAGGCTTATTTACTTGACATAGACGGCAGTCTTTTACAAATCGCTCTATGTCTGCACGCATACTTTTCCAATAGTACGATTCTTTAATTCTATTAAACATTCTTGTAATACCCGGGTGACCAGCAATGGTTGTCCCGTGGTTTTCCTTTAAAATATTAGGAATTTCGGCAGGGGTTGGATATTTAATTTGATTTTTATATATATAAATTTTAATTCCCGTGCCGTGAAAAATGTATGAAACTATGTTATAAATTTTTATATAAACTAATTTTGTAAAAGGCTCTGTAAAATCTAAAATAGCTAGTTCTTTATCATAATCATCAGTAGTTAAAATTAGATTTCTAAGTTTAAGTAATAAGTTGTAAATACTTTTATAACTAGTTTCTTCAAAATGATGTATTTTAGTAAATAGGAAATAGAATTTCTTATTGCTTGCGTCCACCGACTGTACGGTGTCCGGTTCGCGTTCCGCTGATAAGAGCTCATCAGAGTTAGGTATCGCTGCCAACAGCTGTTCACAATATGGCATAGAATAATCAAAATCTAAGGAGACTGGACAGGCGATAGATTTTTGTTTTGCTGTAGTAAAATTTTGATTATGCTCTTCTATTTGGGTGTCATTAGATATTTAATTAGTAAATTGTTTCTTAAAGAATTGCTCATATGTTGTTTTATTTAACTTAGAGTGAGTAATCGCATTTGCTGGATTACGAGATAAAGCATCAGCGTTAGAATTTATGCGGCCTGGTTTATAGACTATCTCGTAATCATACTCTTCTAATTTCAGGCGCCATCTCAACAAACGACCACCAGGGTCCTTGGCATTAAAAAGCCACGTAAGAGGACGGTGATCAGTAATTATTTTAAATTTATAACCATATAGATATGGCCTAAAAGTATTTACACCAAATAGAATAGCAAGTAACTCCTTCTCTGTTGTGGAGTAATTCCCTTCACATTTATTCAAAGTTCGTGACGCATAAGCTATGGGCTTATCTTTCCCTACTTCGCCTTGCGATAGGACAGCACCAACAGCATAATTTGAGGCGTCTGTCGTTACTAAAAATGTTTGATTAAAATCGGGGTATTGAAGTAAAGGAGCTGAGATTAATTTTTCTTTTAGAACATTAAATGCGTGAATTTGTTCTTTATCCCAATGAAATTCAGTATCTTTCTTTAAAAGAGAAGTTAAAGGTTTTGTTAAATGGGAAAAATTCTCTATAAAACGGCGGTAATAGCCGGTTAGACCTAAGAAAGATTTGACATCCTTGGCACATTTGGGTGTTGGAAATTCAGAAATAGCCTTGATCTTTTCAGGATTAGGCGAGACACCCTTATCTGTGATAACATGCCCAAGATAGGCGACTTCACGCCGCAGAAATTCACATTTGTCGGGCTGTAACTTAAGATTAGCTTCTCGGAATCTTGAAAAAATTAGCTCTAGCTTCTTAATATGGGATTCAAGGTCATGGGAATAACAAATGCAATCATCAAGGTAAATATAGCAATGAATACCTTGTAATCCCGAGAGGACTGTATTCATCATACTCTGGAAGGTAGAGGGAGCATTCTTCAAACCAAAGGGACAGCGAGAAAATTCAAAGTGCCCAGAGATGTTATTTGTGGAAACACTGAACGCAGTTTTGTTCGTGTCTTTGGGATCTAAAATCAGCTTATGAAATCCGGAAACTAAATCAAGAGTACTAAAGTACTTAGAATGACCTAATTGGTCGAGAATGTCAGTAATAAGAGGAAGAGGGTAAATCTCTGAAACAGTTACATCATTAAGACGACGGTAATCGATAACAATTCGCCATTTTTGTTTACCGGAGGCGTCAAGCTTTTTAGGGACTACCCAAACCGGTGCATTCCAGGGAGAAGTTGAGGGGCGAATGATGTCCTGATCTAACATTTTCTTAATTTGTCTTTCGACTTCCTCTTTGTGGACTTCAGGGAACCGATATGATTTAACATGAATGGGCGGAGCATCTCCTGTGTTTATGGAGTGCTTAATAACTGTAGTATAGGTTAGATTTTCACCTTCTAAATGGAAAATATCGGTGTAATTAGAGATGCAATCAAGAAGAGCTTTTTTCTCTTGAGGATTTAAATGAGAGCATCGAATTTGTTCAATGACCTTTTTAGAACGGTCTATATTTAAGTTATTTAATTGATGGATAAGCTCGCATTGTTTATCATCAGAGTTTGGTGACGGGAACTCAAAAGGTGACAACTGAACTTGATAATTACTGAGATTAACACTTGATTCAGTTGTATTTAAAACAGATATGTTAACTCTGTTATATGGTTTTATTTTTACAATACAATTAGCTAAATAAACACCGTCACTAATTGTTTGATCCAGTATTAGGGCTTCATTTTGGCCTGACATTTCTGAAAGATTTGATACTGGACACTCTATGATCATTTCTGATCTTGGAGGTACAACATAAGATGGTTTACTAAAACAAATAGGTAGAGAATGACCTTGTAAGTTTAATGTACTCGTTGAGTATTGTATATCAATCTTAAAATGTTGTATAAAATCACTACCTATAATACCATCATAGAGTAAATTAATAGAGTCGCTTATCGCGTGAAACATAAAATTAAATATAATTTTACTCTTAGGTGAAATTCGGTATTCAAAATTTAAGTCAATGGAGCCAAGAGATTCACAAGTAGAATTATTGTCACTTAAGCCTTTTAGTGTGACTATCTCTGGTCCTAACACAGGGTTTTTTAAGCTTGAAGATTTGACTATAGAGATAGAAGAACCTGTGTCCACGAGAAAACAAAGGGGTTTCTCATTTAAATGAATTTTTAAATTAACGTGAGGTAAAGAAACTTGATAGTTAATATTATTCATAGTATAAATTTTCTCACGTGAACAATCTCTAGAAGAAGAACTCGAGTTTTCACGAGATGAGAGATTGATTTGAAAATCCTCGTTGGGAATAGAATGACTACATAACATAGAAGTTTTAATACTTTTATTTTCCTGTGTTAAAGATAATTTAAGAACATCAGGAATAAAATAACCTTTATTAGAATATTTATTTTTTATAGAAGGCGCAAAAGAATCCTGCACAACCTTGGGTTGAGTACAGGTGCTACCTCTTTTAGAAAACTCAGATAAAGGTTTATTTAATTGATTTTCATTCATCCGCGCTAAGAATAATTTAGGAGCACGGGATTTAAAATTAGAGTTAGGAGTCTTATTAAGTTTCGTGTCATTTAAATAATTACGATGTTCCGGCAGACACGGCACCGAAACAGACCTTAGTTTAAATTATCGTGGTCTTCAGAGTCAACAATATGCACATTAGGGCGATTGTTGTGTGACGTGTTGCTCGGCCCGGGTGCATGAGTACCCGATAAGGCGTTATTTGACGCGGAAGTCGCATTGTTATTATTTTTATACTTCAATTTGCGACATTCACTAATTAAATGACCACGTTTTTTACAATAAGCGCAGGATTTATCCACATAATTAGAACGCGCATGATTTGAGAAGCTTTGCAAATTATTTTTCGAATTTACGTGATTAAGGTTTGGGCCTGAATGCTTGGGCTTATTTTTATAACACTCAGAAGACGTGTGCCCAATTTTCTGACAGATAGTGCACTGTTTAGATGAACGTTGCGCCAACTTAGAGGCTTTATAGAGTTTTTCTTCTTCAATAGCATGCGTGATGGCATCAGATAAGGTTTTAGGATTACGACAGCGCACTATGTGTGAAAAACTGGAATTCAACCCTAACAAAAATGTGTTTAAGGCCAAATCTTCCATGGCAGCTAATCTGCCTACAAGTTCCTTATCATTTTCACAGCTGTAATGAATATCAGACTGAATTCGCGTAAGACATGCTTCTAATCTTAATGAATATTGCGTCACATCTTCGGAGGGCAGTTGCTTGCAATTTTGAAGATCAACTAAAAGATGAGTTGAGTGTTTCTTCTCACCGAATGTGGCTTTAAGGAATTGTTTAATTTCAGGCCATGAATCAAAGTTTTTTAAACAACATGCCAACTGAGCTTTTCCCTCTAGCTGTGACACAATATATTTGCACATAAATTTTTGTTGTTCTGTACTAGACAGGGAAATCGCGTTTTCACAGTTAGTTAAAAATGCAGGTAGAGACTCGCGATCCCCATTGTAGGGTTTAATAAATTTTGTCAGGACAGAGAGAGTGATTTTGTCACCCATTTTAGATTTGGTTTTTACTTCTGATCGCGATTGCTCGAAATTCTCCTCTGAGGAAGATTCGCTTTCTAAATTTGATTCAAGTTCCTCAGCCTTTACTTTCTTACTGTCCGACATCAAAATAAGGTTAAGTACAGATCATCAAAAAAAATAGACACAAGAAAAATAGTAAAATTGTATATGTAAAATTTGTAAATCTTGTATATATGTAAATAAAATGTAAAATAAGATGTAAAATTAAATGTAAAAGTTCAGTGAAATTTGCCGTAAAATTTTGTATATAATTATTAATAAAACTATTTCACTTAATTTTTGAAACACTAACACTTTCACTGAATTTTCTTAATGGAAAAAAGAATGACTCACAGTATGATCACGAACATCCTGATGAAAGTTGAAGAACGTGGCGCAGCGCAAGGCAGGTTACACTTCTGTAGCGCAGCGATAACGCAAACGGGAGCGTCGAGTGTCCGGCGATTCAGGGAATCGTATTGCGGCTTACTTCGAAGTCACGTTGCGTTGTCCGTGATTTGATTTTACCGTGTGAAACCAATGTGAGTCGATGGAGGAGTCAACCTTCGATGATGATACGGTGATGATGCCAGGTGGTACTAAGGTGCGGGCTCACACTCGAGAGTGGAGACTTAACGTCGACCAGGGTAGCAGTAGTGTGGTTGGAGGTGCGGGCTCGCTCAGCAGCAGAGACTTAACGTCGACCTCGGTGTGATGCAGCAGCGCGGGTTCAGGCGGATGCCCGAAACTTATCGTCGACCACTTGCACAGTTCACACACAGTTAAAGGACCCTAACGTCCACGGAGCCACAGGGTAGTCAGGCGGGAGGATACACGACGCGCCTAACCAGATAATCTAGGTACTCGCAGCTTCCCCAGATTATCCCACTTCTGACACCAAATTTGTTACGATGGCGCTCCGTGGGCCCTTTTTAAAAAAACACTTTTTATTTGCTACAAGGAAAACTAATTTAATTCACCACAACTGACAAAATACACGTATATTTACTTAGATGTCGACGGCACTGATGTTTAAGGATAACTGACTGAATCTTAAAGAAAAACAGTTTTATATTATATTAAATTGATTCAGTCAGCATAACTTGCCTAATAAACTAATTTATAACAGCACGATCTTCGGCATCCTTTTTTATGAGACCATTGGCACGCATACCCTCCCCAACGACATCAAGCCAGCTCTTCTTGGGTTTTCCCCTTCTGCCGGGGCCTGGCGGAGGCGGCATGGCAAGACATTTGTTCCCTATGTAATTTGCTGGTTTTCTCAAAACGTGACCGAGTCTGTGACACAACGGTCTGAGTTAACCCATACTTAAAGGAAATTTCAGTGAACAATTTACACTCTGTATAGTATCAGTTAGGATTTATCTGACATCCGCTACGTCTATGAGTCCCACAAGTTAAATGTCACATAGATAAGACTTGTCGGAATTCTCAAAACTATACAAATAGCGGGAAGCACTTGTTTGTGCGAACATAAATAGGACAATTTGTTTTCCTGTTATTTGAGACCGGACTCACATGTCAATACTTCCATTGTAACTTTGTTACCTTTTCAGAAACGTTATTTGAACAGATGACATCTCAGAACTATGATTTTTAGGGTTCGTACCTTAAAAGGAAAATTCGGGACCCTTATAGGATCACTTTGTTGTCTGTCTATCTATCAGTCTGTCTGTCAGGAATCATTATCTCAGGGACGCGTGGAGGTATCAAGCTGAAATTCATATCAAATAATCAGGTCTACTGTTCCTTAAAGCTAAAAAAAAACAAATTTTCGATATTCGCAAGGAATTTAAAACCTACAAAGTACTTACCGTGAACTCATAATCTTGAAATTTGGTACGAAGCAATGTCTTGTAGCACAGATAAAGAAAAAAACTGGTGATCCAAGAGCTGGCAGTTTTACACAACGTATCGGTCTCGCCGTGCAACGGGGAAATGCTGCCAGCATTTTGGGCACTTTGCCTCGATGTGGTGTGTTTGTGCTTCCTGTGGGAATCGAACCCACGACCCCCGGGTCTACAGGCAAACGCCTTAACCACTGGACCCCGGAGGTAGTTACTTATAGTTTTTTTATAGTGATAAATAACTTACAAAAAGTTTTTTTATAGTGATAAATAACTTACAAAAAGTTTTATTTGTAAGTTATTTATCACTATAAAAAAACTATAAGTAACTACCTCCGGGGTCCAGTGGTTAAGGCGTTTGCCTGTAGACCCGGGGGTCGTGGGTTCGATTCCCACAGGAAGCATACTTTGTTTAGTTATTTCCAGTTTGGTTAGGACATTGCGGGCTTGAACCACCTGATTGTCTGATAATAAAGATGATTCCGTGCTTCGGAGGGCCGCCTGCCATCTGGTAGTCGTTAAAGGAACCACGTCAGAGGCCGAGAGGCGGTTCCAAAGAACTCTGACACCAGGGTGTGCATGATCGATTGACCGTGACACCTACTCGAAATGAATGAGTTATTTATAATTTTTATTTTTATGTTGTTACTGATAAAAAAATATTAGAAATAGAATATTAGGTATATATATATATATCTTCTTAATTACCTTTATAAACTCCTCTTATTGGTCGTCTGCCTCAAACCTATTGAAGCGTTAAGTAAAACAGAGAGGTTATCGCGGCGAAGTTAGATTGGGCTCATCGGGAATTCCGAGGAGACGGTAATGTAACGAAAAAGTTATTAAGTCGTTAATTTTAATGAAACGCTGGAGTGTCGATATTTTGGTAAATTGCTGGGGATCTTCTGAAAATAGCTTTCTTTACTTAAAAATCTTTTTTCGTTTCTTTGCAAAAGTATACCTAACAAGGCTATTTTGTGATTTAAGTAAGTTCTTTTACTAAGATTTGGTAGTAAACTAGAGTTTCGCGTGTGTGTTTTATGTAGATCCCTCGGAAACAGTAGATTTTTCCGGGGTGAAAGGTATATCCTTCCTCACGTCTTCAACTACCTCTATAACAAATTTTGTCGCAATTGGTTTAATAGTTGAAGCGTGGTAACAGACAGAGTTACTTTCGCATTTAATTTAAAACTAATATTATAAATGCGAAAGTGAGTTTATTTGTTTGTTTGTTACGCTTTCACGCCGTAACTACTGAACCGATCATCATGAAATTTTGCATACAAGTTCTCTGGAGTACGGAGAAGGCTACCTTTTATCCCGGGAAAAAGTACTGTTCCCGAGGGATCGACATTGACGCGGGCGGAGCTGCGGGCGAAAGCTAGTTTAAAATATTAATGAGAATGTCGATCCCTCGGGAAGAAAATTCAGTATCCAGCATTGGTCCCATAGGAATTGTTGATTTCGACGGGCTGAGTCAACCCTTCACGGGAACGTCGTTGGCTATGTTACACGACGAAATAATATTTAAGGGGCATGATCAGTCCATGATATTAAACAAGTTTCCACAGGGAACACACATCGAAATACAAAAAACTTTTTGAACCTTCCATATAAAGTACGTCAGCTGATTGCTAATTTTGTACCGGAATTCGAATTTTTCTTTTTGTTTAATATTAGGGACTGATCGTGCCCCTTAATTCTTATTTCGTAGTTTTGTTACACCCAGTATAATCAGGATCGCGGATGTAGGTCCAACGATTTTGATATTCAGGGTGAAGGAGCTTATTGGCGTATAAAAATCGATCTACCAAGGTCATTATTGTAATCATCTCCAGGCAACTTCTGCCAGATACTTCATTGTTATAGTGTAAAGAGAAAAACACATTCTGTGTAAATTTCAATTCTATCGATTACGGTTCCAAGATACAAGCCTGTAACATACGGACGGATACACGGACAGCGGCTTAGTATTAACCGTAAAAAGCTTGTAAAAATAGTGCGTTCCAACTATATTTATCCGCGATAGAACTCCGTTTCCAGTGACCGACTTTGAGAACGGGGTGAAGTAATTCATACGCCCATCATCAGCCCGTATTAGTGGAGCCACTGGTCCATTTAATGTCACATTGAACGGGTAAGGCGAAGACCATATGAGAACTGTTATTAATATTGTTACATTTTAGTTCGCATTCAAATGCGATAAAAGAAATTCTACACTCTTACTCGTGAGTTTGTAATTTAGGTGCGAATGCGAGCGAACTCAGGCGCAAATGAACTGAGGTGCGAAGATCTAGAAGGTGGGTGGGTGGGAAGAGGTTCAAATGAACCCCTGTAGTACAGTTTCGGCTTATATTTAAACAATATTTTTCAATTTTACTTAGAGTTTAGGGTTAGGTTATCACCTCGCCGCCGCCCATAGTAGCAGTAAGTGGAACTAACTCCTACGGCTGGCCGGCATGTTTGCAAGGATATTGTACGTGCTTTCTTCTTCTTCTTCCTTTACCTTATCCCACTTTTATGTGGGGTCGGCACAGTATGTCAGTTCCCTCCATTTTGATCTGTCACCTACCATATCCTTTGTAGCTCCTTTTTTGTTCATACTCTCCTTGACACAATCCATCCATCTTTTCTTAGGTCGTCCTCTGTTTCGGGTTCCATCCACCTTTCCAAAGCCTTTGTACGTGCTTTAATAGGGCCTTAATTTGGACCAATGTTTTGGACCAACGTGGCCTATACGTTAGTGTTATAGTCTTTGGTAGCACACAGTATTTAAATTCCATATTTATATATACTTCGATCAAATATAATGATAGATATTCGATTCGCGCTCGAAAAGTGGCACCGGTAAAACTGCGCACTAATCGAGTTACGGAGCTGTTTTGTCCACAGTTTCAATAAACCGCGCTACACGTCTCGCGATGACGAAAGTCATTGAAACGATGCAAAAATTACGCGTCAAAAGGAAAAAAGAAAGATGGAGTGTCATACTTTCAGTATGTACCGTTTTTGTTGTTGTTTGTAAGTAGATATGCATGATGTTTTTTTTAATGTTATAAGCCGGCAAACGAGTCACCTGATGATAAGTGATCACCCCTGCCCATGGACAACTGCAACACCAGGGTGTGACAGGTGCGTTGTCGGCCTTTCAAGGAGTTGGGGGAAGGAAATGGGGAGGGGAGGTGGAAGGATGGGCCTCCGGTTCTCTCACTCACCGAACGAAGCATAGAAGCGGTGAAGGTACTTCCCCGGACGAGCCGGCCCATTCATGCTACTAACAATTCATTTTGCCGGTAGCGTGGAGAGGTCTCTACTAAGTCGCCTTCTACGACATTCACGGGAAGACTTAGAGTTAGTCCTATTCTACTCGCACGGCTACAAATATATTCAATCAGAAAAATAAAACTGACTTACCTAAGCGCTTTTTCTGAAATATATTTTTCCAGCTATTGAATCCTGTGGCCGTTTGTGGCCGCGTCCTTACTAAATACTCGGCGGGCCGGCTTTCATTATGTTCATCTTATTGGAATAATCGAAATGGATTTTGATATTAAAATGTACACTGCCACGTGAAACCGATATCGAAGGCAAATACGCGGCGAGCTGCTTTTGCTTATTTGTTTTCGGTATGTTGTGCCTATAAGTACTAACTAACTTAACAAAAAATAGCATTTTAACCGAATATATTTATACGTGGTTTTTTTTTTGCATTTACAATGCTATTCTGTAATTAAATTAATATTAATACTCTAATTAAAATTAAGAATATTGTTTGGCTCCCTATATATGTAATTTTTTTAATCAAATACCTCATTTATTAAAGTGGGGTAGTAGTGTTAGGTGCTGCAAACCTTAATGCATATAAGGGGAATGGGATATGGTTTTTTTTTACTAATTATTAAAGTAGGCATTTTTCTCACATCTCATCTAATGGTAAGTGACGATTAAGACGAGGATGTTACATGCCTATCCAAGAGATACTCATTTACTCTACTTTTGAATGTCTTGTTTGTGATTGTGTGATTGTACTTGTCTGCTACTCCAACCAAAAAGGAACTGTCAAAGCTTTTAGTGAAGATTTTCGGCGCCGAGGTTTGGAAATTAGGCTCAAATGTCAGAGCATAGGTCTTACAAAGACCCAAGGTCGCAAGGTCAAACCCCGCCCGCGTCGAATTTTTTCACGATATTTTATTACTCAATTTAATTAGAGATTACAAATAATAGTGAAACTGACAATTCATGGTTCCCGTTAACATCAGACTATAGTGGCTTGTTCGCCACGTGTTCAGGTGACGTCTAGAAATCGAGTTACATCATCCGTTGTCCCACATGTTTCCCGTCTCTCGTCACTAGATTTTTTTTATGATATAAGACGGTTAACGAGCAAGCAGGTCACCTGATGGTAAGTGATCACCGCTGCCCATGAACAACTGCAACACCACGAAGGATGGGCCTCTGGCTCTCTCACTCACCGAACGAAGCATAAAAGCGGTAAAGCTTCTACTCGGACGTCGATTTTCTATGAGAGTGTGGTATTTCCCCAGACGAGCCGGCCCATTCATACAACCAGCAATTTATTTTGCCGGTAGCGTGGCTCTGCCACGACTAAAATGATGTCATCCAGTCCTCTTTTCTCATCATCAGATGTCTTCCGGTACACATATAAGCTCACTACCGCCTATACCCCACACATTTTAAACAAAATATGAACACGATTAGAGAGATGGCCTTAACGAGCCAAATATAACTCTGTATCGAAGTCCTGACTTCAATTTTAAAACTGAATCGGAAGAATAAATCACATATGGATCGCAACGTAAGGATACAATTCAATTCCCGTATGAATGCAAGCACTCTGTCGAGTCTGAAATGCACGGTGCAGACAAAGTCACGTACATGCTTCTGACGTCACATAACACGATTGCCGGCTTGCGGCCATTTTTAAAACCAAAATATCGCAGGTTCAGCAATAAAACAGAAAGGCTATGAAATTCATTAAATGTAAACAAATTCACAAACTGTTTTTTAATACTTTTCGAACACTTTTGCCGCATATACCTCGACATAGTTGTGGTACCGCCACACCACCGGCAAAATTAATTTTTGCTTGTAGCATGAATGAGCCGGCTCATCCGTGAAGTATCACACTCTTACGAAAATCGACATTTGAGTAGAAACGGTTGAAAGGCCGGCAACGCTCCTGTTACAACCTGATGTTGCAATTGTCCATGGGCAGTGTTGATCGCTTATCATCATGGAGGTGACTCGCAAGTTCGTTTGCCGACTTAGACAAAAAAAAAATAACAGTCTTCTTCTTGTTTTATTCATCATCATTTCGAGTAGGTGTCACGGTCAATCGACCATGCACACCCTGGTGTCAGAGTTCTTCGGAACCGCCTCTCGGCCTCTGACGTGGTTCTTTTAATGGAATAGTGTTTCTGTCCGCCCTTATCTCAAAAACTTTTAGTCTGTCTGTCTATCTATATCTGCATAATTTTATATATACAAACTGTTACACAGACACTAAACTACAGTTATAAAGTCGGTTAAATTTATAAGGACAAAGAATGTCCAGAATTTTGTATTTCCTGGTGATGATGGCGATCATGCGATATCCAATGAAAAATCAATGCATAGATATCCAAGTATAGTGTACTGGCTGCCTCAACATATTTCCTTTGATGTCTAACAGTCTAACAACAAACAATAGACTTTGTGTCTGAAACGTAATCTCCGTAACCAACGTAGCCCTTTCCTAGCTTCCCGAGTTCAAATTAGAAAATCTCCGGTGTCGTGGGCGATATAATAATCCGCTGAATTTGCAACCTAACGCTTGGAGCGTCCGAAACTCTTGTACAATCAAGAGCTCCGATTTTCAATTTAATATTACTCTGATGAGAGCGGATACCCAAGATACAGGGCGTTACACAAACGTGGAATAATCCTTAGTTGAGTAAATGCGCAACCAATTTGTGTCGTTCAGTCTATGCCAATCTAAATAAAAGTAGTTTGTATTATTTATCATGTGTTTTCAGACTTTAAATTAAATATATGAGTCTTGACTAGGACGGTGCCTGTCATTAATAAAATCTTTTAAATTTGACCAATATCCCGGCCTAATCAAACTGAAATTGTTCATACTCGTGTAAATATAATGATAATATATATGTATAATAGCTCAGACACCTTTGTAATACTAATTCATTTACATTACAACAAAAAAAATTGACAAAAATCATCTGTTTGGTGATATGAATTTGATGTCTCATGTATCTTAATTGTTCGTGGTTAAATAAATAAAAATACCAATGTTATCGTCTTAAAAATTGTATTCAAAAATGCAAATACACTGATAGATATCGTACTTTGTCTTTCATTACTCTATGAGTTGATATTCTAACAAATAGCTGAAAAGGAAATCTAAAACTAGTAAATTATTTCATCTGACTTTTGTTGAAATTCTACAGATTTTTTACATTTTCTAATTATCACACCAATCGAAGTTTATTTTAAGATGTCCCTGTACTTAAATCTTAACCTAAATGAATATTTGACTTTAATACACATATACTCTTAAATCATTCTTAAGAACAAATTGCGTTAAATATTGTAATAAAAAATCCTGAAAAACGTGTAGGGAATATGAACACTTATGTGAGTTTGATGTGAAATTGATATCTGTTATAGTTCAACAGGGTGTATAACTAAAAGGCAAAATAGTATTTAAGAGCATGTTCAGCTCATCAAATTAAGATTATTTCCCCAGAATATGTCCCGAATTATAAAAGTAAGTAAGTTTAATTTTCGACCGAAAAAAGTGATATATTCCTTGGAAAAAGTTATTCAGCTTTACATACCATTCTAGTATCATTTCACTTTTTGGCAACACTCTGTATAGTTCCCAACGTTTTACTTGAATTCTTGCTGCCGTATATAAAGACTCTAACCCCCATAACAGTGTTTTAGCCTACTATAGCACTGTTAAAGTGGCTTAGATTATTTATAATGTTTCTATATCTATTTCTAAATTCAGAAAAGCAGAATTGTTATGTAACGTTAAAGATTTATTTCTGATTTTGTGACGTTGAAGTATCTACTATAGCACTGTTATAGTGGGATTGATTATTTTATGAATTCGGCAGATTATTTAGTTGTTTTATTACACCTATGAAAATGCTGATCTAATACTGTCTTGGAAGTCTTTATAGAAACTTAGTTTAATATATATTGATTATCCTTAACCTCAGAGTTCTCTAAATACCAGTCCAGCCATTTCTCAATGATGGGCAGGTTGTCCGCGGACCACTTGGCTTCTTCACGGATGTTCCTCATTGATTTCTCGATGATATGCTCGGCTGATCCGAACTCGCCTTGGTGGGCCACGTAGAGATTCGATACGAGTTCTAGGCCCTCCTCGGTGGTGAATTGTGAGGTGGCTGAGGTGATCAGATTGTCCCATAAGTTGGTTTTGCTTCCGAATCTGTGGAACGAACAATTTTGATGACTTTCTTAGGAGGAAGAAATGATGCATACCAAGCACACTGTGCAAGCACAGATGTCATCATACCACGATATAATTGTGCTTAATATGATTTTAAAATTAGATTCTGTTTAGAAAGTGAATATGCGTGACGTAAAAGAGATATAGTAACACTAAGTATGTTTTTTTTATAATTTACATGTATTATATATAAAACGGTACTGAACAAAATTGTGAAAATTGACGTGTTTTCAAATCACTAGTACTATGCGCTGAATTAATTAAAATATCAAAAGTATTTGTATAATATAGGTCGACCCTTGAACAAGATCGCCCCTTTGTTAGAATTTGAAACAGATGAAATGTAAAAATGATATATATATATATTACGAGTATGATATCTTAAAACATTTTTCTTCGAATACTTTGTAATTTTTACGTCTACAACAATAATTTTCACATGACAATATTTATATTAACACCTCGGAGGTCGCCCCCTTTCTTATTTTCTTAATAACAATAGAAATATGGCGTTTTTTCACCATATTTTATTTATTAATTTAAGTAATTAGAGTAATTATATTATTTCTAGCTTTCGCCCGCGTCTCCGCCCGCGTCAATGTCGATCCCCCGGGAATAGTACTTTTCCCAGGATAAAAGGTAGCCTATGTCCTTCTCCGTACTCCAGAGAACTTGTATGCAAAATTTCATGATGATCCGTTCAGTAGTTACGGCGTGAAAGCGTAACAAACAAACAAACAAATAAACAAACAAACAAACTCACTTTCGCATTTATAATATTAGTAAGGATTATTTTGACCTAGGAAACTAACCTATTCTACAATAAAAGGCTAAATTCAAACTTACTTTTCCTTCAACACATCCCAATTGTTATTCACGAAGTGGAACAAAGTGGTGTAACCCTGGGAACTCCCGGTGAGCATGCTGAAGATCAGGAACAGGTCCGTCTCCGTAAAGTTTCCGTTCCCTTCCAAGATCGTCACATTCAACAGTCTGTTTATCTTGTACTCTTCAATCGGACACCCGGCCAAGGTCTTGAGGAGATAGGTGCGCTCACTCTGGGTCCTCGAGGGGGGGAAGTTGATCACTCGCTGCAGGCCGAATTCCCACTCTTTTTTGGTGCCCCATTTGAAGACTGGGCAGATGAACTGGTTTGCGATGCTGGAAAAAATGAACGTTACATATATGTAGATTGAATTGAATAAATTAGCATTATGATACTGTGAAATTTTGATCGTTCTGGGGTCTAAAGGGGTGATTCAGCCCGTCGATATGAACAACTTTTCTATAACAACTTTTCTTATGGGACCAATGCTCCCCCAAGGATTTCTAAATTGAGTTCCCACTCAATTTAGAAATCCTTGGGGGAGGCCTATGTCCAGCAGTGGACTACTTGCGGCTGATATGATGATGATTATTGAGTGGATAAGTTCCCCTAAAAGCATGGGTATCGGAAGCAAATATGTAGTTTTTAACCGACTTCAAAAAAAGGAGGAGGTTATCAATTCGATGCTTTTTGAAATATTGTTTTTAATGTTAGCTCAGAACTTCGTCATTTACGACTATGAACCGATTTTAATTTTTATTTTATTATTCATTTTTAAAATAATCACATAAAACAGACATTTTTTGCCGTTTTTATAGATAACGGCACGAAACCCTTCGTGCGCGAGTCCGACTCGCACTTGGCCGGTTCTTTTCATATATGCTAGACGTGGCTTTACGTCCTATAGACCTAGGCTCTGTCTACCACGCAAGGGATACGTGATATATGTATGTATGTTTAGGTAAAAAAAGCGTCTAACTTCTATGTACCTATATTTTTTTAAAACCTCTTCAATTCAATTCAATTTGTTTGCTTTAAATAGTGGATGTCTTAGAAGGCGACTTAGGACTACAAGCTAAACAAAGCTTATAAACATCTGTGAGACCTCTCCAACCCGTCTGGCCAGCGTGGAGAGTGTAGGCCAAGCCCTCTGACTGCTCTGTCCAAGTATGGCTATAGTAGTACAGAGAGGGTCGTGCTCCTGTCGTGGAGACTAAAAAAAAGACCTGATGATGATGATGATGATGATGATGATGATGATGCTTTAAATAAGGTTCATACATAGGTGTTAATAGTAAAAAGTCCTTATTACCTATTTAGCTAAAATAAGCACGCAAATATTATTCAATGTAACTTATTAGAATAATTCCATCATCATCATCATCATCAAGTCCTTTTCAGTCTCCACTACAGGAGCACGACCCTCTCTGTATTAGAGCCATATTTGACCAGAGCAGCCAGAGGACTTGGCCTACACTCTCCACGCTGGCCAGACGGGTTAGAGAGGTCTCACAGATGTTTATAAGCTTTGTTTAGCTTGTATTTCCTAAGTCGCCTTCTACGATATCCACGGGAAGACTTGGGAGTGGTCCTATTCTACTCTGCCGCATACCACACGGCACGGAGAGATTAATTTAAATACTGTCAATAGGCGTCCAGTAGGTGTCGGCGCGAAGGAGTTCTACACATCTTCACATCCACAGAAACTTTCACATTTATAATGTTGGGATAGTACCTTAAAAAATATTCGGTTTAAAATATGAATTTTCACAAAACAAATATAATTAAAGCGCTCCAAGAATGAACTTGCGTTATGCGAGGCATTTCGTCTGAAAGCGAAAGGTTACCGGAATTTACGCAAAAGTTGAAACCCTGCATACGTGACCGACCCTTTGAGGAAAACAAAAACTGTTCTTTACAACAAATGAAATAAGTTGACAGCCTCCGTGGCGCAGAGGAAAACACAGTAATTATCTAACCTAGGGCGTGTTCGATTCCTGGTGTGGGTACGGTTGCAGAGATATCTGACCCGCTCTCAGTATTGGGTCTTGAGAGGGAGTTAGATTTCTTTGCAGCCGTCTGCACATACATCATCATCAGGTCCTTTTTAGTCTCGCCTACAGGAGCACGACCCTCTCTGTACTACTAGGGCCATACGTGGCCAGAGTAGCCAGAGGACTTGGCCTACACTCTCCACGCTGGCCAGACGGGTTGAAGAGGTCTCTTAGATGTTTATAAGCTTTGTTTAGCTTGTATTTCCTAAGTCGCCTTCTACGACATCCACGGGAAGACTTGAAGTGGTCCTATTCTACGCTGCCGGATACCACACGGCTACATACATCATCATCAGGTCCTTTTTAGCCTCCACTACAGGAGCACGACCCTCTCTATACTACTAGGGCCATACTTGGCCAGAGCAGCCAGAGGACTTGGCCTACACTCTCCACGCTGGCCAGACGGGTTGGAGAGGCTACATACATACTCACATATTATCAAGTATTTTTCCCTTTCATGACAGACAGAGTACAGGTTTTTATGACCTAAAAGCCATGTTTAGCATGTTTGTGGGCATTAGATGGAAAAGGATAAAAATAGTGATGGGTTGCTAGCCGCATCACCTACTAACATGATTCCTCAGATTATTGCCCATTCCCTTGATCAGCTTTAATGATATATTCATACATATTATCACATATTTACCGTGTTGGTACATAAAGGCGTAAAACGCGTAAAATGGAATCAAAATAGTGATGGGTTGCTAGCCGCATTGCATATTGTCATGATTCTTTTTTCTTTTAGATTTTCGCTCATTCCCTTGACCGGCTTTTACGATCTGCACGGAAAATAGTGCGACTCACACTTAGCCATTATATATGTATTTTCTCCCAGGCCAGCATTGAAGAGTGTGTAAATAAATAGTCTACGTGAAAAGAAAAAGACTTACGGGTTCCCTTCATCAGGGTTCTTGGCTTCCATCCACTTGTTGTACTGCTCCTGCGCCTCCTTGATGCAGGGCTTGTACCCGGCTTGGCACAGGAAGGTCTTGGTCAGGGAGCGCAGCGTCTTGCACCAGCTCTCCTCGTCTTCCCGCTCGTTCTTCGTCAGTTCTTCGTAGAGGGGCGTCAGCAGGATTCTGACGTACGCCTTTACAAATATAAAGGTTTTTTTCAGAAAATTTGAACGAACTAAAGTGATCAACTAACTAGCAATTAGGCTGCCACTGGTTATAAATTTATGGATAAACATTTGTGTGTTTTGTCCTCTCCCTCTCCTGTTTTAGTGCAAGAAAAAGCACAAACTTAACTTACTAGGTAAGAATGAACCTCTTCTTGGAACATTTACAAATCTTTGTACTCGTAGAAGATAAAAAAAACAAATTCAAAGTTTTTAATATATTTTTTTTTACTTGTGCGAGCAGCCAAGCATACGAAACACCTGATGGTAAGTGTCCTTGTCGCCCATGTGTATCTGCAATCAGGGTTGTTAACAGAGCACTGACGATCTTTTTAATAGAAATTCACCCTCCTTGAAGGAACCCAGGCCATAGCTTCAGTGAAAAGCAGTTGATCCACAACTTAAACATGCCAAGACTAAAAATTCATAAGAAACCTGTTGTTGTAATACACCAAACCTCGAGGTGATGAGCCTGTTCGCGTGGTGAGATTGTGTTACTGGTATCAAGTTTAAAGTGCTTCAGGGCGGGCACTTCCCATTAAAAATGCAATAAAAAAAACTCTCAAGGACCCAACGATTCTGAATAAGTCAAGCGGTTCTGGTTTACACAAATATGAAAGAGAAAGAAATTAAAAATATAATTACATTGAATTTAGCATGAATGCAAGAGCAGATATGCCTTCCAATGTGGTCTATCATCGTAAAGACTGGGTCCCACACGAGATGGTGTCTCTCCTCCTTCAGGAACAGCGTCATGTTGAAGGCGGTGGCGAACGAGAGGTCGCCGGCGTAGGCGAGGTTCCACGCGTCGTGGAGCAGTTTGGCGCGCGTCAGCTCGGGGATCTTGACACGGTTCTTGCTTTTCAGGTAGTTGGAGAGGAGGTTCCAGTTATGCAGGTCGTAGTTAACTGGGAACGGACCTGCAAAGATTTAAAAAATAAGCATTATGCTAAGTAAGCATCATGGCAGAATGTGTTTGTACTATCTGTTCTGTAACACCTGTTTTTGACCATTTTCGATGAAATACATAATTTCTGATTCTGATTCTAAAAATATTTTTCTTCTTCTCGAGTCAAAATGGTGATTTATCCTTTTTTTTATACAGTTTTCGTCCTCGATTGTGTAGGTGGAGCGACAATTGAGTCATCGATTGCGTGACGCCGCAACCGCTGACAATGTGATGACTCGCTAATTCAAGGACATTATAATTTTTGTGATTTTTAAGGCTCCAAGAATTAGCTCAAGCAAAGCACTTGTTGTCATTTCTAAGATCAGGTTTAGATAATAATAATAATATAGCCTTTATTTCATGCATTAAATAGGTATACTATTACAATGAGTTTTACTAGATCAATATAAAAGTTTATGAAAAATTGAAAGCGCTAAATCAGTTTCGCTGCATGCTGCTAATTGCAAAAGGCCTCCCCCAATTTTTCTTATATTTTTCTATCCCAAGTCTTTCTCCACCATTGGCTGGTATATTTCGAGATATCATCTTTCCATCTCGTTCTTGGTCTACCCACTCTACGGGTCCTGTCTCTTGGTGTCCATTCTGTGGTCATTTTTGCCCATTTATTATTTGATATTCTTCCGATGTGTCCTGCCCAGTTCCACTTAAGCCTCTTGGCTACTTTTATAGGTTTAGATAAGATTTATTAATTCTATATAAAATTTGCATCTGATGATTACAGGGAAATATCATGTAGTTGATCTACTTAGTTATTCCTTTACAAGTGAATCTTTTCCTAAGTCAAAATTACTTGTCATACCAATTTCCTCAGGATTCACGATGATGAACTGTTCCTTCTTCGGCATGGATTTGATCGTGAGGTCCTTCTTGTCCTTCATCCAGTTCCCAGGCACTGTATCTGAGAAGTTGAGGTGGTCCTCCCTTGCGATGATGATAGGCACTGGCCACGACATCTTCGCCGCATCAGGGACGTCATGGGGACGTTCCCGGAGGAACACTTTCTGGAACATTAAGACAATGTAATAGATATGCAGACATTTAAAGATAGAAAAGATGGTTATCTCTTGGATAGGCGCGTAACATCCTCGTTCTTCATCGTCACCATCAGGTGAGATGGGAGACAAATGCATACTTCAATATTTAATAAATAGAAAAGTAACTTCTTTTTCCCTCGCGGGGGCCTGGTCTCATTCACCCAGGTCTAAAAAACCTAAAAGCCACGTTTACTATGTTGGTGGGCGTTAAGTGGAAAACGGAATCAAAATAGTGATGAGTTGCTAGCCGCATTGCCTAATGACATAATTCGTCAGATTTTCGCCCATTCTCTCGAACTGATTATACGATCTGCGCGGGAAGAGAAGCAGCTGGTACAGTCTACGTTTTTATCTTTTCTCTAAGACCAGCATGGAAGAGTTTATTTAGAGTTATTTTATTAATTATTTTATTCGTTTATGTAATCAATAAGGCATATGTATATAAACACTACTTGAGTTTTCTTCCTAAACATGTATATAAAGGTGCAACCAAATTAATTAACACATATATCGAGCAGTAAACACTGAACAAAACCGGCAGTCCAGAATAAATTCTTTTACACAATACTTCAGAGAGCACTCCTACTTTTCATCAAACCAAGTAATTATTCAAGATGAACAAACGCTGTCATCATATCATTAACCAGGCATCTAAGAATCTTAAAAATTGCCATGAAGAAGAAAAACGATTGTTACTGGATAAATCTCAACGACACATCACAGAAAAGACTAGTGGAGACAGACAGAACACTCCCAATAATCAATATGCAGTTAATACTCGTATCAAGGGATAGAGGACGACACTAAAACTTTCAATTCTATTTCTTGCCTGTATTCATTACTAGCTTATTTTTGTGACTTCCTCCGCGTTATTTAAAACATGTGTATTCTAATGTGTCAGCTATAACATTGTAAAGTTTCATCAAAATCCACTCAATAGTTTTTGTGTGATACTGTAACAAACATTCTCACATCCATATCGACTTTTACATTCATAATGTTAATAGGATTGCATTAGAGCAGTGCAGGTAGAAAACCCTCGTTGCGTACGTCAATAAGGACTTCAAGCTTTACCTTGAAGCCCTCGTCAACCCTGGGATACCATTATCATAAATTCCCCCACCTGCGTGACCAGTAGTGTGTTGCTGTCGTAGTTTCTCTGCGCGGTGATGAGCGGCAGCCGGTCCTTG
This sequence comes from Elegia similella, assembly GCA_947532085.1. Classification (NCBI taxonomy): domain Eukaryota; kingdom Metazoa; phylum Arthropoda; class Insecta; order Lepidoptera; family Pyralidae; genus Elegia; species Elegia similella. Next base: position 1,625,504 of record OX383931.1, read on the forward strand.
TCGATCCAGCTCTTCACCACGTCCTTGATGTTGAGCTCGGGAGGCACCTTGACGTCCATCTTAGCTGCGCTGTCCAGGCTGTTCCAGATGTCGTCGCCAGTAAACGTTTGGAATTTGCTGTAAACACGTTCACATCGGATGATTTTCCAATACATACTCTCGAGAGAATGACACATGCCTAGTAAGATAATGGAATTTGATGAGGAGTAGATTTAAAAATTGTTTCTGATTATGTAAGCGTCTCGCTGAAAAGACCACTTTCAATTTAATAACTATACATAAAATATGGTTATAATTCGTTGAAAAACCCATTTCAAAAGTATGAAAAATTTGAAAATAAAATTAACATCAGTGTTAGCCTTTAATATTTATAGCAACTTTTGATATGTGGCCATTACCATAAACGCAATATTTGACATAGCTGCCAAACAAAGTTTTCACATTACGCCTTCAAATGTGATCTTGCTACTCCGTAGTGTTTGCAAAGGACCGTTTGGGCCGAAACTAAAAAAAATCTCTTTGTAACCTTTATATCTTAAGGAGATTTTACGATGTCAAGGATCTTTCGCGAAACAAGTTATTTTGCAAAAATTAAAATTTTAAGACAAGCTTTTATTATAAACGAATCTACACTGTAAAGTGCTTTTCAAGACAAATCAAATGAGCCCAAACCAAATTAGTGTAGTTTGTTTAGTTTAAGAGTTCCTTTAGCCACCTTCCGACACCATCATCGGACCAGCGCAACGATTCCAAAATATTGTATTGTCATCCGATTTACACATGCATGCAAAATTTCAGGTCAATCGGTAACAGGGAAGTGGATCAAATTTAACTCGCAAGATTTGATTACAGACAAACATCGGAACAGGTGAACCTACATAAATAAAATTTGTAAAAAAAATAAAGTTAACATACAGACACGATCCCAAGGGAAGAGGCGAGGAAAGAGATTCGAAGGCACCTACCGTGAGTCGATGAACATCCTCAACCCTTTCTTAAAGGTCTCTCCACCGAGGGTGTAGTTGAACATGCGGAACAGCAGCTCGATCTTGGTGCAGGCTGTCTCCTGCTTCATGCCCGTGATGCGCGAGTGCGGGTAGCGCTTGCTGAACTCGTAGTACAGCGAGTACAGCACCGTCATCGGCCACTTGCCTTCCATTTCGGACCCTCCGTTCACCTATGTCAGAAACATGTCTTAACTGATAAAAATGGAAATGAAAATAGTGATTAATACTGTCATAAACATGTTTGTCCTTCAAGACCTCTGCATCATCTCTGCATTAACAAAACAATCCAGAGAATATATTCGAAAAATATATTAAATAACTAGCTTTCACCCGCGGTTCCATCTATGTCGATCCCTCGGGAACAGAACTTTTCCCGGAATGAAATGTACCCTATGTCCTTCTCCGTATCCCAGATAACGGGTATACAAAATTTCATGAGGATCGGTTCAGTATATAGGGCATGAAGGCGTCACAAACAAATAAATTCACTTTCGCATTAAGTGAGGATTGTATGTAAAGAAGGAAGCCATTGATGGAGTTTCTCGGTCGCCCAGGTACTAGATTTCAATGATGGAGGATACTAATTGGGCCTATAACAAAAAAATACATGATCGAGCCCTGTACATGCTAGTTTGACTCACACTTTGACGAAAAAACTTGTGATACAAGTATAGACGTCGCTTCTTGCAAAATTTAACAACTGCATAGTTATATTAAACTGCCATACCTTTTGTTTGAGTTGACTTAGTAGTTTAATATTGTAACAGTTTCAAAAGACTGTTACATTTATTTCAATTTGATACCTTTGCGCTTTTCCGATAAATTCGTCAACAAAAAAGGTCTTGTCAGACAGACGAAGAGAGAAAATAACAGTTTTGTTAAACAGGTGCACATACGCACAACGAAGAGATAACATAATATTTTTTTTTACCTTTTGAAGTGCGGAACACTAGACATTGTTGATGGTTCTTACCTTGAAAGCGATGTCAGCTGCTAAATACCCAACCAGCGCCTTATTGATATGGGCATCGGACCACCAAATGGGAGTCGCTAGAGATCCAAGCCATTGGTATAAGATCTCTTGGGTCAGCTGAAGGTAACCTTTGCTGCTCAGGTCACTCTCCCTGTAGACGAATAGGCAGCCCATTAAAATGTATACATGGTAAAAATTTTATCGTTTTGGACCCTTAAAGGGGTGACTTAGACCATCAATATGACAACTTTTTCTATGGGACCTATGCTGGGAACTCGAAAAAAAATTCGTCATTTCCATACAAAAGAGTTCTACCGCCCGGCCAGTTTTTATGAAAATGACGAATTTTTATTTAATTCCCAGCATTGTTCCCATAGGAAAACTTGTTCATTTTGATGGTCTGAGTTACCCCTTTAAGGGTCCGAAACAATAAAAATTTCACCAATTATATAAACTTGTAACAGTGGGGTAGTTCTGTTAGGTGACGCAAGCCTTAATGCGTACAAGGGGAATACGATATGATGGAGATTTTCGACGCCGAGGTTTGAAGTGCGGTAGCTCAAATGGCAGAGCATTGGTCGTACAGAGACCTAAGGTCGCAGGTTCAAACCCCTCCTGCGTGGAAATTATTCATCATAGTTTATTTCTCAATTTTATAAAAGTATATCAGGATAGCATTGAATGCCAAAAACACTTATAAAAACATTAATGTACTAGCTTTTGCCCGCGGCTCCGCCCGTGTCAATGTCGATCCCTCGGGATTAGTACTTTTTCCTAGGATAAAAGGTAGCCTATGTCCTTTTCCGTACTCCAGAGAACTTGTATGCAAAATTTCATGATGATCGGTTCAGTAGTTACGGCGTGAAAGCGTAACAAACAAATAAACAAACAAACAAACTCACTTTCGCATTTATAATATTAGTAAGGATACATAAATCCTTAATTTTCAATTATTTTATTAAATCTAGTATAATCTTTTTCAACACCTCTAGGATTGGGTAAAATCTGAGAAATCTTTTTATTAGGCGATGCGGCTAGCAACCCATCACTATTTTGATTCCGTTTTCCACCTAATGCCCACCAACATGCTAAACGTGGCCTTCTTCAGGTCTTATAGACCTAGGCTCTGTCTACCCCGCTTATTACACAAAATACGTGATACTATTTATGTCTCTTTTCACCTGAGAGTTAAATATAAATAAATATTAATATATACGGACAAATGACACAGATTGAGCCAGTCCCAAAGTAAGTTGGAGACTTGTGTTATGGGATACTAACTCAACGATACTATATTTTATAACAAATTGATAAATAGATAAGCATCCAAGACCCAGGCCAATCTGAAAAAGATCATTTTCCATCTTGACCTGACCGGGGATCGAACCCGGGCACTCTCGTGTCGCAGGCTGGCGTGTTGACCACTGCGCCACGTAGCTCGCTGAAAAGAGTTACCGGGTAAGACCCAAAGGCCTTTTGTTTTCAAGAAATCAGAGTCTTAGTAGTGATGGGTGCTGTCCGCATCGCTTTGAAAGCTCAATTCAGGTTTCCTTAGATTTTCGACCGGCTTCTACGGTTTGTATGGAATATCAAGTAGCTAGTACGTACGACCTCTATGGCTCAGTGGTACCACAAGTGCCTTTGAATAGCAGAGACACGGGTTCATTCCCCGGAGAGGTCATGATAAGAAGCGATCTTTTTCATATTGGCCTGGGTCACAGAATAAGTACTCCTGGGTTTTGGATGTTTATCTTTAAAAATATTGTAGGTATCGTTGAGTTAGCATCCTATACGACACAAGTTCATATCTTACGGGCACACTCAACGTGTGTGATATTACCCTATATATTTATTACTAGCGACCCGGACCCCGGCTTCGCACGGGTGCAATGTACATATAGATCTTTCTCTTGAATCACTCTATCTTTGATAAAAAACCGCATCAAAATCCGTTGCGTAGTTTTAAAGATCTATATATCTAAGCATATCTACATAGGGACAGACAGCGAGAAGCTACTTTTTTTTATACTATGAATGTAATATGTAATGATTAAGTACATTCTTAGTTTTTCTTTTTTTCAGACCAGCTTGGAAATGTAACAGACAGTTTATTTTTCTACTCATTAATCTTACTGGTTTCTGCGAATCACTCATGCTATCAGGTTGACATTGCAAGAAAGGCCGCCTATTACTCGCAACTATCTAACTTTTAAACGTAAAGTGCTATTAGATTTATCAGCAACCTTGCCGACCCTTCTCGATTTACATAGATAAGGGCCGAGCAGACACGCCACTTTTAGTGATAATCGTTATTTAAATAATGTGTCGAGGAAATTAGCGATTATGAATATTTATGAATGAGGGTTTTTTATGAAATGTGGAAACAGTGGTAGGTACAAACTGTTGTTGGATTTAATTGTTGTTATATACAAGCGATTTTTAATCCCCTGGCAATATTTTAATTTCGAAATTAGAATCCCAACTGCTAGAATTATTATCCTATCTTTTTTTTATGTATGTTTGACTACAAACGAGCAGACGAGCCACCTGATGGAAATGTCACCGTCGCCCATGGATATCTGCAACACCAGAGGAGGTGCTGATGCGTTGCCGATTGCGAACCTAGCCCATTCCACAATCCTGTTAAACGAGGCAAAATATCACGTGACGCTCTGACATTTTATCTTTCTTTCTCTCCACATTTCACTTTATATGGCGATACGGAGAAATTAAAGGCTATCTTTCAAACCGGAAAAGAAACTGCTTCCGAGGGAACGTCTATACTGGAACCACAAGAGCGTAACACCAAGAGTACTTAAAGTAGCCTGTGTACTTCGGCCCTAATCTTGCACAAAGATAAGCCGTACCCTCGAGAGTTATGGAGTATCTTGACGACCCGTAACGTATGGGCCTAATATGAAATAGATCAAGATACAGGGTACGCGTGAATTAGCGTGGGTCATTGAACATGATTAGTATTTGCTTTTGTATATTTGAGACAAAGCCTAGTACAGTTTTTCTTTACGATATAGGGCGGCAAACGAGCAAGCGAGTCACCTGATGGTAAGCGATCAACATTGCCCATGGACAACTGCAACACCAGGGTGTGACAGGAGCGTTGCCAGCCATTCAAGGAGTTTGGGGGAGGACATGAGGGAGACGACAAACGGGGGGGGGGGGGGGGGGAGGATGGGCCTCCGGCTCTTGCCGGCTCTTTCACTCACCGGATGAAGCATAGAAACGGTAAAACTTCTACTCAAACGTCGATACCCAGTGTATAAGTACTAAGCGTTGTCTCAAGAGTTCAAGAGTTGTGCAAGCAAAATATTTAACGGGGCCCCAAGCCTAACCCTAAACAGAAATATTATAAATATAGGTATGATATGGTCTAGACTACACAGCTGTCAACTTCGCATTTTTGCAAAAAGTTGTGATTTTGTGTCTCTGTTAACTAGGTCTACTTGAACATAATAACGCCACGAAGTCCAAGCGGCTGATGGGTGGGGAGTGGTGATTTCATCAGCTGCGTGATCTACAAGTAGACCAGGAGTATTTTGTCTATTACATTCTTGAGAGGACGGACTTACTTAAACACAATAAGGCCTCAGTTGTCGGCAGGCTTCACGACCTGGTAGTTGGGCAGAGCCACGAATTCCAAGCGGCTGATGGTCAGTGGTGGCGTCATCAGCTGCGTGGTCTGCGAGTAGACGTGCAGTATTTTGTCTATTACGGTCTCAAGAGAGAAGTCTTACTTGAACACAATAAGGCCCCAGTTGTCGGCAGGCTTCACGCCCTGGTAGTTGGGCAGAGCCACGAAGTCCAAGCGGCTGATAGGCAGTGGTGATTTCATCAGCTGCGTGATCTCAGTATAAACTCGTAGAATTTTGTCCATCACGCCTGCGAGAGCCGGCACAAACTCTGTTCGGCCCCAGACGCGCAGCTCTGGAAGTTATGTGAATGTTTGAATATGTGTTAATTTTTGACGTGATCATCATCATCATTTCGAGTAGGAATGTAACCGGAAAATCTCTAAAGACTTCCGCAATTATTTTTCCGGTGAAAGCTCGCGGACAGTTTTAGTTAATTAATTTTGATACTTTGTCGTGATGGTTACGGCTTTGCTAATTTGCGATACATTATGAAGGACATTGATAATTTTTATTTATGGGTTTTTAATCACTCATATTGTGATTTCAACCTTTCCATGATGACCTAAAGCCGTGTGTTAGCCGGCAGAGTAGAACCGAGGCCACCGAGGAGAGTGTAAGCCTGCTTTGGCCAAGTATGGCTCCGGTAGTACAAAGAGGGTCATGCTCCTGCAGTAGAGACTAAAAGACCTGATATTGATGATGGTGATGATGACCTTTGTATATTTTTGACGTGATAACGTCTTATAAATCGATGAACGCCAGCTGCACGAACGAAAAAGTGATGTAAGTGTCACGTTCCGTGTGCAAGCGAGAGCGCAGAACAAGCGATAGAGAGGCACGATAATCTAAGCGTTCGGCTTCTGACGCATCTATCTGTCTTCCACCGTTATTTGATTGCTTTACAGACAACCAACTTTTTTATCGTGTTTTTAACCTACCTTTAGTGCATAAATCTCAAAGATTATACCTCCTTTTTCATGTACTTCTTACGGATCTTAAGGTTTACAGTTGAGGGACCGCTGTAGCTCGTAATCGGTATCTTGATGATTTTCTGATAACTCATGTTCAAGGGGATCCCTTCAGAGAGCACGTTAGGTTATTCTGGAGAACTAAATCAAATATGATAGAGACTTACCAATATTGTTTCCCAGCTTGTCCTTGAACTTGCTCATGTTCACCTCTTTGAGGTCTCCAATGACGAGCCCCAGCGTGAAGGTGGACATAGGGGGCGTGCCTTCGAAGTGGTCCCATACAGCATTTGGTTCGCCAGGTCTAAGGAAAGAAAATATACTAATTTTTGTAAAAGAAAACATTTTTGTGGCAAGCGTTTATTGTGAACTAATTTAGACAAAGAGCGCTTGCCAACACAACGCTAATGAATTTCGTAGGTGTTCTTATCACCAACTTCCGACTCCATCATCAGAACAGATCATTGACTTCATTATATATTGGGACTAGCTTTCGCCCGCGGCTCCGCCCGCGTCAATGTCGATCCCTCGGGAATATCCGGGATGAAAGGTAGCCTATGTCCTTCTCCGTACTCCAGAGAACTTGTATGCAAAATTTCATGATGATCGGTTCAGTAGTTACGGCGTGAAAGCGTAACAAACAAATAAACAAACAAACAAACTCACTTTCGCATTTATAATATTAGTTAGGATAATATTGTATTGTCATTTGACTTACATAGGTATTCATGAAGGTCAGGATGTGGTTCTGATTTTGTTTTCAAGATTGGACCACACGGACAGACAGACAACCTAACAAAGCAAGCTAAATTAATGCTCGTCAATAAATTAAAACGTCAAGGGTGTCATCCTTAGAGGGTGGTTGCAGGTGGCATCAGGTACGCGCGCCCGGACCTCGGGGGCTGCTCTTTGGTTTTCGCCCACTCATCCCAGTGATCACTTGGCATACAAAGTAGTATATAAATGGAATTAAATTAAAAATAGAAAATTAACAAAGGAGCATGTCATCCTAACTAATATTATAAATGCGAAAGCGAGTTTGTTTGTTACGCTTTCACGTTGTAACTACTGACCCGATCATCCTAAAATTTTGCATACACCTTACCTCTGGGGTACGGAGAAGGACAAAGGGTACATAAGGAAGGATCGACATTGATGCGGGCGGAGCCACGGGCGAAAGCTAGTTAAAAATAAAAGCATAGTCAGATTTTGTTAATCTTACAACTCAAATATTCTTGGATTGAATAAAAACAATTTTCGGCTAGTCACTTTAGTAATCCTTACTTCCTTACTAATATTATAAATGCGAAAGTGAGTTTGTTTGTTTGTTTGTTACGCTTTCACGCCGTAACTACTGAACCGATCATCATGAAATTTTGCATACAAGTTCTCTGGAGTACGGAGCAGGACATAGGCTACCTTTTATCCCGGGAAAAGGTACCAATCCCGAGGGATCGACATTGACGCGGGCGGAGCCGCGGGCGAAAGCTAGTCTAGTTATAAATCGCTTGACATACGAGGTATGCAGCATATTATAAATTGTATTGTTTGTACATAATCAAGAGCCTAAGGACTTCTAAAATTTCTTCTAAAAATCTAAGGTTATGTTTCTAAGAAAGCCCAGATTAAATTTTCAGGCTTCCAGCCAACCTAGTTGATATACAGCGTGATTTTGAACCCCCTAGCTATATTGAAATCTGGGAATCACAATCCCTAATGGAATGCAGAATTGTAAAAAAAAAAGATAAAAAACGAAAAAATAAATTTAACTTTTCATAGAAATTCGTCCAGCTGAACAGCGATTTGTATGGGAAACAATTTTCTTTTTTGTTTTTTACCATTTTTTCTTGCAATTCAGTGTTCCATTAGGGATTCTGGTTCCCAGATTTCAATATAGCTAGGGGGTTCAAAATCACGTTGTATACGTATCGTATGATCAGGGATATTTATATATACATACGATAGGTATATATCGACTGCGAAAGATAAACCAGAAATACTCGGCGGTCCCCAAGGCGCCCCGCGGTACAGGAGCTACCTGTCTGGAAATTCCAGACCCAACCCTAATGGTCTTGGAATACTTTTGGGCAAACAATGGGGATCTCAGATTATTAAGAACGTAATTTGAATCTTAAAGTATTTGTTGGGCCACGAAAAATATATATTCGTTCGCTATCTGAAAATAAAGGTGTGTGCAAACCACAGACATATATTTTTGAAGTTGTAACCATAAATGAAATAAATAAATATATACGGACAAATCACACAAATTGAGCTAGCCCCAAAGTAAGTTCGAGACTTGTGTTATGGGGTACTAACTCAACGATACTATATTTTATAACAAATACATATATAGATACATATCCAAGACCCAGACCAATCTGAAAAAGATCATTTTCCATCTTGACCTGGCCGGGGATCGAACCCGGTCACTTCGTATCGCAGGTTGGCGTGTTGACCGCTGCGCCACGGAGCTAGCCAATCAAAGTCAAGAAATACTGTAAAAAAAGGGTAAATAGGTAAGTAGTATTGGTAAGGAATTCTTGTCCTTTTTAAAGTTCGTACCCAAAGGGTAAAAACGGGACCTTATTAATATCGCTCCGCTGTCTGTCTATCTGTCCGTATGTCATCAGGCTGTATCTCATGAACCGTGATAGTTAGACAATTGAAATTTTCATAGATTATATATTTCTGTTGCCGATATAACACCAAATACTAAAACATAGTATAAAAAAATGTTTAAGGGGGCTCCCATACAACAGACATGATTTTTTGGCGTTTTTATAGATAACGGTACGGAACCCTTAGTGCGCGAGTCCGACTCGCACTTGGCCGGTATTTTTATTTTATTTTGTCACACTTCATACCTCTGATACCAAAAACAAAGAGAACGTATATCAATTGATAACTTGCGATAAACCGGAAGTGATGATTGATAACTAACACTTAATTAAATAAATTATTTTTTTAAAAAACGTCTTTAATTTAGGATTTATAACGTCTGGCGAAAATTAAAAAATGTAATGCCAGCTGTGTATCTTATGGGTTGCAAAGGCTTTCCCCGGCTTTTATATTTACCTACTCAGGAACTTTGTTGTCCTTCACTCCAAACGGACGGTGCTTTGTCAAATATCAAAGTGGCTATACTTCGAAGCAGCCTAAAAATGTAAAAGACTGGCAGTAAGCAAGCAAGGCAACGGCGGGCGTGATCCCATCCCCGATAATAGAATATAAGAGTGCGCCATACAGCCTCCACTAAACGAGGCTTGCCCCGTAAGTGCAGTTTAAACTGGTTCAAACTGGTTTTACAGCCGCTGATACATGAGTAAATAGCGGAGAAAAAAAACACTTGACTTAGGCAAACCCCCTTTTGACATTTTAATTTGGATTTAAGTAGCCGGTTTGCCGGTTCCTCAAAGATTGAAGAGCCGGCATAGCTTTGTAAAAGAAGTGCCCCCTTTGTCTGCCGAAGTCTCTAAATCAAGGCTTAATATCTGGAAGGAGAGATATCCAACAGCGTCTATCATCCCGTTGATGGAGCATCTCCCCCCCGGTCATGATCTACCTTGGGCTACATGGAAGTCCTTAAACAGACTCCGGACTCAAGTCGGCCGAAGCAAGGAGAACATGAATAGGTGGGGTTACAGCTCTGATATTTACTGTCCATGTGGTGCAACTCCTCAGACCATGGCACACCTGTTGTCTTGCCCTGCGTGTCCTACGACCTGCACACGCGAGGACCTATACAATGCCACTGATAACGCTGTCTCAGTGGCAGAGTTCTGGTCAACACAAATTTAATTCGCCCGAGTCGACACGATAAGAAGAAGATTTAAGTAGGTAGGAAATTTATTAAACCAATGACATACATATTGAAATTGATTTCATTAGCAAACCATTAAGGAATGACTCAGACCACAAATCTGAACAACTTTCAATATGGGACCAACTCCAAAATTGTTAAGAAAAAATCAGCTGTTCCATAGATTTTGGCCAAGTAGATATACCAAAGAGCAGATAATTATTTAAACGATGTCGAAGTTGGTCCCATAGTGAAAGTTGCTTAGATTCGAGGTCTGAGTCACTCCTTTAACGTTTGCTAATGATTTCAATTTCATCCTGTATTATAATCATGACATTTAAAAAACTAAAAAGCTATATTAATTTATGATATAAATTCAACATCTAAGTATAAATAATGACAATATTCACAATCTTGGCCTTTATCAATATTATGTTATTAGAACCTTTTGCATAAAGACTTGTGTTTGATACAAGACGTAATAAATAATCCGCATGCCGTTCCATAACTATTTTGCGATGCCCCTACCTACAGGGTTCATGTTGTACCTACAATTTAAAAAGCGACTGTATTCATTTTAAGTGTATTTTACCTGTACAATGTGAAAGATCAATAAATAAATTGAATTGAACTGGAGACCAGATGATGGATACCGTTGCATATCCAAATGCTAAGTAATAAAACAATCTGACCAAGATTGCTTGAAGATTTTTGCCCCTATTTATTATTTCCTGTGTGATCTTGAGCCATTTCATACTTTTCAAGCTATCTAAATTTATCTAACTAAAGTGCATTCTTATGATGACGACCAGAATTTTTTTCTCAAGTTATTAAAAAGGTTTTATGCCCTTTATGGTATACTAGCTTCCGCCCGCGGCTCCGCCCGCGTCAATGTCGATCCCTCGGGAATAATACTTTTTCCCGGGATAAAAGGTAGCCTATGTCCTTCTCCGTACTCCAGAGAACTTGTATGCAAAATTTCATGATGATCGGTTCAGTAGTTACGGCGTGAAAGCGTTACAAACAAACAAACAAACTCACTTTCGCATATATAATATTAGTAAGGATCCTACCAATTCAAGTGATAACTATGCCTTTCGTTGTATTCTGGTGACGTCACTGAAATTTGACAAGAGGATAGTCTTCTGTTAGTGTATTCTCTCACGGGACTGCAATAAGATTACATCAGACTGTTGCAGCTACGATATCTTTTTACATGATTCCTGTGCGCGATACTGCATATTGGATGGGGTGCTTTAGGAAATTATTTTTTATCGTACTGGAGGAAATCGCCATAAGAACGTTTTTACATTATGCTTCTGGGGATAGGAGAAAACGAAAACTCTTTTCTGTTTATTTAACCAGCTTTCGCCCGCAGCTTCGTTCGCATTAATGTAGATCCTACGGAAACAGAGCCTTTTTATGTACTGCAAAGAAATATGATCCCCAGTAGTGTCACTACTGAGAAGGGGGCAAGATTTTTTTGCAGCCGTTTGTACCTTTTGGGCCTCGAATTATCTCTTTAACAAATATCATGTAAATTATTTCAGTTCAGTGAATTTGATGGGATTATAAATGACCCACAGGCTTAGAAATATACAACGTGTAATAAAATGGGGATAATATAAGACATTCGGAGCATGCGTATTCTCCTTTACTCTTTGAAAGGCCGGCAACACTCCTGCCTGTGACACCCTGGTGTTGCAGTGGTTCATCGGCAGCGTTAACCGTTTACTCTCCGGATAAAATATATATATATATATATATACGGACAAATCACACAGATTGAGCTAGCCCCAAAATAAAGTCGAGACTTGTGGTATGGGATACTAACTCAACGATACTATATTTTATAACAAATACATATATAGATACACATCCAAGACCCAGGCCAATCTGAAAAAGATCATTTTCCATCTTGACCTGACCGGGGATCGGACCCGAGCGCTTGTGTCACAGGCTGCGCCACGGAGCTCGCCATCCGGTGACTCGCTTGCTCGTTTGCCGTCCTATAACATAAAAAAAATGGTCCGGCGGCCGAAATCAAAACCTCTGACCAGAGAATGAATTCCGCTGATGATTTCCTGGCCAAACCCGTACATTCTATTATCCGGAATCAAGCAGGTGCCATCCCAATTCCCGATCAGAAATAGCTGCAATTCTTTACACCTCGGTATCGCAATTTCGGTCGGATTCCAGCGACGAGGCAAGTCGACCGACTAACGCTCATTTAAATACTCCATTAGCTTCAATTTGAGATGGAACTTGTTACAGGTTTAAGAGCTCGTACTACCTCACACTGCTTTGCATGATTGTCTGTAATATCAATAATAATGAAATACTCAAGTTGAAATAAAAGTTCAGGACTAACTTTGGTAACTATCTGACTCAAAAACACGATGGCGTTAAATTTTCTCGATAGAAAAAAATTGCAATTTTGCCTCCAATTCACGACTAATTTACTCGGTATACAGTAGTATTCACCAAATACATTAAAATTAACCTTGAAACTTTTGATTATAATTGCATTACAGATAAGGCAGCCATCATGTATTTTCTTTTTTTCGAATAACCCTTGAATATTCTTTAAAAACCAAAATATCAAAGTAGCCAACGCGTTTAGACCATCCGCGTTTGTACCGCCACGCCACCTGGCCTATGGCGGACCCTTAAATGCATTGAATAAAAGGTCGATTATTTTTAAACTACTACTAAAAAGGTGGAGGTTCTCAATTTGCCGAAACCTTTTGTTTTATCTAACAGGTTATCAAATAAAATTTAAGTACTATGCTTATATAGTACCTTGTTCATGTTTCCCCAAGGCAGAATAGTACAATTACTATTCTAACAAACGGTTAGTTGGTATCGCCGACAATACGTGAGTGAAACCTTTTGTCATAATCATAGATTAAAAAAAAAATTGCGTCTCCATAATCTTCGATCAAATATAATGGTAGATACACGATTCGCGCTCGATAAGTGGCACCGGCAAAACAGCGCACTAATCGAGTTGAGTGACAGCTCCGTGGCGCAGTGGTTAACACGCCAGCCTGCGACACGAGGGTGCCCGGGTTCGATCCCCGGCCAGGTCGGCCTGGGTCTTGGATGTTTATCTATATATGTATTTGTTATAAAATATAGTATCGTTAAGTTAGTATCCCATAACACAAGTCTCGAACTTACTTTGGGGCTAGCTCAATCTGTGTGATTTGTCCGTATATATTTACTTATTTAGTTTCGGAGCTGTTTTGTCCACAGTTACAATCAACCGCACTAGCACTCACACGTCTCGCGATGACGAAGGTACAGTGAAAAGATGCCAAAACTACGCATCAAAAGTAAAATAACAAAGAAGGAGTTATACTTTCAGTATGTACCGTTTTTGTCATTGTTTGTAAGTATGCATGATGATTTGACTCGGGGACATTATTAAGGCTTCATTTTGTATGAGACTGCGTATCTACCATTATATTTGATCGAAGGTCAGAACTCATAAAAATAATTATGCCTCGCGTAGGTAAATTTTAATTATATAATAGTACAATTATTTAAATTTTTATCTTTATTAATTATTACGTTTATACGATACTAGCTTTCGCCCGCGGCTCCGCCCGCGTCAATGTCGATCCCTCGGGAATAGTACCTTTTCCCGGGATAAAAGGTAGCCTATGTCCATCTCCGTACTCCAAAGAACTTGTATGCAAAATTTCATGATGATCGGTTCAGTAGTTAGGGCGTGAAAGCGTAACAAACAAACAAACTCACTTTCGCATTTATAATATTATAGTAAGGATTATTATTATGTTAGTAAATGGCATATATACTATTTCAGAAAGCTTGTGTTTGGCTTGCTCTATTATAAGGTATTATATAGATTCGTTTCTTGTACACTTTATGTCCCATTTCGTCTAAACAAGAAAATAAATAATGTCTCCAGATATAATAATATTTATTTTATTAATAATATCTCTTCAGGTTTCTCAATAAGTACGTGTCTCAGAGCCATCATGTTTTATTATCGCACAATATGCAGATCAAACCACCCTTATGCAGGCTGTACCAAGAAAACTTACATTTCCTCAGGAGCCACTATATTGCGTAGGCTCATCACGCTCAGATCAAATAACACCGTCTATCCAGGTCAAACTAACGAAAAATATGTCGTATATTTTAATTCTTCTTCTTCTTCATCAGGTCCTTTTTAGTCTTCACTACAGGAGCACGACCCTCTCTGCACTACTAGGGCCATACTTGGCCAGAGCAGCCAGAGGACTTGGCCTACACTCTCCACGCTGGCCAGACGGGTTGGAGAGGTCTCTTAGATGTTTATAAGCTTTGTTTAGCTTGTATTTCCTAAGTGGCCTTCTACGACATCCACGGGAAGACTTGGAGTGGTCCTATTCTACTCTGCCGGATACCACACGGCTAAAAGAATATATTTTAATAAATAAAAGTTATTTTCCTGCTAACACCTCAGTCTTCTCTATAGACTATAGGAGTGCTATTTTTGAAATAATGCCGTTTGTAAATGAGCGATTTTTCCATGCAAAAATCGCTCGAAGACGAATGTCACACTTTCAAAATATTATCCCAGAACCAACCATATTGCGTGGTCTAACCTCGCTCAGTTCAAATAACACTTTCTGTCCACGTTATACCAACAACAAAAAAACATCTTATTCAGTAAGTAAATAAGAGTTATTTTCCTTCTTATATCTTCTCAGTCTTTTCTACATGCAGATTGCTCAGAGCCAACGTATTGAGTGTTCTAACCCCGTTTAGTTCAAATAACACCTTCTGTCCATGTAATAGCAACACAAAAATAATTTTATTCGTAATTTTAGATATTAAATTCGTAAAAAACTCGAGTGGCTCCCTATCCACCGTCGCCGCGACTGGCACATTCTTTCTCTCTTATATTCCATCCTTTTCAATCCCTCATATCCCCTTTATCTCAAAGAACGATTTGTTTTCTACAAAAACTCAAATTCCAGTCACACTCTTCGCAGCTTCGACTCCAAATGCCAGCTCACACTTCTAAATTTTATTCCAATTCGTTCACAGTACAGGCCATCCGACTCTGGAACTCCCTACCACCTGCGATTCATAGTGCCCAAACTTTGCCAACTTTTAAATCTTTAACAAAATCTCATTATTTGTCACTACTGTAGCTTTCTATTTGCCTTGTTTTCAATATCTCTGGAATAAAGTGTATGAAATATTATATTATATCGATTTTGTATGTATGTATATGTTATTATATGTATATATTTATTTATATATGTGTACCTATGTGATTGTATATAAGTACCTAATAAACTTGTTCTTCTATCTTATCTATTTTTGTCTCTGCGCCACCTGTCTATGTTTCATTACACTGTCTCCATCTCTTCAAGGGTTGTCTGGAAGAGATTGCTTTAAGCGATAAGGCCGCCTCTTGTACTTCATTTGTTTATATAACTAATTATTTTATAAGTATCCTCCTTTTGGTGCAATAAAGTATATTTCATTTATTCATTTAAAAATAAGTCTTATTCTGTAAGAAAATAAGAGTTAGTTTCCTACTCACATCTCCTCAGTCTTCTCTACGGGCACGTTGCTCAGAGCCACCATATTGCGCGGCCTAACCACGCTGAGCTCAAACGGCACCTTGTATGCAGGTTCGTCGAAACAAGGGAACATCCGTCGTGCGTTGTTAGGTCGGAATGACGTCGCTACCACGATTCTGTAAATAAAAAAAATACATAATGGCTGCAAAAAAGCAAAAAATTAAATCCTTATCAAAATAATAAAAAAAATATATACACATATAGACAAATCACAGATTGAGTAAAGCCCCAAAGTTCGAGACTTTGACAACCTCATCATCATCATCATCAGGGAATTCTTGCCTACTACCATCATCATTTCAATCGTTAGAATTCCTTAAGAAATGATAGTGGAATGAAACTCACATAGTAATTAAACTTAAATACTAATAAATAAATATATACGGACAAATCACACAGATAGAGCTAGCCCCAAAGTAAGTTCGATATTTTTGTTATGGTTATGGGATACTAACTCAACGATACCATATTTTATAACAAATACATATATAGATAAACATCCAAGACCCAGGCCAATCTGAAAAAGGTCATTTTCCATGTTGACCTGACTGGGGATCGAACCTTAGCACCCTCGTGTCGCAGCCTGGCGTGTTAACCACTGCGCCACAGAGCTCGCCAGCCAGATAACAAACAATTTGCAAATATAACAAAATTAGACTAGACAAACAAGATTTGATATGTAGGCTACCTAGCCTACATATCAAATCTTGTTTGTCTAGTCTTGTACCTATAAGTCTAACTTTACAGCTAAGATAACTAAAGCAAACACAATGAATCATCAGTAGTGCGATGAGTTCATTCACTTCCGTTAGGTATCTGTGTAACATATAAACGAGAAAAGCTAAATACATTTTTAGTCAATGATCATTAATTTTCTTTAAGAACAAATCTTCAGTTTTTTTTAAGTGAACTGCTTTACCGGCGATGTACACTTTTTGGGATAGGTCAAAAATGTTCAACTCGCGTCAGGACACGTGACCTGAGACCGCCGGCGCGGCGTAGGAGAGTAATATCCCCCTCTCTTTCTATCGCGCGGAGTTTTCTGCCGGCACTCCCGGAATGCAACCCGTTGGTTTAAGGGTTTACCCAAAGGGTAAAAACGGGACCCTATTAATATCGCTCCGCTGTCCGTCTGTCTGTCTGTCACCGGGCTGTATCTCATGACCCATGATGGTTAGACAGTTGATATTTTCACAGACGAAGTTTTTTTGTTGCCGCTATAACAACAAGGACTAAAAAACAGAATAAAATAGATATTTAAGGGGGCTCCCATACAACAAAACGTGATTTTTTTGCTTGTTTTTGCTCGATATTGATAACACCAACAGGTAGATGCTTGAAATATTCAAATAATATTTAGTTATATATTCATTTTAAAAATCAATAATTAAATAAAATTTAAATTTATATTAAAGGGGGGCTCCAATACAACAGAAATGATTTTATTGCTGTTTTATAGATAACGATACGGAACCCTTCATGCACGAGTCCGACTCGCACTTGGCCGGGGTTTTTGTTTTAATGAAACACCGGCCAAACGTATTTGGCATTCAAAACATCTTTCTGTGGTACAACCATACAATACTTCGGAGGACGTAATCTAGAAGCGAAAGATGATTCCGCAAAGATCTAGACTTAGGGTAGTCGACCTGTGGCAGATGGAGGGACAAACGAACAGACAGACAAATGGAAGCTTAGTAATATTCAGGGTCCCATTAGCACCCTTTGAGTATGTAACCCTAAACTGGACAGATATTAATTCTTTATGTGGAACGAGATTTCAAAATAATCTCTAACTAGCGACCCGCCCCGGCTTCGCACGTGGGCATTAAAACATTTATGCATAAAAACCTTCCTTTTGAATCACTCTATCTATTGCTGAAAACTGCATTAAAATCCGTTGAGTAGTTGAAAAGATCTAAGCGAACAGACAGCGGAGGCGCCCTTATTTTTTATACTATGTAAAGATTAAGATATGGAATTATCTATACTAATATTATAAAGCTGAAGAGTTTGTTTGTTTGAAAGCGCTAATCTCAGGAACTACTGGTTCAAATTGGAAAATTCTTTTTGTGTTGTATAGTCCATTTATTGAGGAAGGCTTTAGGCTATAAAATATCACGCTGTGACCAATAGGAGTGAAGCATCAATAAAAAATGTTTTGGAAACGGGTTAAATTATTCATCTATACTAATTCATCTAGCCGTGTGGTATCCGGCAGAGTAGAATAGGACCACTCCAAGTCTTCCCGTGGATGTCGTAGAAGGCGACTTAGGAAATACAAGCTAAACAAAGCTTATAAACATCTAAGACACCTCTCCAACCCGTCTGGCCAGCGTGGAGAGTGTAGGCCAAGTCCTCTGGCTGCTCTGGCCAAGTATGGCCCTAGTAGTACAGAGAGGGTCGTGCTCCTGTAGTGGAGACTAAAAAGGACCTGATGATGATGATGATGACGAATTCATCATAATAACAGAAATTGCCGCGGGCGAAGTCGCGGGCAACAGCTAGTTAGCTATAAAAATGTTCACGTATCCTTTTAGAGGAAATTGAGTGTTGTTGCAAATCAGTGAGCAAACTGCTCCGTGAGTGATTTAGTGTTGGTGACCTTATCTCTCGTCTGCAGTAAACAAGAGGTGGATAATCTTCGTGTAGGTGTGTGTGACGAACAAAGTTGCAGGCTAAAAATGGTTTATGGACATATAACATGTTAAATAACGACTTATTGATACTTGTTCTGTTTTTAGCTTCGTGTGTTAAAATTTTACATACAGACAGGGTGAAATTGAATTCAATAGCAATCGTTCAACTTTTACTATGGGAACAACTCAGAAATTGCAAAAAAAAGCAGCTGTTCCATAGATTTTGGCTAAATAGATATTCCATTTTTGTATGAAAGAGCAGAAGTTTTTTTCACGATGTCGAAGTTGGTCCAATAATGAAAGTTGTTCAGATTCATGGTCTGAGTCACTCCTTAAACGTATGCTAATGAATTAAATTTTATTTCCTGTATTGGTTTTTTGAAGTAAAACCTTCTTTAGCGCCGATGTACACTTTTTGGGATGGGTAAATAATATTAAACTCGCATCAGGAGACGTGACCTGATCGAAAATTCGTAAGACGGACATGTGACATGAGACTGCCGGCGCAGCGTAGGAGAAGAAGTAATATCCCCCTCTCTTTGTACCGTGTGGTGAAAATTTAAATTGACATGTTTGTGTACGATAGCGCAATAAATTAATATTGTACTTAACCACATAAATGGGATCCCTAGTCGTTTCGCACCGCTAGCGATTAGAACCGCGGTGCGAATCTCCCAAGAGCTATTTTTGAATAGGTCCTTTTGCACCGCGGTGCGAATCACCAAGAACTTTTTGTATTGGGTCGATTCGGACCGCAGTGTAACAAAACTTTTCTCTTTAGGTAAATTCAGATAGTGAAAATCAACCCTTTGTTGAAAAGTAAACTTACTGGTCACAAAAACAATAGAACAACCTTGGAATATGGGCACATGCTTCTTCGCCCCGTGGTCCGAATTTACCTATTCAAAAAGATACCTTGGGCCATTCGCACCGCTCCTACCAGTAAGGTGCGAATGTGTCCCATTCAGAAACAGTACTTGGGCGATTCGAACTGCGGTTCGAATCTCGTGATGTGAAACGACTAAGGACCCCATGAATGATAGTACCTACTTTTATGCTGATAAATAAATCAATTCGCGCGAAATTATTCCCTAACCATTCCAAAATATTCAATAACGACGAACGACGGTACTGCACGAAATTGTGAAAATTTACGTGTTTTCAAATCACTAGTACTGTACGCTGAATTAATTAAATACATCAAAAGTATTTGTTTAATTCAGGTCGATCCTTGCACAACATCGCCCCGAACGTTTGAAACAGATACTATGAAATTAAAAATGATTTATTGTGATACTCATTTACATTACAATTTAAAAATTTCTATTTTACTAAAAAACAATTCAACTTAATATTAAACATAATTAATAACAACATAAAAATAAAAAATTATAAATAACTTACAAATAAAAAACTTCTTCCAACGCACCACATCGAGGCAAAGTACCCAAAATGCTGGCAGCATTTCCCCGTTGCACAGCGAGTCCGATACGTTGTGCAAAAAAACTGCCAGCTCTTGGATCACCAGTTGCCTCGATGAGACGTGTTGTCAATTCCTTATAGAATTTTTTGGCTTCAGTGCCCCAGGGACCCAAAGTTTCTACAGCAAAAGGCAAGAATATAAAGCTGTCGGTCAATCCCGCGTATTTTCGCTTTTTGCTAGCTTCAGCAGCACAGGCAGCTGCTCCGCCTTGGCTGGAAGTAGCTGGTATGTGGGATGGAGCTAAAGTATCTACACAAGTGGCATCCCAAACTAGACATTTGCCTTGCCGCCACGGGATTAAAGAAAGACCATCTGGTCGCTTGCCATCGGTGCGGAAGATTCCATTTGGTTCCAAAACTGACGGAACATTGACAGTTGCTAAAGTTCTACGAATTATGTCGTTTAGTGAGGCATGACGTGGAATTCGGCCAGCACTTTTAATGCAAGCAAGACCATGATGACCCAAACCATTCACAGCTGTACCACAGTGACATAAATGTGGTTGATTTAATTTTACACCCAAACGGAGGCCAATGGCGAGTGTAAAAGTGCAATTATCTAGAAGGGAGCCAACATGTGCAGAAGGAAGTGCTTGTAACCAGTGTCCGGATTCCCTCTCAGATAACGCCAAAAGACGCGATCGATCTTCCGCACTGTCACAAAATGCAATGGTTTCTTCTTGAATATCTTTACAAAGAGGATTGTCCCATAGTCGCTGTGAACAGACATTTACTGGGAAATCATCCAAAACACTTGACCTCCAAACGTCTTTCGCTTCGCTCACACCGCATATGTCAACGGAACCCATTGCTGAGTGTAGAAGTTTACCGCATAATGACAAAGAGGCGTGAACAGAAGAAAGAAACGCAGGAAGAGCCACTGCAGATACCTTGCGTACTCCGATGCCACCAAAACGAACTGGGAGAGAAGCAAATTTCCATGAAATTTAAATACGATATATATTATATAATGTTATGATATCCAAAAACATTTTTCTTAGAATGGTTGTAAATTTTACGTCTCAAACAATAATTCTCACATGACAATATTTATATTTACAGCTCGGTGGTCGCTCCTTTCTTATTTTTTATAAAAAATTAAATATTGGAATATATTTTTTTTTATAAAATATATATATATAACTTTCATGTTTTTACACAATCGCCTAATGGTTTTGCGCAGTCGTGACATTTTTCGTTCGCGCGGCAGTCGGCACCACGGAGCAGATACGAAGGCCGGCACTCCCGAAGGGCAACCTGTTGTTTTTTTTTTAAATACCACATGCCTTTGGAAGTACGTATTTATTTTACTTTACCTAATATTCTAGAGAACATGATGATAAGAGCGTCATAGTGGTTAACCTATACGAAAACCAGGTGAAGGCAACATCGGGAGGCAACCTGTAGACTAGTGAATTGTTCAATAGTGTATGAAATAGAGAAGGCAATTAGCAAACCACTCCATTTTTTTACATTTTTATACTAATTGCCGGCCGAATACTTTTGTATGAAAATGTCAAGATCGAGTTCCCAGCATTGATCCCATAGGAAAAATTGATCATTTTGACGGGCTGAGTCACCCCTTCATGGAAATGTCGTGGGTATTACACACTGTATATGTATTTGTTTATACCTCTGTCTGCTCTGGCCAAGTATGGCTCCGGTAGTACAGAGAGGGTCATGGTCCTGCAGTGGAGACTAAAACAGACCTGATGATGATATGTATTTGTTATAAAATATATTATCGTTGTGTTATAAGTTTATAACACAAGTCTCGATCTTACTTTGGAGCTAGCTGAATCTGTGTGGTTTGTCCATATATATTTATTTAGTCAGTGATACCGACAAGAGTTGAGCTCTTAATGATGAGGATGCTGTTATCTTGGCTGCGATGATGGGAGCAGTTAAAACTATGAAATACTTACTTTTCTTCTCTTCACCGACCAGGTGACATGGACCAAGTTATTATTATTATTATATGTCGCAGGGAACCGCTTGATGCAGGCCGCTTTCAACCGGTTATTCTGGAAATCCTTGAGGCCTATGTCCAGCAGTGGACTTCTTGCGGTTGATATGATGATGACTTACTTTTCTTCCTCGTTCTCCATGTAGGTAGTCTTGAAGAAGGCCTCCGTATGCGCCGTCTCCATGTTCCCGTTGAAGGCTATGAGCAGCGAGCCCCGCGTGTCGTTGGGTACCATCATGTTGAGGTGTAGCGTGGCGATAGGTTTCTTCAGGTCCATCGTCACCTCTTTCACTGTCACCTTTTTGTAGCCACTAGAGAAAAGAGAATTATTAGTTATGATATGGCTATACACTAGAGACAATGCGGGCATAGATTAAAAAAAAACTGCGTCTCTATGTTTGCGGGTATTTCGACGGACTGCACGGTTTTTGTTTTGAATTGTTTTTCAAATGTTTCCAGTGGAATTTATAATTTAAAAAAAAATTACCTACCATAGAAATTCGCTCAGCTGAACGGCGATATTGTATGGGAAGCCTAATCATTTTTATTGGATTTTTTACCTTGCTTTTCTTGCAATTCTTTATTCATTTTGATTCCAGGATTTTAATGAACCTAGTTCATAGGTTCAAAATCCCGCTGTATGTACGTCTGTGACTGATAAAGTCATAAACTAGATACTCAACCAATTTTAAAAAATTCAACAGTTTTATATTCTCCAAATGAACGTCAGCGGAAATCCTAACTAATATAATAAATGCGAAAGTGAGTTTGTTTGTTTGTTACGTTACGCTTTCACATTGTATCTACTGAATCGATCATCATGAAATTTTGCAAAGTTATCTGGGGTACGAAGAAGGACATAGGGTACATTTTATCCCGGGAAAAAGTACTATTCCCGAGGGATCGACATTGACGCGGGCGGGGCCGTGGGCGAAAGCTAGTAAATATATAAAAGATTCGTGCTAAGTCCCGTTACGATTAATAATTCTACGACTCTGTCAAATCAATAACTATGGATGGGTGGTACATACATCACTCGTTGGCGTTTTATAGTTCATTCATTCATTTCGAGTAGGTGTCACGGTCAACGACCATGCACACCCTGGTGTCAGAGTTATTCGGAACCGCCTCTCGGCCTCTGACGTGGTTCCTTTAACGACTACCAGATGGCAGCCGGGACCACCGGCTTAACGTGCCTTCCGAAGCACGTAATCATCTTTATTATTAGACAATCAGGTGATTCAAGCCTGCAATGTCCTAACCAAACTGGAAACAACTAAACAAAGTATGCTTCCGATGGGAATCGAACTCACGACCCGGTCAATAGGCAAACGCCTTAACCACTGGACCACGGAGGGTGTTTTATAGTAATACTGGAATATTTTTCATTTGTTCTCTTTGTTTGAGTACACCAGTATAGTGTGATGATTTGCTACACCTAGCGATTGGAAGTTTATTTACGAATCAACCTTGAATATTAAATGTTACGTGGTTTTATACTGAATTTTACCTCTCCAACCCGTCTGGCCAGCGAGGAGAGTGTAGGCCAAAGCCTCTGTCTGCTCTGGCCAAGTATACCTCCGGTAGTACAGAGAGGGTCATGCTCCTGCAGTGGAGACTAAAAAGACCTGATGATGATGATGATACAGAATTTTATGTTTTTGATGAGATTCACGTGTAGTTATTTCGTCTTTTATAAAATATCTTCAATTTTACCAGAGGAAGTCAATGTTACCACAGGTATTTGTGCGCGGTTCTGGAGCTACTCAAGTAGGATTGAAGTCAGGCAGGCGGGCGGCCTTAAAAACTATGCCAAATTATATTACAGCATGAATGCTGTCACAATACCTTAGTTCCGACGCGACATAGTTTAGGATGCGGGGAAAATCTCGGTTGAGAAAATACTTAGTTCTAGTTGTTAGTTAGTATTATATTGTAGCGATTATTATAATATCTTTGTAGAATAGAATAGAATAACCTTTATTGTAACACTTAGACACACACAAAACAATATAAAATAAAATTATTGAAAAGTACAAAATATAAAAGATCGGTGCCATCAGTGTCGCAAACTGTACATTGTACATTGCAAGTAAAATAAAAGCTACCCAACGTTGAGAAAAACAGAATTGCCGCCACAGAAGTATTTTTATTGACCTGAGAACGTTATATAAATTAATGGACGCCGGTTACACGCACGAAAACGTGTCACGTTCTGTGTGCAAGCGAGAGCCCGGATCAAACGATAAAGAGGAATGATCGGCCTAAGCGGTTGGCTTGTGAAGCATCTATCTGTCTTCCACCGTTATCACGTAAAATTACCGTCCGTAAACCGACTTTACAGACAACCAATTTTTATGACCTAGGTCAGCAAACAATCAAGTAGGTCACCTGATGGTAATTGATCCGCCCATGGACGGACAACTGCAACACCTGGGATTCGTTTTTTAAAGGTTCGTCTTATCGATTCGGGAATACCGCCGCAGGAAGTTAATTCCACAGTTCGATCGTACGTGACAGGAAGTTAGCTCTTTTTAGGGTTCCGAAAAGGAACCCTTATAGTTTCGCCATGTCTGTCGGTCTGTCCGTCCGCGGTTTTACTCAGAGACTAAAAGTACTAGAGAGCTGTAATTAGGTATGTATATGTATAATAATCATGGCGAAAAAATAGTAATATACAATTTTGAAAAAAAAAAAAATTATTGTTGATATCCATACTCCCATACAAGTAAAAAGAGGAGTAAATTTTTTTTCTCGGCTTACCCAACGTGTGGAGTATAATTTAATAGGTCTTTTAAAAATATTGTGAGGTTGAGAACATCATTTTTCGATTTACTTATCCGTTTCGGAAATATTTGGTTTTATAGTCCAAATTTTTGTTAGAGTTAAGTGTCCCCCCCCCCCCCCCCCCCACTCCTCTATCTACTAAATGGTTGTATATGAACACGTGAAAAAATTCACGTCAGTAGTATATAAAACGAAGTTTAAAGGAAAACTATCAGAGCTAAATAGAGTCTATAGATTTAAGAGTTATAGTCGACCAACTTATAAATGTACTTGGTAAAGTAAAATTTCATACAAATTGAATTAGAACTCAATTAAACTACTGCATAGAAATTTTCGAACCACGTAAAGTCAAGTAAATATAAAATCATAGCAGCTTTAATAATAATAATACCTAAAATAATAGCATTGTGTTTACGGTCGACAGCGTGCGGCGCTTGACAGAACGATAGCAGGCCGCTTGGTATCTATCTATTGCGCTCGGGAATCAAAATAGGTAATATACCTACGAAATCTTGTTACCAGCGCTTGCATCTACTCGTGGTGGTACTCAAATGCATAATATTTTTTTCTAATTTCACTTGTAAAGTAGGATTTTATAAATCTTTCTTCAGTTACCACCGTCTTATGTGAGCTCGTTTTTAGACGTTAGATAATGGTACGGAACCCTTCGTGCGCGAGTCTGACTCGCTCTTGGCCGGTTTTTTTTGTTGTGGCGGCGAAGTGTGTCTTTTGACATTATCAGACAAACAATGTGATTTTCAGTCCACTACGCGTCCTCGCTTCTACAAATTTCACAACTTTGCCATACATTTTCTTATCACTTAGCTGCGGTGTAAGGGAATATAGCATCGCAAAGTTTGCCCACTGGCTATTGTGACAGTATTGTACTCGCAAAATACATACTAGCGCACAGGGGATTCTGTAAAAAACAAGTTATTTTTGAAGTGAAAAGTTCTTTAGCAGTATCTGCACTTTTTAGGATGGCTAAAAATGTTAAACTCGCGTCAGGACACGTGGCCTGATCGAAAATTCGTAAGACGGACAAATGACGCGCGGCGTAGGAGAGGAAGTAGTATCCTTCTCTTTTTCTTCCGTGCGGAGTTTTCACTTCTGTCCTGGCGTGCAATTCGTTGTTTTTTTTTAAATCAAGATACAAATTTGCGATTTTCAGATATTTCTTTAATTGTGCGACAAGACCTTGATCCTTATCAAATTTCATTATAAAAAGGAAAGCACTAGACGATCATTCACGTTAAAAAATATTTATCGGTCTTGAAAATCCGCGACGAATCATGAATGAGTCATAGTATTCACGATTACGACGGTAAGCGTAGAGAACAGTGTACATTATAATGAAAATTAACTTTATGGGCCGATAACGGCAGCCTTATCTTGTTGGTCCTACTAAAAATGAAAACAGTTTTCTGGTAAGAAGCGGCCTTAAGGGCCCGTACTACCTCACACTGCTATGCGTGATTGTCTGTAATAAAAATTAAATGCTCAAGTTGAAATAAAAATGCAGCAAAGTTCAGGACTAACTCTGGTAACTATCTTACTCAAAAACACGATTGCGTAAAATTTTCTGGATAGAAAAAAATTTAAAAGTTGCCTCCAAATCACGTCTAATTTACTCGATATACAGCAGTATTCACCAAATACATTAAAGTTAACCTTGAAACTTTTGATTATAGTTGCATTACAGATAAGGCAGCCATAATGTTTTTTTTTTCGAAAATCCCTTGTGTATTCTTTAAAAACGAAAATATCAAAGTAGCCAACGCGTTTAGACCATCCGCTTTTACCGCCGCGCCCCGCCTGGCCTATGGCGGGCCGTTAATACAGCACAGTCTAGAAATTGTTCCGTCAGTGTTATACGCGGTAAGAGACGCCTGGCTGTCACTTAGAACTAATATGATGAACTTGCTCTAAATTTGTTTTAGCACATACAGTTACCGCATATGTTGCTTGAAATACAGTAGCGTACTGACCCTTGCTCTGATACAGTTATTTGACCTCGGAGAAGATGCCCGCTCGTGTTCATGATTCAAAGTTCAATCATGAACACGAGCGTGCATCTGTGTACCAGATTGTGCATTCCCGTTCAGAACAACAAAATTCTCCCTTCCACTTATTTAATCTATAATATTCTTCTTGAAATTGTATATTAGGTGCTCCCAATACTATGTATAATAAACTACTGTTTATCACTTCCCATATCCAACAAATTCCTGTCCTTCTCCAGCTTAAAAATGCTTTTATGGGTAGCAGCGTCGGTCCCGCCTATCAAGCGTGGTTTGTATGTAAATACCCTTCAATGGAACGAAGAATTCTTGAAGACTGACCTCCTACTCCTGAAATGATGAATGATATGCTATTATAATAGCAGATCCCGAGTTCCGACGCCACAAGAGCAAATGATGTCATCAGTACGTTCAGATAAAGAGGAAGAAGGGGGTTAATACTTACACGGCCTTTGGATACCATTCATAAACACAATACTTATAATAATTATAAAACTCACAAGGTGATGATCTCTGCATTGACTATCGTCAGGTCATGCGAGCAGTGTATGTAGATGACGTCGGAGGCCTTCTGCCAGGTCACGTTGATGCTGACACGGCCCTTGAAAATGCCGTCTTCCATGTACGGCTCCAGATCAAGCTTGTACGCCACGGGCTCCACGACCTTCTCCAGGCGCGTCTCCATGGCCAGCCCGTGGGCATTATTGAGGTCGATGCTGCGGGTTTTGATGATATGGCTAGCTGACACCTGGGAAAAAGTTGTTCGTCAAGCAGATGTGAAATGTCGAAGTTGTAACGTGACTGTATTAGAAAACATCATCATCAGGTCTTTTTGGTCTCCACTGCAGGAGCATGACCCCTCTGTACTACCGGAGCCATACTTCGCCAGAGCAGACAGAGGATTTGGCCTACACTCTCCTCGCTGGCCAGACGGGTTGGAGAGATCTCATCGATGTTTTGCTTTGTTAGCTTGTATTTCCTAAGTTGCCTCTTGCGACCTCCATGGGAAGATTTGGAGTGGTCCTATTCTACTCTGCCGTAAACCACATCGCACCACACAGAACATCATATTCTGTTTACTGGCAGATCAGTTAAATTTTACTGACTTTACTTTCAGTTACAGCTTCATATTCTTTTCTATGCTTAGATAATTCAAAATAGGCCTACTTAGACTTTTTACGTCAATTCACTTACATAATCCTAACTAATATTATAAATGCGAAAGTGAGTTTGTTTCTTTGTTTGTTTGTTACGCTTTCACGCCGTATCTACTGAACCGATCAGCATGAAATTTTGCATACAAGTTCTCTGGAGTACGGAGAAGGACATAGGCTACCTTTTATCCCGGGAAAAATTACTATTCCCGAGGGATCCACATTGACGCGGGCGGAGCCGCGGGCGAAAGCTAGTAACATTATAAATGCGATAGTACCTAACTCTGACTATTTGTCTGTATATCTAATTGTCTATCCACTCCATGCTTCACCGATTACTTAAACCAATGAAGGTACTTTTGGGCCCGGGGAAAACTTAGGAAACCTTTCATCCCGGAAAAAACATGTGTTCCTGAGTGATCTATATTAAACGGGGGAGCCATGGGAATTATTCCATTATAATCAACTTTCGCTACTATATTACATTTTTTTGCCCTAACTGTTGGTCCACCTAGAAGAGATAAAATGACACAGCTATGATCAGTTATTGACGAGTTACATACGATAGTCAACCTTTCTAACTTAGATTTTATAAAATAGTGATCCAAGCAGTTTCCATATCTTGTTGGTAGGTTATGTGTCGGCATAAGTCCATGGCAGGCTAATAGATCTAGGTAGTTAGATGAGCGATTTTTATTTACAGAACTTTTAATGTCGATATTTATGTCTCCAACAAGTATGATTTCTTTAAATTGTTTGTATTCTGTTAGAATCAAATTAATTGAGGTCATAAAGGTTTCTGTAGTCGAGAAGCAAGGTGGTCGGTAAATGCAAATAATCACCGTTTCACGGTTAATTGTAATAACTAAGCAGCTGACTTCACTAGTATACGTAGGTTCCGATACTTTAACATTGTAATCTTTTTTGATATAAACAACTATACCATCATTTTGATTGATGAGTCTTTTGGTAGTGTAAACATCAAAGTTCTCAAGTATAGGGAGATTATTAACTGTAGATAGCCAACTTTCAGTTAGAACAATCATGTCTTCTTCCAGGCCCAATCTTTGCAAGAGTACGCTGAAGTTATCAAAATTGTGTTGAATACTTCGAATATTCTGAGCTACAATATTAAATTTGCCTTTAAAATCCTTGATAAGATCATTGCAGCGCTCCGGTACATCCTCCAATCTTGCTGTATTGATATTGATACTTTTGTCAATATCAGAGTTTAAATTTAATATGTGAGTCATATTTTTTGATTTTTAATAAGAATGTCGTACCTATTACTGATATACGACATAGCAATGTGTAGTTTTTTACAGCAGCGATATTTGGAGAATATACCGGAATGCAATAAGTCCTGTTAATTAGTGCCCAATAAAATATAATTGATTTAATAGGTAAGTAAGGTATGCGTGTTAATGTTTGCATATATAAGTAATGTTGAATAAATGCAATAATGTAATATAATATAATGTAAATATTAAGATAAAATAATGTATTTCTATAACTAAATAATTTACCAAGATAGCATAGAACTGGGGATGTAGAAGAAACTTGGGACAACTGCTGCACTCCTAGTCATATCTTCTCAGTAGAATTCGTAGATTTCAGTTCTTCGATTTGTTCTTCTGATTTGATGGTGATAGCCGGACTGCCGTCAGTTTTCCTAACAAAAACTCTTCCATTTGATAGCCAACAAAATTTGTACCCAAAGCTTTTAGAAAGGTTCCTTGCTAAATAGTGTAATTTTCTCATCTTAGGAGTTAGATTTTCATTAATATAGAATGGTTCTGGCTTTTCTTTGTCACCAAATATCCCAGTATTAATGGATTTGTTCTTCATAACTTTTTTAGCTGCCTTTAAAACCAGGTTTCGTTTTGTTGGGTTTTGGTATTCTACAATGATAGTTTTTTTGGTATTTTTGATCCGATATGCTTGACGGATATCGTTTCTGTTTATATCAATACCAAGAACTTCATGCGTTTTGGCAACAATTTTGAACACGTCCTCATTATCCTGTACACGAACATTTTTTATCTCAATTTTAGACATCCGCTGGTTCCTCATCATTTCTTCTACTTGATCTTCAAGTGTATTTATTCTTAGCAAAGCCGTTTCATGTTCTGTACGAATTTTTTTTAAATCATTTTTCATGTCATTATAGCATGAAGTTAGGATTTCAATTTTATTTTCTAGTTTTGTATTGACTTCTAAAATTTGTGCGTTCTGCGTCTTCATATCACATATTAACCCTGTTAGCTTATCAAATTTTGTTTCTTGGTCTTTCAGTACTTCAAAGATTAATTCTTTCATTTCTGTTCGATATTTGGAAGCTTCTTCGCATGCCAGCAATTGTTTTCGTTTGCGTGTAGCTACACCTTGACCCTCGCTTCCTGCTGTTGTAATATCTGGATTCGAAGCTGACTTGTTTTCTCCTGGAGACCTGAACATCTTGTTTGAATTTCTCTGATTTTTTTGTATATACTACGAAGAAACTCTTAGCAGGCAAAAATGTTAAATTTCCTGTAATGTCGTATATGTAACTTGCAAAATTGTAATTTGACGCGTGGCGATGATGTTGAGTTTAACTTGAAATGTAAATACAGAATTTTTAAAAACAATTGACGCACGTTTTTTCGGTAAGGCGAACGACGACGAAGTGAAAGAATAGAAAAATAGATTTTATCAAGGAAGCCCCATCATAAGGTAAACTCTGAACCTCCAAGGAAAATAATGTTACGGTAACTTACCGTCGCCATCATTTTCTACAATGGGGAGATAACTACTCTTTTGATATGATAGATTAATAATAGATCTTTGAACAAAGGATTGATTTATCTTTTCTCTCTTCGCAAAACAAACGGCTGCTGTTTTTTTTTTTTAAATAAATAAATATATACTGACAAATTACACAGATTGAGCTAGCCCCAAGGTAAGTTCGAGACTTGTGTTATAGGATACTAACTCAACGATACTATATTTTATAACAAATACTTATACATTCGCATTTTCATATCGTATGGCTAAGATTCACACAGCCGCCTGCGCTCGAGTCCCTCAGAACTCAGGATAGGCCTGTCAAGCGCATCCTGTTTGCAACTCCGCATATTGTTAGAGCTATTTTGAGGACGATTACAGGGACCAGCATACTCAATATTGTGAGCGACGAATGAAACGAGAATGATTTACAATGCAAACTAGTCCGCCATCTTGATATTCTATCGTGAATTCATGAGTATTAGTGTCGAACAGGGCTAATAAATATTTGTGGTGACCAGAATTAGAGACAAAAGAACAACAATACAACGTGATTTTGAACTCCCTAGCTTTATTGAAATCTGGGAATCAGAATCTCTAATGAAACACAGAATTGCAAGAAAAAAAGGTGAAAAAGGATAAAAAAAATTAGGTTTCCCATACAAAGTCGCCGATCAGCTGGACGAATTTCTATGAAAGGTTAAATTTATTTTTTCGTTTTTTACCTTTTTTTCTTACAATTCTGTATTCCATTAGGGATTCTGATTTCCAGACTTCAATATAGCTAGAGGGTTCAAAATCACACAGTATATAAAAAAAAATTGGTTATCTGTAAAGTCATAAAGATAATGGTGGAATAGGGGTAGATGAGTCACAAGCCGAACGCTTAGGCCGATCGTGCCTCTCTTTCGGTTGTTCCGCGCTCTCGCTTCTGCACGGGACGTGAAACTTTTTTGTGCGTGCACCCGGCGTTCATTGATTTATCATCATTGATTGATGATGATGATGATGATTGATTTATAAGAAACATTTTGAAGTGATAACCACTTCAAAATGTTTCTGAAAAGAAATTGAACTCGTGAATTGGGGTCGCCCAATTCACGAGTTCAATTTCTTTGACCTGATGTCAATTCTTCCCATAGAGTGACAAAGTCGGGTGGGTTCTGGGTATTTTGGGTTGATCTGGTATACTTCAGGAAACTATTAAAACGTGCGGGTATTCTTTAATTAATATTATAGCTTACCTTGTCCGGCGGAAGACTATGTGAGACAGCGAGGCATAACCATAGCGCCAAACATATTTTCAACATTATTTTTTCTTAGTACCTGCAACAACATAACAACAACATAAAAAAATAAAACATGGTATGCAAGGGCGTCGTCAAGTGGGGGGGGGGGGGGGGGGAAACTAGTCTATATCTCCGATTACTCATATACTACTCATATATCTCCGATCTACAACGGGGGAACAGGTCTCTCTCCAATCCTATCAATCTAGTGGTAATCACACCCACGTAACTCAAGTTTAGTAATTCTGGAGGAAACAACTTATAATAAAAGTAGAATAAATGGGTATATCACGGATAGGCATGTAACATCCTCGTATTCAGCGTCACTTACCATCAGGTGAGATGGGAGACAAATGCCTACTTCAATATTTAGTAAAAAAATACGGGTATAGGTATCTACCCTCGCCTTCTCCGACCTATAAATAATCACGAAGTAAATTACAATCTGTTGCAAAAAAAACTAAAATCGTTTGTTATGATGTGGATTTCATAAAATATTATGGTAAAAATTCAAATAATTATAATAATCTGTCATCTGAAAGCATGTGGAGGCTTTTTAAAGCAACTCCCAAACTTTAAAGCATCACAGCAGGGAATGCCTCGAAATACACAAGTCATCTTATAAATCCTTATTCTTACTAATATTATAAATGCGAAAGTGAGTTTGTTTGTTTGTTACGCTTTCACGCCGTAACTACTGAACCGATCATCATGAAATTTTGCATACAAGTTTTCTGGAGTGCGGAGAAGGACATAGGCTACCTTTTATCCCGGGATAACTACTATTCCCGAGGGATCGACATTGACGCGGGCGGAGCCGCGGGCGAAAGCTAGTCATCTTATAAAGCAGCTTTCAGTTTTTGGGAACCCTTAAATAAAAAGCAAATTCCACCCGATGACTGAAGATCTTCGGCACAGCGATGTTTCCTAAACCTTGTCAAATACTCTTCTATGCTGGTCTGCGAATACCTGAGGCAGCTAGCAGCACTCTTTTTTTATGCCCACCAATACTCTAAACGTGGTTTTAGGTCTTATGGCTCTGCCTATTTTTTCCTGATCTGAACGTTTGCTCAGTTGCATCCTCGAGCAGTGGTGCGTCGGAGCCCAGGGTCTGCTATTAGGGCAGTATTCATGCTGTAATATGATTTCCCCAAGTTTACGGCTGGCCACGTACCTGATGCTAACCCTCTTTGGATAGCTCCAGAACTGCTGACATATACTCTAAAAATGAAGAACAACCATTGGCCCACGCAGGGAATTGACCCCGACGTGTAACAAGCTCTCTAGCTTGTTAATCACTGCGCCACAAAGGCTTTGTATTCGTAAGGAATAAAGACGTGATTAATGATTGTGCAAAATACTCACAGTAAGCGCAGGTCGAGTTGCGGGCTGGCACTGAGCCTGCGCGGCAGTCCCTCGCCGCTCAATTGCCAGGATGTGGCTCGTTGTTCTGATTGCCTCTATTGCTCGCAGTTCACCATTGAGACGCTTTTTCGGAGGTGCGAGAGGTGACACGTGATTTATGCGCTGACGCAAGGGTATTTGTTGTTAGGACGTCATCCTCTTCTTTGGGTCAGTGACTACATGTTTGTGTTAGGTGGAATTTGCTCTTTATTTGTGTCTCGTTCGCTGGAATACTCATGACAACGCTGAAATTATGTAAATGGGCGATAAGTCTTTTAATTCCGTTTTACACCTATACATCCACCCACACCCTAAAAGTGCCCTTTATGAATTTTAAGCTCAGGCTATATCTACCTCATCCTTACTAATCCTTACTAATATTATAAATGCGAAAGTGAGTTTGTTTGTTTGTTTGTTACGCTTTCACGCCGTAACTACTAAACCGATCATTATGAAATTTTGCATACAAGTTCTCTGGAGTGCGGAGAAGGATATAGGCTACCTTTTATCCCGAGAAAAAGTACTATTCCCTTCCTACTAAGGGAGGAAATCATTCCTGCTAAGGGATCGACATTGACGCGGGCGGAGCCGCGGGCGAAAGCTGAAGGAATAAATACATGACTGTGGAAGTTCACTCAGATCTTCGCCACACGAAGAATCAGAATCCTATCGCAGCCGATGAAGCCACCATCGACGCCTGAAAGGCAATAGGTCCTTGTGGTGTCCTCTTGACCAACCTTCGATATTTTTGGCGGTGAAACTCCTGACCAATGAATGAGTACTTTACACTGTTCTTCAGGGAATGGAATCTGTGCAAGAGTAAAGCAACTAGTAGTGTAAAGGTCATGTCTCACACCATGTAGTCGAATCCGACCAGAGTACAGCCTCAAAGTGTTAATATGGTTTCGACAAGGCCAAGGGACTATGAACCACATTTTTGCCCTAAAGATCAACCTGGAAAAACAGATATAAGAACGTGCCTCCCCACTTCCTATTCTTGGATCTGGTTGTATTCCCCGAGGAATTATCTGGTGGGGTCTGAGGTCCAAAGAAGTGTCCGAGATCTATATTGACGTTATTTCTTACTACTTCGAACCTCAGTTCATTCGCGCTTCACTTCTTCGCACCACAATTCATCGGGCTTCAACTCTTCGCACTTCAGTTCGTTCCCGTCTCACCTCTTTGCGCCTCAGTTTGTTTTCACCTCAACTCTTCGCGCTCGCATTCCTTCGCGTCTCAGCACTTCGCACCTTCGTCTTTCACACCCAAATTACACACTCATCCGCAATAAGTACCGTGATTGCGATTCCTGGTAAGGAATGTTGTTGGTGACACCAAACCCTGCTCCGTCACAGTCGAAGTCCATCAAAGCTTGGTCCTTACCTAGTTCCTTCTTGTTTAGCGCGATATTAGGCGATGTATCAAACAGGATCAGAAATGCACATGAGCAATCCCCATGGCTGCTCATGTAGCTGACGCTTTCATGCTGGCCGATGCGGGTAGGGGGAGACTAGTGCGACTCCGTAGTAAACTGGGCTGTCCATTTTAAATAACACTACTGATATGACCTTTGTTATTTGTTTATTTGGCTGCTAAAACACGACCAATAAAAATAAATAATACATACGGACAAATCACATAGATTGAGCTAGCCCCAAAGTATGCGAGATTTGTATTAGGGATACTAACTCTTCCGTCGTTCGATAGACAGCCCTCCGAATTGAGACGTCGCTGGTGTCAATAAGACGTCTACCCGTTAGGGCCAGATAGGCAGGCTGAGGTCCGCTCCTATTCCTCTTATTTGAGAGGGTACCGGAGCTAAGTGGGGCTGCGAAATAGCAGCCGCCGCGGCATTATGCGGTTTAGCGTATGACACCGTGTGGTTTTAGTGGGTTCAAGTCCCACATACCTGTCCAGCTTCCCGTGGTCGGATAGACGAGACGAAGGTCTTTCCACGCGTTAAAAAAAGGGATACTAACTCAACGACACCATATTTTTTAGCAAATATGTATTTAGATAAACATCCAAGACCCAGGTCAATTTGAAAAGATCTTTTTCAATCTTGACCTGACCGGGGTTCCAACACGGGACCTAGTGTGACAGCGTGGTCATTATGTCAGGTTGTCACACTAGGCCACAGAGTTCGTCGAAATTAAGAGTGCCAATATTGAGATATGAATTTTCATACATACTTTGCTGGCCAGTATTTGGCCAGTACTAATATTGATTTATTTCAAACAAGGCAGTTAAAATAATATTCGAGTTGCTAAAATAACGTTCACTCATTCATTCAAGCATGGTATTTAAGAAACACTCATTTTCTTGGGCAGCCGTAAGTATAAGAATAAGATTATAATAATATTTAAAGTATCCACACAAAGGAAAAGTAAATATTTTGTCTGTTCGCAGTCTCGCAGGCGTTTTGTTCCGCAGAGGAAATTAACCGGACACCGAGTATGAACACCACATTCACACTATCTATTCATATCTATTGCTCATACCGGGTGTAGTATTACCCTCGCTTGACATTGTTCTGCATTATGAGAGTAGATACCATACAAATTGTCTGGCAGGAACACTCTTGTATGAGGATATAAAAAAACCGACCAAGTGCGAGTCGGACTCGCGCACGAAGGGTTCCGTACCATTATCTACATAATAAGTTTAAAATTAATAAAAATATTTTTAATATGTGCTGTAACTAAAAATTTATGTTTTTCGCAATTTTTTCCTTTATCTATGGTATAAGACGTTGCTTCATACCAAATTTTAATATTCTTAACTTAAAATTAGTTAACGGAAAGTACCCTGTAGGTTTTGATTTCCAGATGAATCGAATGTCGAAAATTTGCGGCATAAACGACTGTATCTTTTGATTGAGTTGGCTTAGAAGTTTAATTTTTTCAGCTCTAAGGGACAGTAGACCTGAGATCTGACGCGTTCCGGAGAAAAAGGTTCTTGATAGATAGACAGTCGGACAACAAGCATCATCATAGGTAATTTTGGTGCCAAGTGACTGCTAAATTTTAAATCTTTTTTATTTTCGACTGAAAACGTAATTCCATTCAATATTAAAAAGGGTTAAATTCTGCGTAGAAAGCCCAGCTAAACCTTCAAATTATAGTGGACTGCCCTTTTCAGAGAATAAGTACAAAAAAACCGACAACAAGCTGCACTGCAGCATTTTCTTCAAACGACATCAATTCTAATTAAATGACAACGACTGCTATAAGCCATTTGAGCAGGTTTGCCAAGGTCTGGCCAAGCAGGCAGCGGCGCACGAGCTTAATCCTTAATCGACAAACGTCAACCGAAAAATGAATTCATAGCTTCAATAGCAAAACATAGCTACAGTTATGTATACTTGCTTTCAAATCTTTTTTGCACTATTTTAGCAACATGCGGCTCGCCAGGTTGCACTGGCTAAGCTGTATGAAACACCATTAGGAACCCGAAATATTTTGTACTCCACAGAGGAAAAAAACTGGCCACTCGCGCACGAACGGTTCCGTACCATCTATAATAACTTTAAAATTACTAAAAATATTTTTATTATATGATGCAAAAC
The DNA here is from genome assembly GCA_947532085.1 of Elegia similella. Classification (NCBI taxonomy): domain Eukaryota; kingdom Metazoa; phylum Arthropoda; class Insecta; order Lepidoptera; family Pyralidae; genus Elegia; species Elegia similella. The sequence continues at coordinate 1,662,586 of OX383931.1, forward strand.
TAAAAATGTACGCTTTTCGCAATTTTTCTTTTATCTGTACGATAAGACGTTACTTCTTCAAGATTCTGAGTTTCACGGGAAGTACCCTGTAGTTTCTGATTCCATTGCAAATGTCAAAAATTTTAAACATAAACGGATGTATCTTTTGATTACGTTGGCTTAGAAGTTTGATTTTTTTCACAACTCCAAGGGACATAAGACTTGAGTAATTGATATGAATTTCAGCTTGATACCTCCACCCGTTCCTGAAAAAAGGGGTCTTGACAGACAAACAGACAGACAACAAAGTGAAGAGTTCATATGTTAAGTATCTTACGATGAATAAATGATATTTGATTCATTGATTTAGCGAGCTCCGTGATACGAGGATTCCCGGGTTTGATCCCCGGCCAGGTTATGATGGAAAACGACCTTTTTTACATTGACCGAGGTATCGGATGATTATCTTTATAAGTATCTTCATATAAGTATCTATTATTATATTTAATAATACAATTTTATTATTATATTTAAATTATTATTATTATATTCTAATTAATTTTTAATTATTATTATATTCTAATTTAATTGCCAATAAACTAGTAATTCCGATCCGAATAATCAACAAACTTGTACTGACAGTATTTCAATATTCCTTAAGAACACAGATGGTACAGTTGCACGAGTCCCTGTGGATCTCAGGTGGTAGCTGAAAATCAGTGGTTTGTTCTGTGAGCAAACGTATCGCAGAGCTACAACCTTTTGGTATCGTTGTGGCACACATGCTTACAAGATTAGGCTATTTTTGTGTTTTTCTTAATGTTTATAACTGTGTTGTTTGTATATATTATGTTTGTATGTGTATCTTCTTAATGCTAATAAAGATATCTATCTATCTATTATAAAACATAGTATCGTTGAGTTAGTTAGTATCCTACGACACAAGTTCACAAGTTACTGTGGGGCTAGCTCAATCTGTGTCATATGTCCCTATATTGATTGAAGATGAAACCGAAAAACACCTAGATGATGATACTCTTGTCGGATTCACTCTAATCGGAGTTATTCTGGTGGGCATTAGATTACACATGATTCGTCACAATGGATTAATGTGGTTACCACCAAACCACAAGATGAATTTTGATGCGGATTTTCCTGTTATAAGGACTGTCCGTATCGTTCGGTAAATTTTCGTGTATCAAAAATGCCGGCAGTGACACATCGAGGAACAGCGACTGCCGGGAAGAGAAGTTAGAATGATGATGTTTTTCCCACCCAACATACGATATGTAAAGAAAACTCTGACCGATCCTTGAAGGGGTGATTCAGCCCGTCGATATGAACAACTTTTCCTATGGGATCAAACATGGAACTTTAAAAAAAATTACCTTTTCAAACAAAAATGTTCGGATTGAATCGTTTGTTCAGAGCTCTCAGAATAAAATTGGCTTACAGTGGATTCTGGAGTTATCTAAACGAAATGGTGCTGCGTTCTCATGCGAGCTAAATTATACCGTATCGCTAACTACATTGAGTTGATATTTCTTTGAATACCTTTGCTGAGTGCGACTTCTATACATAAATACTAGTACTTCTGTGGAATCAGTCGAGAAATGTACCTGTAGTCCTCTACAGGTACATTTCTCGACCGCTGTCCGGCTGTTCTCCTGAACAGCAGGACAGCGGGACAACTGGACTAGAGTTTTGGCCAAATTGAAGCAGAGACGCTTCGCGCTCTCTCGGTCAATTCCTGGCTGCCACATCATCATCATCATCATCAGACACCTGCCACAGAAACCAACGGAACAGTGCCGTGTTCCCGATATAAAAGTTGCCCTAGGTCCTTTCCTGAGCCTTAAACTACCTCTATACAAAATTTTATCAAAATCGAATCAGTGAAAATTGGGTATTGTAGAAAAAGAATGAAAGCAGAATAAATGCTGTTGAAATGCGAGCGTTAAGAAGTACAACGTGATTTTGAACCCCCTAGCTTTATTGAAATCTGGGAATCAGAATCCCTAATGGAACACGGAATTGCAAGAAAAAAAGGTAAAAACGAAAAAGAAAATTAGGTTTGCCATACAAAGTCGCCGATCAGCTTGACGCATTTCTATGAAAGGTTGAATTTATTTTTTCGTTTTTTACCTTTTTTTCTTACAATTCTGTATTCTATTAGGGATTCTGATTCCCAGATTTCAATATAGCTAGGGGGTTCAAAATCACGCTGTATATGTGGAGTAAGTCTGAAAGAAGAGAGACATACGAAAGGTATAGGCCTCGACAGACCTCGACGAACGTATCGTGACCAAATTGCAAAGGTTCTTGCAAAAGGAGAAATAAGGAGTACTCGAAACTGGCGAGCATGCATGAAAAGAGTGATGGATGTAGATGAAGCAGAGGTTTGTAAGGATCGTAGCAAGTGGAGATCTATAGTCTCTGCCTACCCCCATGGAAAATATGTATGTATAATAATAATTATAATAATTCATTTATTACTCACCATAATCATCATACAATAAGGTACATATTTTAAATAATGTGATAGCATGCCGATTACGGCAGATTGACACCCGAACTAGGATATATCCTGTGTCTCAGGCTATCAATCTCAATATGTATTAATGTTGTACCAACATTAATACATATTTAGTTAACAAACAAGTATTATAAAAGCTCATAAGAAAAATTAAAAAAATAAACTAAATTAGGAAATATTTATTTTTAAAATAATATACATCTAAATATTCTGTGAATTTTCTATTAAATATTGTATTCGAATTTTCCACACATATACATATCTAAATCTAACACACAATATATCATGACTAGGAAATAAAAAACTTAAGTAATAAAATACTTTTGTATACAAAATGATGTGTGAATCAGTGGTTGAAGCATGAAGTGGTAACATACAGAGTGACTTTTGTTTTACTAATATTAGTACGGATGTATTATAAAATAAGGATGGTTAGAATTTATGTAGGTCACTATATTTACGAACTAACTACTTATAACAATACTGATTATGTAAGCTGATGGACATTCCCAGTGACATGTTTGTGGTAACTATTGTTTAACCTTTTACTAAGGACTGAGGATTGAGTAATGATGGCACTTGACGTAGGTACCAAGTTGTATTATTTATAGCTACTTAGCTGTATTTATGTACTCATGTAACATAATTATACAGGGAGAAATTTAATTCATTAGCATACGTTTAAGGAGTGAATCAGACCACGAATCTGAACAACTATCATTATGGGACCAACTTCGACACCGTGAAAAAATTATCTGCTTTTTCATACAAAAGTGGAATATCTACTTGGCCAAAATCTATGGAACAGCTTTTTTTTGCAATTTCGGAGTTGGTCCCATAGTGAAAGTTGTTCAGATTCGTGGTCTGAGTCACTCCTTAAAAGTTTGCTAATGAATTCAATTTCACCCTGTATGTGTAATGAAGTAACTATACAGGGTAATTTCTTGGGTTCCGCGGTTCTGTCTGTCCGTCTGAACCCACGACCCCCGGGTCAACAGGCAAACGCCTTAACCACTGGACCACGGAGGCTGTCGATTATTATTACAAGTAAGGATTTAACACATCTTACAATGATTTAATAATCAACTATTATGTAGCAATATTTTTTTGTAAACTTTGAAGGTCTGCGGCAGTGAACGGCGGCAGCGGTAAGGGTCGCTGCGGCATGCAACTCACTCTCGGCAACTCTCGGTGTAATTCAATAAACAGCAAATCATTTTGGCGATGAAATTAAATGCAGGTAAAGTTGACGCGATCGGGTAATAACTTTCATTCTGCGGCATCTGATGCACTTAATCGTGTCGAGCGGCGACTGTCGCCGTATTAAGCGACACCTGCCGCTGGTCGCCGCGACAGCTGTCGCTCAACTTCAAAGTCAACTTTATCAAAACGTTGTATGTCAGAGTAACAGCTCGGAGGCGTATAAAATAACCATAATCTGAAACATACCGTAATCTGTCGCCACGTGCGGCTCTCGTCAAAATAAATGATTCATTCGCGTTTTATCGCCGCTCCATAGAAACCTCGTAAAGTAACATCGTACATCGAGCTGTGACAGGATTTTATATTAATTACCTAGTAGCTGTTGCCCGCGGCTCCGTCCGCGTTAATGTCGATTCCGCGGGAACAGTAGAATTTCCTGGAACCCTATGTCCTTCACTGGGCCTCAAAATACCTCCATACTAAATTTCAGACAAATTTGTTTGAAGCGTGAAAAGTGAAAAGGCGACAGACAGACAGTTACTTTCGCATTTATAATATTAGTATGGATAGTATAGATGAGAACCCTATATACTAATTTTCATATTACTAAGTCAAAAGAAAATATTAAATTTCCTTAGAAAATTTACTAAATTATGGTAATTTTGTCCAATTTAGCCACACAGATCTTTTATAATTGTAATGGAAATCTTATATACTTACCTATTTTCATACTTCTAAGTCAAGAAATGAAGAAATTTCTAAACAAAATAAAAATAAAATATTTAAAATATTAAATATTTCAAATTGTCTACCTGTTGCCGTTATCAATATCGAGCAAAAACAAGCAAAAACAATCACGTTTGTTGTATGGGAGCTCCCTTAAATATTTATTTTATTCTATTTTTTAGTATTTGTTGTTATAGCAGCAACAGAAATACATCATTTGTGAAAATTTCAACTGTCTAGCTAACGGTTCATGAGATACAGCGTGGTGACAGACGGAAATACAGACAGACAGACGTCTGTCTGTTCGTTTCCGTTTTTACCGGTAAAAATAGAATAAAATAAATATTTAAGGGAGCTCCCATACAACAAACGTGATTGTTTTTGCTTGTTTTTGCTCGATATTGATAACGGCAACAGGTAGACAATTTGAAATATTTTAAATATTTTTTTTAATTTTGTTTAGAAATTTTTTCATTTCTTGACTTAGAAGTATGAAAATATAAGATTTCCATTACAATTATAAAAGATCTGTGTGGCTAAATTGGACAAAATTACCCCCTAAAAGGGCAAATTGGGAAAGTAAATTTTCTAAGGAAATTTAATATTTTCTTTTGGACTTAGTAATATGAAAATTAGTTGACCGAGCGAGCGAAGCGAGCGAAGCGTCTCAGTTTCCACTTGCCCAAAATTCTTTTGTCCGTCTGTCTGTCTGTCTGTCTTTCTGTCTGTCTGTCTGTTCTCGCCTACAGGTCGCATTTCTCAACCGATTCTCATGAAATTTTGTGAGCCGGTTCGGTAATTATATAGAATTTTTTTGTCGTGCCAGTTTTTCGAAATTTTAAAAAATGGCGGATATTTAGGGGTCCGAAACTTAAAAAAACTCATAGCACAGCTATTTGAAAAAAAAATCAAAAATGTCATTAGACTTTTTTGTTATTCTCATTAGGACTCAACTTTTTTGTCTGAACAACTTTTTTATACGATAAATTTGAACGTGTTTATAGTCGGCAATTTTCCCAAAAGTTGTCTGAGATCGATTTTCTGTATATTTATGAAAGAAGTTGAAGTACGTGAATTGGGAGAGGGAGTGAAATTGAACAACTTTCCCTAAGGAACAAAAATCAAAATATGAAAAATATTTTTTGGCTTAAAGCATGATACTGCGTATTACTTTTATAATTGAAAACACTGAATAAACTTAGAATCCTGAAATAAGAATTAAAAATAAATAAAAAAGGTTCACATGCTATCCTGTGACTTGAATCCGGGTCTTATAGGTGCCGGTCACTTCTTAACGTAAAGTTCGCATGTTTGTCTGCCATAATAGTTGAAAATTAGCGTCCTATTAAAATTTTGATAATAAAATTTTGACCAATTGGTAACATAACAACTATGAAACCGGGTTCTTAAACTTTGCCTCCTATTCATCCATGTCAAGTTCGCTTTTCCGATATTTCCGATCTTGAAGAGGATCACTCCAACTAAGTTAATGTGTACAAAATCATACTAAACATGGTGCTCAAGGGCCGTGTTTCCATACAAGAGTAGTCCCCTGATTCCTCGCCGGATAGCACCAATAGAGTAATGATTTTTTACTAAAAAATTCGGATTTTATATTTTTTTCATAATTGAATTATTTAAAGAGTTATGAACCTTCAAAAACATGAAAAATTGGTACGAGTTTCCGTTGTGTTCAAACATCAAGAAAACAAATTTGGGCAATTATATATATAAGAAAAAGAAACGCAGAAAAACACAGCCATAGCTTATTTTAAATTTTTAATGTAAAAATATATTAAATCGGTTAAGTTTTGGAGAAGAAATCAGAGGACTACGAAGCGTTAATTTTGTGTAATTTTTATAAGTATTTTCCGGCCGAGCTGCAGTTATCTCTATCGCACTCTGCGGGGTTTGTTTGGGCACGCGGCGCGACAGCAATAGATATTATAAATATCTATTTTTTAATTCTCCCGAGCTTAGTGTTTCCTCTTAAAAAGGGTCTGGTCGGGTCTTCTGGTAAGGGGAATGTAGGTTTAAATTTCCGTTTCCTCTGGTACCTAAATAAGAGCAGCGGGGATTGGGAAATAGTAACTGAAGGAAATCATCCTTTAGTCAATTAGCATATTAGTAACAGATATATTTTAGAGCACTGGAGGGCAAATGCGAATGTTGGTTGTAAGGGCTCGCGAGGTCTACTGTTCTCGCAGAACCACTAGTATATAGGGTTCTCATCTATACTATCCATACTAATATTATAAATGCGAAAGTAACTGTCTGTCTGTCGCCTTTTCACTTTTCACGCTTCAAACAAATTTGTCTGAAATTTAGTATGGAGGTATTTTGAGGCCCAGTGAAGGACATAGGGTTCCAGGAAATTCTACTGTTCCCGCGGAATCGACATTAACGCGGACGGAGCCGCGGGCAACAGCTACTAGGTAATTAATATAAAATCCTGTCACAGCTCGATGTACGATGTTACTTTACGAGGTTTCTATGGAGCGGCGATAAAACGCGAATGAATCATTTATTTTGACGAGAGCCGCACGTGGCGACAGATTACGGTATGTTTCAGATTATGGTTATTTTATACGCCTCCGAGCTGATACTCTGACATACAACGTTTTGATAAAGTTGACTTTGAAGTTGAGCGACAGCTGTCGCGGCGACCAGCGGCAGGTGTCGCTTGATGGCTTAATACGGCGACAGTCGCCGCTCGACACGATTAAGTGCATCAGATGCCGCAGAATGAAAGTTATTACCCGATCGCGTCAACTTTACCTGCATTTAATTTCATCGCCAAAATGATTTGCTGTTTATTGAGTTACACCGAGAGTTGCCGAGAGTGAGTTGCATGCCGCAGCGACCCTTACCGCTGCCGCCGTTCACTGCCGCAGACCTTCAAAGTTTACAAAAAAATATTGCTACATAATAGTTGATTATTAAATCATTGTAAGATGTGTTAAATCCTTACTTGTAATAATAATCGACAGCCTCCGTGGTCCAGTGGTTAAGGCGTTTGCCTGTTGACCCGGGGGTCGTGGGTTCGATTCCCACCGGAAGCTTACTTTGTTTAGTTGTTTCCAGTTTCCAGTTGGACATTACAGGCTTGAATCACCTGATTGTCTAATAATAAAGATGATTCCGTGCTTCGGAAGGCACGTTAAGCCGGTGGTCCCGGCTGCCATCTGGTAGTCGTTAAAGGAACCACGTCAGAGGCCGAGAGGCGGTTCCGAAGAACTCTGACACCAGGGTGTGCATGGTCGATAGACCGTAACACCTACTCGAAGTGATGATTTGTAATGTTCACAGAGAATTGACTGACGATGAAGAAAGGGTTTATTGATGTCTAGCGGCCCGCCCTGGCTTCGCACGGGTCGATATAGGTATTTATTTCTATTATGTTCATCAGGGATGGCGTGGGATTCTAATGGATATTTATTTTTAAATCGGTCTAGTACCTTTCGAGCCTTTTTTGTATAAGTATGTATAAGACGGGTAGTTTTTTACTTACACTTTGTATAGTCTTACTTAGAGAACAGTCAAATTTCATCATAATCGATAAAGTAGGAGATAAAATATCTTGAAGTCAGTTAAATTTCCTGCAATGATTCCTGTAAGATTTTTTTTTGCTAATTTATTATATTTGAATGATAAATCAATATAATATATTTGTCATAATAAAGTAAATAAAAGATTTGTCCTATCCCGTTGAAATTAATAATTATGTGCTTAAAATTCAATAAAAAAGTACATTTTTTATTTAATATTTCGTTCAAATTTTTGAATATGCCAAAAAAGTAAAACTTTTTACCAACTCATTTCATATCTGTTATCCATCGTTTAATCAAAAACGTTACCTTATAAAAACGACCCCTTAAAAGTTTAATGCTGCCCACCCATAGCAACACATAGAAACTCCCTCATTTTATCCTAGCGACCAAACATACACACAGAACCGCCTTCCATACCGGTGCACAAACTTTCGTGCAACATTACGGAGAAGTGTAGTGATATTTTTATTATAATCTTAGTAGTTACCGAGTGTTACCCACGCAGTAACTGCTGTTTTTAAGTGTGATCTGCGGAGGTAAGTACCTATTAAATACTTAGTCAGGATAGCTGGTTGCGTCCGGAGTTAATGAAATATTTCCTTTGTCACGTTATCTGCAAGGTTGGATATATTTCCGACTGCTTCCATAACAAGATGCACTTTCCTTAGAAATGACCATTTGCATTTATTAGTCAGAATTCTATAATAATTAAAACTGTGCGTTTTTTAAAGAAATTTCGAAATCAAAGTTCCATATGCTGTTTTTTTTTTAATTATAGTTATTAGTACTTGTATATTTAAACACTTTGGTTAGAACACATGAGGAATAAAATTAAAATTATTTTTAAACTAAAAAAATACGAGAAGCTGCTGTCACAATATGCTGTTCTTTGTTTTATTTATTTTTTTAGGTTATGTCGATAAATCGTACCAAACAAAAAATTGGAAAAATTAATTAATGAAATAGAGAAATAAACGATTTATAGCAAGCTACTTTGATAGCTGTTTCATAAAATGGCAGAAAATATTCCTTAACGCGTGTTAGTAAAATTAATTTTACGTAAAAGACAATCGTCGTTTGCCGCGTAATGAGAAACGTCAAAAGTGGCTTTTATCGCAGTCGTACTATAGTTATATATAGTTTGTTTAATGTTGGTACTACTCTGAGGTGTGTGCTTATAGTTTAGGAGCTTAAAGCTGTGCGTGCACTGGACCGGAATCGAAGCGGACGGAGCGGCCGGAGCGGCCGGATTTTCAAAATGCCAGTGGGGTGCGTTCACTGCATTCGGATTCCGGGCCGGCATTTTTACAGTGTTGCCAGGGCCCTTGAGTCATAAGTTACGTTTCGTTTCCTGAAATGTTACATTTTTGCAGCAAAAGTTACAATATTGTAATTTTTTTAATTTACGTGTTTTTGGGGTCGGAGTATAACCCTCCACACAGCGCTATCCTATAAAGTGGTCACTAACATATAGCATAACGCTTTGCTTTATTTACCGGCGGTGACTTTTGTTTATAATAATAGAGATAGAGAAGATACCACCTAAACCTGTACCAACCTGCCCTGTCCCATTATTATGTCTGTGTCATATTTAAGTCTATCTTTACCAAAACACAAAAAAAATATTCTAAGATCTAGATCATCACGATGTCTATACCTTACTGGGTAATCATTACTCTGGCTGGAGTGAGAAAGATATGGGTGCATAATATGAACTCTAAAAGACTCCTCTATGGAGAGTTTCATACATTATATGCTGATTTATTAAAAGATGAAAATAGATTCTTTGGGAATTGAAGAAAAAATATTTTGAACTTCACTATATTCTTGCACCTTATATTTTATTTTACTACTTTTTCGGCATGATTAATATACATATCCGTACCAAATTACAGCTTTTTAGTACTAATAGTCTATGAGTAAAACCACGGACGGACAGACGGACGGACGGACAGACATGGCGAAACTGTAAGGGTTCACTATTTACTACGGAACTCTGAAAATTGGTTGACTCTAAAGTCAGTTTACGGCCAATAATTTTACGTGATAACGGGGAGAGATATATGCGTGATAGATACTACTACTACTCCTGCTGCTGCTGCTGTTACTGGTCTGGAACGTGACATTTTTCGTGCGTGCAGCCAATGTTCATTGATTTATATCTTTGTTTTTAATGTCAGTATTTTCATCACTCTGTATTTTCGTCTTACTCATTCACGACATATGTAATTGAGGAAGACTACGATGAATGACTACCTAATGAATTTAAAAGTTATGGATGATCTAAATCGAATTCCTACGAAATGAGGTTTCTACCATTCTCTGTTATTCATAATAATATTCCAATATAAAAAGTTCTACCATAAGGGGTAGATCTTCTTATGAACGGCAACACTGACGACTGCCGATGCCGGTGACGTCACCGGCAGAAATTCCGGTCTCCGGCACGGAAATGCCGATGCAGTGCACGCAGCGCCATACAAATCCATACAAAGCAACAAATCCGTCCGCTCCGTCCGCTTCGATTCCGGTCCAGTGCACGCACAGCTTTAGAAGCTGATATCCAGTGATACAGAGGCCTTTATAGAAGGATATAGCTTCCCAAACTTCTCTGAATTCACCGCTAAATAGACTTCAGAGACCGATTTCTGTGCATCTATGTTGACCTAAGCCAGCATCCATGAGCAAACCAGGCTCGTAGTAGTGGTATAGTGAAGAAGTAAGATATTGGTATTTCAATGTAAATCGTATAGTGAAGTAGTAAGTAGGGTATATTGGTATTTCTTATAAGTAAAATCCTATACCTATGTAAGACACACTACAACGGATTAGATCATTTACCTGTGCAGCTAAAACAGGAATAATATCATAACTGGTTTACTAGATGCCTTCTTCAATCCTAAATAAAATTATAAATGGGAATAATTTCGCGAAAATACGATATCAGTTTGTACAATGTACCTAATAAAATTACTCTGTTTGCTGTTCTACATTGACAGTCATTGAATTAGTTCATAGAAAACTGAGTCATGCGTGTACATCTGTGATAACAAAGTCAGATCTAGGTGGTTTTGATGCAGGTGTCAACGGGGTGTCACACAGCTGAAATAAACAATAATCCAAAACCGAAGTAGTTATATCAGCAAGGTCGGAAAACGTCACGGCGGTAGACTTTCCTTACAATTAACCGACCATTTTAACTGGCCTTCCTCGCCCCCCGCTAGCCATACAGTTTCAATTGAAGTCGCAGTATTAGTAAGGTGTATAAGAGATCTCGTTAAATTAGCCGTGAAGTACGTAAAATAATGCTCAATGTGGAAGGCATATCGCCATAGATTGGAGGCGCGCGAACCGCACTCGACGTTACGCCTTCGCCGATTTTCTTTTTTTAAGTTCATAGTGCACGTTTGTGATTTTTAATTTGTGTTTGTGGTGTTCTGTTTTTGAATTTGGAATTTCTGCTTTTGTTAACGGTATGATATTTTTTCTTTTATTTACCCAGTTATTTTTAAGTCTAAGTTTTTACTATTTGGTTGCAGTTTTAAACAGTCGTTACGTTGGTAGCTATATAGCTAGTTATTTGCTTTTAGATTATGTATGTTTCCCGATAAACGCAGGTGTAAATCTGTAATGATTTACTCCATTAGCACTCCGTTAAATGGAATGTTTATGGTTCCTTATTTACTAACCCATTGTGTTTCAAACTTGTTTATGCCGGTTATGATCTGGGTAATGAATGACAGTGCTTCTTAACCATTTCTATAATTGAATACAGTACTTTTTAAGTCTTGAATATTGGTCTAGAGTAAAAGAATAAACTCGTAATAAGCTAGACGCTTCTCTTCCAAAAATTAGTCTATTATCCTGGAATAAACTGCAGGTTTTTTAATAGGTAACGGCCTAGCATGTTATCACTAATCAATTCCCGTATCTTTTGTGGGTAGCCTAAACTACGAGTATACATATACACTTATTTAAGATTCAGCTGGGTTAGTTTGCCATCCTAAAAGCAGTCTGAAGTTTGTAACTATGTGGGAATTTGGAAGTAGGTATATCAGTTTAATAAATTACATACACATAATAAATTTTCACGCTTATCCCTTTCACGGGGTAGACGTAGCCTGAAGTTGCAAGAAATAAAGGCCACTTTTAGCGTGTCGGTGGGCGTATAGATGCAAAAACAATAAGACATGATCTTTTGAATAATGTTTTAGAGGAACGTAGGAAGGTATATTAGTTTATAAACATTGTTTGGTTGTTAAAATAACATCACGTCTTTTTCCGTTGCGGGGTAGACAGGTGCCGCTCAGGTCTTGTATAACTAAAAGCCACGTTTAGCTTGCTGGTGGGCATTGTGATGTGATTGTGGCACAAAGATGGGTTGCTAGCTACATCGCCTTCTACAATGAATCTTCAGAGTTTTGCCCAATTTTTGGATCGGCGCGAACAGAGAAGCAGCTGGTACATTCCACGTGTTTTCTTTTCTCCCAGACCGTTTCAATATAAGAATTAAACCCTGAATAACGGTTTAGAAGTAATAATATTAAAAGTTACGCGAGACATACCTAATTAATATTATAACAAACGATTTCACTCGGGTATCGTTAGTCTGAAACTTTACCTTGTCGGCGAAACGATAGTGAGTCATCATCATTTCGAGTAGGTGTCACGGTCAATCGAGCATGAACACCCTGGTGTCAGAGTTATTCGGAACCGCCTCTCTGCCTCTGACGTGGTTTCTTTAACGACTAACAGATGGCAGCCGGGACCACCGGCTTAACGTGCCTTCCGAAGCACGGAATCATCTTTATTATCAGACAATCAGGTGATTCAAGCCTGCAATGTCCTAACCAAACTGGAAACAACTAAACAAAGTATGGTTCCGATGGGAATCGAAACCACGACCCCCGTTTCAACAGACAAACGCCTTAACCACTGGCCCACGGAGGCTGTTACGTGATTGAAACCGTTTGTTATAATATTAAGTTTTAGAAGTACTACACGTCCGTTCTATACAACATGCAAATAAAGTACTTGTTTAGTTTATTATGTAAGTAATATATTTTTATTTAAATTACCTATTGTTATTGTTACGTAAAAGTTAACTCAGTTTCCCGTAGTCGATACTTATACATCATACATAAATTTGTCTAGAATGTATATGCTATATCTTGGAAATTATTGACACGATATTGATATGGTTGTTACAAACATGTTAAATATCTTTTTAAGAAGGTTTTAGTAGGTATATAAAAGATACCAAGGCGCAGCCGGGATGCCTTAAATGCCACATCAAACAATCAAGATAAATAAAAAATATATATATACGGACAAATCACACATAAGAGCTAGCCCCTAAGTAAGTTCGAGACTTGTGTTATGGGATACTAACTCAACGATACTATATTTTATAACAAATACATATACAGATAAACATCCAAGACCCAGGCCAAAGACCGGGGATCGAATCCGGGCACCCCGTATCGCAGGCTGGCGTGTTAACCACTGCGCCACGGAGCTAGCCATATATTTATATATTTTAAAAGATGTTGATCCAGCTAGATGACTACTTCCACGCTGGTCTGGGAGAAAAGAAAAAACGTAGAATGTACCAGCTGCTTCTCTTCCCGCGCAAATCGTAAAAGCCGATCGAGGGAATGTGCGAAAGTCTGACGAATCATGTAATCAGGCGATGCGGCTAGCAACGTTTTTAACGGGTCTTAAAGGCCAGCCAGCCTAATTGCTAACTTAGTGTACAACGTTTTGATCATCATCATCATCATCAGGTCTTTTTAGTCTCCACTGCAGGAGCATGACCCTCTCTGTACTACCGTAGCCATACCTGGCCAGAGCAGACAGAGGATTTGGCCTACACTCTCCTCGCTGGCCAGACGGTTTGGAGAGGTCTCATTGATGTTTATGAGCTTTGTTTAGCTTGTATTTCCTAAGTCGCCTCTTACGACATCCGTGGGAAGACTAGGAGTGGTCCTATTCTACTCTGCCGGAAACCACACGGCATTGTTTTGACACGACAACGTTTTGATAGTCACTTCAAAATACATTGCGGCTTTCATCCTAACTAATATTATAAATGCGAAAGTGAGTTTTTTTGTTTGTTTGTTTGTTTGTTTGTTACGATTTCACGCCGTAACTACTGAACCGATCATCATGAAATTTTGCATACAAGTTCTCTGGAATACGGAAAATGACATAGGCTACCTTTTATCCCGGGAAAAAGTACTATTCTCGAGGGACCGACATGAACGCGGGCGGAGCCGCGGGCGAAAGCTGATATGTATATAAAATGTAATGAATTTCGTTGGCCGCATTTATAATATTAGTAAGGATCTCAAAAACTACTGAACCGATTTTGATGCCCAACGAACTTGACTAATAAATTAATATTAGAGACATATAGAGTACTGGTTCGATAGTTATCATGGAATAAATACCAATACAAAATGTGTTTTCACCTGAACTAGATTTGTAGACCCATAATATTCTGACATCTATGGTAGACTCCGTCGTTCAGACAATTGATTGCAATCCAAGGCTGTGGAAAAAAAAATAGTTTTTTTTAAATTAAATTGAACATTGAAATGATGGAATGGAATAACACGATTATTGAAATAACTTAAACTTCCCATAGAAACGTGGCTAATAGTTAACCACTAACGAAGATCTCTGAGAAAGCAAAGAAGGAATGGTACTAGATTTTTCAAAAAAAAATTGCGTGTATTCTTAATTTTGTACAGATTTCGGAATTTCCTTAATTTTTAGGGTTCCGTACCTCAAAAGGAAAAAACGGAACCCTTATAGGATCACTTGGTTGTCCGTCTGCCTGTCGGTCTGTCAAGACCCTTTTTCTCAGAAACGCGTAAAGATATCAAGCTGAAATTCATATCAAATTCTCAGGTCTACTGTATCTTGGAACTGTAAAAAATCAAACATCTAAGCCAACGTAATCAAAAGATACAGCTGGTTATACCGCAAATTTTCGTGTATTTTGACCCTCGCAAGGGAATCAAAACCTACAGGGTACTTCCCGAAAACTCAGAATCTTGAAATTTGGTACGAAGCAAAGTCTTATAACACAAAAAAGGAAAAATTGTGATAGCCTTAATTTTGAATTACATCATATAATAAAAATATTTTTAATAATTTCAAACTAATCATATATAATGTACGGAATCCTTGGTGCGCGAGTCCGACTCGCACTTGGCCATGTGAACGAATTCAAAATGGCGCCCTCTAGAATACACAAGTCGCGAACTTAATAAAAAGTGTTTTGAAAAATATTGTTTCTGGTATCAAATAAATGATTTTTGAATTAACTGAAAGGTATTTTTATGTGCATTACAAGAATATCTCTATACTTTTCTCCCGTGAAACTTCAAAATATGCTTAGAAATATAAGTAGTCGGGTTTTAGTTTTCGAACTTTATCTTATACCTTTTCAGGTACGGGACCCTAAAGGACTGATTTTTAGGGTTCCATACCCAAAGGGTAAAAACGGGACCCTATTAATTTCGCTCTGCTGTCCGTCTATCTGCCTGTCTGTCTGTCCGTCACCAGGCTGTATCTCATGAACGGTAATAGTAATACAGTTAAAAATTTCACAGATGATGTATTTCTGTTGCCGCTATCACAACAAATACTAAAAAATAGAATTAAATAAATATGTAAGGGGGCTCCCTTACAATAAACGTGGTTTTTTTGCTTGTTTATGCTCGTTATTGATAACGGCAACAGGTAGACACTTGAAATATTCACAGAATATTAAGTTATATATTCACTTTAAAAATAAATAATTAAATATAAAAAAAAATAATATTAAAGGGGGGCTCTCATACAAAAGACAT
Organism: Elegia similella; assembly: GCA_947532085.1. Lineage (NCBI taxonomy): Eukaryota > Metazoa > Arthropoda > Insecta > Lepidoptera > Pyralidae > Elegia > Elegia similella. The sequence goes on from OX383931.1 coordinate 1,678,443, forward strand.
GATTTTTTGCCGATAACGGTACGGAAAACTTCGTACGCGAGTCCAACTCGCACTTGGCCGGTTTTTATTTGACTAGCCAGCTCAGCCAGAGCAATGGCCGTGAAGCTAGCCTTATTATGTTACGTCCATTTTGACGACAAAAACAAAGTAAACAATTGTCTTTTTGTCTCTCTGTTTGTAAGACTAATAGTCGTAACGTTATACAAAAAGTTAACTCGACGGCACCAAGTACCAATGACTTTGATTCCATGACGAAAACAAAAATCATTCTTGTTGTTATCATATTTTTTTATTATAATTCCAGCCTTGACTAGGTAGTTTTATTGTCTATCTTTTAATACTATAAAATTAGCACATAACTGAGGTTCAACTGGAACAAACGCTCAGATGATGATGATGATGATGATAGTGCCTGGGCGACCGAAATTTACTTGGAATACTGCTGAAAAGAGTTTCCTTCGGCGTTTTTTCTGTGCAGTGGCGAGTTCCAGATCGGTAGTAGTTTGTAGCTTTTAAACACTAAATTATAATTTCAATCTATGTTAGTAAATTAAATATATACCCCCTCCATAAATATAGTTGTAAAAAATCCATCACTATCTACCTCAAAACACTAGACTATACAGCCACAGAAAACCTTCTTCAACCAAATCTCTAATCGCAATCGCCCCCTATAATGCTATTCTTACCTGATGTTCATACATAGTCTTGTACAAATATGCAGTATCTCCTCTCACACAAACACACGAACACAAACACATGAACACAAACCCATGAAAACAAACACATTAACACAAATCAATAACACATGACACCAAGTCCAAAACGGCCAATGTAACGCGATATATATGTAGATAATAGTTATTAGAATTGATAGGCATTTATATTAAATAAGTAAGTACAATACAACTCTTACAATAAATGTTAATATATACTTATATAATATACATAAGACACTGTAACGTCTGCATAGTCTACAAACAAATAAACCAAGGGAGAGGCCTAGTTACCTGTAGCACAGGTCCATCCGGACCTATTTCAGGGACTAGTCTCTCACAAAGTCTGCTACGTTATGTAATGTTATGTTATAACTATACTATTATATATTAGTATATAAGGGCATATTGTGAAGAGAAAATAAACGTTCTCTATTATAAAAAAAAATTGCGTTTGCCCCTTATGTGTGGTTTCAATATCCACTAAAATCCAGCTCCACTCAATCTAAATACGCGTTCAAAAAGGTCTGTAGGTATGGCGGCCACGATGTCGCAGACAGATGTCAACTTGTCAATGTCTTAGGGTTTTTTTGGGTCGAGGCTTGTCGGGGTTAAAAAGACATCAACGCACGCACTGAAAATAATAGTTTTTACTAGTTTATTTTAGACTAGCTTTCGCCCGCGGGTCCGCCCGCGTCAATGTCGATCCCTCGGGAATAGTACTTATTCCCGGGATAAAAGGTAGCCTATGTCCTTCTCCGTACTCCAGAGAACTTGTATGCAAAATTTTATGATGATCGGGTCAGTAGTTACGGCGTGAAAGCGTAACAAACAAACAAACAAATAAACAAACAAACAAACTCACTTTCGCATTTATAATATTAAGTAAGGAAGTAAGGATATATTAAACTCTTGTCACACCCCAGGTGTGGCAGTTGTCCATGCTTCGCTTATCATCAGATGAGCTGAGCCGCTTGCTCGTTTGCAGCCCTAGGTCATAAAAAAACTATCCCTACTAATATTTAGAATGCGAAAGTAACTCCGTGACTGACTTTCTGTCTGTTACCTTTACACTTTTTAACCATTGAACTGATTTAGATGAAAATTGATGGGGGAATTAGATGAAAATTGGTAGCATAGTTTGAGGTCTGGGAAAAGGACATCGGGTACTTTTCATCTCGGAAAAGGTACTGTCAACAGGGTTCTACATTAAAGCGGGCGAGAATCGCCCAAAGGCTAGTATTGAAATATCTCACTTAAAAAAAAAACTCTATTACGAGCTGATACTCGTATTGACATTCAGTTTTCCATGTTAATATGTTTGTACTGAAAAGTAAATTGCGGTTATTTCAAAAATATGTATAGTTACCAGATTATATAATACTAGCAATAGTAAATAAGTGGTGCCTTAAATCAAAAATTTTTACAGGTACTCGTATTTGGATTAATTTTATCTACGTTGCTGATCTTAGAGAAAAATATATAAAAAATCAGCTGTTTTTCTCCGCGCTCTGATTATAGAATAACAGCCGGTCGAGGAAATAGGCAAATATCGCAAGAATCAAGTCAGGCTAACCACACATCAACCTCATCATCATCATCATTTCGAGTAGGTGTCATGTTCAATCGACCATGCACACCCTGGGGTCAGAGTTCTTCGGAACCGCCTCTCGGCCTCTGACGTGGTTCCTTTAACGACTACCAGATGACAGCCGGGACCACCGGCTTAACGTGCCCTCCGAAGCACGGAATCATCTTTATTATCAGACAATCAGTCAAGCCTGCAATGTCCTAACCAAACTGGGAACAACTAAACAAAGTATGCTTCCGGTGGAAATCGAACCCACGACCTCCGGGCCAACAGGCAAACGCCTCAACCACTGGACCACGGAGGCTGTTTACACAGACATCAACCTAGCACACATCAACCTAGCACTATTTTGATTCTGTTTTTACTCCTACATGTCAATCATTACACAAAACAAGGCCTTAACGCTGTCTACGCCATAAGAGATGAGAATATGATTAGAACGATGTAGGTGACAACTGGTCAAGCGAAAAGACGATGTGGACATATGTTAGTATGTATTCAGTTTTTATTACGCCGCAAAGCGTTTCTATTTCTCTCTTATACCGTACCGTATCATTATAATTTGCAAGAAAACTAGAAATAACTAAACCAACCCAACGCACAATTCTTATCGCGCGCGCGTTAGCCACGGTCTCCGACATATGAAACGACCTACACGATTCAGTATGTCACATCAAAAGAGCAGGACAGACAGATATACGTAAAAGAGAAGTTGTAAGAATAATAGTACTCAAACTTAAGCGAGATAAATCCTTATCCTTTCCTTACTAATATTATAAATGCGAAAGTGAGTTTGTTAGTTACGCTTTCAAGCCAAAACTACTAAACCGATCATCATGAAATTTTGCATACAAGTTCTCTGGAGTACGGAGAAGGACATAGGCTACCTTTTATCCCGGGAAAAAGTACTATTCCCGAGGGATCGATATTGACGCGGGCGGAGCCGCGGGCGAAAGCTAGTTAATTATAAAACATGGTTTCACTCACGTTTATTCAGTTGGTATCGCCAACTAGTTTCGGTGTGTTACGCGAGTGTTCGGAGAGGCAGTGCGGTGGTTTCGCTTCCCTCAAAGCACTGATACTCGCCCTGATAATAGTCTTTGTAACATACCGAAACTAGAAAAAACCGGCCAAGTGAGAGTCAGACTCGCGCACGAAGGGTTCCGTACCGTTATCTATAAAAACGGCAAAAATATCATGTCAGTTGTATGGGAGACCCCCTCTAATATTATTTTTATTTAATTATTTATTTTTGAAGTGAATATATAACTAAATATTCTGTGAATATTTCAAGCGTCTACAGACACAGACGGACAGCGGAGCGATATTAATAGGGTCCCGTTTTTACCCTTTGGGTACGGAACCCTAAAAACTCGGCCACATGTAGGATTCGAACCACGGACGTCCCTTAGGTTTACGCCCAATCGAATCCTACCTGTAGTCGAGTTCTTTTGCATCACATATTTTCAATTTTATTAATCTTAGTCATATTATATTTGCAGTTTTTGAAAATGTGCTAGGTATTCCCCAAAAACTGCTGACCTTATCTCATTCAAACCAATTTTCGTCGAGTGTTTATTAAGACGAGGACTCAAATGTTTGGTACCATCGCTCGGCAAAGGACTGATCAAGTGCGCGCAAGGGATAGCGCTTGGCGGTTTAGCCCGTGAATGATGAGATAGGAGATAGTCTCGAGTCGCTCAAAGAAAAAAACGTAAGCGCCAAATTCGTTATTTCTATTTTATATAAAATCAGACCGGTTAATTGTATTTTCATATTTACATTTTGATGAATTACTAATAACCTATCTTTTAGTCTAAAAATCATTATTTCATTCGTCGCATTTGAGCTACAATAACAAAAACTCAGCGAACGAAGACCATTTTTCAAAAAATATTTCTATCGAGAAAATTTTATCACAACGTGTTTTCATCTTCAATTTTTGGAGATGAAATAGTCAAAAATCATATTACTTAGATTTGAAACTCCTAATTTAAGTATTTTGCGAGATAAATAAGGTTCAGAACGACCTTATTTACAGTGGTATCGCCTTAAGATCGACGCGCTGCGTACGCTCATTGGACAATCTAAAAGGTTCATGTCAGTAGGCGATGCGGCTAGCAACCCATTATTTTGATTCCGTTTTCCATTATTACGCCATCACGCTAAACATGGCCTTTGGGTCTTATGGCCTTAGGCTGTTTCTGCCCCGAAAGGGATGGACAAAGACAAAATAATATTGTATTTCGCTCGTCAAATTGAGAACTAAAAAGTAATGCCCAACAAAAGCAATTTATCTGCAATTTTTCCATGCATTCAAAATTAGCCAACATCGGAGCAGAATGAAAACATTGAACATTGGATGAAGAATAAAGGCTCTCTACATATATCTACATCTACACTATCGACATCTACATCTACACTTATCGACAGCTCCGTGGCGCAGTGGTTACCACGCAAGCCTGCGACACGGAGTGCCCGGGTTCGATTCCCGGCCAGGTCAAGATGGAAAATGATCTTTTTTTAGATTGGCCTGGGTCTTGGATGTTTATCTATTTATGTATTTGTTATAAAATATAGTATCGTTGAGTTAGTATCCCATAACACAAGTCTCGAACTTACCTTGGGGCTAGCTCAATCTGTGTGATTTGTCCGTATTTATTTATTTATTATTTATTTACTTATATTATAAAGAGGAAAGGTTTGAAAGAAAGAAAAAAAAAATATTTGGCACACATAGGTAAAAACAATACAAACGATAAATCGATTTTGTACCAAAATGGTCACTCAATATATGCCGTGGTGCGGACAACGCTGGTCTTCCGTGGATACCATGCTAATTTATAACAATAATAAAAATTAATGAATGACAAATGAAAAATAAAATAAAACTAGTGAAAAAAAGGAAATAAACGTCACTACCATCACCATCACACATTTCTCTCATTGCTAATATAATCTGCCAATGTAGTATGCTTTGGCATATTTGGCGTAACTTCATCATCTCAGCACATCTTTCGCACTCAACTGCCTCCGTGGTCTAGTGGTTAAAGCGTCTGCCTGTAGACCGAGTCGTGGGTTCGATTCCCACGGGAAGCAAACTTTATTTAGTTGTTTCCAGTTTGGTTAGGACATTGCAGGCTTGAATCACCTGATTGTCTGATAATAAAGATGATTCCCTGCTTCGTAAAGCACGTTAAGCCGTTGGTCCTGGCTGCCATCTGGTAGTCGTTGAAGGAACCACTGCAGAGGGCGAGAGGCGGTTCCGAAGAACTCTGACACCAGGGTGTGCATGGTCGATTGACTGTGACACCTACTCGAAATAATGATTGCCAAAAAGTTCTTATCGATAAAGTGATTTCTTCTGTCTTCACTATCAGAATTTCCATATTGTAGTGGCGTTTCGACGCCGCAACGGGTCTCTACATCATGCGAAATAAATAAGTTTGTTGGGTTTCCTTTAAAACGTGTATATATTTTACTATAGGCTCAATGTCTTGCGAGAATTTCCTGATATCCATACGTAATTAGAGAAACGGATTCGTTTCGTCCGGCAAGCAATGCCTCGGAATTACAATCTTAATTAACGTAGCAGTACTTGATTGAAGGTTCCTGTTCAGTTCATATCCTAGAGAAGAAATCTGGACTCGCGTGACACGTTATACACTGAGAATTCAGCACAAATTATAACTTATGAAATGTGTTACTGAAATAAGGAAGACGTTTTCTTATTTCAGTAACACATTTCATAATTTTTCAAGGCAGGATTGTGGAATGGGCTCCGTTACTTATTTGAAGGCTCATTCCGAGGTTTTCTCTACTTGCTATGACTCGGGGTCCTTCAAAAGGCGTGTTTACAGGAATCTTAGAATCAGCAACGCATCAGCACCTTCTCTGGTGTTGGGGATGTTCATGGGCGACGGTGACCACTTACCATCAGGTGGCTGGTCTGCTAGTTTGCCGACAAACATTTATAAAAAAAAGTCATTTCAGTGCGAATTTTACATACGAAGACTTTTTATAAGAATTTTATACGACTGCGCAATAACGAGTGTTATGCTTACAGAGTTCAAATATATATGTAAATTTATTTATTCCATCATAAATAAATAAATCATAAGTACAAATGCCAACACAAATTGGATTTTTGAAAAGTTTGTATAATTATAGTAAAATTATGAAATATCATACACAAAAATAAATTTAACAAATGATTCATGTTCTTATCGGTAACGGCTTTAACACTTTTTTAGTACGTACATTTACCACTACGAATATATTATAATACCTATTAATAATCAGACTCTGGTCTGAATTCTGATTCAGGAAATCGTGTGCAATTATATGCCATGAACGAACCATAAACACAACATACATTCTTTGTTAGTCTGTGAACATTATTCGACAGCTCCGTGGCGCAGTGGTTAACACGCCAGCCTGCGACACGGAGTGCCCGGGTTCGATTCCCGGCCAGGTCAAAATGATCTTTTTCAGATTGGCCTGGGTCTTGGATGTTTATCTACATATGTATTTGTTATAAAATATAGTATCGTTGAGTTAGTATCCCATAACACAAGTCTCGAACTTACCTTGGGGCTAGCTCAATCTGTTTGAATTGTCCGTATATATTTATTTATTATTATATAACGTATTGTACATTTTATCATGAAAAAAGTTAAAATTGGTACATTAACGTGAGCAGACTCAAGGTCAATAGCTAGTATACAATCAAATCTCATAGCGTGATGCAATCACGTCGGTAATTGAAGTTAATCTGTAGTCGCCACCGATCTTTACCGGTATAAACATGGTGGGCAGCCATAACGCGCCATACCGGGCAGTCCTTGAATGACAGTACATCACAATACGTACAGATTAATCACGTGTTACGGGGTAGACAGAGCACAAGGCCATAAGACCCAAAGGCTACGTTTACCGTGTTGGCGCTGATTATTAAATAGTTACTATTGGTTTGATTAAAATCGGTTTTTTGAAAGCTTTGTAGACTATGTAAGGATATTGATTCAGATGTAACGCGTCGGGTGGATGTCGGGGTACTTATAACAGCATACAGTCTTTAAGATCTCTGTATTCGATTTATCTTTGGCCTTCGTAATTATGGCCATGTTTTTCAGTTTCGCTCACAGCTCAAGTGGCTGCCGTCAGACTTCGCCGAAATTGGCATATCCTCTCTCTTGTTTTCATCATAAACATCAGGTCTTTTTAGTCTTCACTGCAGGAACATGACCCTCTCTGTACTATCGGAGCCATACTTGGCCAGAGCAGACAGAGGATTTGGCCTACACTCTCCTCACTGGCCAGACGAGTTGGACACATCTTATTGATGTTAGCTTGTATTTGTAAGTCGCCTCTTACGACCTCCATGGGAAGAATAGGAGTGGTCCTATTCCACTTTGCCGGAAAACACACGGCGGCTCTTGTTTTTAATTTTATTCAATCCCTCATCCCCAAGATATTTGGGGGAACGCTTCGTTCTTCAGTGACACCCAAAGACTTATAAATTGCGTAGTTGCAAGAATTTGAGTTCAGACCCCTGCACACTGTAGTCCATTTTATTATCAGTCTTTTACTGTCAAAACACTTCGACTATGAAACTCACTACCGCTGCATATCCGATGTGCGCAAACGCTAGCCAGTTTTAAATCTCAAGTCAAATCACATTTTGTTTCCTCTTTGTAGTTTTATTCAGTAGGCATTTGTGTCCCATCTCACCTGATGGTAAGTGACGATGAAGACGAGGACATTACATGCCTATCCAAGAGATATCCATTTATTCTACTTTTGAATGTCCCGAGTCCCGGGACTGTACTTGTCTGGGAATATAGACATTATTTAATTCTTCCTCTCCCATCTTGTTATTTTGGACATTTGCATATTTTTTCGTTTCATCATCATCATCATCATTAGGTCTTTTTAGTCTCCACTGCAGGAGCATGACCCTACCGAAGCCATACTTGGCCAGAGCAGACAGAGGATATGGCCTACACTCTCCTCGCTGGCCTGACGGGTTGGAGAGGTCTCATTGATGTTATAAGCTTTGTTTAGCTTGTATTTCCTAAGTCGCCTCTTACGACATCCATGGGTCTTCCCATGGATGTCGTAAGAGGCGACTTAGGAAATACAAAGGAAGTATAATACTTACAACAATATAAGAAATACTTAGGAAGACTAGAAGTGGTCCTATTCTACTCTGCCGGAAACCACAGGGCTATTTTTTCGTTAATATTCCTGCTATTTCGATTACTGTGCTGTAAGGCCGCCTTTTGTAATTTTTTTTTGTTCTATCTATTTTGTAACATATTTTTTGAATGTGCAATAAAGTGTGATAAATAATATTCATGCTGTAACAAGATTTGGCATAGTTTTTACGGCCGCCTGCCAGACACCAACCCTCAGGTTCAAACTCAAAGGATCAAGCAAGTCGGGTAGGACGGAGATCGAACCCAAGACCTTTCGATGAGGATTGCGCGCTTGACCACTGAACCACTGTAGCTTACAAGACAGTGAGCATTTTTCATCAATATTTCGTTTTCGTATCTGTATTTCCTGGAAAGGCATCTTTGTTGCCGGTTCCTTAGTGTTCATTCAGACATTTCTTCGAACTACAAACGTTGAAGTTGAACAATAATGAATGTTAACGTTCACCAAATCCGTATATATCTATATATCTATACATATAATAAAACAGTAAAATTATTTTGTCTGTACATTTCGAATTTTTGACTGAAATGGATAGAGGGACACTTAAAAAGAATAATAGAAAGCAAAAAGAAGTTAGTCGAATGAAATTCAGCATGAAGGTTCTTTACTAAAAGGCATGAAACACGAGTAAAATATATATAATTGAAATTCAATATTAAGATGTTTCATTGAAAGTCATGAACTAATGTATTCCGGGGTTCAACTAATAATTCTACTGTTCCTGAGAAATCGACACTTATGCGGGCGGAGCTGCGGGCCAAAGGCAAACCTGACTTATATATCAACGCACAGCCGAAACTACTGTGCGCAGAAACTTGAAATTTGGCACAGGGATTCTTTTTATGATGTAAATGAGCACTAAGAAAGGATTTTAAGAAAATCAAAGGGGTTGAAGTTTTATGGAATTTTCTCATTTCTGCACTTAGAAGTTTGAAAGTAGGTACGCAAGTTCTCAATTAAAATTAAAAAAGATCTGTTTAGGTGAACCAGACAACATTCTCCCTTGAAGGGATAAATAGGGGGTAAAGTTTGTATGAAATTTTTCCATTTCCAGACTTAGAGGTATGAAAATAAGTATATACGTTCTAGGTTACAATTAAAAAAGATCTGTGTAGGTGAAATGTACAAAATTTCCCCCTTAAGGGATAAAGGGGGGGGGGGGGGGGGTTGTATGGAAATTTTCTCATTTCTGGACATAGAAGTATAAAAATAAGTATATATGTTTAAGTTGAAATTAAAAAGATCTGTGTAGTTAAAATGGTCGAAATTTCCCCTTGAAGGGGTAGAATAGGTGGGGTAAAGTTTGTATGGATTTTTCTTATTTACTTAGAAATATGACAATAAGAAGTTCTCTATTACAATAAAAAAATATCTGTGTAGGTGAAATGGGCAAAATTCCCTTCTTAAGGGCTAAAGATCTATGCAGGTGAAATATATTAAATTCCCCCTTACGGGGAAAAAGCAAAGGGGCAGGGGTTTGTATGGAATTTTTATCATTTCTACTGTTCCCAAGGGAACGACATTAACGCGGGCGGAGCCGCGGGCAACAGCTAGTATACTAATATTATAAATGCGAAAGTGAGTTTGTTTATTTGTTTGTTACGCTTTCGCGCCGTAACTACTGAACCGATCATCATGAAATTTTGCATACACGTTCTCTGGAGTACGGAAAAGGACATAGGCTACCTTTTATCTCGGGAAAAAGTACTATTCCCGAGGGATCGACATTGACGCGGGCGGAGCCGCGGGCGAAAGCTAGTAAATGATATTTGATTTTGATTTGTTAGGAATATTTAAATAATAATAATAATAATCATTTATTTGCATTAAAAGTGGTAATAGTTGGCGGAAATACTTAATAATATACATTTGTTTCACACTCTTAACCTAAAACAGGTATGCAAATTTTTGGTAATAATTTCAGTCAATTATATTTATAGTATTTTGCATTAAATTACGTTTATCAACTACCTTTAATACAGAATTTTTTTATTTTATTTTTTTTACTACACACAAAATATTATTGAAAAATAAATACAAAATTCTGAGGAAACAATATTATTTATTAATTACCAATTGTCATTTAGGAACTCTCGTACGGAATAGTAACACCTTTCTATTAAAAAAATCCGTAATCTATTCCTGAATATAGGCAAGGGTAGATCCTTCAAGTCATCCGGCAATTTATTAAAAATACGAACAGCCATTGGATAGCAACTTTGACCATACAAAGACATTGACATGACTGGCAATACTAGTTTGTCTGGGAATCGACCGCGATATCTATTTGTTACGTCACAATTACGCTGAAATAAATGTATGTTTCCTTTAACAAAGCAACACATTTCGTAAACATAAAGTGACGGTAGTGTTAACAATTTTAAATGTTTAAAATGCGGTCTGCAGCTTGTGATTCTAGATATATTACTTAAAGACCGTACACAGTTCTTTTGTGCTATAAAAAGTCTATCGAAATCTACCGAGTTACCCCATACTATAATACCATATCTGAGGCTCGCAGCTACATAGCCATGATATGCTTGTAATGCTGTTTTTTGGTTAGCTATATTGACAAGTCGCCACAAAGCGTACGAAAAGCTATTAATTTTATTACACAAGTATTTTATGTGAGGTTTCCAAGTACTTTTACTGTCTAATGTGATTCCTAAAAATTTAATCTCATCGCATTCGTTTATTAATTGTCCATTATGTTTAATTATGATGTCACTTTTTTTATTATTTCTTTGATTATGGAATTGAATATATTTAGTTTTATCAATATTAATCTTTAAATTATTGTTATTTAACCAGTTGGTAATGTCATTTAGAGTTTTATTGATGTCAATATTATAGTCAATTTTTGAATTTGTCACGTTAGGAATCACTACAGCGAGATCGTCAGCAAATAAGGAACAAAAATGTTCCGTGACCTTAGGAAGATCATTTATATACAATATAAATAGTAGTGGACCTAAAATGCTTCCTTGAGGTACGCCAATATTATTTGCTCGTCTTGCTGATTTATACGATATTTCATTATAATACCTATCAAGGTTTGCTAAAACTACATACTGAGTTCTGTCCTTTAAATATGACCCAAGCCAACTCTTTGCGTTACCTCTTAGCCCATACTTCTCACATTTAGCTAATAACTGTTCGTGGGAAACGAAATTAAAGGCTTTACTCATATCAATGAATATTGTCATCACTTCAGACGACGTGTCTACATGGCTTAAAATCTCACGTACTAGTTTGAATGCTGCTAACCCTGTTGACTTACCTTTTTGGAAGCCGTGTTGATTTTTGTCCAATACATTATGTTTATCTATAAATTCTGTGATTCTAGTTTGCATAATTTTCTCAAAAATTTTTGAGAGTACAGAGACTAAAGCAATAGGCCTGAAATTTTCAATATTTTCAGTACTACCGGCTTTATGAAGTGGTTTTATAACCGTCACTTTCAATTTATCTGGAAAACATCCCTGTTCAAAAGATAAATTTATTAAGTGGCTTATTACCGGCGCTAGTATTTCCTTAGACAATTTAATTACCCTAGTAGACAGCTCATCATAGCCCACAGAATTTGTATTTTTTAGATTAGCAATTATTTTGCAGATTTCTTTGCTATCTGTAGGAAATAAAAAGAATGTATCATTCACTTTCTGGATATGGATAGTGTTAGTGGGTTTTTTGTTTTTTGAGTCAATTTCGTTAAAAAAGTCATTAAAAGCCGTAGCTATGTCATAAGGATTAATAATTGTTTTATCTTTTTGTACAATTTTATTTATATATTTATTTTTATTGCATTTATTTCTTTTTATCAAATTCCAGGATGCTTTACAGATATTCTTGGATTTGTTTATATATTTTTCATTGCAAATCTTTTGTGAATAATGCATACATTTTTTCAATAGACAGGAATAAGTTTTATATTTATTTTTATTCCTTATATTTCTTTTTTTGTAGTAGGTAAAACGCAAATTACGTTTTGTTTTGCATGCTATTCTTATACCTTTTGATATCCATGATATGTTTTTTGGTTTAACAGATATTTTGAGCTTTTTAATTGGGAAACATAAATTATAGAACAAAATTAGGAGTTCATGGAAATAATCAAAAGCTTTATTTATATGTGTTTCGTTATAGACCTCAGACCATGACAAATTTTGTAAGCATTCTTTGAATTTATTTACATTTTTTAAACTAAAGTCCCTTTTTTTACAAAATAATGTTTGGTAATGTCAGATTTTTTACTTGTTGGAATTTCCAGAGTCTGTGCTGTATCGTGATCTGAAAGTCCTAAACTATGTACTTTACTTATAGAGTTCGGTACATTACTCAATATTAAGTCCAGGCAGGAGCTTTTCCTCGTAGGTTCTGAGATATGTAAAATATAGTTATAATTTTGAATTAACAGCAAAAAGTCTCTTTTTATTTTGGTGTCTTTTAATAAATTAATATTTAAATCTCCAGCTAGTATGATTTTTTTGTTATATTTGTTCCTCAACTTATATAATAATTTGTCAAATCTATCCATGAATATGTATGGATCTGTCAGTGGGTCTTTTGAGGAGTCTGGAATTCTATACAGGCAAATAACAATGCAATTATAAGTCGGTATTTCTATGCCACAACATTCAAAATATTTTTCTATTGACATCTCCTTAACGTATTTTACTTTTTTATATTCCATACCAGTACATTTACAGAGTATACAAACTCCACCACGTTTTTTTGTTTTCCTGGAATAAGAGTCGGCTAAAACATAGTTCGGCAGTTGCAAATTTTTTTCATCTCCAGATAAGATAAACGTTTCCGATAAACAAATAACGACTATGTCCCTATATGTATCTGAGTGTTCCCTTAGGGTTACTGTAAAGAGGTCTGATTTTTCCAGGATACCTGCGATGTTCTGATGCAATATTACTAAGCTATTCTCCTCGAAAAAAACACGAATCCTCCATTTTACTGTGAGTAGTATTGCAGTTAATTTCCAACGGCTTATTCACATCTCTAACTGGCTGTAAATAGTCAAGAATAGATTTATTCTTTAAAGCTTTTCGGCCATTCGAACATTTTTCTTTACTAGGAAAGTAGTCCGTAATTTTTCGACAAATTAATTTCGATTTAGGTAAAAAAGTGTTATTATTCTGTTGTAAATCCTTTCTCTTTAATAATGTGGATATATTTTTGATAAATTTATTATTATACTCCTCATAATTAATTTCTACGTTTATTTTTACAATCAATTCATTAATGTCATAGGTGTAACTATAGTCAGTATTTATATATTTACAATTAGAATAATTATTTGAGATCATCTCTAAGTTATAGTTTAATCTATTAGTATTTATAAAATCATTATAGAGTACATTTAATAGAATTATTTTATTTTTCTTAAAACTAGTCAAAACATTACACAGTTGTGAAATTACATGGTACGGATTTTTGTCATGTGTGCCTATGGAAAGTATTATAATATCATCGTTAGACAATTCAGATATACTATAACAACTGCTCAATATTTGTGATGATGTACCATTTGGTTTTACAAAAGCACTGACGTCATAAATGTCATTCCATTGTCCACTTCTGGTTCTTATAATTCTTTCTGCGAGGCCACTAGCTGCGCTTCCTCCAAATATATGGATTTTTCGCTTTCGAATGCATCCCTCTGAGTTAGTTCTCTTGCATTCACTCAAATCCGATGTCTCCGGCAATTTTTTGTTCTCAATAGAGCTATCTCTCTTTTCTGTTTCGTGTGAGAGCTGTTTATGTTGTGATATTAGTGACCGTGGATCGTTTTGCTCAGCGTGCGGGAAATGGTCCTGTGAGAAGTCTAATTTTATTTGATTCAGGCTCTTCCTCCCTTCCTTTGTGGTTCTTCTTTTAGAGCTTGTAGATTTAGTACATATACGTCTAGCAGTAGTGATGGGAAGAGGCGAAAATAAACGTGACGGAGATTCCTTACAAATATGGGTCAATTTTTTTATTTTTAATTCATAGTCCTTGATGGTGCTTTTCAGAGTAGAGTTCTCCTGAAGAATATTGGAAATTTCATTGTCAGCTATCATCAATTTATCCCTCAATAATTCATTTTCCCTCTCTAACTGCTCAAGCTTTTCTAAATCTGCTGATGGAATATCAGGGCAACTTCTGTTCAAATTATTCGAATCTCGTGTGTGTCCGTCCAATTCCTCTTCAATTTGATCCGAAAGGGAGTCGAATGAGTTTGAGGTTTCTAGGCTAACTCTGATATTCCGTCTAGAATACCTATAAGTGAAGGGCTTTCCGCTGTTGATCGGACAGGTGATTTTTTTATCGATCTATTTTTTAGGCATTTATTTCCACAAACGCTACATTTCCAGTTTGTTTTATTTTCTGTGGTCATTATTCTAAATCTTGCAAATGATATATTTGTGCAGTCTAAATGAAATATTTTCTTACAATAGGAACATGTCATATATTGTTTGTTAGTAATTTTATTAGTACACTTTGAACACTCTAACTGTTCTCTCCTTCGCCTTCTCTGTGTATTAAGTTCTTGAGAATTATTCATGTTTGTGTCCATATTTGTGAAAGGAAAAAAAAAAAAAAAAAAACTAGCAAGAAAAATATCAAATTATTGCAAAAGAGAGAAAAAAAAGTCGTTCAGGAAAAAATAATAATTTTAGGAAAAATGGTAGGCGCTGCGGGGCTCGAACTTAGAGAGTTAACCTCCGGTCCAAGATCAGCGTAACAGAAGCGGTGAAATTGTTTATTTAATGTTAGTTGTTAAGCGATATTTGTGTTCGTCATTGTTCGACATCTACTCGGACAAGTTCGTATTTAACAGCTGAGTCACCACAGCTGATCGCCACGCACAAAAACAACACTGCACAGTTTAAAACAAACGAACCATTTAGAAATTGTTATTCAATTTACACCATTTAGATTACGTTAGAATTGTCTGATTTTTTACCGTTTTATGCACCACACAATTGTCTTTATGAAGATATAACTTTTTCACTATATAATGTATTTTTCACCATTAGGAGGAATTTAAAACGACGTAGCTTCGTATTTCACAACCACACTACCGCGGAGCGCGCGGGGTGTCTCTTTTTTAGTATGGTTTTTCTTTAAGCTGCTTTGGAAAAAAAGAAAAACTTAAGCATTTCCAGCTGCTTCTCTTCCCGCGCAAATCGTAAAAGCCTTGGGAGGATTAGGAGATGGGGAATCATGTTAGTAGGCAATGCGGCTAGCAACTCATGACTGTTTTGATTCCGATTTCCACCTTCACGCCTATCTGCGCGTGTCTTTAGCTCTTATAGACATAGGCTCTGACTACCCTGCAAGGAAAAAAGACGTGATAGTATGTATGCATGTAGGCCTGTGTATGTACATTTATTTAACAGCCTCCGTGGTCCAGTGGTTAAGGCGTTTGCCTGTTGACCCCGGGGTCGTGGATTCGATTCCCACCGGAAGCATACTTTGTTTAGTTGCTTCTAGTTTGGTTAGGACTTTGCAGGCTTAAATCACCTGATTGTCTGATAATAAAGATGATTCCGTGCTTCGGAAGGCACGTTAAGCCGGTGGTCCCGGCTGCCATCTGGTAGTAGTTAAAGGATCCACGTCAGAGGCCGAGAGGCGGTTCCGAAGAACTCTGACACCAGGGTGTGCATGGTCAATTGACCGGGCTAGGGCAATGGGAAAAGGCATTTGGGAATTGGGATGCTACCTACTCGGAAGGATTGGGGATAAGAAAGTAGCAACTCGGGTAGGTGGAGCACGCAAACCGGACACCATACCCACAACTACTGGACAGACAGTCGATAACACCTCTGACCCTTTATTAAATCAGTTTTGGGAAACTTTCAAAATGGCGCAAATGGCACTTAGAACTATAATGACACCGTGTGGGGGCTCGACTCTCGTCTCGACTATCCCGGCGCTATAGCCGAATTCTCACATAAATAGGAAGTTAGGGAGAACACAAGACTCGACACACAGAACATACAGAGAATAACTTTATTACAACTTCAACTATGTAGTTGTTGACTTTAATAATGAATAACAGAGACTGATATGCTCCAAGAGATGGTAGTAGACTGAAAGATGGTAGTAGACCGAAAGATGGTAGCAGACTGAAAAATGAGTGATGATAGAGAAAGAAAGTCATCTAAAAATGGAATGGAATGGAATGAAATGTGAAATAAAATAAGGAATGAAAAATGGACAGGATGAGAGAAATGAGGTTGGACGAGATGCAGCATGCAGGTGGCATGCTGCAACGTTACAACTGTAATACCTATGACACGTGCAGAGGCGGCTCTATCTAGCCCTTGTGGCGCCCGTGTGCAACTAGTACCATGGCGCCCTATAGTAGGAGCGGAGTCAAAATGGAATACTAACACTTATATTTTCCACAATTCGGCGTGTTTTCAAACGAATCGAAACAGGTGCGCACGCGCCTTTGGTAGCGACGCGACACTACGCCAATATAATCTTTAATTACCTGTTTTAAGGCTGATTTCACGTTGAAAAAGTTATTGTGTAGAGTAGGTAAAGACGCAGCTTGTGGTGGCGCGCCTTGCTTTGTAACCGCGCATCCGGCATTGGCCGTAACACGGGCGTAGTGTATATATTCTTTGACACGGGCGCAGGGTCTTTGAGACGCATCCTTGTAGGTGTCGCCCGGGAGGCGCCCCCTTAAACCCGGCGCCCGTGTGCGCCGCACACCCTGCACTATAGGTAAAGCCGCCTCTGGACTCATGAGTCCTGCCTACAGCTCACAAAGCTACCAGTTTCCAATCGATTGTTCGCTTTAGGACAGATTTACTAAGACAGATTCCCTCTACGACAGATTTACTTTACTGCAGAAGTACAGTTCACCAATCTGAGGAGGTACGACAAAAATAGGATTGGGAAACTTTGTATTTTTTTTTATGTTATAGGGCGGCAAACGAGCAAGCGAGTCATCTGATGGTAAGCGACCAGCGCTGCCCATGGACAACTGCAACACCAGGGTGTAACAGGAGCGTTGCCGGCCTTTCAAGGAGTTGGGGAAAGGACATGGGGGAAGGATGGGCCTCCAGCTCTCTCACTCACCGAACGAAGCATAGAAGCGGTAAAGCTCCTACTCAAAGTCGATTTTCTGTGAGAGTGGGGTACTTCCCCGGACGAGCCGGCCCATTCATGCTACTAGCAAAAATGAATATTGCCGGTAGCGTGCCTCTACCACAACTAAACGAACCGAATAATTTTTGTCTGAAGCATTCATAACCACCGAGATAAATCAAATACCCATTAAAGAGTACCGTTAATTGATCACAAAACGATCGAATCATTGTTTTCGGTAAACGATTTTTGATGGCGCAGACGTAACTAATTACACAGCCTTTTAATAATGTCAAGAACAAGTTTTATGATGTAATTGATGTGAAATAGGTATTGTTTCAAATAACCACATCAGCCGCCTGCTACTGAGACTAAGAGCACGCTTGTTTTTAAGGGAATGTAATTATATAGTTGGGCCGCTAAATAGTTATTTGGGCAGCAGATTTTACAATTATGGCAGCAGAGAAAACATTTGGATAAGCTTTGGCTTTCCACCTGGAACGACTGAGGGCAGAAAAGAAGTTAGGTTTAGGTTATTTTTTTAATCACCACCCGAAATGACTGAGGACAGAAAAAACTATTTTTGCTGACCATAAGTTGCCGCCCAATTAGCTCATTAATTTAGATAATAAAAAAAAAATTAATGTGTCAGCTAAAATAGCTATTTTAGCTGTCACATTACATTTTTTTGTTATCAGAAATACTAATTTCTGCTAACCGTTTAAATAACACCCGTTTTTAACTTGAAATGTACATACATACATATTATCACGTCTTTTTAACCCTTACTGGGTAGACAGACCGTACAGTCATAAGACCGAAAGGCCACATTTAGCGTGCTGGTGGGCGTAAAGGTGGAAAACGGAATCAAAATAGTGATGGGTTGATAGCCGCATCGCCTTTTGTCATGATTCTTTAGATTTTCGCCTATTCCCTTGACCGGCTTCTACGGTCTGCGCGGGAAGAGAAGCAGCTGGCACATTCTACGTTTATTCTACGGGCACCAGTGCCGGTCTTTTCTACGGGTGCCCCTACCAGCGCCGGTTTTTTCGTATGACACTGACATTTATCGTCACCTTTCTGATACAGTCTATATTCGTATACATACGTTCCTGTTACAAAGCTACTATAGGGATCTCAATCATGCCACTTAGTGTATTATGTACCAACAATCACAACTCCATGAATTCTCAATAAGCCATTACAGAAGATTGCTTCAGTCAGTACGGACCTTAATAGGGTATGAATATATCTCATGCACGATGCTCCTGTATGATGTCCATATGGATAATGCAATGTAGTGCAATCTTTTTAATACCTTTATTTATAAGGCATTTTTGCATTCACAATTATTCTGATATACTTACTTACTTCGCTAGCTCAGCGACCTGAAGTGGATCTTGGCCTCCGACATTAAAGTGCGCCATTCTTCCCTATTCTGTGCCAAGTCTGACCAGTCGGATACTTCCAGCTCTTTCAGGTCTTTGGCGACTTCATCCTTCCAACCAACAATATCTTGGACGCCCCACTGGACGGCGCCCGGAAGGTTGACCATGATAGACTTTCTTTATATACTCTTAATAAATTAAGAAATAAGATATGGTGAAAAAATTCCTCGCGAGCAGTTTTTAAACCAGCTAATAGTTCTTAGGTTAGGTTCGACGTCCAGGATTGAAGCGCGGTAGCTCGATTGGCAGATTGTAGGTCGTACGTAGAACTAAGGTCGCTGGTTCAAACACTGCCCGCGTAGAATTTTTTCACCATATCTTTAATTTCTTTCGACTTCAATGGCTACGATTAGAATTCCTAGATCTGTCTTTTTTCTCGCGTGTATTTTAAATACCTATAAAAGTAAATAAGTTACGTATCACTTCATCTGAAGACCCTAATGATGGTTGTTTGACGCCTCCGTGGTCCAGTGATTAAGGCATTTGCCTGTTGACTCGGGAGTCGTGGGTTCGATTCCCACCGGAAGCATACTTTGTTTAGTTGTTTCCTGTCTGGTTAGGACATTGCAGGCTTGAATCACCAGATTGTCTGATAATAAAGATGATTCCGTGCTTCAGAAGGCACGTTGAGCCTGTGGGCCCGGCTGGTAGTCATTAAAGGAACCACGTCAGAGGCCGAGAGGCGGTTCCGAAGAACTCTGACACCAGGGTGTGCATGGTCGATTGACCGTGACACCTACTCGAAATGATGATGATGAATGACGGTTAGTTATATAAGGAATCATGTGTTAAAACTCTACGGCCTTCAGAAAAAGGACTAAAGCACACACAGTTAATGCATAATCTGTTCTAAGGCTAATCTAAACTTTTTTTCACGTAATAACGCCTTATAAATCGATGAGCGCCGGCAGCACGCACAAAAAATTGTCACGTTCCGCGTGTAAGCGTGAGCTCGGAACAAGCGACAGAAAGGCAGGATCGGCGTAAGCGTTCGGCATGTGACGCATCTCTCTACCACCGTTATCACGTAAACTTCTAGGCAAGCTCGCTCCATCGTAGTTCTTGTCTTTACCCTCTGGGTTAGTCTAAGGTCAAGAGTAAGCGTATTCAAAATAAAAAAAAATAAAAACTTTACAGACAACCCATTTTTTTTTTCAGAATGATTTGACAGCATGACGCTGTCGAACAGTCGCCAGCAGTTCTTGGCGTACGAGTCGCAGGGGCCCGACGACATCCAATATGGCCGACGCGGCGGGATGTTCGTGTCCACGTGCGTCTGCGTCGCCTTCGTGCTGTTCGCTGTCATAGTGGCCGTGCTCGTTGGAGTCATTACCTATTTTATTACTTATTTTAAGGTAAGACACGACGACATTTGTCGCAGGGCGCTGACAACATCCAGTATGGCCGGCGCTCAGAACAATAACTTCTTCTGAGGGCCGGCGTGATGGTTGTCCTGCGACCTGGGTGCGTCTGAGTCGGTCGGTCGCCTTCGCGCTGTTCGTTGTGATAGTAGCCATACTTGTTGATCACACGAGGAAAATTAAGAAATTGGAAGTATCGCCGACATCTGTGATATTACCCATTTATCTTATTTTTAGGTACTTAGGTATAAAGACATTTTTCTCTCTAATACTGGTCGGGGAGAAAACAAAAAGACGCAAAATATACCAGTTAGTTTTTCTTCCGGCGCAGATCGTAGAAGCCGATCGAGGAAATGGGCGAATTTAAAGAATCGGGTCAGTAGATGAAACGGCTAGCAACCTTTCACTATATCGATTCTGATTTCCACATGTACGCCACCAACACGCTTAGTCATGCAGGCAAATTCACAAATTCCTAGATTCTTTTGGGGGAGCAAGAGCGTCGCCAAGGGGGTGATATCGCGCCTTCCGCCTGGTAAGAATTGTATCATCTAGCTATTCTGATGACGTAAAGGTCTGAAGAATAAATACCTATATAGGGGAACGTGCGAGTTTTATCTAAGAATTTGACACATTTTATCTTTAATGTGCCCCATTTATCAATATTCGGGAACGGAAGCAATGAACTTAGACGTAAACTCGACCTTTGACATGTTCGTCGCTTTTCATAAAAAAATAAAACGTCAAAATGACATAACAATCATCCGACATTCCAACAAGTGCGCGAGATTATTTACGGAATTAATTAATTTAATTTGAATTTATTGAATTAAGTTCATGAAAATCCCAGTGCCATAATGTGGAGCAAAATATAAAAATAACCTGTTATAATAATTTATACAATTTGCATTTTACACTGTGATAGTAATTTATTTTACGTTATGTGTTTAAGATTTTTTTTTGTCGTCTTTTTAGTTGTTTTGTTAAATGGAAAGAATGCTGTAAGTAATTCGTAAAGCACGTAATAATTGTTAGTTTTTATTTCACTTTAAAATTAACTAAACTATTAATCTGGAAATGAAATATGTAAAATTTTAAAGGAGTTAAGAATACGCGTACCGGCAATTCGGAAAAACTTAAAATAATTAAATAAACGATGTACATTAACCAAAATATAACATGCTTTTATACTGTCGTAATAATAAATCAGAAACAATAAAACGTCATGCGAAAAATATGTTTTTTTGTCTGATTTTGTTACTAACATTGAATTATTATTTTTCAGCTCTCTAATGCTAAGCCAACAGAATTCTGGACCGAAACAGAACTCTTCAGCCAAAGCAACTCTCCATCTCCGGATCTACGTCTCCCATCCACCGTGGTTCCAAGTTTCTACCGATTAAAACTGATAACAGACTTAGAAAACTCAAACTTTAGTGGAGAAGTCTATATTACCATAAGAGCTAGTCAAAAAGTCAAAGAAATCATTCTACACTCAAAGAATCTCAGTATTAATGATAATGCTACTCTTACTGAACAAATATATGAGAAAGTTGAGACAATACACAGATCTAAACGTCAAGTAGACAACACAACCATTCCTGAAACCAATGTTAAAATAACTGAAATACCTCCAGTTGTGAATGAAACGGGTACACCTATTCCAGCTGAAATCGCTACAGCACCAGCTTTACTTGATAATGGTACTGTCAACTCTACAACAGAAACATCAACCACAATATTGCTGCCTGCTACACCTGATGCTGTTCCAAACAATGTTTCCTCGTCAGCCTCTCCTGTTGATACTCAGATAACACACAGTAGTGTTCGCAACATCAAGATCCTGTCCATAGAGCAGGCTTCTGGTGACCGACTGATCTTGAAGCTGGCTACTTATCTCACTCCAAATGTGGACTACACTCTGCAGTTATCATTCAATGGACCCATTTCTAATTCACTTACTGGATTCTACAAAAGCACTTACACAAATAGCAAGAAAGAGGTTAAGTAAGTATTTCATCATCATCAGGTCCTTTTTAGTCTCCACTACAGGAGCACGACCCTCTCTGTACTACTAGGGCCATACTTGGCCAGAGCAGCCAGAGGACTTGGCCTACACTCTCCACACTGGCCAGACGGGTTGGAGAGGTTTCTTAGATGTTTATAAGCTTTGTTTCGCTTGTATTTCCTAAGTCGCCTTCTACGACATCCACGGGAAGACTTGGAGTGGTCCTATTCTACTCTGCCGGATACCACACGGCTAAAGTAAGTATTTAAAACAATCTTATTCTTTTTCCAGCACATCACATCCACTACAGGATATAAGCCTCCTCTAATGCGCTCCATTCATTCAGGTTTCTTCCTTTTCTCCTCCACATTGGACCTGCAACTGTGATGTCATTACTCCAGAAAGCTAGCAGTATCCCGCAGTTTCTCTCGCCTGGGTCTCCTGTCTAGCACCTTCGGGCTCCACCTTCCATCCTTCCTACGACTTAATTGGCCGATTCCCATTATTTAAAAAACAATTAATTACAATAACAATTAGACTTAACTTCGGATGACAATGCAATATTATGGTACAATAGACCTGTTCTGATGATGGAGTTGGATGGTGGCCATACACTTACGTACTAAACTAAAGACGATGAACCCATTGTGGTTTGGCATCATTTGTTAAGTCTTAGGAAGCACTGTACAGAATAAAATAACTTATAATAGAAGCTTACCACAAACATAAAATTTTTGAAATCTTGCTATATAGTTATAAGAATAGAAGCATAATGCTAACAAATATTTACATAGTAACATTTGCCCCTAATATTCCAAGTGCCAAGTCATTATTGTTGCATCTATTACTTTATGTGTTAGAATAATCTATTTCTGACGATTGGCGGGCAAGGAGTGAGACCTTCCTCGCTCAAGACAACCTCACCTGCACGTGGTGCTCGCTGCTGAATAACAGACGAGGCTCTGATGACTTAAAAACCCAAATGTCAGCCATTCAGTCAGCTGACTGACCCACCAACTCGCAATGGACCAGTGCGGTGGGTATACGGGCCAAACCCCCTCATGATGTTAAAAAGGGGGGGGCCTTTGGCTAATATAAAATAAGATGTATTGATATTCTCTTAACCAGCTTCAATTGGAGGCTTTACTTGCTCATAATGAACATATTAGTTT
The DNA here is from genome assembly GCA_947532085.1 of Elegia similella. Classification (NCBI taxonomy): domain Eukaryota; kingdom Metazoa; phylum Arthropoda; class Insecta; order Lepidoptera; family Pyralidae; genus Elegia; species Elegia similella. Next base: position 1,702,060 of record OX383931.1, read on the forward strand.
TTGAAAAAGCTTTGTTAAAAAATCTTATTATTTCCAGAAAGTTGGGGGTGACCCAATTTGAGCCGACTTCAGCCAGAGCAGCATTCCCTTGCTTCGATGAGCCGGCGTTCAAAGCTAAGTTCGAGATCAGTATCGCTCATCCTGACAACATCACTGTGCTCTCCAACATGAAAGTTGCTACTCAAGAGCCTATGTAAGTTTATTTATTTTTACATAGCTCCATTACCATGCAATTCACCAAGATTTCTTCAGGGTCAGCAACGCGCGAGTGGCACCCCTGGTGTTGCAGGCGTCCATAGGCTACGGTAACCGCGCACCATCAGGTGGGCCGTATGCCTTATTGCCTAATAAGTAGTATAAAAAAAAATGCAGTGCATCGTAATGGAGCTTGATGTCCCAGTTGGTGTACGCAGCAAATAGCTCCAGGCGTAATGACTACTTGGATTATTAGCCAAGTGGCTTAACCCTTCAAGCGCGAGAAACGCAGACACAATGGATTTTCTATTGCTATGCGTCCTCATTGGTGGTTGAGAGGTCATAAATATCTATACTCCTCCATACCGTAGGCACGCACATTAAGCTGTAGATCCTGGCTGTCAATACAATTGAAAGTCACTGATGAAAAGATGACCGCAATATTGTGCTATAAGAGCATTTAAGGTGGCAATGGACTGACGTACAGACCATCCAGATTATATACATCTACCAAAATCCTTATTTATACTTATCCTTACTAATATTATAAATGCGAAAGTGAGTTTGTTTATTTATTTGTTTGTTTGTTTGTTACTATTTCACGCCGTAACTACTGAACCGATCATTATGAAATTTTACATACAAGTTCTCTGGAGTACGGAGAAGGACATAGGCTACCTTTTTCCTGGGAAAAGTTTTATTCCCGAGGGATCGACATTGACGCGGGCGGAGCCGCGGGCGAAAGCTAGTAATATTATAAATGCGAAAGTGATTTTGTTTGTTTGTTATGCTTTCACGCCGTAACTACTGAACTGATCATCATGAAATTTTGCATACAAGTTCCCTGGAGTACGGAGAAGGATATAGGCAACCTTTTATCCCGGGAAAAAAGTACTATTCCCAAGGGGTCGACATTTACGCGGGCGGAGCCGCAGGCGAAAGCTAGTAATTAAATAATCTTAAACTTAATTCAATATTCCATTTCTATTTCACAGGCCAACACAAAACGGCTGGCAATGGACTCACTTTGAAAGATCTGTCAATATGTCCACCTACCTCGTGGCATACATCTTATCCGATTTCAAATCCCTCGCGACCAGCTACGTTAGCCAAGACAACATAACCAAGACAATCCGGATATGGACCAGACCTGAACTCATAGAAAAAGCAAATTATGCATTGAGGATAACTCCGAAGTTGCTGAAGTATTACGAGGAAGTGTTTGGTGTACCGTATGCATTGGACAAGATAGATTTGATCGCTATTCCTGACTTCTCAAGCGGAGCTATGGAGAATTGGGGGTTGATCACATTCAGGTAATAATAATAATAATGTAATAATATGTATTTAATCAGATTTCAAAGATCCATAATATGTTAGTAATACGAAAGACTTATGCAACTATGTTAGTATGTTTTTAAAATGAATGAAATTAAAAAATGAAATTAAATAAATGCAATTAAATGAATGAAATTAACAAATCATGTACCTGCCAGAGATGTCAGGCGGCCGACCAAACATTGGACGACTATGATCTTCTGTCATGTTCATCATCCGCCCGAGACCTCTTAGCAAAGGCGCATGCGGATCATCTGCTACTACTTTCAGAATGCTGTTGGCACTGTCCCGCACCCTACTCACTATTGATGCAATTTTTTTGCGTATGATAGCGTAGAAGCCATCTGTTCGGTTTTCCGCGAACATACCGGACGCGCTACAGTAGCGAGGAAGATTCAACAGCACTCTGAAAATATTATTATATTGTATAATACTCACTCTCCTCATCAGAAGACTGATAGAAAGGCTGTCTTCTGCCCACACACAATGGGCCCAGACAAGATGCCGAGGTGTGGATTGCCCACGGATTCATTTGAACCAGATTTAACAGTATTTGTATTTCCTAAGTCGCCTCTTACGACATCCATGGGAAGACTTGGAGTGGTCCTATTCTACTCTGCCGGAAACCACACGGCTAACTTAGGAAATACAAGCTAAACAAAGCTCAAAGAAATAGTTGACTATTCCGATCGAATAAATATCAGTAAAACTATGATAAGGTTCTACCACAGATTATTTTATGTATGTATTTGTTTTGGATACAAGCAAAAACGAATTGACCAATTTTAAAAAATTCTTTCACCAATAGAATGGGACATTATGAGCGAATAACATAGGCTATATTTCATTTACCAAAATCTTGTTATCCATGCGATAATTGCATATCACACAATCATTAAAAGTTATATATAAGTGGCAAAGAAAGTCATCTAACAAGTTCCCAATTAAACCATCAACTAGGATGCTTCCGAAGCCGGGGGCCCGAAGACCTTGTGATCAAATCGAATACCACGCGGACGAAGTCACGAACAAAGTTTATTCAACCAATCAATGACTAGGACCACAAGTGAGGTTCCTTATATACTGGCTGACGTGACTGGTGTACCTTCGGTCACAAGTCAATTTAATAATCCAACTAGGGGGCGATCTTGTGCAAAGATCGACCTAAATTATACAAATACTTTTGATGTATTTGTATAATTTAGCGAATAGTACTAGTGATTAGAAAACACGTAAATTTTCACAATTACGTGCAGTACCGTCTTAAGACTTCCTCTTTTTTTTACAAAATCGCCTAATGGTTTTAAGCAGACGCCACGTTTTTCTTTCGCGCGGCACCCTCTTCATCATCATCATTTCGAGTAGGTGTCACGGTCAATCGACCATGCTCATCCTGGTGTCAGAGTTCTTCAGAACCGCCTCTCGGCCTCTGACGTGGTTCCTTTAACGACTACCAGATGGCAGCCGGGACAACCGGCTTAACATGCCTTTCGAAGCACGGAATCATCTTTATTATCAGACACTCAGGTGATTCACGCCTGCAATGTCCTAACCAAACTGGAAACAACTAAACAAAGTATGCTTCCAGTGGGAATTGAACCCACGACCCCCGGGTCAACAGGCAACCGCCTTAACCACTGGACCACGGAGGCCATCCCCTTAATAGAGGACGAGTATTTATAATTCAAGTCTGTCGCTCCACAAAAGTCTATTTACAAAGCATGTGTAATCAGTTGCAGGTGTAGGTATTATTTAATTAAGTCAATATTTGATTCATGAATGAAAGTGTTATTCTGTTGTACTGCATATACATACTTATGACGTTAGTCATACGGTTAGCGGCTCCTTACTCGCTTACATTTCACAACTATAGTGTACAACTTTTTGATTGTCACTGTAAAGGAACCCTGGACGCGGTCGCCACTGAGATTGGTCACCACAAGAGTCTGAAACATTCTCGAGCTCCTCTGGACTTTGGAAGACACATTAAGCCATTGAATACCGTTGATTCCGCCAGTGTCAGTCGTTAAGCTACAACATATGCCTTAGGCAAACTGCCAAACTGCCTCCAGTCCAGTGGTCCAGGTCGTGGGTTCGATTCCCACGGGAAGCATACTTTGTTTAGTTGACTCCAGTTTGGTTAGGACATTGCAGGCTTGAATCACCCGATTGTCTGATAATAAAGATGATTTCGTGCTTCAAAAGGCACATTAAGACGTTGGTCCCGGCTGCCATCTGGTAGTCGTTAAAGGAACCACGTCAGAGGCCGAGAGGCGGTTCCGAAGAACTCTGACACCAGGGTGTGCATGGTCAATGGACCGTGTCACCTACACGAAATGATAATGATGATGCCATAGGCAGCTAGAAAAATCTCACACCAGTGTTGACCACTTATGCACGCAAAAAACAAACAAACAGAGGTGTATTATAGATGGCTGACCTGAACGGCTACCTATTTCCGAAACCCGTTATACAGCACGTTACTAAACATTGCGTTTGATTCTTGCCCTTTAGCCTTTGACGCTTGCAAGTAACAGTTAAAGATGTAGTCCTTCACACAGGGAGACAACCCAACTATTCGACGAAAAAGATGGAGTTCCCCACGACTGGGAGAACGTTAAAAATACCCAGACCACAAAATGGCGTTTAACTTCTTATTCTTTCTTCTAACTCACTCTAACCTCACACAGGGATACAAACCTTGCTATTTTGATTGTGATAAGAATGCCAAATGTCGGTATCGATATGCATTCATCGTCATTCCAGGCACAAGTCCACTGCTGGACTAAAGCCTCTCCTAAGGATTCTTAATTCCATGGGATAATTGATGGATGTTTATCTATATACGTATTTATTATAAAACTAGCTGTTGCCCGCGACTTCGTCCGCAATTACTGTTATTATGTATAGTATTAATTAGTATAGATGAATAATTTTTCCCCGATTTCAAAACATTTTTTATTGATGCTTCGCTCCTATTGGTCGCAGCGTGATGTTTTATAGCCTAAAGCCTTCCTCAATAAATGGACTATCCAACACAAAAAGAATTTTCCAATTTGAACCAGTAGTTCCTGAGATTAGCGCGTTCAAACAAACAAACTCTTCAGCTTTATAATATTATAGTATAGATATAGTATCGTTGAGTTAGTATACAATAACCCGTGCCATAACACTAGTCTGGAACTTACTTTGCGGCTAGCTCAATTTGTCCGTATATATTTTATTATTTTTATGGGAGGATTTTGCTGCTTGGCAGGTGGGTTGGCGAGCCCAGATTCTTTGGCCTCTTGTGCTTCCAGAGCTGCTGCCTATCGGGAGCATTTTTAAGCTAGGCAGGGATAGGAATTGGTTGGATTTTGGAAAGGAATGAAGGTATTGGGATTCTACTCACTCGATTGAATGGGAGAAAAGTAATTAGAAGCTCGGGAAACCGGGCGCGAACCCGATGCCATACCTACCACCGGACAAGCAGTTAAAGATGACATCCCTCCCTGACCTGTATCGATTATGCATAGCACCATATGACGCTTATTCCCACCAACCCCACCAGCTTATACCACATTGGGTTTTAATAATCATTATACCCTCTCGTTTCTACACAGGGAAACAACCTTACTATTCGACGAGAAGGATGGGATTCCCCGCGACCGACAAAACGTAGCAATAGATGTCGCCCACGAACTCGCCCACCAGTGGTTCGGGAACCTGGTCACCATGAAGTGGTGGACAGACCTGTGGCTCAACGAGGGATTCGCGACCTACATCGAGTATGTTGGGGTTGATCATGTAAGTATTTTATATGTTCGGGTTGTTTATTTCGAACCAACGATTTTAGGGTTCCATAGTTCTCTCAGATTGCATGCATGCACGTAATCGCAGCCTATCGGGCAATATGAGAGTTTGCTGTCTCCTGCAAGCCTTGCGCACACAGGCAACGCAAAGCCGAAGTCCGTCCCTCCTGGGGGCCCTTTGGTGATGTTGTCTATAAAGGCTGAGGACACTCTGCCCTCGCCTCAAACGCCGGGTGAAGTAACAAAAGCTCACTTAGAGTTAATTAAAAAAAACTTATGGATCAGTAAGCATTTGTGAGTTGTTGGCGGGAATTTTGACAAACTTTACGGTTTTTGTTTTTGATTGTTTTTGCAAATTATTTCTAGTGGACTTTATAATGTGAAATCAGTGTAATTTGGTCTTCTATTGATATGAACATGAACAATAGGTGGAATAACTAAAATAAACTCTCGTGGTGCGGCTGTAGTGAGATTTACTTAGCGGGCTGGTGGTTGCTCGCCTTATTGCTTTGTTTATAATCAAACCAGTGGATTCGTGGGAATTGTCGCCAGCTGCTCCGTCGAATCAACGAAATTATTTACACCATCATTTCTTTTTTTTTTTCTATTCTTATGTGAAAATCTTAATGCGGTACAGAATACATCTACTAACCAAGTTTCAACAGTTTAGTTCTAATAGTTTCGGAAAAAAGTGGCAGTGACATATAGACGGACAAACAGACATGACGAATCCATAAGGGCTCCGTTTTTAGCCATTTGGCTACGGAACCCTAAAAAGCATTAATTTTTAATAGATATTCAGTCATAAAATACTTGCTTGATATAAGAACATCACTGTGCTTAATAGGACTAAACGAGACCAAAAAGGACCTGATGATGATGATGATGATGATGACTGTGCTTAATATTCAATTTACTAATTATGTTAATCCAAATTTTCATGCTGTATTAATCACGATTCGAACTAAGCACTGTTGAGATATTACAACGTTTCATTATTTAGGTCCCCACGAGACAGGCCTGACCTAGTGTGGGGACCACGAGTAAACTAAGTAGTTTAGATAACTTCGTTTATTTTTCGTCACAAAGTTACATATTATGCATTTGTGTACTTGTAATTTTTTTGGCAAATAAACATTTTCTATTCTATTTTCTATTCTATTTGTGTAACAGATCGAACCGGCCTGGAGCATGCTGGAGTCTTTGTCGCGTGACAAGATGGACCTCCTGCGGTCGGACGCGCTAAAGAACACGTCGCCCGTCTCGCGCCGGGTTCTCGACGCCTCCGAGATCTCGCAGAAGTTCGACGAGATCTCCTACACCAAGGGCGCTAACCTCATACGGATGCTCAACCACACCATCAGCGAGGAGGTGTTCCGGAAAGGATTGGTGCACTACCTCAAGAAGTGGTAAGATACTGTCTTTAAGTTTTCAGAGTGGAATGTTCGAGAAATTTCTCTATCTCGCTATTTCTATCATCATCATCAGGTCTTTTTAGTCTCCACTACAGGAGCACGACCCTCTCTGTACTACTAGGGCCATACTTGGCCAGAGCAGCCAGAGGACTTGGCTATTTCTATAAGACGGACCAATTATTTTAAATGGTATTTTTTTATTTCATGCTGGTCTGGGAGAAAAGAAAAAACGTAGAATGTACCAGCTGCTTCTCTTCCCGCGCAGACCGTAGAAGCCGGTCAAGGGAATGGGCGAAATCTAAAGAATCATGATGATCGGCGATGCGGCTAGCAACCCATCACTATTTTAATTCACTTTTCCACCTTTAAACCCACCAACACGCTAAATGTGGCCTTTCGGTCTTATGACCTTAGGCTTTGAGGCTCTGTCTACCCCGTAAGGGAAAGTATGTATGTATTTTTTAGGAAACCAGCCTATTCAAAGATGAGATAATAAATAATAATAAAATATATTTATTTTTCTCCAAAAAAAAAAAAACACGTACATGAATGACAAAACAAATAAGGCAATTTCAAACACACTAGAGATAAAATAGGTACATTAACAAAAAGTGATGTATGCAGAGATCTAATGCCCGTGTTAGGTTTCCAGAGAACCTGTGTTACGGGTCATCAGAACTCTCCATCTGCATACTGACTGGACCAGAAATACGACGATTCTTACAAAATTTTGTGTTTTATACAAAATTACTATCTTAAAAATACAAGATGTAGAAGACAACATAAGATGTAAATTTGGAGAACTGGTGCCCATGCTAGGTTTCCGAAGAACCTGTATTACGGGTCACCAGGATTCACCATCTACAAATTTTAGTGCTATGGACAAATTTTATATAAAGCTATTGAAGTAAACAAATCTTAATATATGTAAATCCCGTGTCACAATGTTTGTCCTCAATGGACTCCTAAACCACTTAACCGATTATAATAAAATTCGCACACCATGTGCAGTTCGATCCAACTTGAGAGATAGGATAGTTTTTAACTTATGGCGAAACGAAGTTCGCCGGGGCAGCTAGTATGTATATATATAATATTTACTAACTTACTGATGAATAGATATAACTTTTTAATTAATAAAAAATCAAGAAAGAAAAAAAAAGAAAAATACTATTGACATAAGGATAATAAGTGTGTTTATTTTCCTCCAACAGGCAATACACGAACGCCGAGGAGAACGACCTCTGGCAGGCCATGGCCTCGGCCACTACTGACCAGCCAGGAGGCAGTGACCTCTCGCTGGTGGCCTTCATGAACTCGTGGACGCGGCAGGCCGGGTACCCTGTTGTCAATGTCAAGAGGGACTACGACACTGGGGAAGTGACGTTCGATCAGGTATACTTATGGTTTCATTCTAGCCGTGTGGTTTCCGGCAGAGTAGAATAGGACCACTCCTAGTCTACCCATGGAGGTCGTAAGAGATGACTTAGGAAATACAAGCTAAACAAAGCTCATAAACATCAATGAGACCTCTCCAACCCGTCTGGCCAGTGAGGAGAGTGTAGGCCAAATTCTCTGTCTGCTCTGGCCAAGTATGACTCCGGTAGTAGGTACAGAGAGGGTCATGCTCTGATGATGATGATGATGAAAGATCTGTTAAGCAAAGTCATTATAATAAGGAGCCCGATGGCCCAGTGGACGTGAGCATTAATAACGCTTGCATAAGTTAAGCAACCCTGGGCGCAGTCCCACTGTGATGGGTGACCGCAAGTGGTACAAACAATTCTCGAGCGGAAAATTTTAAAAATGAGAAACTTAACGACCCGTCTTTTGACAGTTTGCGTCTTTTTATAGTTTAGACAGAACAGAGTCTGTCGGGTCAGCTAAGTGGTTGACGAATTATACGACACAGAAAATCACTGTTGTTGTTCATGTCTGTTAACATGCGTCGGTGCTTCGGAAGGCACGTTAAGCCGTTGGTCCCGGCTGCCATCTGGTAGTCGTTAAAGGAACCACGTCAGAGGCCGAGAGGCGGTTCCCAAGAACTCGAACTCGAAGAAAAAAAAACAAACAAACCTTACATGCTGTCCTCAACTGACAGAAATATGTAAATATACAGCGTGTTACATAGCCAACGACGTTCCCATGAAGGAGGAACTAAAAAATGGACATTTTCATACAAAAGTGTTCGGCCAGGTAAATAGTATGAAAATGAAAAAAAAAAATTGATTTCCGTACATTGGTCCTATAGGAAAAGTAGTCCATTATAACGGGCTGAGTTACCCCTTCACGGGAACATCGTTGGTACATGCTGTATAAACAAATAAATAAATAAATATAAGGGACATATCACACAAATGAGCTAGGCCTACAGTAAGTTGTGAACTCAACGATACTATATCCTTATTCCTACTAATATTATAAATGCGAATGTAAGTTTGTTTGTTTGTTACGCTTTCACGCCGTAACTACTGAACCGATCGTCATGAAATTTTACATGCAAGTTCTCTGGAGTACGTAGAAGGACATAGGCTTTTTTTCCCGGTATTATAAAAAGTACTATTCCCGAGGGATCGACATTGACGCGGGCGGAGCCGCGGGCGAAAGCGTTTATAATAAATACTTATATAGATAAACATTCAAGACCCAGGTCAGTCTGAAAAATATCGTTTTTCAACATGACCTGGGATTGAACCCGGGCACCTTCGTGTCGCAGGCTGACGTGTTTGGCTGACGGAAATGAAGTTTTATAAACAAATGTTTCAGAGGTTATTCTCGATCACCAAAACGCCGTACAAGCACATGGTGGAGCAGCTGTGGCAGATCCCCATCAGCTACACCACCATGGACGCCCCGCTGGCGAACTGGACCACCCGGCCCAAACTCTGGCTCAAGGAACGCACAAAGAAACTCGCTCTGCCCGTGGATAAGGAGCAAGCACTGTATGTCAACGTTGATGCTGTTGGTAAGTGCAGAAAAATATCAATATGTTGCTCATATAATACTAAACAGAAAACGTTTTTAAAGTAAGTCTTTCGATTTCTAAATATATATAACTCAAAGGTGACTGACTGACTGACATAGTGATCTATCAACGCACAGCCCAAACCACTGGACGGGTCGGGCTGAAATTTAGCATGCAGGTAAATGTTATGACGTAGGCATCCGCTAAGAAAGGATTTTGATCAATTCTACCCCCAAGGGGATAAAATAAGGGATGAATGTTTCTATGCAACTATACTTCTTAACGCGAGCGAAGCCGCGGGCAATAGCTAGTAATATATAATCCATCCTAGTGCACATTTTTACGGTTCCGTAGCCAAATGGCGAACAACGAAACCCTTATGGATTCGTCATGTCTGTCTGTCCGTCTATATGCCACAGCCACTTTTTTCCGAAACTATAAAAAATATACTATTGAAACTGGGTAAGTAGACTGGGTAGTATTCTGTGAACCGCATTAAGATTTCCACACAAAAATAGAAGAAAAAAAAACAATAAATTTGGGGTTCCCTATACTTAGAACTGAAACTCAAATCAAACTCATACGTGTGGGATATCTATGGATAGGTCTTCAAAAATGATATTAAGGTCTCATTTTTTTTTCTATACTAATATTTTGCGCGTGAGACACTTTCAAAGTGGCAAAATGTGCCAGCATAATAACCTATTACTCCAATCCCCTTTTTTCTATCTATAAGCTCGTCCAAAACAATGCTAAACATGGTCTTACAAAGCTCTATCTACCCCGTTAAATATAAAGACGCGAGACGCTCTATCTGTTTACACCTTGGGCGGCGCTGCAGTGCAATAGTAATAGATTTTTTCACCCGTCACTAGATGGCATTAGTCTAAACTAGATAAAATCAACTGAAAAATATTGTTTTAAAACCATTTTCAACACTATTTGTTCTTTGTTAAATAAAAAAAATCGAGTGATAGTGTCGCGATGAAGTATGATCGTGACAAGGCGTATATAGGTATGGGCATGGATCCGTCGAGTCAGTTGAAAGGTGATACACCTAAAATGCGTTTAGGTTCAGAAAGTCCAGAGGGTGCAAAACGTCCATATCACAGAATGTCCAAATCCCAAAATATAATACACACACAATTTTTTTTTTTTAATATTCAAAATTTTTGTTAATTTTATTGTAAACACAGCGAGACCATTTATTATATTGCATACACACACACACCTAATATTAATTAGTAATTACATCATCATCAGGTCCTTTTTAGTCTCCACTACAGGAGCACGACCCTCTAATTAGTAATTACATAATAAACATTAATATTGCTTCTTATTTTGGGATATGTACATTCTGGGATCTGGACATTTTGGGATTTAGACATCCTGGATTATGGACGTATTGCACCCTCTGAACGTTTTGGGATTTGGACATATTGAACCATCATCATCATCATTTCGAGTAAGTGTCACGGTCAATCGACCATGAACACCCTGGTGTCAGCTTCGGAACCGCCTATCGGCCTCTGACGTGGTTCCTTTAACGACTACCAGATGACAGCCGGGACCACCGGCTTAACGTGCCTTCCGAAGCACGGAATCATCTTTATTACCAGACAATCAGGTGATTCACGCCTGCAATCTCCTAACCAAACTGGAAACAACTAAACAAATTATTTTATTGATGCTATTAATTGGTTAATGATATTCAAAGGACATATCTATAAGACAATATGCAATTTGTCCCCAGTTTTGTATTTTTTTTCAATGACTAGCATTTGTATGCACCTACCGAAGGGCTAAAATTGAAAATCAGTGTACCACCCTTTTGGTTACCCACGCTAAGTTTTGGCCTTTTTTGCACTGCTGCAGCACATACATCATTCAAATGTGTTTAGTTTTAAGAAAACAATTTCCGGTTTATTATAATAATTTTTAAATTTAAATTATATAAGCTTGCATGTTTGTATTTAATGATGTAATGTGAAAGTGATTATAGGATTTGTATTTAAATTTGCATTTTGTGTTTTGTATTTGTTGCAGTTCATACGAAATATTTTTTATTTTTTATATGGATAAATCACAGATTGAGCTAGCCCCAAAGTAAGTTCGAGACTTGTGTTATGGGATACTAACTCAACGATACTATATTTTATAACAAATACATATATAGATACACATCCAAGACCCAGGCCAATCTGAAAAAGATCATTTTCCATCTTGACCTGGCAGGGGATCGAACCCGGTCACTCCGTGTCGCAGGCTGGCGTTTTGACCGCTGCGCCACGGAGTTAGTAAGAATCCCTAAGATCCCTAAGTACTCCTTGTTTAGATAACATAGTTTCTTTTTTATCACTTTTGATTTTGTGTAATGGCATATGTGTGTTTAAGTTTGTCCAAATAAAGTTCTATTATATTTTACTAAACAAAACACCTAAAACATTCGTCGTTAGCCGTGTGGTATCCGGCAGAGTAGAATAGGACCACTCCAAGTCTTCTCGTGGATGTCGTAGAAGGCGACTTAGGAAATACAAGCTAAACAATGCTTATAAACATCTAAGAGACCTCTCCAACCCGTCTGGGCAGCGTGGAGAGTGTAGGCCAAGTCCTCTGGCTGCTCTGGCCAAGTATGGCCCTAGTAGTACAGAGAGGGTCGTGCTCCTGTAGTGGAGACTAAAAAGGACCTGATAATGATGAAAACGTTCGTCTCGCAGGCTACTACCGTGTGAACTACGACCAGAAGAACTGGCAGCTGCTGAGCCGGGCCGTGCGCTCGGGCGCCGAGCTGTCGGCCGTCAGCACGGCCCAACTCATCGACGACGCCTTTAACCTCGCCAAGGCCGACCTGCTCCACTACAGCTATGCCCTGGCCTTGACCACCTGTGTCAAGGATGGCGAGGACTCCAAGATCGTGTGGGACTTGCTCTTGAACAACATGGGCTTCTTGAAGCACAGTCTGAAGGCCACTTCCGGATATGTGTATTTCCAGGTGAGACTTCGGTTGATAGTCATTATAGATGCGCGACCAACATTATTTGCTAACTTAGTGTACAACGTTTTGATAGTAACGTTTTTGAAGCGTTGTTCACTAAGTTAGCAAATACATTACGTTTTATATATCGTATTCGACGCCTGACAAGCGCGATACATGTGGACGCGATACAAAACCTTAGTGCGCGTTCAACGTGTGTTAAACACCTGTCAGTTGACCATACCCTTGTAATTCCTACTCGAGCCAACGAATTGAGAACCTCCTCTTTTTTTTGAAATCGTTAAAAATAGCAAGGCCGCTTTTCTTTTTGACCGACTTAATTCGCTTGTATTTTTTTTTTTGTTACTTAACCATTTTCTCATACATGATATCAAAAATTCTTTTTAGTTTGAAATGATATGCTTTTAATTTCAGTAGTAAGATTGAAGTGTATTTTTTTATATGAAATATTATATTCAAGTACGGTGTCCCCGCCGCGCGTCACTATACCTAGCTCAATCTCTATGATTTGTGCACTATATATAGAACTAGCGACCCGGACCCCGGCTTCTCACGGGTGCAATGTACATTTAAACCTTCCTCTTTGAATAACTCTATTTATTAAAAAATCGCATCAAAATCCGTTGTGTATTTTTAAAGACCTAAGCATACAGAGAGACAGACAACGGAAAGTGACTTTATTTTATACTAGCGACGCGTCCGAACTTCGTACGGGAAGATATAGGTATTTAAATAGCCTATGTTCATCAGGGATAATGTAGGATTCTAATGGAGAAAGAATTTTGCAAATCGGTCCAGTAGTATTAAAGCCTATTCGATGCAAACAATACCCGTGTGGTTTCCGTCAGAGTAGAATAGGACCACTCCAAGTCTTCACATGGAGTCGTAACAGGCGACTTAGGAAATACAAGCTAAACAAAGCTCATAAACATCAATGAGACCTCTCCAACCCGTCTGGCCAGCGAGGAGAGTGTAGGCCTAATCCTCTGTCTGCCTGGCCAAGTATGGCTTCGGTAGTACAGAGAGGGTCATGCTCCTATAGTGGAGACTAAAAAGACCTGATGATGATGATGGAAACAAAAATCTGTCCTCTTTATAACATTTGTATAGAAGTATAGATTATGTAGTGCTGATCGCGTATTTCGCAGGACTACATGCGAATGCTCCTGAAGACGCAGCTGGAACGGCTGCAGTACGGGCTGACCCCGCCGCGCGATGACAACTCGGCGTTCCTGGCCGAGAACCTCGTCATGTGGGAGTGCTTCGTGGAGGCACCGCGCTGCCTGGCCTGGGCGCGGGACCAGTTCGACCGGTGGGCCGCCGAGCCTACCGCGGAAAACCCGTACGTATTGCTTTAATAACACAAAATATACTACTCCTCCAACCTAACCTAGCCTTCAACTTAACCCTAGACTTACTAAGATTGGATTCTTCTAGTCTTAACTTTGTTCTGACAAAGAAATGCATTAAAAACTTCTTGAGCCCGTTTTTACCAAATAACTCGTTGATCATCAATTCTTCCGCGGTCCAGAATATTTGTATAAGTTGCTATCTCCTAAAAATAGACATGTTACTATTTGAAATTTAAATCTGTAGCCATTACATTGTTAAGAAAATGCCCCGAAGCGAATTCAAACAGGCTTCTGTCTGACTAACAGTAGATAACACCTCTTAAGTTAATGTTAAATCTTCAAATAATCGCCTTATATGAAATTTTGTCGATTTTAGACCAGCTTCCCATAAACCGCCGAAATTCGGCACAAGTGCAGGAATTAAATATCAAGTAGTTTCTTTAGCACCCGACTCTCAACTTGGTCCCTGTTACTCTTTAGATACTCAAAGTAGGTAATATAAATCTGTTCAATTTCTGTGACGAGCCATGAAACGTTTAAAGGTTACCAAAAACCTAATGTAGTAGTGAAATAGTGATCTTAACACAGGTAAGATCACTACTACTTCAAAATGAATAACTTTGTTGCCATGCGTACAAAACTACATTGTGTAACCTTTAATGTCATGATGACTACGACCCTTTGTAGTTTCGACATTTATAGGTCCAGCAAAATCCATACCACTAGACTGGAAGGGACAAGACAGAAATACCCTCGACGGTGGTAACTGTACCATAAGTATAGCTGAAGTTTTAGTTGATAACCTATGAAAAATCACAGTTTTGTATATTACCTTTGACTTTTCCCATATTACATAATATTTTTTAGCAAGATGTGCAAGCTTGATATGTTTTCCTCCGTGCAAAGTGATTAAATGAGCCTTGTTCATTATCAAATCTGTTCATCATCAGAACATCAAAACTGTGATATCTGATCTTTTAGGTAACAAATTGCCTTCCACTCACACGTACAGGACCATTGGTGTCTATAAATAAACAGATATCCCCATCAGTGTTGTCCTTAATTAAATTTTATACAAAATTCCAAAGCACGTGATAATTGACAACTTGCGGTCTACCGAAAGTAATAGGTTTTATTAATGCAATCAAGAGTACCTTATATTATGTAAACACTTTTTATACTTATTTTTGTTTATGTAGGATTTATAAACCAATATTTACATGCTTTATCACATGACATTGTCAGTGTCATTGTCATTCTGTCAAATAATGATAATGTTAACAGTCAAGACTTAACGTTTGTTACTTAGGCGAGTTTCATCAATATCGTTTCAGAAGTTTTTGAGATACGAGGGGGGGTCAAAAAGTTCGCGGAACGGAGGGGAAGGGAGGTGAAATAAAATACTGTACTATTTTTCTTTTTCAATATATTCCCCCTTAAGTCGAATACATTTTTCAGATCTCTCTATTAACTTATTAATACCGTCGAAAAAAAATGATTTGTCTTTGTCCCCGAAATCGCCGACTTGACTTCTTCATCGTCGGAAAATTACTTCCCACGAAGCTCTTTTTTTAATTTGGGAAATAAAAAATAATCACAGGGGGCTAAGTCTGGACTATAGGGAGGATGGTTTAACATTTCGAAGCCACAGTGATGAAGGGCAGCCATCGCAACGCGGCTCTTGTGTACCGGTGCGTTGTCATGCAAAAGCAGCACACCTTTTGTCAACTTTCCCCGCCTTTTCTCCTTGATTGCTTTTTTTAATTGTCTCAGTAGATTAGCGTAGTATTCTCCCGTTATAGAAACACCCTTATCTTTATAATCTATTAGTAAAATACCCTCTGTATCCCAAAAAACAGTTGCCATGATTTTTCTAGCCGATTGTGACACCCTGTATTTCTTAGGGGGGGGCTGACCCTTTTTATGCCACTGCATAGACTCTTGCTTTGACTCAGGCTCATAATGATGAACCCAAGTTTCATCTGCAGTAACAAGTCTTGCAAAAATTCCTTCCTTGTCGGCGCTACAGAGGTTTGAAAACTCCTTTGAATACTCGACTCGCAGCTGTTTCTGTGGTGGTGTGAGCATTCTTGGCACCCATCTTGCGCTGACTTTTGACATCCCAAGATTGTCGTGTAGAATATTTAAATTGGTTGTAGGTGATACTCCAACCATTTCTGCAAGTTGTTTCTTCTTTAAACGAGTATCCTCCAGTATAAGATTCTCCACTTTTTCAA
Source organism: Elegia similella (assembly GCA_947532085.1). Lineage (NCBI taxonomy): Eukaryota > Metazoa > Arthropoda > Insecta > Lepidoptera > Pyralidae > Elegia > Elegia similella. The sequence goes on from OX383931.1 coordinate 1,718,348, forward strand.
CGATGTTTGAGGTGGTGGCCTCAATCGGCCGTCCTGAGCGAGGGTCGTCTTCAAGAGACTCTCTGCCTTGCTTGAAAAGGCTATTCCACTTGTACACCATGGTTTTCCCAGGGCAAGAGTCCCCGTATACTGATGACATTTCTTCCAAAATTTTCTGAGGTGGTTTTCCTTGCTTAGTGAGGAACTTTATGACGGCACGAAACTCGATTTTTTCCATGTTCAAGTTTTTCTTCCGGATTCACTTGTTTGATCGACGACAGGTCAAAAATTATTGACACAATCGGGTTCAAACTTGGCATATATACTCACAAAGAGTTGCTCATTAGTTAAAAATCAAAATCAGGTCCCCCACCCCCCGCTAACCCCTCCATTCCGCGAACTTTTTGACCCCCCCTCGTAGTTTTGATGCTGTTTTTTTTATTATTGTTGTCTTTTTTATTATTGTTGTCTTTTTTAGGGTTCCGTCCCCAAAGGGTAAAAACGGGACCCTTGTTGAAATTTTCACAGATGATGTACTAAAAAATAGAATAGAATAAATATTTAAGGGGGCTCCCATACAACAAACGTGATTTTTTTATTTGTTTTTGCTCGTTATTGATAACGGCACAGGAAGACATTTGAAATATTCACAGAATATTTAGTAATACATTCACTTTAAAAATAAATAATTAAATAAAATTAATAGTATTATAAAAAGGGGGCTCCCATACAAAGACATGATTTTTTGCTATTTTCATAGATAACGGTACGGAACAATTCGTGCGCGAGTCCGACTCGCACTTGGCTGGTTTTTTTATTAGTGTTATCCTAAGTATTATCTATATCTTTGCTATTACGTGACAAAGTGCCGCTAAACCTGCACCGTCTTTCCAGAATCCCAAGCTACCTCCGTGCGCTAGTGTACAATATCGCGCTGAAGCACGGCTCGCGGCGCGAGTTCGACATCGTGTGGAGCGTGTTCATGAACTCCACCGACCCCAACGTCAAGAGCATGCTGGTCAACAGCCTGCCCGCCACCAGGGAGGAGGCGCTCATCACCACGTATGTTTTCTTTTTTTGACTTGATAACGTCTTATAACTCGAACACCGGCTGCATGCATGAAAAATGTCACGTTCCGGTCATCGACCCCGGGCCTTTGATGGGAATGGGGATAGGTGGTAGTATGTGGTAGTGGGTGGTAGTAGCAGCAGCAGCAACAGTAGTAGTATCTATCACTCATCTATCTTGGATAGCTCCGTGGCGCAGCAGTCAACACGCCAGCCTGCGACACGAGAGGTTCGATCCCCGGCCAGGTCAAGATGGAAAATGATCTTTTTCAAATTGGCCTGGGTCTTGGATGTCTATCTATACAACGTGATTTTTAACCCCCTAGCTATATTGAAATCTGGGAATCAGAATCCCTAATGGAACACAGAATTACAAGAAAAAAGGTAAAGAACGAAAAAGAAAATTAGGTTTCCCATACAAAGTCGCCGATCAACTGGACAAATGTCTATGAAGGGTAAATTTATTTTTATGTTTTTACCCTTTTTTTTATTACAATTCTGTGATCCATTAGGGATTCTGATTCCCAGATTTCAATATAGCTAGGGGGTTCAAAATCACGCTGTATATGTATTTGTTATAAAGTATAGTATCGTTGAGTTAGTATCCCATATCACAAGTCGCGGACTTACTTTGGGGCTAGCTCAATCTGTGTGATCCGTATATATTTATTTATCTCTCACCGTTATCACAATGAAATCATCCGTAAACCGACTATACAGACAACCACACCTTCTTTTTATAATATAGGACGGCAAACGAGCAAGCGTCATCTGATGATAAGTGATCACCGTTGTCCATGGACAACTGCAACACCAGGATGTGATAGGAGCGTTTATGTAGAAAACGGCGTTACTATCGTTTGGAACACAGAATTACATTAGAATGGCATTGTGGACAGGGCAAGCGCATCTGTGAGCAAACGCTCTTGATAAACAGCGCCATCTGACAGGCTTACTGTAAACTAAGGTTGAGCGCCACCTAGCGGAAGGATTTCGAATTATCTAATTTAAAGAATTCAACCTTTGGCAACGTACGTAATAGTTCTCGGGATTTCCGTGGGGGCGCTTAACCGGACTATATAAAATGAGTGACCAGTGTGGCTCGCTCTCTCTCTGAAGACATTTAGCGAATTAATCCAAATAAACAGTTTTGTATTGCAATCCTCTCTCTTATTGGGCACCCGATTTTACAGCTCTTAATTAACCAAAACGTCCAATCCCTTTATTTAGTGACTAGCTTTTGCCGGCGGCTTCGCTCGCGTTAAGAAGTATAAAGTTTCATACAAACTTTCATCCCCTATTTTTTCCCCTTGGGGGTAGAATTGATCAAAATCCTTTCTTAGCGGATGCCTACGTCATAACATCTACCTGCATGCTAAATTTCAGCCCGATCCGTCCAGTGGTTTGGGCTGTGCGTTGATAGATCACTATGTCAGTCAGTCACCTTTAAGTTATATAAATTTAGATTTACGAACTACCACGGACTTAAATGCCATTTAACGCCCTCAAATTCATTTTCCTTTCCAGCCTACTAGAGAAGAGTCTAACAGAGATTCCGAAGCAATACGCCGTGGCCGTATGGAGTGTTGAGTCTCCGGTGGGCACCCGCATCGCACAAGACTTCCTCATCGACAACTTCGACAGAGTGTACGACAAGTTCACGGAAATGGATGCGTTTATGTTCCCCACCGTGCTTAGCGGCGCGTTCGGCTTCATCTCGACCGTGGACGAGTTGAACAAGGTATGTTCCACAAAATATGATCATCATCATCATTGCAGCCGCATAAAGTCATTATAAAGACACGGTTTCACTCACGTTTATTCAGACATCATCATCATTTCGACTAAGTGTCACGGTCAATCGACCATGCTCATCCTGGTGTCAGAGTTCTTCGGAACCGCCTCTCGGCCTCTGACGTGGTTCCTTTAACGACTACCAGATGCCAGCCGGGACCAACGGCTTAACGTTCCAAAGCACGGAATCATTTTTATTATCAGACAATTGGGTGACTCAAGCCTGCAATGTCCTAACCAAACTGGAAACAACTAAACAAAGTATGCTTCCCATGAGAATCGAACCCACGACCCCCTGGGTCTACAGGCAAACGCCTTAACCACTGGACCACGGAGACAGTTTATTCAGTTGGAATCGCCAACTAGTTTCGATCTGTTACGACGACCATCAGGGCGAGTTTTAAGGGTTTCGCTTCTCTTAAAGCACTGAGTGACTGATGTATAAAGTCCACTGCTGGACAAAAGTCTCTCCCAGGGATTCTTTATTTCATGGAAGGATATTGCCACACTCACCATGCTTGGCAGGCGGGTTGGCGAGCGCTTCTTTGGCTTTTGTGCTGCTCATCAGAAACAGTTTTAAGCTGGGGAAGGACAGGAATTAGTTGGGTTTAGAAAGAGAATGAGGGCATTGTGATAGTACTCACTCGGATAATTGGGAGATAGCAAGTGTGTGGCAGCTAGGGAATGCAATCTCGATCTCGCGAGATCCAGATCTTCCGAGATCTCGCCTCATTTTTCGATATCAATCTCGAAGCATAAAATTACGAAATCTCGGCCGAGATCGGCTCACGCTTATACCAACTAGCGTTGAATCTGAGAGAGCCTTCTCAGCCGCTGGCTATATAGCGACTGACATAAGATGCCGTTTATCAGACAGCACTCTAAGTATGATTTGTTTTTTAAGAAGTCATTTCCAAAACCACTCCTAATTTTAAGGAGTGATTTCGGAAATAACAATTTTTGTTTTCACTTATGTTTGTTAAAATAAATACTTGCTGTATAAGCAATTTTTACGGGTCTGATTTCTGTGTTCATTAATATATAAGTTTTATTTTAATTAAATACTTAGTAGTTCCATATTCTGTGTTGTATCTTATTTTCATAATTGTCACAACCAAGCAGTTTCAATCATGTTCCAGTTAATTAAATAACTAATACTTTTGGAAAACTATACGAGATCTCGAAAATGCCGAGATCTTGCCGAGATCAAATTTCTGATTCATCGAGATCTCGACTTGGCAATCTCGTCCGAGATTGCATTCCCTAGTGGCAGCTCGGGAGGCCGGGCGCGCGTACCCGATGCCATACCTGCATCCACCGGACAGGAAGTTGAGGATGACACCTCTCGCCTAGCTCCGTGGCGCAGCGGTCAACACGCCAGCCTGCGACACGGAGTGACCGGGTTCGATCCCCGGCCAGGTCAAGATGGAAAACGATCTTTTTCAAATTGGCCTGGGTCTTGGATGTTTATCTATATATGTATTTGTTATAAAATATAGTATCGTTGAGTTAGTATCCCATAACACAAGTCTCGAACTTACTTTGGGGCTAGCTCAATCTGTGTGATTTGTCCGTATATATTTATTTATTTATTTACAATGCATGATGACATGACCAATTACATAGGGAGCAAATGTCTAGCCATGACGCATCTAACTGGCTCCTGCAAAAGGGGAAACCCCAAGAAGTGCTTGATGTTGTAAAGGATAATATGCGTGTCAATGATGTCAGATTCAAGGATGCCGAAAATCGTGCGAAGTCAACAAAAAATAAAAGCCTCATCATCATCATCACAACAGCTAGTCCACTGCTGGTCATTGCCCCAACCAAAGTCAAAAAGGTAAAAAATAAACTTCAAAGTCTTAGCCATAGACGCAAAAACGCCAGCCTATGTGTCTTTTACAGAATATTCTTCGGCGAGTGTGCTCAAGAACTGCACGAACTTACCACCTTCTCCTTTCTTCTATCGGACGATCAGGCGCACCGCTGAGTACCTTACCTTGTTAGAATTCCTAACATTCGTACCAAGCGCTTTTCCTCTTCTTTTATTATGCGCACAGCTAAGGATTGGAATTCATTGCCTGCGTCTGTATTTCCGAGCGCATTATAACCTGAATCTTTTTAAAGTTAGAGTGAATAGGCTTCTTCTGGGTGAACTCGCTCGATCCTAGACCATATCTCTGCCTTTGGCCTAGATTATGGTCAAGAGTAAACTCATTTAAGTAATATATAAAAAAAAAAAAAAAAAAGTATTTTTATTTACATACTATGTTTTAGTAGATGCACTATGGTATGGTATGTGGTCAGGGGTTTCACCCTCAACTGTGTCCGGTGGTGTCAGTTATGGCATCGGGTACGCGCACCCGGCCTCCCCAGCTACTACTTACTTTTCCTTTGCATCCGAACACCTTCATTCCCCTATCCCTTCTCAAATCCAACAAATTTCTATTATCGAAGTGATTTATTGTCATCTCTATGTCGCTCTGGAACCAATACTTTGTCCATATCTTCTGCTTTTGAACCGCTAAAATCCTCACAATTTATCCATAAAGACACGATTGACTCAAAATCACTATCACCTAGTGCAACAACTCTTTTTGTGTTAGAAAATTGTAGACTAGCTCCGGTATCGCTAGCACGTTTTCTTCCGTAAGAAGTACTGGACTCCATTTTAGACTACCTTATCGTATTCTGCAAATAAAATTACAAAATGTGAACCTCAACAACGGTTCCGAAAAGTTACGTGAGTCAGTACTCACGTAACTTTTCGGAACTTTTTCGTGGGCCTCACAGACCCAACCTCAGTAGGTTTGGTCTGTGAGGCCCACGAAAAAGTTTGAAACAAATTTACTCACCGATATTGCGCGCGCCGACATGTATACCGACTTTGGTGGCCTCCGAGCGACAAAACTCGAAATTACAAGAGGCAGCGTATGCGTCGCGTGTGGGGAAAGGAAATGACAGGATATTATTGCTTTCGCTGGGCCTGAGAGGCCCCTACGTCAGCGGTTAAAGGTTAAGCTGGAAAAATGATTCCGATGGGCAACAGCCTCGGGTACAAGAAGCTAAAGAAACTGCGCTCGCCAATCCGCCTGCCAAGCGTGATAAGTATGTGAGTATGGCAACATTCTCCCATGGAACGAACAATCCATGAGAGAGGCCTTTGTCCAGAATTGGACTTCTAAAGGTTGGAATAATGATGATGATTTGTATGATACGAACGGTACGAAGTTCGGTTAGGTATGCTCCTGGAACATAGGTTGAAACGATGATGATGCTTTGTACGATACGAACGGTACGAAGTTAGATAATGCTCCTGGAACATAAGCTTAGTGTAGTTCTTAGAGTAAAGGCATTTAATATTCCAGCTGAAGTCGTTCGCCATGCAACACAAGGACAAGCTATTGCCCATGTCGCACACGCTGCAGAAGTTGGTGGACAGCGCCACGCTGCGCATACACTGGACGCGGCGACACGCCGCCGACATCACCAACTGGTTCAAGGACTACGTCACAGGTGACACTCTAACAGATCAGGGTAAAGAAGATACTCGTAGAAAAAAATGTCAAAGAAAACTCTCATCCTTATCCTTATCCTTACTAATATTATAAATGCGAAAGTGAGTTTGTTTGTTTGTTTCTTTATTTGTTTCTTTGTTTGTTTATTTGTTTGTTACGCTTTCACGCCATAACTACTGAACCGATCATCATGAAATTTTGTATACAAGTTCTCTGGAGTACGGAAAAGGACATAGGCTACCTTTTATCCCGGGATAACTACTATTCCCGAGGGAACGACATTGACGCGGGTGGAGCCGCGGGCGAAAGCTAATTTTAGATAAAATAAAAACTGCATACACTGTAGAAATAGGAATTGATAACATTTTAAATTTTGATTTCTGAATTTAAATTTGTCTATTTAAAAAAATCTATTCCCTTGACTTTTTTTGTCTATATAAGATAAAAAAAACTGATATCGATGAGACACTCTGTATACAGGCTGATTTTAAACCCCCTTGCAATATTTTTATCTCATTAAAAGAAATAACATACTGTTAATAAATTAAGAAATAAAATTTCTGCGGGTAGGACTTGTACCGGCGACCTAGGTCTATGTACGACCTACGCTCTGCCATCTGAGCTACCGCACAATTCAATCTCGGCGCCGAAATTCTCCACCATATCACATTTCCCCTTATACGTTAATATGTAAGGATTAAGATAAATGGTAGGGTAGATGCAACACTGGACACAACTCCATTTAAGTTTTAATGTGACATCTAAGTGACAACTAACATTAGCTTGTAAGATCTTACTAACTTTTCTGGACCTTTATAATCTTAAACTGTCTGAAATAAATATCAATTATTATTATTATTAAGGCTTACGTCACCTTGCGCCACATTGCGGTAGCTCAGATGGCAGAGCATAGGTCGTACATAGACCTAGATCACCGGTTCAAATACCGCCCGCGTAAAATTTTTTCACCATATTTTATTTATTAATTTATTAAGAGTATATCAAAAATAGCATTGTGAATGCAAAATAAAACACTTATAAAAATAAGAAATAATATGATATATTTTTTGTACGCAGGTAAAATCGACATAAACGAAACCAATACTGCTACACCGGCAAACGAAACGAATGTAGAGAAAAATAGTGGCAACGCAACAGAGGTCAGTAACAACACAAGCGAGCCTCCTCCTAGCAGCAGTGTCGCGCCGGACACCACCCTCAGTACTGCCAGTGCTGCCAGTACCGCCAATGCTGCCAGTGCTGCCAGTACCGCCAATGCTGCCAGTGCTGCCAGTACCGCCAATGCTGCCAGTGCTGCCAATGCTGCCAGTACAGCCAGTGCTGCCAACCTCACAAACAACGCCGCGCCCGCGGGAGACAAGGATGGCGACACGGGGAGTACAACACAAACTTCAGCTAGTCCCTAGATTTTAATTGAAACACGTTTTTTAAATAATTTATTATTAAGTAAAATTGAGGCAAAATATAGTTAATTCTCATCAAAAAATAAAAAATCATCGCAAAAATAAAAAATATATTTTAGATTTTTTTTTTCTTACGAAAATTATTTTATTATGTTTGTTTTAAACGAAAAATCGATACATTAAAAAAATAAAATATATTTTGAATGGGATAATAATACCATTTTTAAAGATTACGATAAATTACGAATAAATTCTAGTCAAAATCTCGTACTGTTTCTATATTATTTATATTAATAATAAGCAAAACAGTATGACTGATGTTTGACTTTTTAATATCTTAATGTAAACGAAATATTTATGTTATACATTTTTTTGCAATAATTCTAATCTTTATATCGAAATAGGAGTTTAATTTTGTCTAATCAAAATTAAAGTAAATGCAATCGAAAGATTTCAATTTTAACTTTAAAGAACAATTACCCTTTAAAGAATTGGTGTCTTTTGTGGTACAATCACAAGTATTAATCAATAAAAATCTTTTATTTTGCAAATAATCTTGGCTGTAATCATTATTAATCATGTAAATATTTTCTTTGTAATAGGCTAGTTTCCTGGGTCATAGTAATAACATAACAATAAGTCCGTCAGTTAGATAATCAAAAAAAATTGGACACGTATTTTTTCTTTTGTCAAATATACAATAAATAATAAAGATATAGCGCGTCAAAGTTCAGGAGTGACGTCATAGTTTTTTTAATATCTAACTGACGGACTAATTATATTTTTTAGGAAACTAGCATATTATCATTGTAACGCTATATATATGTATTATTTGATAGATCTGAAAGTACTTATCATTCTTATTTTGTAATTAGATTATATCTAAGTGTTGTCCGTCAGTCTATATTACGTGTTAAAAACATATGCATAATAAATTTAACCACGGGCTATACCACTACAGTGTATAAGATTAAAATAAGTCAAAAAACCAAAGTTATAGTATATATATTCAAATATTATATAACATATAAAGCCCGTCGCTTGATTTATTACGCATATATAATTTACACATTGTATATTATTTAATTATATAGCTATCCCAAAAATTACCGATTTTGTCGCATATTTACAATAAGTTTTATTATTATCAGGGTTAATAAATACAGTTAAAATATTTAAATAATAACCGACGAAGAGTATTTTCTATATGTTTGATCTGAAATTCATATAGGCACTTCATTTTGTTTTGAGTGTACTTTTTTATAACTACTGAAAGTCTCATCTTGACGTCACATCACATTACATCTCGTCACATATATTTTTTTTATAAGTAATTATTATATTTGTATAATTATGTAAGTATATGACATTGTTGCTACAGTTCCTATTTCATTTAATTGTATACTTAAAATTACCAGTAGATACATATCTCGAAAATTAATATTTACTGGTAGATTTATTTATAACGTAATAAATATTTAAATATTTGTAATGTTTTCTTTTCCGTTCAAATTCAGTAAAATAAACAATTTTTATTGTTGGGGTTACTTTTATTTTTAACTAGCTATCGCCCGCGGCTCCGCCCGCGCCAATGTCGATCCCTCGGGAACAGTACTTTTTCCCGGGATAAAAAATAATAAATAATAAACAAAAGCCTATGTCCTTCTCCGTACTCCAGAGAACTTGTATGCAAAATTTCATGATGATCGGTTCAGTAGTTACGGCGTGAAAGCGTAACAAAGAAACAAACAAACTCACTTTCGCATTTATAATATTAGTAAGGATTATATGAAAGACTGCGCTCAAGAGAATTGGATAGGTATTTGTAAAATCTATTGCTGTCGCGCTGTGTGCCCAAACAACCCCCGCAGAGTGCGATAGAGACAACTGCAGCCCGGACCGAAAATACCTATGAAAATTACACAAAATTAACACCTCGTAGTCCCCTGATTTCTTCTTCAAAAGTTAACCGATTTAATTTCTTTTTTCATAAAAAAATAAAAGAAAAGCTATGGCTGTGTTTCTATGTATTCTTTTTCTAATATAATCGCCTCAAATTTGTTTTCTTGATGTTTGAACACTACGAAAATTCTTACCAATTTTTCAGGTTAATCGATAGTCTTGTTTTTTTTTTTTTTGTAAAAATCATTGCTCTTCTGGTATTATCCGGCGAGAAATCAGGGGACTACGATTTTAGAAAAATACGGCCATGTCATTTCCCTGGCGATCAAACTGAAATATCGTTAACTCATTTGGTATCGATTGTTATAAATTACTAGCTGACTTCTGGCGACTTCATCCGCGTAAGTATAATAGCCTATGTTACCGTCTGATAATGTAGCTTTCCATAAGTAAAATAATTTTTGAGAATCCGTTAAATACTTCTTGAGTTATCCATTTTTAACAAACACGGTAGGTATTAAATTGTTCCTCTTTATAATATTAGTATAGGAGTGCTAGTACTTATTCTGTGGTATTGTCCGTAAACTATACTATTACTTACGTACAGAACTCGCACTCAGCAAAGAAATATCAACTCAATGTATATAGCGGGGTACATATTAAAATCCCAAAAAACATAACACCTTTATTTAAAATGTACGAGCCCAAAATACCCGAACTCAAAATACCTTAAGATTTAAAATACCTGAACCGATTACACCTTACTGTACAATGCCAGAATTCGAAACACTAAAACATTATTATGTCAGATTTTTAAAATACCAAACCTTAAAATATTACATTTTCAATTAACCTTAAATTACAATTCCAAAATATGAAATGCATAAAATAAATAACCCAACCTAACCTAATATTCTGGTAGCAACTCGTTTCTGATGACAATCAGTTTTCTGGTGGGTCACAGTTCTAACCTAACCTAACTAATATTCTGGTAGCAGCTCGTTTCTGACGGCGATTCGTTTTCTGTTGGGACCGCAGTACTAACCCAACCTAACCTAATATTCTGGTAGCAACTCGTTTCTGACGACAATCCGTTTTCTGGTGGGTCACAGTTCTAACCTAACCTAACTAATATTCTGGTAGCAGCTCGTTTCTGACGGCGATTCTGTTTCTGGCGGGGTCGCAGTTCTCATCCAACCTAACTTAATATTCTGCTAGCAGCTCGTTTCTTCTTCGAATTTATAAAATCAGTTAAATTAGGTTAAGTCTTTTTAAAGTCAGGTATTTATGGATAAGGTATTCCGTAATAAGATGTTTTGAGCTTGAGCTATTCAACCATAAGGTAATTTAAATCTTTTATTTTTAAATACTTGGTATTTTTAATATACGGCATTTAGAATTCGGGTATTTTGGGCTCGTACATTTTAAATAAAGGTGTTATGTATTTTGGGATTTTAATATGTACCCTTATAGCTTGTAACATACGATTCATAATTCGTTGAAGTCGGTGAACACATATGACCAAGCGCCCGTCGTTCCTACCGGATTTGTTCGGATTACACCCTTAGAAAGTGTCGTCGGGCGTAGGCACGGAATTTAAAAAACAAGAGGAACGGGCATAGCATATATTTTTCTTGAAAACCACTGTCGCCAAACTCACACAATAACATTTTACGCACACTGAAATTTAACGAATTAGAAAGCTTATAATTTCTTGAAATCACAAAGAAATAACAATCAGTTTGCATTACAAAAAGAAAAACCTTATTTCTTGCGCCATAAAGTAGAATTAAGCAATAACACTTTGTGGTTTTTATGACAGCGTGCATATGCTACGTCGGCTTCTTTCAATGTGCTTTTAACGATCTCAGACTACTTAGTTCAGCTATTCGCCAAAAGATGTCGTACTTAAAAGTTGTACACAATTTTACACCCTATTCACTAAGATTTAAGGTTTCAATTTGAACTCCATTATTTATTCTTCTAGAATGTTTTATCAATAATGTCATTGCTACTCAAATAGGGATTGGGTTCATATCTTTTTGCTAATGACGCTAGGAAATCGATCGATTCTAAAATTGGTGTTAATTCATTGTAATTCAATAATTATTGTTGAAAAGTAGCATTCGCCATCTTGGTTTCTAAAAATGACCTCACTGTTGTGAGCTATACTGACCGACTTCAGTCGAACTCTGTGGGGCAGTAGTTAACATGCCAGCCAGCGACACGAGTGGTCCCGGGTTCGAACCCCGGTCAGGTCAAGATGGAAAATGATATTTTTCAGATTTGACGTGGGACTTGGAATAAAAAATAAAAATAATTAACAGCCTCCGTGGTCTAGTGGTTAAGGCTTTGCCTGTTGACTGTTGGCCGTGGGTTCAACTCCCACCGGAAGCATACTTTGTTTAGTTGTTTCCAGTTTGGTTAGGACATTGCAGGCCTGATCACCTGATTGTCTGATAATAAAGATGATTCCGTGCTTCGGAAGGCACGTTACGCCGGCTGCCATCTGGTAGTCGTTAAAGGAACCACGTCAGAGGCCGAGAGGCGGTTCCGAAGAACTCTGACACTAGGGTGTGCATGGTCGATTGACCGTGACACCTACTCGAAATGATGATGAATATTAAAAATCTGTTCATCCTAGGCCAAATTAGTTTATTCTATAGAATTCAAGACAAACTAGTTTCAATAGCGGTTTCTCGGGAACATATATATATTATAAATTTTTTATCTGTATTTTATATTATAAATGAACGAATATAATTATATTTATAGGTAGGTTTTTATTTAAGATTTAATTAATTTTTAGTTTTATTTATTAAAATAATATATAACAGGAAACATCAACTGACTTTCGCCTGGAAGTCAGTAGATGTTTTCTTTGACCAGGACTGGCCTTGCACAAAAATCAGCATTACCATCTATCGTGGCAATGCTGCCAGCCTTCTGAGCATTGTAGGGCAACGAACTGCCGGGCCTTTTTGCTTGTAAATGTTGTGTAGGTTTAGTCTTAAATTTTAAGTATTATCCTTACTACATAATATTATAAATGCGAAAGTGAGTTTGTTTGTTTGCTTATTTGTTTGTTAGTTACGCTTTCACGCCGTAACTACTGAACCGATCATCATGAAACTTTGCATACAAGTTCTCTGGAGTGCAGAGAAGGACATAGGCTACCTTTTATCCCGGGAAAAACGTACTATTCCCGAGGGATCGATATTGACGCAGGTGGAGCCGCGGGCGAAAGCTAGTACGTTAATAACGTCAACTATATTAAAGTTAAATTATCCAGTACACAGTGACAATAAAAAGCGTGTGCATATATAATTCAAAAATTAATACTTTTACAAATCGATATTCGATGATATCACAACCCTATTAAATAGAATGGCTTACTTCGCCTTGTGTCGTAATTTCTGATTCTACCACTCGCCACTAGATGGCGTACATGGTCGAGGCATCATACAATTTTAGACTTTATGTCAATAGGCATACGTGTAATTTTTTATTTACTCTAATATTTATTTTCAATTAAATAGACAGAGGTTAATGCTAAAACAAATTTATGAAATACAGAGTAAATAGCGACTTATTGATGATAAGAAACACCTGATCGTATAAAGTTCTTAGTACTACTATTGTTTTTGCACTCAAGGATAGAGCATCGAGTCATTTATAAGAGTTTTTTTAAGAAACACGCAAAGTAACACACCGGCAGCCACACGTCGCGTCACACCAGCAACAACAGAGCAATTGAGCCTGGTTAAGACTCGCTGTGCTTAACTGCGGCACGCGGGCCACGCCTACACGTCCCTTCCATGAGGTTTATTATTCCGTGGGCGTAGGTATGTTTTCGACACCTACACGGAGAGTGAAGACAGGCCCTGGTGTAAGTATAACTTGTATAAATAACGGGTATAACTTGTATAAATAAGTGCAGTTTAGGTAAAAGACATGGTGTTTCCATCATTCGTCATATTATTTATGGAAGAATGTCAGTAGCCACCACGGAATAAAAGCCACTGTAGTCTACTATAAACACTTATGATTGCCTATTTTATCAATAAATATTTCAAGAAGAATTATTTATTGATACGATTTATTATAGTTTATCCTTTCTGTCAATTAGCTTAGAACCTTATTTATAAAAAGTATTTCTTTTTCCTCCCTGCTCTCAGACAAATGTATTTTTATTATCTAAATATGAAGATTTATTATCGGCTTATACTTAGTTATATACGATTTAGTTTAATATATAATAGAGCTGTAAATCTTCAGAATAAATAAAAATAAAATAAGAACAGTCACAATAATATCGTGTGTGAAATTTCCGCTAGAGGCGCTGGTCTCCGAAATTACATTTACTAGGACTACCTAAGAAACCGAGGTAGACGGAAAAGCTTGATTTCCCAGATGTGAGAGACTACACAGCTTCATATATTTTTCGCCACCGTAACCCCATATACCTGTAGGTACAAAATTAAAAAAAAAAAAATTGGAAGTTTATACAAAACGTAGTGATTATATACTCTTTGGTTTATACAGTTTATGAAGAGAAAGGTATTGAATATGATTGAAATGTTATCTTTGTTTCCACGCGTGAAAAAGCTTTTTCAGTACCTTACTCAATTAGTGCTGCCAACTGGTTAGGACAAAATAATGGTAGCTATAGGGTAGCTATCATGACAACTCAACGTAAAGAAATCTCGTCAAGCGGGAAATAAAAGTAGGACAAAATCTCCGACCTTGAATAAAATCAATAGGTGCGAGCGAGAAAACCGAATTCACCCATCAACCCTTCGTAATCATGGCGGATTTAAGGCGGGAAATATTTAAATATATTTTCACAGGTATGCCATTATTATAATAAACATTGTTTTATTCTAATACAGGGACAGTTTCGTAATTAAAATATAAGATTTGTCGTAATATTTCGAAATAACAGAATAAAAATATCGTACTGCCACGTCACGGGGCATCCCTTTCCGATGGCGAGCGAATGGCGCTAGCACTAAAATCAATAACCCGCTTGTAAACAAGACTTCATGCGGGGCGAACATATTCCTACGTAGAAACCTTTTTATACACTATTATTTATGTTAAATGTGTTTATTTCTTATTCAAATCAATTTAATTGTTGAAAAATCTAGTTAGAGTCTATTGTCGTGTACGGGAACCATGGATTCGGCGAATGTGGGATATTCGTACCATTTACCATCAGGCGGGTGGAACTACAAAATACGGAATACCCTGTCACAGTTTAGTGATTTGTTCAGTGAATTCAATAAATATATCGCGCCGGCATATCACCACGACCGCTGTGAGAGGTAACACCTTATACTAATATTAATAACTAAGCACTTTCAGTTATTAAACAAGTGTGTCTATATATTGCTAGATGTTATCTAAGATTATAGGGTTTGTTTTTCTATTGCAGATCAGTCCAAATGAGGATATATTCAATGCACAAAGGGGAGTTTGTGATGGTTTTTATAGCATTTTTTGCTTGCTTTGGATTGGGTGTGTTCATAGGATTAGCTGGTGAGTATTTGATGGAAAATAATAATATATTACTAACAGGGAAACACCTGAGTATAAGTATTTACCTAGTCTACTAACATAACACGCATTATTTTTCGTGCGTGTCTAAAAAGGTTTGTTTCTCTGACGTAACTTTTAGTAAATTATTAGTTTCCTTAATTATATGCAGTTTATGAATGTGGAGCTCATAACGAATCACAACGAATGCATTAATGAAAAGCATAACAACAACGGTTATGTAAACTTCCATCGAAACAAACGACAAATATAAAGGAAACTAATTGCATCATCTTACAGCAAGTACTTGTTCTTATTTTAAAAGAACACTTATTCTAGTAAATCAAATAAGAAAACGTAGGGTAAAACGAGGAGTAACTTAAGCGTTAAGGCCACTTAAGCGTTTTTTTCCACTTCAAATATTTTTTTGTCCTAATAGTATTGATGTATATTTTTTTTATAACGTCATTCTATTAATTGTTTATTTCTATGTAATTTCTAGTGAAATGAAAATTAATTCGAACAGCCTACGTTTTTTTATAATTTTTTAAGAAAAATAAAATAGTATTATAGTAGTAACTGGCCACAAAAATTCAATAACTGGCTAGAACCTAATTAGTAACTGGCCTCATGAAAAAACAATATCTTTGGATATGAAAAATATATTAAAAACTCAATTTTAAGGCATAATAATAATTAATATTAATCATCATACTATCTCATTTTCATATTATTAATTATTTGTAATATATTTATACAGAAAAAATATTTTAGAGATCAGTAATCATTGGTAGATAGTTTCTGTAGATATTTCTATGAAAAGCTCTAAAAACTACCTACTTAATGAATTTATAAAGAACGTAAAGTTTCTTAAAATGAGTTCTCGGTCTTACTCCAGATAGGGGTTTAAAAAAGCCGTGATTTTGAGCTGACTTGACTATACGGTTAACGATCTTTATTTTGTCTTAATACAAATTTATATTTATTACATAATTTTTAGAATCAGAATCAGAATCAGAAATCATTTATTCCATCGAAAATGGTCAAAACAGGTGTTACAGAACAGATAGTACAAGCACATTCTGCCATTATTTGGCGTTGGAATAAGTTTTCATAAAAGTTCATAATACCATTACACAAAACAAAATCATAAATTATGTCACACAATTAGTAATTATTATAATTCATTGATAATATATAATATTAATTAGACAAGTGTTATTTATTTACTATAATTTAAACACATTATTTAAGAGAGTCCTCAAGATAGTCTTTAACTTTATAATAACATTTTTCTAATAGTAATTTGGTTAACTCGTTTTTGAATTTATTAATATTTAGAGAATGAAATTTGTCTGGAAGATGATTATAGATTCTTATAGCCATACAGTACGAGTTCTTTGAATACAGTTGTAATCTTTGTGTTCTAAGCTCTAATTTATTTTTATGCCTAGTTCTGCTGTATTCTGTATCGCCTTTTCGCTGAAATAGACATGGGTATTTTATAACAAAGACACATATTTCGTATATATACAGACATGGAAGGGGTAGTATTTTTAAAGATTTGAAGTGTGGTTTGCAAGATTCAATTGGTCCTAAACCACACAATGCTCGGATAAATTTCTTCTGTAGTTTAAATACTCGGTCAAATTCTACAGAGTTGCCCCACAATACAATGCCATATCTCAGTACTGATGAAACGTATCCATGGTATGCTGAGAGGGCTGTTTGAATAGTAGCCACCTGTCTTAACCGTTTAACAACATAAACAAATTTGTGCAATTTAGATATTAATTGGTTAATATGTGCATCCCATTTGCAGAACTTGTCAATCTCTAAACCTAAAAATTTTGTTGTATCTACCGATTCAATACGATCACTTTTACATAACACATTTATGCTTGGAGGCGTACTATTACGAGTTTGAAATTGTATGAGTTTAGTCTTCTTTACGTTTACATTAAGATTATTCTTTTCAAGCCAGTCAATTATCTGTTGCATTGCTAGATTTATTTCGTCATTGTAAGAATTTTTGTCAGTTTGTTTAAATAAAAATGTCGTATCGTCAGCAAATAAAATAGCTTTATGGTGTGTTACATTTGGCAGATCGTTTATATAGAGCAGGAACAAAAGGGGTCTTAATACTCCACCTTGTGGCACACCATAACCATTTCGTTGATACTCCGATCTATATGATGCCTTCTTTCCATCAACTTTTTTTACAATTTCTACGCATTGATTTCTATCTTCTAGATAGCTTCTGATCCATTTCTCAGCTGTTCCTCTTACCCCGTATCGATTCAATTTGATTAGTAATTTTTTATGACAGACGAAATCGAAAGCCATTGACATATCTAGGAAGATAGCCGTAACTGGAGATTTCGAGTCAAAACTTTCTGTAACAAATTTAATCAAAGAGAAACAGGCCAAGATCGTGGAACTGTGCTTAACAAAACCGTATTGATCTTTATTCAATACTTGTGAGACTGAAATGAAATTATATAGCTTGTCTCGCATTATTCCCTCAAAAACCTTAGACAATATAGGTATTAGTGTAACAGGTCTATAATTGTTCATATCATGGATATCTCCCTTTTTATGGAGAGGTTTTATGACAGAGTATTTTAGTCTCTTAGGAAATTCGCCTTGGATAAAAGACAAGTTAATGATATGAGCTAAGGGCTTAGAGATGAAAGTCGCACACATTTTTAATATTGTTTGTAAGTTGTCATAACCTGTCGAAAGAGTGTTTTTTAGCAGTTTTATAGTTTTAAACACGTCTATGTCTGTAACGGGGTTTAAAAATATACTTTTCATGTTGTTTGAAATAGAGGTATCGGAAGAAGGAATGTTTCGACTTTCTTTTTTATAAGTTAGATTAATATAGTGCTTATTAAACATTTCTACAATCTTTTCAGGTTCAGTATAAGTAACATTGTTATGTTTTATGGATTTAATACAAGAGTTTTTGGGTTTATTTCCCATGTTTCCCCGAATAACTTGCCACGCAGCTCTACATGTATTTTTAGAATTATTAATATAACGTGAGTTTGCTATTGTCTGAGCTGTATTTAAACATTTCTTTAGCATTTTCGAATACGTCTCATATTTTTTCTTATGGATGCTTTTATTTGCTTTCGATAAGTGATATTGTAGTTGTAGGTAAAGACGCCTTTTATTTACGCAACATTTTTTTAGACCTTTTGTTAACCATCTATTTTTTACTGTAGTTTTATGAACATTTTAATTTGTATTTCGGGGAAACAGAGATTATAATACAGAAGTAGGTCATCATAAAAAAGGTTAAATGCTTTGTTTGTATCTGTTTGTGAATAAACATCATTGAATGACAAACAAGAGATACATTGTATGAACTTACATATATTGTCCTTGCTATAATCTCTCCTGGATTCAAACCATGTTTCTTGTGATTTTTCATAAACATTATCAAACTTTATTTGCAAAGACTGTCCAGTTTCATGATCAGAAAGTGCTAGGCAATGAGTTTTCGCTGTCACGTCATTTAAGTTACTTACTATTAGGTCAATGCAAGAATTTTTCCGAGTAGGAACGATTATGTGATTTTTTAAATTATTATTTTGCAGAATTTCTGTAAGTTCTTTAGCATATTTGTCATCTTTGTTTGGATCTATGTTCCAGTCCCCACACAATACCACTCTTTTTTTGGAAAGATTTGATTTGGAGATTTTGTCAGTGAGTTTGTCAAATTCTCTCAAAAATGTATCTGCTTTTGTAACGGAACTTCTGTAAATACAAATTATCACCAGATTACAATTCAGTATTTCTATTCCGCAGTATTCGAAATGTGATGGTATAGAAGTCGCAAGATCTAGTATTTTGTAGTGGAACGATTGTTGATTGTGTATTAAGATACACGAACCTCCGCGGGCTTTATCTTTTCGTGAATAGTGGGCAGCTAATTTATAACCCCGCAAATTTAAATTTGACTCGGTTCCTTTTTTTATAAATGACTCTGTTAGACATATTACTTGAATATCACCTATGTCATTTTTTAAGTCCGACAAAGCTATTTCAAATATATCTCGCTTGCTTATTATTCCTGCGATATTTTGATGGAATATGGTAATCGTTTTTTGATATTTATTCTTATTTACGAAATAAATTATCTGTTTCTTGTTTTATTGTTTCTGCGTGAGTATTTAGTCTCTTAGATCGCGAGAAATAAAATGGGATAGTCCCTTTCTTATAAAAGTTTTAGTGTGTGGTTCCAGGGCAGATGTTTCTGTCAATGACTTTTTTATGTTGTTTTTAATTATTTCGTAAGATGTAATGAATTGTTTTTTGTATTCTAAATAATCTATATCAATATTTATCTTTTGTGAGATTGTTTTAAGTATATGTTTTGAATTTGTATCTGTTGGGATCTCCACAAATGTGCAATTAGAGAAGTTTTTAATTAAAAATTTCAGATTATAGTTCAGTCGATAATAATTTAAATAAGGTTTAAATAATATATTAATTACATACATTCTATGTTGTCTAAGTTTACAAAGCGTGTTACACATATTCGAAAACAATGTATAAGGATTTGTATCATTATTCCCTACGCCTATAATAACAATGTCATTGTCACCAATTTTATTTATCATATTATCACAATCCGATAAAATGTTTGTACATGTCGCATTTGGTTTCACTGTAGATGTAACAGCATACTGGTCATTCCATTTCCCTTGTCTCGAGCGCAGTATTTCTTCCGAAAGACCAGAAACTTGTTCATCTCCTAATATGAATATTTTAGGCTTCTTAGAAGGATGTTTGGATTGTCCTGAGGTTTGTTTATGATGCTGATCGTTGTCGCATGATAAATGAAAGCTATTTTTACGATTCAATTCAGGGCTAACATTCAGAATGCAGAGTTTTGAACCCGTTGAAATGGGTGTTGTTATGATTTGTGATGGAGACGCATTCACACCGCTATTTAATTTATATTCCTGTATTTTTAGAGGCGTATCAGTTTTTCTGTCTTTTATGTTTATCCCTGCCCTAATAATTTTCTCATATGTCTCGATTTTTGCATTTAATATTCCATTTTCGCTAGTCAGTTTTTTAATTTCTTCGTTAGCACTCTGAAGGTCCATTTTCATTTTTTTATAGTTAGGTTACATTGGTCATGGTGATGGGATGGACTTTCTTGAAATGACCTATCATGAATGCTCATTATAGTTGACTCAAATGATAATGAGTTGTTATGAGATAAATCTGTAAGTGAGCTACATTTCTGTGGTCTTCGGAAAGTGATGTTGTCTTCCATGGTTAGAATGTAGAAAGAAAAAAAAAACAAAAATCAAACAAAAAACAAAGTCATAAATCGTCCAAATAAAAAATAAAAAACAAGTTTAGATAGTTTGCAGCGGACTCGAACTTGCGATCTTCACATCAAAGCGCAGTTCGTAAACGCGCTATTTACCGCTGCGCCGTATCGTGTTGAGCGGAGAGTTTGAAATATTGGGAGTGTTTGTCGACAGTGTGATTCTGACAGTTATATAGAGTGTATTATGTTTACCATCCGAGTTGAGGTTGATGAATAACTTTATGAGGTACCGCACAACACTTTGTTATAAATTATCAATCACTGTGTGTTTTGGGGTAAAATTCACTATCTTTTGGTACTTTTATTGCTTATATTTCACTTATTGACACGTTCCGAATAATGTTATGCTGTTTAAAACCGGCGGCAAGTACTTTTTACAAAGAAAATAAATATTTTACACGGAGCTTTTACTTTTTTGTGCGCACAGCAGGGAGGGCGGCGCCAATCCTTATTTTGCTTTTCTTTCTTTGCGAAGTCATTTTCTGATCTCTTTTGACCTCTTCTTCTCAGTGTTTATTCAACTGTTTCGCTTTTAGAACATAATTATTAAAGGCAATTTTCATGGTAACCATTTTCTTTGTCGCTTTAATGATAAGGCTTCAAAAAAACTTTTTGGTTAGCATGAAATAGCCTCATTTTTTAAATTATTATTAATTTCTTTTGATAAGTAGTCAAAGAAAACTGCAAAGTTAAACTTCTGTAAAGTTCATTAATTAAAGTTCATTAGAGTTGAGACTCTGACATTTGAGACCAGAGCAGTTATCATCGTGGGGCAATATCTAGAGATTGCAATCCGGATACTTCGAAATCCGAAAAACACTGAAAAATCCGGATTTTCAAACTTTTTATAAATCCGGATTTCAGTATCAAAATCCGGTTTTTTCGAATTTTTGTTTTAAGTACAGCTTATCATCTTAATTGATAGTTTTTGATTAAGCACCATCTTTTTTATTGACGATTTTCAACCAGCACACAAATTCGCAAAAAAAATTATGCTTTGACTTTAGGGATTTTTGATTGAAAACACTAGACTACGTAGACAGTTAAACGATGATTATCAAAATATTATAAAGAAAGTCCGGGCGTTGGTGAAGACATTTAAAAATTCACTGGCTATGAATAACATGCTTCAGAAATATGTGCTAGCAGAATTCGGCAAAGAGTTAGGTCTTGTTTTGGACTGTAAAACGCGATGGTATAGTCTAGCTACAATGGTGGAACGTATCTCAAAGCTGAATTCAAGTGTACAAAAAGCATTAATCGATATTAATCTAACAGGCCGCGGTATCGTCACCAAACCCCTTAGACTCTAGTTCGGAAACCGTGTGCAAATCTGACCTTACCCTACTCGTACTTAGCTTTAAGGAACAACTTGATCGCCAACATTCTATTGTCAAAACTAGAAGTGCCCTACTCTACAGCAGCAGCCGTCGAGCCTTCAGGCAGCAGGGCTGATTTACCTGCATTAATACATGTGGAAATGGCATTTTTTGAAAAAGGTTGTGGAGAAATTTAAAAATGGGTTAAAGACGTTGCTAGATAGCCGTTCCGCCGATTAGTCTGGAATCAGAAAGAGCCATTTCCACGGTTGGAATATTCTGCAATAAATTAAGACCACGGTATAAATGACGAAACACTCATCGCTTTTACATATGTTTTGAAAATACCGCTTCATGAAAAAATTAAAATCTTAATTGTTATTTACGGTTAGGTAGATTGCTATTTATTTGGTAGATTGCTTTGCAAATATCGCATTATGAATTTGACTTACAAAACGTGATTTTTGTTTAAATTGTATGTTGTGAATTTAATTAACAATGTAAAACGTGAAATTTACAATATGACTATACAGGTCCTATTTGAAACTTTTATATTTTAAGTACATTGTAGTTCAGCGGTTATTTTAAGACCTCTAATTCGACTGATTTTTCAAGTGATAACTAAATATTTTACTTTGTTTTGTGTTATTTTCAACTTTATCGTAAATGTTAGTGAATTATGAATTTTAAATAAGCTATACTAGAAATGATACAAAATAAAGTAAAAGCTTCGAAAAATTCGGATTTTCCGGATTTTTGAGCAACGAAATTCTTAAAATCCGGATTTGAAAAATATCCGGATTTTGCAATCCCTAGCAATATCACAAGAAAACTACAGTGAACATGAGAACGCAATTAATGAACTTTACAGAAGTTTAACTTTGCAGTTTTCTTTGACTATTTATCAAAAGAAATTAATAATAATTTAAAAAATGAAGGAAATAGTCAACTGGATTCTGAGGAATCCAGATGACTATTTCCTTCTAAGATTGTTTTGCTACTTCTTCCTTCCTTATCTTTCCTAAAGTTTTTACTTCCTTCATTAAGAATCGTGTTAGTTTCTATTTCTTCCAGTAAAATTACCTTATAAATTTCATAATATTTAGTCTTA
Source organism: Elegia similella (assembly GCA_947532085.1). Taxonomy (NCBI): domain Eukaryota; kingdom Metazoa; phylum Arthropoda; class Insecta; order Lepidoptera; family Pyralidae; genus Elegia; species Elegia similella. Next base: position 1,741,357 of record OX383931.1, read on the forward strand.
AATACCTATTGATATTTTGTTCTTTTGTATGGCGCTTTACCTTTTTATTCTTTCGACTACAGAGACGCCTGTATAAGTAATCAATTGTGTAGCGATATCAAAAGTATACAGCTTTTTTTTTGACATGCTTTAACGTCATGTATCAAATTTTCAAAGAAAAAAATCTCATTCAGTTACCTTACTGGCCACCTATGCCAGTTTCTGATAAATGATGATGAAAATACCTGATTTTTTTTTATACGGTTTTATGTCTAATGAACAATGCAAATAAGAGTCGTTTTTAATCAAATTCCGTCATTGACTATTTTATCAGTAACTGGCATGTCTCAAAAAAATAAATGCAAGATTTCAGTTTCTGGCCGCCTGCCAGAAACTGAAATCTTGCATTTATTTTTTTGAGTTACTGGTCACCCCTCTATCTCAGCTTTTAATGTATCTAAATTAGATTAAGCATCAAATAACTGTCGCTTACTGCTTGAACTTCTATAATGTTACAATTCGCACACTTAATTTGCCTTAATTAATCAGAAATTACATTTTTTTTACCACAACCCTCCTTAACGTTTTAACAAGAATACACCTTACACGTCGAAAAACAAACGACAAGCGACAAAAAATTACCGCCAACTTTGGCGCCAGTGTCCATAATGGAAATTATTTGTACTAAAATGACAGCTAGATAACTACGGTGTTCGAAATTAAATAAAAAGATGGCTTATTGTTAACAAATCTCTTATTCTAACTGAAATTAGTATAGAGTGGCCAGTTATTGCAGGTGGCCAGTTACACCTCGTTTTACCCTACCTGTTTTACGAGTAAATCTTATTTTCGAAGTTGGATGTACCTACATATTACCTATTGTCAATTTGCTGCCTACTTTTCTAAGAGCGTCGGTATAGGTACAGATATCTTTTCGAGATCGGTTAATGGGGAGATTTTTATCCACAGCATATAAAGAAAAATAGCCAAAGGAACTATGCCACTTAGATTACTGAGAAATTAAAAACTGCAGCAACGTGAATGTAACAAATCTTGTCAATTTCCTAAAAAAATCCTGGTCTGTCGAGATCTCGATCAGTGGTACTATTTTTGAAAGTGTGACAATCGTCTCCGAGCGATTTTTGTATAGAAAAAACGCTCGTTTACGAACGGCGTCATTTCAAAAATAACACTCCGGACTTCGTGTACTTACAAGTTATTAGTCAGTCGGACTTGCTGATTATCCATTTCTCCTTCAGTCGTCTTCTCACTGCTGAGCGCCGTGATGCCCCCGACCTAACTTCTTTACGATCTTTTTCCATACCCCTGCAGGCCTGTTACAGAGCATAAGAGATTTTGGTCTTTACATGGTCTTTAGTTAATAGATTCAGGTGTTACTTTGCGGAAGCTACACTTACTTTGAGACAATTTACTTTGCGTGCTTCCGCCACCAGTTGGTTTATGCATCGACCAGGGTTGCATGCATCAACTATTGGTGGCGAGCATGAAGGGACTAACAGTAGTGGGTGGGCACTGGCCAGCAATAGTTTGCATGAACTAACTCGGACTACGGTCCCTGGATCTCTTCCATTGGACACTGGATTATCCATTACATTATAAAATAGATAAACGTATGAATATTAGGTAATCTTTTTTGCCCATCGTAGGACCGTCACCGACGATGACGACATCGATCACAGCGTCGTCCCTGCTGTCCAACAGCAGCAACATACACCAGGGCCCGTTCCACCTGCACAGCCCGGCGCTGGGCACGCGCGGGCAGCAGCTGTGGCTGCTGGCGGAGATACTGACCAATAATAATGATGGTGAGATATACTCACTTATTTTGACTTTAACCAACAGCCGACCGAGCTGTGAAACTAAGTTTTAAGTAGCTAGTAATTTAGTAAGTAAACTTGTCTTAACAAACATACATACCTACATATGATCACGTGTTATCCCATACGGGGTAGACAGAGCCTAAGGTCACAAGGCCTAGCGCGCACTTTTAAAGTGAGAATGGGCGCAAAGATGGAAAACAGACTCAAAATAGTGATGGCTTGCCAGCCGCATCGCCTATTAACATGATTCGTCATATTTTGCCCTTTCTCTTGACCGGCTTTTACGTCTGCACGGGAAAAGAAGCAGCTGGTACAAACTGCGTATTTTTTTTCTTTTAGACCAACATGGCAGCATTTAACAATGTCTGTATTTATGGTTTTCTGACACAATATGTTTGGTCATTGAGTTACTTCCTATTCGACTAGTTTACTCGTATTACGAAAGCAGTGCGGTACGGTGCTTTTTTTTTCGTAATTTTGGGGTCGTCGTAAAAGCTTTTCTTTGAGATGTATTTAACTTGTCTTAAAAAGTATTGGTTTAAATATATCTGCCGCCACTTAGTTTTTTCGCTAACATAATGTGATCCAAAAAATTGTGTATAGAATAATATTGTAAACATTACTTGGAATGAAAAAAGAAAAGGAATAATAAAAATAGTTTTCAAGAGCAAGTAGGCGACCAATACTGTAGAAAATAGTTTCTTTCGCCGTTTCTTCTCTGCAGTGATCAGTTCCGAAACGCTACTAGTTTTGAACATTTATTAAATTATTCTATTATAAAAAAATCTGTTTTTTTTTTTATTGAAGGTATAAATATTACTAAATTACATCTTTTATGTCATCGACATCTGCCTGTAAATGCCTATTTCCTGTATAAGCATTTGAATTTTTTTTAAATTAAAATAAAATAAAGTTTCTTTATTATTTTTCTGAAGTCTTCGATTTTCACCATTACACTTTATTTTAAATGATAATAAATAAAAAACCAAACTTGCTGAATAAATGCATGTACATATAAATTTTATTTGGAAATTGATGTCCTTATTTTTAATATTATATCATGGTCACACTAATATTTTCTTTTCTTTTCAGAGGAAATATTCGATAAGAGTTTTCAAATAAGTATATCTATAGATGGAATTTTAAGTGATCATAGTGCAATCAATTTAATACCAGAAAGTTCAGCAACAAATAGGTAAGCCACTTTATATGTTTCTTTTTTAATATTTTAGATCATATTTCTAGCAAGTAAAATATTAGGTATGCCTTCTAAACTGAGCTTTTTACCAGTTGCATCTTCAGTCCAGATTCGTTGGATCCCGGGGTCCGCTATGATGACACCATTTATTTACCACCAAATTGAAAAAGGATTATCTGACTTCCAACATGGCTTCCGTAAAGGCAGATCTGTTGAGACTAATTTAGTTACAATGATATCAGATATATCTTGCATTGTAGATTCCGGTGATCAAGTTGATACTATTTATACTGACTTTAGCAGCGCATTTGATAAAGTCAACCATACAATTCTAATAGAAAAGCTCAGAACAAATGGTATAGAGGGCAAATTGTTAAAGTGGTTCATATCTTACGTGTCACAAAGACCTCAAGTGGTTGTTATCAATGGCTTCGAGTCAAAACTCTCTCAAAAGGCTCCCATCTGGGTCCTATTTTATTCTTGGTGTTTATTAACGATATCACTAGAAGTATACGCCATTGTAAGATATCTTTATTTGCAGACGACTTAAAAATTTACCGCACAGTAAAATCCTCGCATGATGTTAAACTCCTTCAAGAAGACTTAGACAACATTAGTCAGTGGTCTAACGCTAATTGCATGACTCTCAATGCAAGTAAATGTTTATACATTCGTTTTAGTAGAAAAATACATCCTATTATTAGTACATACTCATTGAATGGCGTCGCTTTAACCAACGTGTCAGAAGTCAGAGATCTAGGAGTTATTCTAGACGACAAACTCAAATTCTCCACACATATAAATAATACTGTAAAACAAGGCGCAAAAATGCTAGGTTTCTTAAAACGGAGTTTGAAAGGCTTTAAGACAAAACAATCTCGAATAATTCTAATAATTCTATACAATAGCTTGGTTCGAAGTCGTCTAGAATTCGCCTCCGTAGCTTGGAACCCTGTGTATGCAACGTCATCACAAAGGATCGAAAGTATACAACGCGCTTTCACTAGGTATCTTGCAAATGTAACCCGTGACGTTGCACCAAGCCAACCCTATGAACTACGATTATCATCTTTTAATATGACTAGTCTTAAAACCCGACGTGCCATATCTGACCTAGTATTTACTCATAAGCTAATACATAACACAATCAGCTGTGTAGAACTGTTAAATTCTATTAACTTTACGGTCCCCTTTAATATTCCACGGAAAACTTTATCCAAAACATTCAACATACCATACTATAGAACTCATCTAGGCCTTCATCAACCACTTGCCAAAATCTGTGCTTGCTATAATGACCTGAATAACAAAATACCAGAGCTCGACATCTTTCACGATAAATTTTATTATTTCAAAGGTAAATTGCTGAAACACTTCGGAAACAAGGAACAGAAATAAGAATATCTTTCCTATAAATATTTTATAAATGTTTTTCATTACATTACATTTGTATAATGTTGAGTATGTACGTACATTACTTATTTGTTTTTTTTTGTCTCTTTATTTCTGTAATTTCTTACATTTGTATCACGGTAGCGAACTATGTACATTTTTATTGTAAATGCTGTGTACGCTAATAATTGGCACTTACTTATAAAACGATGCCTTTATGTAACATTTGCGCTTAATGTACTATAAGTAATGCTGTAAGCGTGCCTTATTAAATAAATAAATAAATAAAATAAATGACAGCATTTCTGTTGTTGATTGTTTTTCGTGTGTGTAAGTGGTCAACACTGGTGTCAGACTTTTCAAGCTGCTTAAGGGCATCTGACATAGCTATATAGTATAACTACCGGCTGTGAACATGTTTTTATACCATTTTCGGTCACCCAACCCAGGGGTGACCGCGCCCGGGGTGGCTTAACATACGTAAGCGCTTATATGCACACACCCACTAGGCCATTAGGTTACACATGGCAAATATCTTTTTCCCAATGAGTAACAGTGTTACTCATTAGCACTCTGTATTCCCGTTCAGTAATACTTAAATTAATATTAATTATGGTTAATATTCATAGTTGTAAGTAGGTCATTAAAATTGTATAAACGCTACGCACATGTCTTTTTATATTATTGAATTCTACGCTAATTTGTAACATATTTTTTACAATTATTACTTATTAAAAAAAACATTGGAATATTTTATTAGAACATTCTTAATTACTGTTACTGAACTGGAATACAGAGTGCCAATGAGTAACAGTGTTACTCATTGGGAAAATAGATATACACAAGGGGTTTTTTCCCATTGAGTAGTAGTGTTCATCGTGGTGTGACTGAATGGGAACAAACCAAATTTGCATACATGTTATCTGGGGTACAAAGAGAGACAGAAATAAATAAAATAAATAAGTATATACGGACAAATCACACAGATTGAGTTAGCCCCAAAGAAAGTTCGAGACTTGTGTTATGGGATACTAACTCAACGATACTATATTTTATAACAAATACATATATAGATACACATCCAAGACCCAGGCCAATCTAAAAAAGATCATTTTCCATCTTGACCTGGCCGGGGATCGAACTCGGGCACTCTCGTGTCGCAGGCTGGCGTGTTGACCGCTGCGCCAATGAGCTAGTCAAAACGAAAGTACCATAACTCATTCTTATTCCGGAAAAAAGTACTATTCCCAAGGGATCGATATTCGAAAGCTAGTCTATTAAGTTGGTGTACAGCGTGAAATATTTTTTCAGAACCCAGCACCTGAAATGCAAGAAGCAGGTGTGCGAGGAAGTCATGGTGCTCCATCTAGGTTCCTTAGAGTACACGCACTACATGCTGAACATACGGTTCTACGGTCTCAGAGAGTTCCACAAACGATATTATATTAGAGAAATTATATTCTATGTAAGTAGAAAGTTAATTCATCATTTATTTCACCATCATCATCATTATCAGGTCTTTTTAGTCTCCACTGCAGGAGCATGACCCTCTATGTACTATCATTTATTTACTATCATTAAACTACCTCCGTGGTTAAGGCGTTTGCCTGTAGACCCGGGGGTCCTGGGTTCAATTCCCACGGGAAGCATACTTTTAGTTGCTTCCCGTTTATTTAGGACATTGCAGGGTTGAATAACCTGGTTGTCTGATAATAAAGATGATTCCGTGCTTCGGAAGGCACGTTAAGACGTTGGTCCCGGCTGCCATCTGGTAATCGTTAAAGGAATCACGTCGGAGACCGAGAGGCGGTCCCGAAGAACACTGACATGACACCCTGTTCATGGTCGATTGACCGTGTCACCTACTCGAAATGAATGAATGAATTATTTATTTATTCATCGCTCACATGTTGCGTAAAGTGCAGTAGGTCCATTTAAATTAAGCGCAAATATTTTAAGGGCTGGGTCTCATAGGTCAAAGAAATGGTTTAGTAACAAATTTTAAGAAATGGACACGCTAGTTTTGTGTTTATGTTTTCATACATTTTGTTTTTTTAATAAAGTCGATAAATCAGCTGTTTTGATTATCGACGTCAGTGACTTAGTATCCATCCATAGTAGATAAGATAATAGTAAAAAGTTGGCTAAGAAAGTGATTTATGTACACATGGTGTTTTCCGTTTGCTTTTCAAAATGTTCAGGTCTAAATATCACGAAAACTAGCGTGTCGGTTTTTTTTTAGTTGATTATATAGCATTTTTGTAACTTGTGGGTGCCAACCAATATTTGCGCTTAATTTAATCTTATATACATGTACCCAGTCAGGGCATTGCGACAGATTATAAAATTGGCACGAAATTTTTGCACATGTTATTTTTCATGAAAGACAAAACTTCACTGCATCATAACTAATGCCAAGACCCGTTTCACTTTCGTTTCCGTTTCTGGTTCCACAAACTTTATAACAGAACCCTAAACGGAAGTCTACTTGGCCGCTTTTACACCTTTTTTTTTCATAAATATAACTTGCCTCTACCTTATTTTGAGTACTGAATTACAAATTTAATGAAATATCTAAAAAATTAAATTGTGATTTTGATATGATACCGTCTTATAATTCGATGAACGCCAGCTCCACGCACGAAAATGTCACGATCCGCGTGCAAGCGACAGCGTGGAACAACTGATAGAGAGGCACGATCGGCCTAAGCGTTCGGCTTGTGACGCATCTATCTCTCTTCCACCGTTATCATGTAAAATTATCGTTCGTAAAGCGACTTTACAGACAACCTATTTTTTAATCATAGAAATAACACTTTCAGCTAAGATTTACTTTGGAGTTTGTTTGTGACACTTTCATGTCGTAACTACTGAACCGATCATCATGAAATTTTGCATACAAGTTCTATGGAGTACGGAGAACCCTTTATCCCAAGAAAACTACTATTCTCCAGGAATCGACATTGACGCGGGTGGAGCTTCGGGCGAAAGCTACCTAGTATTACATAATTCACGGTCTGCGGTCCCTTTGTTTTTAATGCTTGTTGTTATAGCGGCAATAGATATATATATATACACGTTTTATTTAAAATGTGAATTGATGTGAAAAATTGCGTGAAATGGCCTGATAGTTGCAATGTGTAACACTGCTTCACAACGGGAATTTTTTCCCATTGAGTAACAGTGTTACTCATCGCGGTGTGACTCAATGGGAACAACCCATTTTTTCTGAATAAATCTTTGAATCTTTTTGTGCCAACAAGGTTCTAGACGTATCACGGTTCAATGGATACATCCCTATGTGCGTATTTTTTCTAATTCAGCCTGTGAAAGACAGACTGACTGACGGCAGAAGCATAAAAGTACCTTAGGGCCCCGATTTTACCCTTCGGGTACGGAACCATAAAGTTAACTCTTTGTACGGAACCTTGGATCCGCGAGACAGACCCGCATTTAACTTATTTTTGTTTTGGTTGCAGTTTAAAACATACAATCCAGCGTTCACGCAGATGGAGACGTGGTTTAGATTTATTTTTCTACTTACAACGTTTACTATTGCCGTAAGTACCTTTGTTACTTTCAACTAACACTTCCTATTGCAAGAAGGATGCTTATAATTTGTATAAAAATCGTAGAAATTATTGTCAGGGTTGGGAACCCTAGTTGCAGGTATGGCATAGGCTACGCGCACCCGGCCTCCCGAGCTGCTGCTTGCTTTTCCCCCATGCATCCGAGTGAGTAGTATCCCAACACCTTTCATTCCCTTCCCAAATCCAACAAATTCCTATCCTTCCCTAGCTTCAAAATTCTTGCGACGGTTAGTAGCAACGGAAGCACAAGAAGCCAAAGAAACTGAGCTCGGCCATCCGCCTGCCAAGCGTAGTGAGTATGGCAATATCTTGCCATGGAACAAAGAATCCTTGGGCCCATGTCCAGCAGTGGAAAGAAGTTTTGTGGCTGTAACGATGATGATGTAATAATTTTGAAGCGGCACTCGAGGTCTGCTATATGACAGCATTTAGGCTGTAATATGATTCGGCAAAGCTTTAACGGCCAGCCGCCTGCCTGACACTAACCTTGGGTAGCTCCAGAACCGCAGACAAATACGTGTCACTACTTCTGTGGCATGGGCAAGACTATAATTTCCATTTTGTTTTAGTGTTGGTTCGCGCATTCTCTGAGAAAGTACTCCACTCACGACTGGGCCATCGAGCAGAAATGGTTGTCCATATTGTTACCACTCTTGTTACTTTATAATGGTGAGTTAATTTTTATTTTTAGTGTAGTGTTTCGTATTAGTGTCTTGTAAAAGTAAGTAATAAGCAAAGACCTACCGAATTTTTAGTTTCGGCAAAAAAGGTACTTTCGGCCACAGTTTCGATTTCGACACATAATCGGCATGGACGCACGGCAAGGACATATGGCCTCGCCGAAACCAAAGACAATATAATCCTAAGTCTATACTTAGGATTATATTGTCTTTGGTTCCTAACAAGACATAATCCTAAGTCTATACTTAGGATAATGGTGGAAGAGTGATGGTAGCTCAGTATGCATAACGCATTTTCCACAGGTAAAAATAAAAATTCTATACTTAGGATTATATTGTCTTTGGTTCCTAACAAGACAATATAAGTTATATAGTACGAGCTGTTCGCACCTGGGTCCAGTCGCACCTTAGATCTTCGCACCTAAGTTCATTCGCACCTTAGCTCTTCGCACCTCAGTTCATTCGCGCCTTAGCTCTTCGCGCCTGAGTTCGCTCGCACCTCAGCACATCGCACCTTCGTCTTTCGCACTAAATTACACACTTGTTTTTTATATAGGTATGTAAGTCTATATCAGCTTAAGTGTATGTAGGTATGTATATTTATATGTTTTTTTATTTATTTTACTTTATAGTGTAAAGACGGACTTAAAGCCAATGGTTTTTTCTGCCAGTCAACCAACTGTCGAGTAACAAATGGTAATTTTGAAAAATAAATAAACATCGTTTATCAGCGCATAATATCTCAAAAACTATAAGTTGCATTGCAAAACTTATTATTAGTTGAATTAATATACTTAGTTCAACTTAAGAAACAGTGCAAGTTTCTTCAAAATCTGTTGAGTTGAGAGAGTTAAATGTGTATCACTGACAAGGAAAAAATTAAACTCTTATACAGCGTGATTTTGAACCCCCTAGCTATATTTAAATCTGGGAATCAGAATCCCTAATGGAACACAGAATTGTAAGAAAAAAAGGTAAAAAACAAAAAAATAAATTTAACCTTTCATAGAAATTCGTCTTTTACCTTTTTTCTTGCAATTCTGTATTCCATTAGGGATTCTAATTCCCAGATTTCAATATAGCTAGGGAGTTTAAAATCACGCTGTATATATAATACGATGAACGCACGAAAAAGTGTCACGTCTCGTGTGCAAGCGAGAGCGCGCAACGAGCGATAGAGAGGCGCGATCGGCCTAAGCGTCCGGCTTGTGACGCATCTATCTCTCTCCCACTGTTATCACGTAAAATGATCGTCCGTATAAACCAACTTTGTAAAGTTGGTTAAAAAATGGTTGTCTGTAGACAACCATTTTTTAATGACTACTTGATTACTTCTTAAACAGGATTAAATTGAATTCATTATCTTGCGTCTAAGGAGTTACTCAGACCACGAATCTGAACAACTTTAATTATGGGACCAACTTCGACATTGTGAAAAAATTATCAGCTCTTTCATATAAAAATGGAATATCTACTTGGCCAAAATCTATGGAACAGCAGATAATTTTTTTGCAATTTCGGAGTTGGTCACATAATTAAAGTTGTTCAGATTCGTGGTCTGAGTCACTCCTTAGACGTAAGCTAATGAATTCAATTTCACCCGGTATAAGAAAATGATAACTTTGTTGTTTTTTTTTTCTCTAATGACTTCCAATGTTAAAATCTCTTAAAATGTACTTAATTTCAGATCCAATATTTCCGTTGCGGCTGGTATCGGGCAGTTGTTTCGCGCCGCTCATGGACACCATCTTCCAGACTCTGTTCCTCGCGTTCGTCCTGTTGTCCTGGCTGGCGCAGTACCATGGACTAAGACAGGTTCCTAAATAAACATCCTTAAGCGAGTGCGTTACCCCAGCCGACTAAGTGCTCCTTTTAAGACTTGATAAATGCAAATAATTAGATCATTACTTCGTGTAAATGTCCCCGAAAGTAAATAATTTGACACCCCGCCGTTTCAGAGATAATGAGGAAAATAAAATTCGGCTGGCGTAACGTTACCCCAGCCGACTTTTTTTGATTCCGTCGGTTTATCTGGATAAAAAGTATACACAAAGATAGATTGAATTTGCTCTCAAATGTCCCCGATAAAATTAAATTTGACACCTTTATGGATTTCGAGTTATTTCATTTTCTGCTGCGGTAACGTTTGGTCAATCTCTGTATCTCTGAAACCGTAAGACGCAGAATCATGATTTTTTTTATACGTATAGAACGGAATTTGTCACCATTTGACACCTAGTTATCTTAAATATTAATAATATGGTTTGCGAGTAATAAATATTATTCTGAAAACCATATTTTCGGTTCTAGTTATTAAACGAGGGAACCCTGAAAATTCAAACTAGTCCTAATAGATGCCTCTTATAGAGACATACAAAACATCAAAACTTTCATCAGCCTAATCCATAGCATTGGCAAGTTATAATGATATTACTGGTTCCAGAAAGCCAGATTCTGGGCTCTCGATTTAAACGAGGAAAATAATACTTTTCTTCCACTTGGCTGATTCCATATTTAAACAATAATTAGACACTTTAACCAAAAATATACATACAAATTTTCAGCTTGATATACTATCGTATATAAGAAATAATAAATAAAAACTAAACCTAGATAAGTTTTCCCGATTACCCGACCAAGTTCGAATGTGCATCTAAAAGCGGCCGTACGATACATAACGTATACCTTCTAAAATCTGCACAATAATAATAAGTGGTTGGGTATATTCAAGTAGAAAAATTGTTAGGATTAATTTTAATATTATAAAGACTCGTATTTAATAAATGAAACCTTAGGGTCAACAGCAGAAACAGCCTCCGTGGTCAAGTGGTTAAGGCGTTTGCCTGTTGACCCGGGGGTCGTGGGTTCGATTTCCACCGGAAGCATACTTTGTTTAGTTGTTTCCAGTTTGGTAGGACATTGCAGACGTGAATCACCTGATTGTCTGATAATAAAGATGATTCCGTGCTTCGGAAGGCACGTTAATCCGGTGGTCCCGGCTGCCATCTGGTAGTCGTTAAAGGAACCACGTCAGAGGCCGAGAGGCGGTTCCGAAGAACTCTGACACCAGGGTGTGCATGGTCGATTGACCGTGACACCTATTCAAAATGATGATGATGATGAATGAAACCTTAGGGTGACTTACAGATTTTCTCTTTCAGCAAAACTATTACTTAAATGGCAATGTCTACATACTAATAATGTAAATAAAATATCTTTTTATATTTTTTTTGTTTGAATGATTTTAAGGCAGACCTCTTAAATAGAGGTCTGCCGTCTGCATAATAGTTCAATCCAACTGTCACCGTAGTTGGTAATCAAAAACCAACGCAAACAAGGTTATATTCTATAAGGTAAGACTATCAAGAGATAAATAAAAAAAAATCTTGAGTGTTATTTATTTTTGCTGCTCTCGCGTAGAAAGTGTCAGTTTTACAAATTGGGAGTAAAATGTGTATCCATCAAACGCGTCGTTATTAGCTAAACAAATGAACTAGAAGTCCGTATTTCTTTTTCTATATTATGTACTGCTTGTTTTATTCTGCATTGCTTTATGCGAAGATGTAGGGGACATCTTACAAAGATTTGTTCGAAATCAAAAGTAGTCGGTACCACAGTACAGAGTATCAATACTTTTTTGTGTCCTTCTTTGAAAATAAAAAAAATATATATACTAGCTTTTGCCCGCGGCTCCGCCCGCGTCAATGTCGATCCCTCGGGAATAGTAGCCTATGTCCTTCTCCGCACTCCAGAGAACTTGTATGCAAAATTTTATGATGATCGGTTCAGTAGTTACGGCGTGAAAGCGTAACAAACAAACAAACAAACTCACTTTCGCATTTATAATATTAGTTAGGATTTGTTATTATGCGCGAGCAAAACTAGGGACTATCGCTGCGCTGTCCCGCTCGCGCACATTAGCCAATGAAATTGCAGTTCCGAGCAAGTGCAGTTGTATTTTTTTCTAATTCTATCTAACAAAGCAAGTATTACATACTCGTATTTCCAATATTACCTATAGCTGCCTTTGGTCTTGCAATAATAGACTTGGTCAATCCCGTTAGGAATCAATACATTATAAAGTATAAGTATGGAGGAAATATGTAATTCCATTATATAAGGCATACTTTTTTTAAAAAAAAAAAAAAATTTCCTCTCCCCTGTACCATCCAATTTAGAATACAATGCCGTCGAATATGGAAGTATATCTAGTAGTATGCCGCAGCCGCTTTCAGATGCACATCAGAACTTGGTCGGATAATCGGAAAAAAATATCTAGGTTTAGTTTTTAATTATTATTTCTTATATACGAAAGTATATCAAGCTAAAAATTTGTATGTATGTTTTTCGATAAAGTGTCTAATTATTGTTTAAATATGGAATCAGCCAGGTAAAAGGAAAGTATTATTTTCCTCGTTTAAATCGAGAGCCCAGAATCTGGCTTTCTGGAACTAGTAATTTCATTATAACTTGCCAATGCTTTGGATTAGGCTGATGAAAGTTTTGATGTTTTGTATGTCTCTATAAGAGGCATCTATTAGGACTAGTTTGAATTTTCAGGGTTCCCTCGTTTAATAACTAGAACCGAAAATATGGTTTTCAGAATAATATTTATTACTCGCAAACCATATTATTAATATTTAAGATAACTAGGTGTCAAATGGTGCCAAATTCCGTTCTATACGTATAAAAAAAATCATGATTCTGCGTCTTACGGTTTCAGAGATACAGAGATTGGCCAAACGTTACCGCAGCAGAAAATGAAATAACTCGAAATCCATAAAGGTGTCAAATTTAATTTTATCGGGGACATTTGAGAGCAAATTCAATCTATCTTTGTGCATACTTTTTATCCAGATAAACCGACGGGATCAAAAAAAGTCGGCTGGGGTAACGTTACGCCAGCCGAATTTTATTTTCCTCGTTATCTCTGAAACGGCGGGGTGTCAAATTATTTACTTTCGGGGACATTTACACGAAGTAATGATTTAATTATTTGCATTTATCAATTCGTAAAAGGAGCACTTAGTCGGCTGGGGTAACGCACTCTCCTTAAGCTAGGACATTTGATTGATTTAAATAAATATAGAAAAATATGTAGTAAACTAGTTTTTGCCCGCAGCTTCGCTCGCGTTGTTTCATACAAACTTTCATCCCCTATTTTATCCCCTTGGGGTAGAATTGATCAACATCCTTTCTTAGCGGATGCCTACGTCATAACATCTACCTGCATGCCAAATTTCAGCCCGATCCGTCCAGTGGTTTGGTCTGTGCGTTGATAGATCACTATGTCAGTCAGTCACCTTTGAGTTATATATATTTAGATATGATCCTAACTGCTCAGAGTCCTTCCGCTAACTGTAGTTACGAACCTGGCCAGCTAAATCTAGTTTATAACAAGTAGTATTACTTTACAATTAAAAAAACCCGACCGCTTTTAACGCGTATCTAAAGACACTTATGTTTTTGAAACGAACCTTACGATACTGTCGAAATTCATCCAGCCGTTTGGAAGATACGAGGTAATAAGGAATTAACAAACATACAAGATACGCGCAAAACACATACCCTCTATTGGCAGTCGGGTAAAAAGATTCGAAAGCCCTCGGTGCCCGACTATGACTCACACTTTGTTTCTTTTTTTATTCGCCTTGTCCTCGCCACAGCTGCAGCTGCTCGTCACAGATGGGATTCGAACCCACGCTCTTTACCGGTGCCTTACGTGAATGCTATTAGTGCGCTGCCAACTGCACTTCTTTCGGTCGAAGTAGGTATCTTTTAACCTCTAAAGATAGGGATGTTATAAGTTTTACCCTACTTTTTAAAAATTATTGATTTAGGCATTTGTCTCCCATCTCACCTGATGGTAAGTGACGATGAAGACGAGGATGGTACATGCCTATTTAAGAGATACCCATTTATTCTACTTTTGAATGTCCCGGGATTGTACTTGTCTGGGAATATATAATATATATACGCTATATGTGTATGTGTTTGTCTGTGCCCAAGTAACAATTTCTTGTTCTATAGCAGTCCATAGAACGTATCTCAAACACTACTTTTGGCACTTTAAAAGGCCAAAGAAGGTCGAGTAAAGCCGATTTGGCGCAGTTATATCACCAATAAGTGACATAGTAGAACCGTAGTAGTGTTAGCGGTGACATTTTAGCTCTATAAAGTTGATATAATAGTGACTCATATGACAATTTATTGACATAAGGGGTACAGTAACGCTACTATAGTGTTATTTTATACAGTAGTAGCGTTCGTTTTACCATTATAGTGCTATTTTGTTCTATAGTAGAGTCCGTGATTCCTATATATCACAAATATTTTTCTTTCGGCATTGGAAGAGCAGACACTTTCGGTAGTTCATATTAGAGCATAAAAATCTGTGTGGATTTTAACCTTCAAGGATTGCAGCATAAGTTTATATTATCTTATTTTGACATTGAATAACTTGTTCAATACTGTAAAATTTACTTGCGACAAAAGTTTTACCGTTAGAAAAGTACCTTTTTTATTTAGTATTTTTAACGCGCCTCCGGTTTATTTCGTTTTGAATAAAATTAAATATTAATATAATATTAAAGATACCTCAGTTTTGTACTATAACGCGAATAGTAACTCCGTAGCCCTTATCGGCCAACTATAGTGCTCATGACAAAGTTTCTGGAGCCATCTTGAGTAAAATTAGGGTTCCATAAGACTTAAATTGGATCACGCAAACTCTTGATTTAGATTTCGGTTTTTGAGTGATGTTATTTTCTTTTCAGTGTTTTTATAAGAAAAATGGACATATTAATGGATATTGACAAATTTTGAAAGCGTGACGATTTTATGCTGCTTACTTTAGCGGAATGGCCTTGGGAAATAACCCATTTTATTTTACGTAAAAAATGTTTTGCCTGTAGATATATACCGATTCATGTTTACCGAGTCGGTTGTTTATTAAATGTATGAGGCTCTTAATACCTTGTTGACTTATACTGTAATCAATGGACCATTTTTTTTATTCAAATACATCACAGCTTGAAGATTATGAACTACAATCACTATGGAATGAAATGAAAAAATAAAATAAAATGAAAAATATTTATTGTATTACACAATGGCACACAGAACACAAACAAAAAAAGGACAGTTTAAGACAAAAACAAAATTATAAATAAATTATAAGGCGGTGCCATCAGTATTACAAAAGGTGCCAGCACTTATATCACTAGGGTCTTTATTATTTACTTCATTCATACAAACAAAATTTTGTACGGACCCACATTGCACTGATTTGGCCCGCACTTCACTTTGATTGTTAGTATCACTTTTGGACAATGATGTTACTTGCTGATATTGTTTTTGCATCTCTCTTTTGTACGTTCCATTGCGTTTATAATATTTCCAAGACTTCGAATCTTGAATCGAAATCCTTGATATTATAATGATGAAAAATAATGATGATATACTTTTTATGTTAGCACAATGCACAATGTACGTTTTAATGTAAAGGAGATACATACGCTACTACAGGTCGAAATTATCATTTAAAAGTAGCAGTTTCCTACTCTTTTGTACCTAATTTATTCTATAAAGGTGATGAAATATCAGCTATGTACGCTATTGCGTTTTAAAAGAACATCCAAATCCATTATAGAAGTTTTGGCACTATAAAATATTAATAGTCACTTCCGCCACCATAAGACTATAACAGAGATTGAAAAACAACTAAAACACTTTAAATTGCTGTAGAAGTGTCTATTAAATCGATTATAGAGCAAAAATGCTCTATTGTGGCGTCGTTAACACTACTAAAGACCATGCACTATTGCAGCGATTTCAGAAACCACGATGTCGCTAAATGCTTGTATTGTTAGCTATTCATCACTGCTATAACGCAATATATATAACGGTAATCAGGGAAACCTTATAGAGCAAATAAGATACTTAAAGGTGAATTCAAACACTTCTATAGAGTATTATTGCTCTGTACTGGCTATATTTGAAGCTTTTATAACACCTGTCTATAATAGCTCTATAAAATGGTGAAGTAAACCTTAACATCGACAGGTAATAGAATAATGTAGCCCTATAATTTACAGAGCAAAAACGCTTTACTAAACGCTTCTATAGAACCCGTAGGTATCGCTAAAAACCTTTATACGACGTTTACTCAACCTTTTTGTGATATAAACCTAAATTATAGGTCCAATATGTTACTTGGGTGACAACGATTTAGAGAAACTAATATACCTACATAATTAGATATTGTCCGCGTGTTCGTTCCTGTTTTTATAGCCTCATAGTAAATTATAGTCGAGCTAGCTCATCAATATGAACAAATTTCCATATGGGACCGAAAGATGGTAATCTCGACATTCCCAGGTTGAGTCGCCACTTCAAGGGACAATGTCCTAATCAGTTTAAGTTTCCAAGTTAACCAATAACTTGTTTAAGTACCGGAATTCAAACCCACAAGTTAACATAAGCCCAATAAATATAATCCAGCGCCAAGGACCAACAAACCGGTTCAAAATTGTACAATACGAATTCCTCGAGCTTTTACCGCGAACTCCAGGATCTAATGACTGTGTACTTGATCCGAATAATGTGACGTAGATACAGGTAAACGTCACGTATTTTTTGACAGCGATACAGAATTAATATAAGTTTTTAATGGCGATACCGATTTAACGTGAGTGACCGTTATTTAAATATTTAACTACTTGTATGCGGCTATACCAGACACAATAGTTAAACAATGCATTTTTGCGCAGATCTGTCATATTTTTATAACATAGAGCGGCAAACGAGCAAGGGGTTCACCTGATGGTGAGTGATCACCGCTGCCCATAGACAACTGCAACACCAAGGGTGTGACAAGAGCTTGCCGGCTAACACTGGAACACCGCGCTAGTTACAATACAAGTCGCATTTTAGTGATTTAATGTCTGAATTATTAATCCCCCCTCCCACCGTCTTGTGAGAATAAGAGACCCTCTTGTTAAAGAAAGTAGACGAATAAGACGTGGTTGACGTTACATCCTTGTCGTGTTATGAGCTGTTACTAGTCCAAAAATATTATTTTGCCCCCCTCGAAATCTGCCGCCCTACGCCTCAGCCTCCTCAGCCTGCTGGCAAATCCATCACTCTTGTCAGGGACACTGAGACGGATATGTCCTTCTCAGAATCCCTGAAAATAGTAGGGTAGATAAAAAAACAATTCCAGAAAGATTAACAATAACGTGACCGGAGACGCGAGCAAAAGCTGGCTTCCTTTTTTATTTGTTTTAAATAATAATTTTGTTTCAGAACGAAAGAGGTTACGTATCGTTTTACCTATCAAAAGTAACAGTGGTGGGTCTGGTGTGGACGCCGGCGATGGTGGTGGCGATGTGGCAGAAGTACTACGCCTTCTACGACCCCACCCTCAACTACACCATGAATCCTAATTACCCCGTAAGTCTTATCAATGAACATTTTAATAACACGTGTTGAGGCTTAATTGGACAGAATAAGAATAGCCGGTAGTACAGAGAGGGTAATGCTCCTGCAGTGGAGATTAAAAAGACCTGATGATGATGACCATGATGAAAGCGATTTAAAATCAAGGATTTATGTACTTCTTCTTCTTTTCGTGTCGCTGGCTCAAAACTATATTTTGTCCTTTTATGTACTAAGTACAAGTTATTTTTCCATTTCATTTTCCATTTGATATCCATATTGTTAAAGTGCATCTCCAACCCGTCTGGCCAGCGAGCAGAGTGTAGGCCAAATCCTCCGTCTGTTCTGGCCAAGTATGGCTCCGGTAGTACAGAGAGGGTCATGCTCCTGCAGTGGAGACAAAAAAGACCTGATGATGATGGTGTGACCAAAATTAAGATTTTTTTCAGAAATCTTACTTACATACATAGTATCACGTCTTTTTCCCTTGCGGAGACAGTGCTTAAGTCTATAAGACCCGAAGGCCACGTTTAGCATGTTGGTAGGCATTAGGTGAAAAAGGGAATCAAAATAGTAATGAGTTGCTAGCCGCATCGCCTTTTAACAGATTCCACGGAATTTTGCCCGTTCCCTCGTTTGGCTTTTACGATCTGCGCGGAAGCAAAAGCAGCTGATACATTCTATATTTTTTATTTTCACCCAGACCAGCATGGATGATCATGGAAGATTCAGAAATATTATTGGGGATAAATAACAAAACACTTCCCCGTGGTACTCCGAATTTACTAAAGGATCTTTATTGTTTCAGGTTGTTAAAATAATGTTCTTCAGCGCTGTTGTACTGTACTTCCTATACTTATTGATACTGATCGTAAAGGCATATAGCGATTTAAGAAATATGCCGTTTTTTGGTAAGTACCTTTCCAAATATTTAAGCTTTTATATTTATCGCCTCTATCCATAACCAGGGTTTCAAAACTAAAAGCCGGATAAACCCGCCAGATTGGCCGGATATTTGAGTAAAAAGGCCGGACTCCTACTAGGTACAGGCCTAATTGGCCGGACACTCAACCAAATTGGCCAACTGTGTCCGGCTTTATCGGGTCGCTTGGCAACCCTAGTCATAGCAAACTTTTTGTCCTGTCTTTGGTCTACATAATGCCTACATGCTGAATGTACGAGTATTTTCTTGATACTTGATGGAAGGATATATGACTGTTGGGAGTAAAACATTAAAACACAAGAGTTAATGCATGCTTTTATTATAAATTAAGGATAAACAGATTATAGAATTATTTACATAGCAATTATTTACAGAATATAATAACATTATCAATAACTGAGTATTTGTTACTTTAAACGTAAGTACAAAGACGAGAAATACTTCATTTGATACATGTTTATTTATTGATACATACGTTGATTTAGATCCCCCGAGTAATATTTAAATGTCGGAATCAGGAATTCAGGATCAATAATAGATTACAAAATCTTAAGAAAATGGAGATCCAATTTTCTTTTTCAACGAAGTTGCGCCCCATTCCTAATAATTACTGGATCCTAATAAATACTTATCAATAAATATAGATAAATAGATGATAGGAAGTAAGGAGCTAGTAGGTATTGTTGCAAGGAAGAAGGGGAGCCTTATACCAGACATAAGGTACAATAACAGGATAAAGAAACTCACAGAAAATCGCCGTCGGAGTAGAAGCTTTACCGCTTCTATGCTTCGTTCGGGGAGTGAGAGAGCCGGAGGCCTATCCTTCCTCCTCCCCTCCCCATTTCCTTCTCCCAACTCCTTGAAAGGCCTGTCACATCCTGGTGTGCAATTGTCCATGGGCAGCGGTGATCCCTTACCATCAGGTGACCCGCTTGCTCATTTGCCGTCCTCTATCATAAAAAAAAGCCGTTGATGTCAAAATTCCTACATTCTGTTATCCCAAAAATGTGGGGGCAACTTCGTGTGGTTAAGGCACTTATAAATTAGTACATTCTGAGTATTATTCTATAAATACAGTACTCATTTACAGAAATTCCAGTCTCAACAACAAGCCTCAAACTAGGCTAACATAAATAAGTGAATACTGTTTAAATCGCAATATACAAATTGGAGTTACAACTACAATAATCATGCTATAAACAGGGAACATAAATAAAGTTAATTTAACAAGAAAGTTGAAACTACAAATAATTGACCAACAAAAGTAATAAAGTAAATAAAATAATCTAGGGAAACATCTTAAGGACCACCTTTCTCTTCACTATTTAAGTGCTTGACAAAGAAGGTTGTTTATGAGTTTGCGCGGAGTGTGCTGGAATCCAAACTATAAGGCCCAGCGCTTAACTGAGTCTGTTTCTGAGGTATGGTTGTGGCACGGGAGGGGTGGAATGTGACGTGTTCGAAGTTCGAACTGTTTTACTATACGCCCCAATGACGTTTGACGTACAGTCAGCGAGATATCTGACTAGGCCCCTAACTATATCTTGAATTTTCTCTTAAAACTAAAAATAAGCGTTATCCTTACTAATATTATAATAAATATAATGTTATGACAGATCGATCAAAGCGCCAGGCAATGCTCATCGATATCACCATTCCGCATGACGAGAGCCTTGTGAAGGCCGAGAAGGACAAACTTACTAAGTACCTAGACTTGGCCAACGAGGTGACCGCTATGTGGGATGTGGATTCGACAATCATTGTCCCTATAGTAGTTTCTTTTTTTTTTTAAACATGAAACTATTGATTTAAAATATAATTTCAATGTTACTAAAGAACAATTCAACTTAATATTAAACATAATTAATAACAACATAAAAATAAAAAATATAATATAATAGTATATAATATATAATAGTCGTTTCTGATTATACATTTTCATGTAAATGTTATAGTTTAAAAGAAAATTCAAGATGTAGGTAGAGGGCCTGGTCAGGTACCTTAGTATCTGACTATACATAAACACACCCTCCCGTGCCGCTCCCATTCCTCAGAAACAGACTCCGTAAAGCGCTGTGCCTGTAATAATTATTATTGATGCTAAAGTTACTCTGTATACCTACTAATTGAAGAAACTTGTTAAAAGTAAAGTAAGAAAGGCAATGTCTCACTCATCAATATAATCCCGCACCACTACCATCAACAGAAAGATTTCGCATAAGTTTAGGAAACACAAAAACGTGGTCCGAAATAACACAATTGAAGATTTAGATAATATAAAACAGTACCAGTGAAATTATATTATCTACCTTCTAAATGCTGACAAATCAGGTATCACTTGTTAGAGGTATAACATTACCGAAACGTCGTAAAACAATGCGGTTCAACAAACATTTCCATTAATTACTTGATGTAATTTGAAGTAAGTACATAAGTAATTAACACATTTTCAGAGACCAACTAATTTCTCAGTCTTTTCTGTAACCCGGAATAGGTAATACACAATATATATATTAAATAAAAAAAAAAATTAGACCATAGACAATAATGTTGGCAATTAGTCTTCTTATTTTGAATTGTACGTAAATACTTTTTGTATAGCGAGTGGAAAATAAAAAAGTATTTTGGTTGATTGATTGTGGTTTAGTCACAAATTATAGCCGGCTCTGGTGGAATGTAGACATACAATATACCTACAATTCTTGGCTTCAGTGAACTCTTCTGTCTGGCCCTCCGTGGTCAGGCCTTTGCGTGACAAGCGTAGGTGCTCGTCAAACACAATGCATATAGCACGACGACTTTTAATAAATGCAAAAAGGATCTCTTGACACTGTTGACAATACACCCACACAAGAAAAAGTATCGTATGCTTATAGTCAAAGCTGTTGACGTAACGATAAAGGTAACCGCTTACGACGAATATTGACCAATATTTCTAAATTAAATACGTTAGGCGTCCATATTGAACACTGGCAGTATACCCGTAACATGATAAGCTAATGATACCTCGTTTACGTATTCTTTTAAATGGTGATTAATGGGTAGCTGCAGGCATATGAGGAACAAACGAAATATACAGATATTTTTCTTGCCCAACGTAAATGTAACGGCGATTATGAGCAGGCAACGGGCCTGTAATATCTATGTTATTTAAACAAAACAGATAACTCGTAAAGACTATATTCAAAGTGGCGTGAAGGAAACTTCGTTGAATATTTCATACTGTGACTATTCCTTCCAGTCAAATTCTACCGTAAGTTCGTTTTCGTTAAAGAAGGATGGCTTGTGTGTCTATTTTTTAAACTGGTAGAAACGATCCGCCTTTCTTGAGCTTCCGCATGGTGAATCTTAATTGGCCCTGTTTTTGAATCATCAAATCGAATCGGTTTTCCGAACGGTTGCACGAGATCACTTGGACTCAATATGTGTACTATCTGATACCTTTGAAAACCATCTGAGTACCATCCGGTATTATCATGTAACACCAGGCGTGATAGATACCATTTGGTGCCCTCGGATACCAACGGTTCTCATAGGTTCTATAGCGTGCTAATGTCGCCCCATCTGGTTCCACTTGGGTACCATCGGGTCCCATCTACTACCGTTAAGAACCAACAACATGTAGTTGGATTGGAAGCTTAACGAGTAGAACTGTTCGCACGGTTCAAAAATATGTGAAAACAGGACAACTTACTAAAATTATCATATGTGAATGAATGCCAACCGAGTAATGACGCCACAACGTGCGCCGGATCAATTCTACCAGTTCAAAAATACAGCTCCAGGCCTTATGGCTAATGAAAGCGACAATTTAACCTAGAATATCACCCGTCCAGTGGTCACACAAACACATAATCCAAAGACCAGAAAAAGTCGGAATGCGGACCCCGGGCCCGAATCATTCCGAACACTCATATCATAGAGAGATCACCCTCTTCTCACCCTTAGCACTGTTCGATGACCGTAACTTTATCTTTCAGATATCAGACTGCGCTGCCTGTCCATAGTGGTGGCGACAGTGACAGCGATAACCACGCTGCTGGCGATACAGGGCTGGGGCCCCGCCGCGCTGCAGGACCATTGGGCGGCCCAGCCCAAGGTGCATTACAATACCTCCGCGCCATTCATGGCTCTGTACGGCCTGTTCAACTTCAAGATGTACATATTAGCCTATCTGTTTTCACCTGGTGCGGGTTCTGTTCATGGTAAGAATTTTATCGTTTTTTTTCTTATTCCAGTAACTAGGTAAACACCTGCTGGATGGAACTTAGTATAGCGGTGTGGTATAGCGTATGGTCAATCATCACAGAAAGATACATTTAGGATCTTAAGTTGGGGCGAGACGAGCAATCGAGATTGTCAATGTACACGTGATTGACAACTGAATCTTTAATCGACGCCATCAATCATGTAAACATCGGCAATCGCGACTGATCGTCTCAGCGACAGCTTAACAGTCCCTTGAAAAACAAATGATAAAAAGAACAAATCGCCTTCAATGTTATTAAGTATATCGTCAATATAGATAAATAAACTTTTAAATTTTTGAATTTGTCTGTCCCTAATTCAACTGCTTAAACCCGTTAACTCAACAAACGTTCTCATGCGCTAACACTGCGCCTCAGCTTTTGCATTGGTCTATTTGGTCTAAAATCATGCGTAACACAAACGCAGTTTGTTTAACAAAGATAACAAGTGAGTCATCTGTTTGTAACATTTTATAGTACATCCACTGTTCACTATAGGCAAGGTCTATAAAACAAATATATATATAATAATAATAATAATAACGTTTATTGACAGGTTTCTTTTTTTACATAATAATGTGTGTACAATAAAATAGGTAAGTATATAGCCTATGGTAACAGCTTTTCCAAATACGTCCGATTATTCAACTACCCACCATCGAACTAGGAATAAACCTGTATCTCGAGTGGTGGGGAGCATCATAAAGGATTCAAAGGCGAGACTGGCTTATGAATATCATGTAAAGAAAAATAACAAATAAAAGCACTATACTATGTATGGTCACTATGATAAATAATATAACGGACAGTGTCGGCCTTGTGGGGGTGGTACCCGCCCTGGGTCCGCGACAAGAGTGGTGATGAAAATACCAGATGGAAAACGAATCCCTGGCCAACCCCTACTACTTGGTAATGAACTATTGAAAAAGACCTTAAGATGGCAGACTTCTACGGGTACGATTTTGTGCTGTGTCGTGTCGTGACGGAAACATACGAAGATGATAAACTCCTAATGAGATGTGGTAAACAGTCATGCATTGGAGAATAAGAGGATTTATTATAGACAAGTCAATATCCGAATCAATGAATATTCCAGTTTTTAATCAATTTACCTTTAGGGGGAGACCTTTGCCTAGCAAGGGGGCAATATAGGTTAATTAAAAAAAAACAATCTATTTCTTTTAAGGACCAAGAGTATTACACTGATTTGAAATTGAAACCTAAATAAAAAAAGAAAAAATCAGAATGCGAAAAATTGTCGTAATAGAAACTGTGAAAACAAACAATAGACCATAGCTCACAGGTGAAACAATGCAAAGGTAGCGCAACTTCCTAACGTAAGCAAAATCTGACAGCTTGAACACATTGAATGTGTTACACCTACTCAAAACCAAAGTAGGGTAGGAAAGTAGGATGGGAAAGGAAAACCACAGTGATTTTACTAAATTCTTGTTAAACTTTCCAGATGGTATTTGAGACGACAAAAAAATGTTGACCACTAATGGAAATCTAGTCTCGCTTGAGCGATAGACACATCAACATCCAATATAATTGAACAAGAAGATAAATTATCCTTTATGTAAAGCAATCTTGGGCACGGTGTATGGCATAAAAATGAGCTCCTTCGTGCTTCGGAAGGAACGTTGAGACGTTGTTCCTAACTTTTATCATTGATGGCAGTCGTTGAGCCATGTCAGGTGCCAAGCAGCTTGAAAAATCTGACGCCAGTGTTTGCCAGTTTCACACTTGAAAAACAAATAAACAGTTATCCTTTTAAATACAAAAATAAACATATGCTGAATGCGCAAAAAAGGAGACACTGTGAAAATAAAAACAATAACTCACGGGCGAACAATGAGATAGGTAGAGCAGTATAACTTCCTACGTAAGCAAACTTATGTCAGCTTAAGCATATGCCTACTTTAACATTCTCGAAATTAAATATGGAAGAAAAATTATAATGCCAACACAATTTTTGAAGTGATACCGTCTTATAAATCGATGAACGCGGCTACACGCATGAAAGTGTCACGTTCCATGCGCAAGCGAGAGCGCGGAACAAGCGATTGAGAGGCACGATCGGCCTAAGTGTTCGGCTTGTGACGCATCTATCGCTCTTCCACCGTTATCACGTAAAATTATGGTCTGTAAACCGACTTTACAGACAACCGATTTTTTTTGTATATCAGGACAGTTTCGTATTTGTGACGAACCTAACGATACATTAAATGTAGAATCCGTCCACCCATTTGAAAGTTTTACGAGTACAGACATTCACAAGATACGCACTACACATTATAACCCTTCTTGAAAGTGGGAAAAAAAAGAGTATGTTTTCACCCAGCTGATATCCCCTAGGTGAACAAAGAGAAATGGTTCAAACAGTTGGTCTCAACTAGACCTCCGAGTAACTATTGTTACAACAGAAATCGTGACGCTTAATTTTGCATCAATGTTACTGCCACCATAGGTAGATGCCAAGAAATTATCGACTCCTTCAAAATTTCGATTCGCTCTTTTCACGAATGATGATTACTAGGTAGAAAAACTTTTAGTCAGTTTCTACGAATAAGTAATATTTCGCTGCTCAGTTCGGACATTACCGAATGACAACAATACTAAATATTTGTCGAATAGATTTAAATTTTCAATATTTATTCAAGTTGCATATCGTTTCAACACCTGCGCTTGCGCCTACGTGACCTCGCCTACGTTTGATCGGTTGATGGAATAGAATTTGCTGCGTTGCCTGACCTCATTCTCTTCTAATCTATAGACTCGACAAAACAAGAAGACTTAAGCAAAAAATAAACTAAGCAAATGAAAACTGTTACGTAGCTAGTTTAAGCGCCTATTACACTATCCAATTTTTAGGAAACCTAATTATGAACGGTTAGGAACCTAAATCGGAAGCTAGTGATCACACTATACTAAATTGGTTCCTAAATCGGGACAACGCACAGTCCATCGACCGATTGCGCTGGGGTTGCACGTCCCTATCAATCACTAATTTGAAAGAGTATTTATGGCGGGCGCCGTATATTATATGTCCGTATATATTTTTATTATATTTATGTCTATTATAGATATAAGAAAAAAGAAAAAGAGAAAATGCGGGGTTAAAGAAAATTTATCATTAAGAAAAAAATTGAGCCTGACGATTTGTTATGTCTGGTATCCAATGGCTTATTAAAAAAGGTTTTGTCATTTTTAGGGTTCCGTACCCAAAGGGTTAAAACGGGACCCTATTAATATCGGTCTGCTGTCCGTCTGTCTATCTGTCTGTCTGTCCGTCTGTCACCAGGCTGGATCTCATGAACCGTAATAGTTAGACAGTTGAAATTTCACAGCTGATGTATTTCTGTTGCCGCTATAACAACAAATACTAAAAAATAGAATAAAATAAATATTAAAGGGGGGCTCCCATGCAACAGACATGATTTTTTGCAGTTTTTATAGATAACGGTACGGAACCCTTCGTGCGCGAGTCCGACTCGCACTTTGCCGGTTTTTTATTATAAAGATAGGGCATTTCCCTATACATTTCTATCATCTGTAACAACACTTCTTTTTTGGTGGCCAATGCTGCCGCTTCCGAAACAGTCGCCATTGCCGATACGTCCACTTCGACCAAGCGCGGGCCGGCAAATAGTCGTCCTAAATCGTAGCGTTGCGATTACACTGTCCTAAATCGGAGACAATTTAGGAAACAGAGCGGTCGGGACCTCCGATCTCGACTAAATCGGATCCAATCTATTCTAACAGCGATTAAATATTCCAATTTCCTAATTAGGTTTCCTAAAAATTGGATAGTGTAATAAGCGCTTTACCCAGACCCTGCGCTAGTATAGCCATAGGTCTGGGTTAACGGCCTTTCCCCGTGATTTTTCCGCGTAATATAGCTCATATGACCTGCTGACAATTAAGCTTTCTATACATGAATGAATTTTTAAAATCGATTTAATTATTTTGGGTTTATCTAATACAAACAAACTTTATTATAATTGTTCGTTTTGTTGTTTTAAATGTAAATCGTCAATTTTTCAATTACTCTTTATAATATTAATCTGATGTATAATAACTAAAAGTGACAGACCCCATTTCTTTCTTGTTCCGGCAGCCACCCCGACTGTCTGACCGCGTCCCCCGCGCTCATCATTAGGGTAGGGTTTCAGTAAAACATTTGTAATCCACATTATGGAATTTTAAAACACAGATTCAATGGTGCGTTCCGTATGACTTACTAATGCAATGGTCATTATTTAGATCTGATTTGTATATTAAGTGTGTGACAAATACCGTTAGACAGCCTGAAAGTCGTATCTAACAAATAAGGAATTAATAATAACAACGAATGTTTCTTTTTCAGAAACGGCCATAACTAAAGATAACCCCGCGTTTTCCATGATCAACGACTCGGATGAAGAGGTTATTTACGGCTCGGACGAGGAGAGTCGGCGGCCGCTCAACTCACACCACAGACTCAGCAACGAGGAAATATGATTCATTGCGACAGCTTATGTTTTCCGTCTCATGTTTTTTCTGATTATAAACATTATTTAACATTATGAGAGTTTTATTAGATATTAAGGTATTAGTATTTAGGAAAGCTATCGTTTGAAAATACGCACGGTGTCCCCGACAAGAGGAGCCAAAAAAGGAAGTGGGATGTTCTGTCACGTTTTCTGGAGGCTTTTTTCTCTCGAGCCGTCGCGTCGTAGCCTTGGTTTAGATAACTATAAAGCTGAATTTTTCTTTAAGACTCATCAATTTCAGATTCAATGTCATGGTAGTGGGTACAGAAATAGTGCACAGACGACGTGCCATTTGGAGGATTTCGTACGTAAGCAGAAGCAGAACGTTATTTGTATGATGAGGTCTTCGTCTTCGATACTAGTCGGCGAATACCACGAATAAAACGAATAATTGAGTAAACCCGTGTTTCTATGTTATTTGTCGCTGATTAAGGACCTAGTTGGGTGAACAGTCTAGTTAATAATTTATCTAAACACCTGCATATCATATAATGTGTCCATTATCAGAATAATGCCCAGCCGAATAATATCTACCCAGCGCCCGTAGTACGGCCACAGGTATGGCACTTCATACAAACGGAACGACATAAATACCTAGTACTACTACAAACAAAATTTTACATCCGTGCACACGCTAATGTGTGAGTTAAAGAACCAAGGTTGACACCGATGTATGAAATTAAATATACCTATTCATGATGCCACCTAAAGTTCGACAAATTTGCGAGTATGTCTCAATTCTGAAAGATTTATGATGATCTTAATTTATTTTTGTAGGTATGTAAATAAATAAATAAATAAATAAGAACAAAAAGTAACTAGCACTTCACAAATAAGAGGTTAAGTATTTTATCTTCTCTTCGCCTTCTTAGTTGCTCGTTTGGCGCTAAACTTTACGGCAAATGTGATAAAAATCGACAAAAAAAGAATAAAAACAAGAGGCAGATACACAGAGATTCACAGCACAGTATTTCATTGTAAAGCGTGTCGGTAACGTATTATTCGCATTTGACGTGCAACAAAACCTAACCCTGTTTCAAAGCAACGCATCGCACTCAATTTACGGGGGAGAGGTGCGGCGATGCCTTGTTGCGGGGGACGCAGGGAGATTCCGTTCTGTACGTTAGTACTTATATTAATTCTGTGGTACGGCGCCCGCATCTCCGTTTATATCACGCGATAAACTATCCACATCTCGCTCTTTGGTAATATGTAAAACAAGATGGCGCTTGCGTTAGTAGATAAACGTTGTCGCGTCGCGCGTACCAAACTATGGGGGCAGAGGCTAATTTTTGTCGCAAAAATGTTAAACACAAATACAAAACTAGCGTGTTGATTTCTTGAAATTTGCTGCTTAAGTATTTCTTTGAGCTAAGAGACCCAATCCTTAAAATATTTGCACTTAAATTAAATGGACAACTTACCTAAGTATTGTGTCCTCAAGAAAAATACGTCTTCTATAAAATATTACTGTACCGCGCGTAAGTACCTATATGAGCTATGTGCGTCATCTATAAACTGATAATATTGGAGGGGAGGGTTGAACCACGTGCGTGTACACGTGATTTCGATAAAAATTGCATTCTACACACAGCTATCGTATCAGAGCGATTTGGGGTTAATTGGAATTGTTTTGAAGGGTGATTCTGCGAAATGAGCGATTTTATAAGGTAAATTCGTTCGTTTGGTGACTCACGCTTTCAAAAATAGCACGGTACTGGCCTCCCCACATTATAACTAAAGCGGGAGCTTTAGCATACAATGCGTTTCTCAAATGTTAAATCAAGAAAGCTTAGCATACAAAAAACCACGACATACATTAAAATGCTAGTGAGGTTATAATGAGGTAAACATGGAATCTTCCTTATAGTTTCGCCATATCCGTCTTTTTCCTTTTTTCCGACAACTGAGGATAAGATTT
This sequence comes from Elegia similella, assembly GCA_947532085.1. Classification (NCBI taxonomy): domain Eukaryota; kingdom Metazoa; phylum Arthropoda; class Insecta; order Lepidoptera; family Pyralidae; genus Elegia; species Elegia similella. The sequence continues at coordinate 1,771,121 of OX383931.1, forward strand.
GATAAATTGTCTTGTCATTAAATCAAAAGCAGTAGAATGGTGACAAACGTATTGCATTTAGTTTTTCCAGCTCTCATCCACATCATCATAGCCTGGGGCATTTCCTTATTTATAGCGAAACGCTTTTTTTATTCATCTCACTAAGGTGGGAACCTTGTGTTGTGAGAAACTTGTGGAGAGGGATCTCCACAAGTTTTAAGTAACTTAAGACCAATCTAAATCCTGCTCTTCCTCTCCAAAATCCCAGAAGTTGTAGTTCACGTATCTTCTTTTCTTTTCGCAGACTCTCTCCTTACTTTTTTCAGACTAGAATACGCCATGGCCACAGAACGACTACTGTTTTTCTTAAACTCTCCGAAAATATTGGTTTGGGCATGCAGAATACGTCGGTATACGTGCACCACTCTTGTTCAGATTGATGTCTCCAACGTTACGCCTTCAATATGTTCGTTTGAACCGCGAACTGTCGGGGTAGATTAGAAATCTCTTGCTACAGGAGTGGCACAAGGTGGAATTTTATCACTACCTTTCCTTTTTTTTACTAATCTTTGTGCTTTAATTGGCTGCTCTTGTCATTTCTATGTAGACGATTTACAAAACGCGCAGTCAGTCGAGTTCATAGAATCGAGTATTGGGATTATCAATTCTGCACTGTCTTCAATATTGTCTTGGTCTACGTCTTGGTTTAATGATTTATGGTTAAAAAGCAATCTTAAGTGTAGCCACACAAGTGTAAAAAACACTGTGCCTAAATTACGCGACGCGCGTGTCATGGCGTGCAGCCGAACTTCGGTTCGGCGTAATTTCGGTGGCAATGTATTTTATTACATAGCAACACATACGAGTACGTAACCGAAGTTCAGCGCGATTGCGAATCGAGGGATTCGTACCTCAAAAGGAATAACGGAACCCTAATAGTATCACTTTGTTTTGATTCTATCTATCCGGCTATTTAGACAACACGCACAAAACGTCACCACGTCAGCGCTCGAGACACTGAATTCACACAACGTTGCGCAAGCGATGCCGCATAATTATTATATACTATATTTCGCGCGCGGCTCCGCCCGCGTCAATGTCGTACCCTCGGGAATAGTACTTTTCCCGGGATAAAAGGTAGCCTGTGTCGTTCTCTGTACTCCAGAGAACTTGTATGCAAAATTTCATAATAGTCGGTACAGTAGTTACGGCGTGAAAGCGTAACAAACAAATAAGCAAATAAACAAACAAACTCACTTTCGCATTTATAATATAAGTATTATAAATGCGAAAGTGAGTTATATAGGGATTAGTCAAATACGTCGGAACGTAAAGTCTGCCGCGGAATTCAGCATTGTGTGTTTAGACACTTACACTAGCGGAAAGATACTGACTCCTTAATATTAACTTTAATAATTACAAAGACCTGACTGCAACAAAACAACTAAACCGATTTTGATAATATGTATTTGGAACCAATTAGACAGTAAGTATACCATTTGTAATATAAAATATTTTTTGAATCGGTTCATAAATATCGGAGTTATAAAGTAACAAATACAACAGAAATTATAGAAGTAAAATATACAACACAATTAGAAATTAATACTTTCCAATTTTGTTGAATTATTTTAATGTTGCACGAACTATGAAAAAGATACTATTTATGCTGGCTAGGCGGTAAATTTGCGCCAATAGGTCCTTGAGTACAGGTGTGGTGGCCGCCATCTTGTCGAGCGAAATTTCGTGCATCGCGCGATCGTATCCTATGCTTCAACGGCCTGCTAATCAATTTTGTACCTTATATCATTAAAATAAAGATTGTATATCTTAAATAAATTGTTGTGATTGTTGTGATTTTGTTTTTCATTTTTGTAATTATACTTATTCCATGTCCTGGGCACTTCTGGGGCGAGAAATCGCGAGAAACATCGAGCAAAGGTTTTCATCTGATATGAAAAGTATGTAAAATTAGCTAAGAAGACCAATAAATAACTTATTGCCTAAAGAAAATTCTATAAAACTATAATACCAATTTTCCTATCACAAAATCTTTGAGCCTGAAATGAAAGATTATGTAGAACATTAATTTTTTTATTCATGGAGGAATAATAAATAATCATAACTCACTAATATTAAAATACACAAGTCAATCTAGGGATATAGTCTGTAAACTGTTCAGTGAATGCGTGATTAGGATCACGGGATGTGGCTGTAGCACTGCAGTAGAAAGGGGCCGTTGGCGAGCCCCACACGGTTGGGATGGCTGTGCTAATGGTGTGGCTGCTGTACGTCGCAACACTGCACCACCACGCATCACACAAGCCACTCCCGCAACCCCAGTCGTCACTGATGTTAACCCTGCTATACCTGATTGAGGATCACAGTTTTCATTCACTACTGAACTCTCATCGTCCGAGCAAAGATCAATCACTTCACCTTCCACTTCTTCTGGTCGCTTCAGAGGATCCCCACTCTTCTCAACCTCTGCAGGCTGATCGCAGTCCATCCCATCCACAAAAATGATGTCTTTGTCCTGAGCCTGGGCGTACTTCTGTTCCGCTTCCTCTTTTAAAGTGTCCAGGTACTCTGTTATTTTTTTCATAGACATCCTTTCTACATTGACAGAGATAGGTTTGCATTTCAGCAGAAGCAGCTGACCGTTCACATCGAGTATTTTCTTATGTCTTTGATTAGGAAACACATGTCTTCTGTGCCAGTAATCTATGGGTCTCCTGTATCTCACAGGAAACTGTTGATTTTTTTTACTACCTAAATTTTTACTAATTGGAATAGAGGTGCAGCAATACCGTTCCACTCTCTCCCTTGAGTAAGTCATATCCCGCTGTACACTCTGTTTGACATTCTTCATGTATGCAAGAGATGAAAATGGGTACGGAGGGCCTCTGTCAATGTATGCTGCACTCCGAGAATTCCTTGCTCGAGTATCATTTTCATTAATATTACTACTGTCTTGATCCTTCGTCTCTCCAACAGGCTGCAGTTTAAGAGCCGCAAGAAACTCAGGCAGGCTGTAACTGATTGTTGAACTAACAAGTGTTGAACTAACAAGTGTTGAACTACTTGGTGTTGATAGAACAGTCTCATCGCTACACAGCCTCTCATGTGCTTTTAGTATTTCCAAGTTGTCAAAATGGCTGTCACAATTATCACACAGATATATATCAGCAGCTTTCACCTGTGGTTTCTTTACTTCTATGTCTACTGGTGCAGGTCTGTCGTAGTACAGATTCTCGTTTCTAAACGTTACTAGGAGTCGACCACTCGGCCTGTAATAAAGAGACGTGGTTTGATCACGATTGTCGACATACCTGAGCCTATTGCGAGGGTAGCGTGCGAGCTGCGCGGAAAATACCAGTAGGAACGCGCTTTTGTGGTAGTCGTAGCATCTTTTCACTACGTGCTTCAATCGCGCCTCCCAATCTTTAGGCGTCGCGTACGGACGAACGAACGGGTGGCAAAACTTGACATCCTTCGGCCACCAGGGCGGCTGTTTGATCTCCTTGGCCGTGTCGTGTCCCCAGGAACATGTCACCATGAATGTAATGAACTTCTCCAACTCGCTGGCCGTAATCTTGGACAGCGCTGACGGGTTGCCACTGGCGAACAGGAGTGGTAGGTTGGCGATCATTGTTCCCGCTGTCGCTTATGGTCATCGCAGTCGGAAGGCAACCAGCGCTTGCGATGTCGCCCCGCGTATCACCACCATAACGGTTAATATGTAAGAGTCCATCGTAGCCAACCAACACGAAAACATTTATTACACATAAGGCTTGACACTGAAGCAGAATTTATAAACGAGCGATCCAAAAACTTGTTTCGCAGTCAAAAAATCACAAAAATGCATAAAGCGAGAGCATTCGTTGACTAAAAAGAGAAAGATCCATAGATCCACAGACTACAACAATAGTTTTCGTGCAACGAAATTTTCAGTTGTATTATAGTACTCTATGAACGAAATAGATCTTTGTACGTGCGTAGAACAGCTTGCTTACGCAAACTTATGACCTGCGGCTAGGGGTGGCGCTGTGGTCGCTTTTGTCGACGCCATTTGCTTTGGTTTTGGCATTGCTTTTGTGTAATTAAATACACTAAACTAGATTGAGTTGAGTGAGGAAGTTGCAGACTGAATAAAATTCATACAGGTTAAGCTTTTAGTATGCAATTTAATTCGTCGAGAATAGGTACCTAGGCGAAAATATAAGAGAAAGATGATGAGGAAATCATTTGCTGAAGTTTCTCCGTTTTATAAAAATAGTCTGGATGGACTTACAATTTTTTCACACTTCTCCAGACTTTTAAGTAGGTGGAGTAAGAGACCTATTGTTGCTTATTTACTTACGCAAAAATAAAGTTGTTTTATCTTACCCATTATTCATTGCATTTTTCAGAGTTCCGTGACTTTAAAAGCAAAAGAAGGAACCCATAATAGATCACTCTGTTGTTCATCTCTTTGTTAGGAATTCAAGATTTAAGATTCAAGAAAGATCTTATTGATGAGAATTCTTGAACGTATCAAGTTGAAATGAATACCATATTTGCGAATTACGAATAAAAAAAATATGTTGGATTTATAAAGCATTATTCCCATGCTTCATCACATGACAATGTCATTGTCAATCTGTCAAAAAGTGATGACGTTGACTGCCAAGTCTTATGAGTTGCCAGGTTGGGAATATTTTTCCCGAAATTTGGAAGTGTACATGGACTGTTTTTTTTTTGATACTGCACTATAATTAACTTTACTTGGTGTGTTTGTTGAAGTGAGGCAGATTGACAATGACATTAACATTCTCATGTGTTGAAGCATGGGAATATTTCTTATAAATGCTACATTTGATTTTTTTTCAAAAATTCATAAAAAAATTTGGAATTATAAATATTTAAGGTACTTTCGAGTGCACAAAATAAAAACCATCACTTCCGGTTTGTGGTAAGTTGTCAATCCTGAAGAATTACGTCGGTGCGGACGCGTAATATCTAACGCCTATTCGACAAAGAACTGTAGACGAAGAAACATGTCGACTAGTGAAAGTGAGGACGATTTCTCGAATTAGCAGCTCGAATATGCTTTATGTTGTCCACCCAGACAGAAAATAAAAAGAAGCGATTGGGTGGATCCATGACACTAATAAAGAAAGAGCATAATTTGGTGAATTCCACAATTTGTATCCACATTTATTAAGAGAGGAACATCGGTATAAACTTTATTTGAGAATTAATGACAGTCAATTAAATTTTCTTCGTCCTTCTGCCGCACCGACGCGTCCCGATTCCCAATTGTAGGATTTATAAACCAATATTCGCATGCTTAATCAAATGACATTGTCAATCTGTCAAAGACTGATGGCGTTGACAGCCATTTTTATGAGTTGCCATCAGAATTTTATTGAGCGTAGTGTAACCTCAGAACAACTATAAGTTTCTTGTTCTGAGAGTGTAACCGAAGTGAATACTTCAACAGTGACTTCCCTATATTTCTTTTTATTTTTTTGTCTCAGGCAACATGCAACATGGCCTATGACGTCCCGATTTTCATGCACACATATGTAGGTATAGCGCAACATTGTAGCATTTCTATTCCGCGACAATATGTTACAAAATATACTAATTTATTTAAAAATGCGACTAGAATTTATAGGCGCTGTGACACTTTTAACAGTTGTCTGGAACGAATGACTCAGTACCGCCGCCTGGTAAGTAACATTTTAGAAAACCGACATTATGATGAAAGTATCAAGTAGGTATTCATTGGTAAAATAAAAATCATCCTTATATTATTTTACGACAATAGATGCTAAGCAGTATCACAAAAGAAACGGGCTATGTACAGTCAGCGGTCATAAGTGCAGTCACACTCTAATGTCCATATTCCATTGCACGGTCCACGGTCAACGCACACTATGTTGCGTCATAAAGAATGGCAAGCTGTAAAATGTGTATGTGTTTGTTAACATTAACGCTGGCAGTTAGGGCCGTCTTATTATAAAACGAGAACTTATACAAATATTTTTTTTAACATCAATGTGTTGCTATAATTCGACGCATTTCGTCAGAAGATATTGGTGTAATTAGTAAGATAACCAGCTGGTGATCCAAATGGCGTCGGTTTAAATCTCACAGTAATGTTATGATAATATATTTATCTTCATACACTTTTTACAACATTTCTATACATTGAAGTTAAGCTTAAGTATTCGTTTTCTCGAGGAGAAGAGGATTGAAGCTTTATCTCATTCTTACAATATAACCAGCATTATCCCCTGAAAAAAATATAATATTGAAACGTAAAATAACTTTTTATATTTCGTGTAAATGTGCCATTATTATCAATGAAACTTTGAAAACGGCGCATGGAGGCCACGATATTTTCTTTATTTATTAAGATCAGGAGATCGTGCTGGCCACGGAATAACTAATTGCTGTATGTTCTCTAAACCATCCATTAACAATTCTTGCACGGTATAAGGGACAACTAACTTGAACGAAATTAAATTCACTAACACTTTCAACGGGCTAAATACTTCGCACTAGATAGCATGACGTCGTTCAACACTCGAACTCCAACTCGGCCGGCCCTTGTGCACTTATCCAGCCCCACATATAAACCTCTGTTAAAATGTATACGACCAGATTCCGTGTTCTGTAGCACATTGGTTTCCACATAACGTAACATACGCCATAAATAAAGTCTTCTTTTTCAACCGACTTTTTAAACTTCCTTCTTCTTCATGACGATTTGATGAATCATCCAAAGTCGCACAGAATTTATCTAAAAAAAATAAATATTTTTTTCTCGTCCCAAAAAAGAGCAATATTGTTACTTTGACTCAACCGCAGCCCAACCCTAAAATGATAAAAATCTTCGGATCGAAACTTACGCTTAAACTGCTTAAATTTCCTCGGAAATTTGAGATAGTTACGACCATTTCTATGCCAGATCACAAAATTTAATATTAAATACTAGCTGTTGCCCACGGTTTCGCCCGCGTTTATGTCGATCCGTCGGGAACAATAGAATTTCTGTATTGTCACAGACTGCGAAGTTACCGCAATCTGTGACAATATAGGATTTTAGAATATAAAAAGTTTTATTCACTGACCGTGATTCGAACTCATGACTAATAGTTTGTTACGCATCATCATTCAATGGTCTTAACCACTAGTCCAGGCACACTTTATTATGTAGTTTAAAACTAAGAGTTGCTTTTCCAAAGACTGTATGAACTAATTAGATAACTCTTTCTTGTTGGGTTATATTGAAAGAGTGCGATATATAAATGTGCGCTTGTGTGCTTATAAATGAAGAAGAAGGTCATAACTACCAATATTTGTTCTTACTATTGCGTTAGGAAACCGTGACTGCAATTATGACGCCGACCGATATCATACATATAAAAATCGACTAAAAGCTTAGGGGTGCAGCCGGATATGGCTCGCTATTTAGGTTGTTTTTTGGACTTGAGACCTTCAAAAGCGGAATTTTGCCCTCCCCAGAATACGTAGGGCAGCCTGAGCATTGTTGCCCAGGGAGGAATTCTCCTGCGCATAAACGAAGGTACTCTCCTGGGGTCGTTTTCTCTTTAATTGCCGCTATCATATTGGGGAAGATCTGTAGAGGTGATGGGCTACCGGAACTCTCACTTACCAGGCGAAAAATAGCAGCATCCACATGCTGCTATTTGACGCCGGTATTCTGTGAGAGTGGTTGCTAGCCAGTTCGAGCCAGCTCGATTTATGACCTAAAGATATTGCTGTAGCTAAGTGTAAGTTGGTTCTACCACTTATTTTCTCCGTGTGGGGACGGAGTAGAATACAATTCCCCACTGCCCGTCAGGTTGGCATCTCGTAAGAGGCGAGAAAAATACCCGACATGCTCGGTGGTAGGACCTCGTGGGGTCCGACTGGCTGGCGACCACCCTCGGTTGCGCGTGAGAGCCAATCCCCATTCCCGATTCCCGTAATTCCGACAGTTTATGGTCCCTTAAGGACTGGAGTCTTGCACTGTCTGATTGGGGGTGCGACGTTGGCGCGGGGGCAAGGGGGACCCGATGAAACGGTTGTCCGCTGGCCGCCCGCTGGTACGTAGAGGACCCGAACCCTGGCTGTCCCGGCTAGGGAGGCTGTCCTGCCGCCAGTGTCAAAAGCTCGTGATTGGTCGTCGTGCCGGCCTGGGAGACCGGAGTGGAACACGGCGGCTGATCATTGTGTTGGATCGGGGGCCCTTCCGTCCCCCGTGCCAGCAGCGCACCTCACTGGTCATTCATTGCGGGCCATCATTCCTTAACTTTGCCTATGTAACTGTCGTAACTACGGCAATCCTCAATTTTTTCCCTGTTAACCGCCTTTTTTATGGCAAGATCGAAAAATAGAAAACATGTTTCTACAGCGGCACCCCCTTCCACATTCAATGTGGACTTCTTCAACGTCAAAGGAATGCATTCCAACCTCAATGTCGTCCATCATCACTTGGAGACGACTAAGCCGGCTCTATTTTTCCTGACTGAGACACAAATATCCTCTCCGACCGACGTCACATATCTCTTGTATCCCGGTTTCAGTTTGGAGCACAAGTTTACGCCCAATGCTGGGGTGTGTATGTACGTACGGGAGGATGTATGTTGTCGACGTCTCAGCAGCCTTGAAGACAGAAACCTGTCATTGTTATGGGCGCGCGTAGATCACGGTGACCGCATCCGGTTCTATGCGTGCCTTTACAGGTCCCATAGCGGTGATGCCGAAACAGACCGACTTCTCGGGCATGTACAGAAAGGCATAGATGAAATTCTCCAGCAGCACCCATCGGCGGAGGTAGTGATCCTAGGGGACTTCAACGCTCACCACTTTGAGTGGCTAGGATCACTGAAGACCGACTACGCTGGGAAGGCTGCATACAACTTTGCTGTAACAAATGACCTCAACCAGATAGTTGATGGTCCTACCAGAATACCTGATATTGAAGGACACAACCCTGCTTTGTTGGATCTTCTGCTGACCTCACATCCAAACGATTACCAGGTATTCCGTGATGCCCCTCTAGGAACCACGGATCATTGCCTGGTACGTGCTGTGGTTCCATCCGGTCAGACCACGCAATCCAGACCACCTGGTATGCGTCGTGTGTGGCATTATAGGTTAGCAGATTGGGATGGATTGCGAGAGTTTTATGCATCCTACCATTGGAGACGGTTGTGCTTCTCATCAGAAAATCCTGACATTTGTGCGAAAGCTGTCGCCGAGGCGATACTGCTGGGCATGGAGTGCTACATTCCCAGCTCGGCGGTTCGTATCGGAGGGCGGTCTCAACCTTGGTTTCGTTGCTCGTCTTTGCGTGCCGCCCACCTCAAGCGCGAAGCCTACGAAGCCTGGGTTGCTGCGCGAAATGTCAAGGATCGTAATACTTCTGATTTGAAGAAGCGGTTCAACACAGCTTCAAGAGCCTACAAGAAGCAGATCACTGCAGTAAAGTTTGCGCACACTGCGCGCATTGGTAGGAGACTGGTTGGCTATCCCTCCGGGAGTAGAGCATTCTGGTCTCTTGCTAAGGCAGCGTAGGGGAATTTCTGTCGCCCTTCACTTTCATCTCTGCACAATCGTCAGGACTCGCTGGCTCACTCCGCAAAAGAGAAGGCCGGTCTCTTGGCTACTCTCTTTGCGTCAAATTCTACCCTTGACGACGGAGGAGCATCGCCGCCCTTTTTACCGCGATGCGAGCACTCAATGCAGGAAATTCGCTTCACTCAAAGTGCAGTGCGACGTGCTCTGTTTTCCCTCGACGTCAGGAAGTCCAGCGGGCCTGATGGCATTCCAGCAATTGTGCTCAAAACATGCGCCCCTGAGTTGGCTCCGGTGTTAGCACGCCTATTCTCGCTGTCTTACACCTCAAGAAAAGTCCCGTCTTCGTGGAAAGTAGCCTACGTTCACCCTATTCCTAAAAAGGGTGACCGCACAGACCCGTCTAACTATCGGCCTATTGCGATAACCTCCCTGCTCTCTAAGGTGATAGAGCGTGTGATTAAATATCCAGCTCCTTGGTTACCTTGAAGATCATCAGCTAATTAGTGACCGTCAATACGGGTTCCGCCACGGGCGTAGTGCTGGTGATCTTCTTGTGTACTTAACGCACCGATGGGCAGCCGCCATCGAGAGCAAGGGAGAAGCACTGGCATTTAGTCTAGATGTCACAAAGGCTTTTGACCGGGTCTGGCATAAGGCTCTTCTCGTGAAGTTACCATCTTTCGGGCTTCCTGAGGGACTATGCTTGTGGGTCGCTAGTTTTTTATCTGGGCGTAGCATTCAGGTCGTTGTAGACGGATTATGCTCCGATATCATGCCCATCAATGCTGGCGTCCCCCAAGGATCTGTTTTATCACCTACGCTGTTTCTTCTGCACATCAACGACATGCTTAACACTAGTAGCATCCATTGCTATGCAGACGACAGTACGGGTGATGCATATTATGCAGGTCGTGCAAATATCCCTCAAACACAGGTGGAGGAGAACAGAAAGAGACTTGTGTCTGACATTGAGACCTCTCTGGAGCAGGTCTCTGAATGGGGTAAACTAAACCTAGTTCAATTCAACCCTACTAAGACACAAGTCTGCGTGTTTTCCGCTAAGAAGACCCCATTTAACATAGCACCGAAGTTCCGGGACACCTCTCTTACCATTTCTAAGAGTATTGGGATCCTTGGCGTCGATATTACGAAGGAGGTCCAATTCCGGAGTCATCTGGAAGGTAAAGCCAAAATGGCTTCTAAAAAACTTGAGGTGCTCAATAGAGCGAGGCAGTACTTCACTCCGGGTCATAGACTTTTGTTATATAAAGCTCAAGTCCGGCCCCACATGGAGTACTGCTCTCATATCTGGTCTGGTGCACCTCAATACCAACTCCTTCCTCTTGATTCCATCCAACGCCGGGCAATTCGTATTATCGACGATCCCACACTCACAGACGATTTAGACACCCTCGGTCTACGGAGAGACGTTGGCTCTCTGTGTGTATTTTACCGTCTATACTATGGGGAGTGTTCTGAAGAACTTTTTGAATTGGTGCCACCGTCACCTTTCTACCACCGCACCGCTCGCCACAGGAGTAAAGTCCATCCCCACATCCTTGACACTTGGGTCTCCAAAAATGTAAGAGCGTCACGTGGTTTTTTTCCTCGTACAGCAAGATTGTGGAATGGACTCCCTTCCGAGGTTTTCCCTGTGTGCTATGACTTGAGGTCCTTCAAAAGGCGTGTTTACAGGTATCTTAAGAGTCGGCAACGCATCAGCAGCTCCTCTGGTGTTGCAGATGTCCATGGGCGACGGTGACCACTTTCCATCAGGTGGCTCGTCTGCTCGTTTGCCATCGGATAAACATAAAAAAAAAAAAAACCACCTGGAAAATCTACCAGCTGCCCGTTTGTCTGGCTGTCTATCGGTCTGTCACCAGGAGACGATATCTTTATTTTAAATATATGGTCACCAGGCTGTATCTCATGAACCGTGCGTGATAGACAGTTAAAAGTTTCACAGATGATATATTTCTGAGGCTGTTGTAACAACAAATACTAAAAAACAGAATAAAATAAAAAATGGGCTCAAATAAATAATTAAATTAAAATTTAATTAGTATTTTGGTTTCTATACAATAGACGTGATTTTTGCTGTTTTTATAGATAATGGTACGGAACCCTTCGTGCGCGAGTCCGACTCGTACTTGATCGGCCGGTGAGCACCACGTTTATATTTTTAAAGTATACGAAGAAAAAAAAACATTATTTAACAAAAAATTGAATTTTGTACAGCCATGAAAATTAAATGCTTATTATTTTAAAATGATGCGACTCGATGCTTTTGAACTGGTGCCGTATTGAAGAGGAAAGAGAGAGCTATCGATTCCAATGCGCAGCATATCTAAATTATATATATGCACACCCAAACTGTACTATACCTCGAACATTTCACCCATATATGGAACAAATCTTTATGAAACTTGATGACATTTCCCCTTTAAAGTACTTTTAAAAATTGACAACATACTACAGACGGGAAGTGATGGTTTTTATTTACGCAATCGAAAGTACCTTAAATGTAAATACTTCCAGAATTTTTTAATTTTTTTTATCCAAACATCAATTTTTTATGAATTTTTGAAAAACAAAAAAATCAAATTTAGTTACACGTCAAAAATACAGTGCCAAATAGATTACAGCAACATTAGAGTTCAATGCGTCTTATCTTAAGGCAAAACTTTTTTTGTACCTATTAATGTATGTTTATATTGTGATATGTTACCACCTAAGAAATTTAATAAAGATTTTATTATTTTATTATTATTTATAGTGAATGTGAAACTAACAACCATCAAATGCCAGAGTAAGAAGATTTTAATGGAAAATTGATCGAAGTTGAAAATATACAGTTTAATAAAATAAAAGCAGCATAAAAGTTTTTATTTCCCTTCCATCTGGTTTGCTTTCTTTATACAAGATCCATTTAAATTAAGCGCAAATATTTTAAGGGCTGGGTCCCATAGTTCAAAGAAATGCTTTAGTAGCAAATTTTAAGAAATCGACACGCAAATTTTTTTTTTATTTTTTCATACAAAATAATTATTTTTTTATTAAAATCGATAAATCAGCTGTTTTGATCGTCGTGGTCAGTGACCTAGTATCCATAGTAGATAATAGTACAAAGTTGTTGGCCAAGAATGTGTTTATTTGCACATAGGGTGTTTTTTTCATTTTTTATTTTAAATCTTCAGGTGCAGATATTAAAAAACTAGCGAGCCGATTTTTTTTATTTTTATTCTAAAGCATTTTTCTACCTTATGGGAGTCAGCCTTTAAAATATTTGCGCTTAATTTAAATTGAACTTATATATTCTTTGACAATACTACATTAACATATGTTAATGTACCTATATAGGTATATTTTTTGCTATTATTGGTAACATTAACTAATAGTTTAAAGGCCTTCAAACTTCATTCAGAAGCAATTGGCGTAATTTACTGATTCGGCGGGCAACCACCAGCTTGCTAAGTAAATCTCACTTCTACAAACACACCAAGTAAATTTAATAAAGTGCAGTATCAAAAAAAAGACGGTCCTTGTACGATGCACGAATTTCGGAAAAAATATTCCCCAACCTGGCAATTCATTATTCGACAGATTGACAATTACATTGACATTGTCATGTGGTTAAGCATTGGAATATTGCGTTATAAATCCTACATTTGGGTTTTTTTTTTTCAAAAATTCATAAAAAATCGAATTTTGGGTAAAAAAATTGAAAAAATTCTGGAAGTATTTACATTTAAGGTAGTTTCGATTGCATAAATAACAACCATCACTTCTGGTTTGTAGTAAGTTGTCAATTTAACAAATAGACAAACCAAACCACGTCCTACCGAAAAAGCAAGGGTCTCTTCTATACCAAAAACAACGTACCTACCAAATAAAAAAAAGCCATTGACTTTTTTAAATGTCAGCTGGCTTCAAAAATATTGAAAGTGGTTATCAAAATAAAACTACTTTATTTAAGTATTAGCGAAAATCTGAATAATAGAATAGGAATTTTCATTGAATACAATCTCCCAAACGTATGTTAATGTTAAAATTGTAACTATGCTGATTAATATTAAATAAGAAAATGGTACGTATCGATAGCGTGTTGTATCAATATGCAAGGTTTCAGCGTTTTATAATTATTTTGTTCGTTAACAGGACAATAGCAATCACTCGGACCATTCCCCAAGCTCTCCGACGAAGGATAAAGTAGAAATCACGGATTACTAGTAAGTTCATATTACTTAAATTATCTTATCGGCTTCCCTTTGTTCAAATTGGGCTAGTTTGTTTTTTTAATTTTATTATATTAAAGTCGACAGTTTCTTAATGACTCGTTCTTATAGTTTTTGTTTCTCATCCTTACATGTACATGGAAGAAATATCCCTTTCCTGATTAATTACTGAAAGGCTACTGTAATTTTTAATTAAATTTGATTAATTATGAACTGTGCCCGCGTCTCCGTTTACATACATTACAATTCTAAACTAAACAAAAACTAAAAAGTTTAAGTAGCCTATTCTGTGTCCTGTACGCCTAAATGGTTATTAACTAAATTTCATAAAATTAAGTTAATTTGTTTAAAGAGTTATGGAGAAACATACATAAATTAAGAAAAAAAACTAAACAGCCTCAATTTAGTTTCAGTTTCATGTATATAGATTATAAATAAACACAATATCTCTGAAAATAAAGTAACTTATTTCATGTTGCACACTATTTTCAGCTTTGTGTGAATGGAATAAGGTAGATATTTAATTACCACTTAAAAAGTGCTTCAGCATTGTACTGCCTAGTGTGAAGTAGTCTAAAACGCACCTAAGTTCTTTTAAAGAAATTTATCTTCGACTAATTAATTAAATTATTATATAGACTATTTAATTATATTAAATTATCAAGACCATGATTAAAATGTTTTTTGTGTTACTAGTTTGCAGCTACCAGAATGGGGTCTAGAATGTTTGAAGGATGCGGCGATACAGCAAAGGGTGCCTCGACCCAGGAGCCTGGCATGGGGCATCTTGCTGCATGCAGTGCCTCCGCCAAATCAGGATATTGTGGGCAGGTATGAAACCTGTTATCATGGTGCTCAATAATGTGGTGATACAGCAAAGGGTTCTCCTTAATGCATATAGCAGATTTACGTCACTACACAACAATAAATCAAATTCCTTAGTTGTGAAAATGAGTTAAAACACGATATATATATATATATATATATAACAGTTGGCAAAATAGCACTGTTTCCTGCCCTATGGCCGTACAAAATTAAGTTTCTGATATATATATCTGCTTTTTCAAACTATTTTTCCCACTCTGGGGAAAGTTTTCCCCATTTTTTTCCAAACATTCCTATTTTGTGCCACTCAAAAGCATTTGTGTGATGATATCACCAGCCATGAAAAGAAATGGTCTGAAGTGACACAAAATATATCCACTTATCTTAATATATATAAATCTCGTGTCACAATGTTTGTCCTCAATGGACTCCAAAACCACTTAATCTTCTTAATATATATAAAACTTGTGTCACAATGTTTGTCCTCAATGGACTCCTAAACCACTTAACCGATTATATCTTAATATATATAAATCTCGTGTCACAATGTTTGTCCTCAATGGACTCCTAAACCACTTAAGAGTCCGACATATGCCAGGCGGCGTGGCGATACAAACGCGGATGGTCTAAACGGGTTGGCTACTTTGGATATTTTCGTTTTAAAGGAATATTCAAGGGTTATTCGAAAAAGAAAAACATATGATGGCTGCCTTATCTGTAATGCAATAATAATCAAAAGTTTCAAGGTTAATTTTAATGTATTTGGTGAATAATGCTATATACTGAGTAAATTAGAAGTGATTTGGAGGCAACTTTGCAATTTTTTTCTATCGAGAAAATTTAACGCAATCGTGTTTTTGAGTCATATAGTTACCAGAGTTAGTCCTGAACTTTGCTGCATTTTTATTTCAACTTGAGTATTTAATTATTATTGATATAACAGTCAATCATGCAAAGCAGTGTGAGGTAGTATGGGCCCTTAACCGATTATAATAAAATTCGCACATCATGTGCAGTTCGATCCAACTTGAGAGATAGGATAGTTTTTAACTTATGGCGAAACGAAGTTCGCCGGGGCAGCTAGTAAATCAATATTATTTTCATTTCTTGTGTAATGACTAAACTTTCTTGTGGCTGATATGATGATGATGATATATATAAATCTATGATGTTAATTAAATTCACTTGATGATTATTATGAATGGTATTTTGTTTCAGTGTGAAAACTCACAGGAATTTCTACAATGATCTAAAGTCTAAGTTGTCTATGGATCCGCGCGCCGTCATCGGCGATGACCCGCTCTCACAAAATGATGAGGTAATGACACAACAAGCATATGTCTTAAGAGATAGCATATGACATAATAAGCATATAATAATAATCATTTTGGCGAGGTCCGTGGCACAGTGGTTAACACTTCAGCCTGCCGACACGAGGGTGCTCGGGTTTGAACCCCTGTCAGATCAAGATGGAAAATGATCTTTTTAAGATTGGCCTGGGTCTTGGATGTATATATAAATGTATTTGTTATAAAATATAGTATCGTTGAGTTAGTATCCCATAACACAAGTCTCGAACTTACTTTGGGGCTAGCTCAATCCGTATGATTTGTCCGTATATTATTATATTTATTGTTATTTATTTATAATTATGCCTGTTCTTGTTCAGTTTATTTGTACCTGTCAAATTATTGACTTAATGCACATAAACATTTTACACATAGGTTCAAAACTTATGATCAGTGCTGCAGACGGAAGTAAAAATTTTTGCATTGACACTTCATATAGTTTTGTAATGCCTGGATATACATGTTTTTTGTTTGTTACGTTTTCACGCCGTAACTAACCGATCATCATGAAATTTTGCATACAAGTTCTCTGGAGTACGGAGAAGGACAGAGGCTACCGGGAAAAAGTACCAATCCCGAGGGATCGACATTGACGCGGGCGGAGCCGCGGGCGAAAGCTAGTTATGTTATAAGTTAACGGTAAACGTTCAAAATTGGATACATGTATCTCTTTTTGAACGTCACATTTGTATTTGTTATATTTTGTTTAATTTATGCAAAATCGAAATACTGCTAGCGTTTCGGAACGACCACTGGTGAGAAGAATACGCCGAAAGAAACTCAATCCAGATGGTAATGATAGGTATCGATAATCTGGTAACATAACGATATAATATTGTTAAAAATGCACATAAACATTTTACACATAGGTTCAAAACTTATGATCAGTGCTGCAGACGGAAGTGAAAACTTTTGCATTGACACTTCATATAGTTCATATAGCATATAGTTTTGTAAGGCCTGGATATACATGGTCTAATCTAAGATGTAACGGCCCTCCAGTGCATTTACGCTCACTATTGTGTGATATGTCCCTATTTATTTATTTATTTAAATATTTGACATACTGACTCATGCTGCCATACTCTAACATTACATGCTTTAATGACTCACTTTGTTAACAGTTATATTTTTCTTTTATACATACATACATAGTATCACGTCTTTTTCCCTTGCGGGGTAGACAGAGCCTTCTATAAGACTATAAGACCTGTAGGTCACGTTTAGCATGTTGGTGGGCATTAGGTGAAAAACGGAATCAAAATAGTAATGGGTTGCTAGCCGCATCGCCTATTAACATGATTCCTAAGATTTTATCCATTCCCAATCGGTTTTTATGATTATGTTTAATTAAATAAATCCTATAAATATGAGGTTTCCTAAAAAATATAACTGTCAGTCAAATAATAAAACAGTCACAGTTTGCTGACGTCACGAGCCCCCCCCCCCCCCACGTATGAACTTTAATGTGGTTTATCTTTATCATTTATTGTTTAATTGTCAAAAGAAAATACTTGTACAATATTTTTGGATTTTAATATTATTATTTTGACTCACGAAACTAGCTTATTTAGTAAAGTTAGAACATGACGCAATAAAGATTTAAAAATAAATATATTTGTATGATTTCTTTTTTCAGAGTGTGTGGAAGCAGCATTTCTGTGACAATGAACTGAAAGCTCTGATCCTACAGGATGTCGTTAGGACGTTTCCCGACGAGCTTTATTTCCGCGAAAAGGAAGTTCAGGATATTATGGTATGCATACCTACTTATATGTGAAAACTTCATATAAAATTCGACTTAAGGTCACAGCACACTTATCAACTCGGAAAGGGATCGACACCGTATCGCCTCTCGTTCTCGTCGCGCCGTCCACCAGGCGTCAACCTGCCGTAGACTCGGCTACGACTAGGCGACGCCGCGCTTACCGCTCTGCCGGCCTATTTACTTTAAAATACATTGCGTTTTATATATCTTAAAAAAATAGTCAGTCATACGAAAACCGCAATGTATTTTGAAGTGGCTATCAAGATGTTGTACACTGAGTTAGCAAATAGGCCGGCAGGTCTGGATGGCACCAGCCGGCCTTTTTGCTAACTTATATAGTGTATTTCCATATGCCAAAATATCTATTTTAAAACATACTACAGTCTATAGAAGAATGTATTATAAAGCAGAATACAACATTCCACAGAATAAAACTCAAAGACGGACGGACTTTACTCCGTAAAGACGTAAGTAGTTCAGTATTCATTGTATGAAATTCCCGAGTTGATACGTTTACATTCCGTTTCCGAGTTGATAAGTGTGCGGGGCCCTTTACTCTTTCAACTTCATCTTCTCAATACGAATTGGGTATTAAACTGAGACTAAAAGATAAAATTTTGGTTCGTATTCTAATGTTACCTGGAAGTTTTAACTGACATAGCTTATTTAACGATTAGTTGTTATCAATATTTTTGAAACCCTTAATAGTTCATATTATGTGTTAGGACTAGTTAGGAGATGTTTAAGGTCTTAAGTTTATTCTTCTTTATTTTTGAGTAGCCGTTCAATAAACCGCAGTAATTTTTTCCGACGTAAGTGCCAATTATTGAAAAAAAAAAAACATTCTGAAGAATCTCAATATTAGGGCTTGTTACCGGTACCAAATTCACATTGTAAGTACCGGTGTTTCCATCCTTATCCTTATCCTTACTAATATTATAAATGCGAAAGTGAGTTTGTTTGTTTGTTACGCTTTCACGCCGTAACTACTGAACCGATCATCATGAAATTTCGCATACAAGTTCTCTGGAGTACGGAGAAGGACAGAGGCTACCGGGAAAAAGTACCAATCCCGAGGGATCGACATTGACGCGGGCGGAGCCGCGGGCGAAAGCTAGTTATGTTATAAGTTAACGGTAAACGTTCAAAATTGGATACATGTATCTCTTTTTGAACGTCACATTTGTATTTGTTATATTTTGATTAATTTATGCAAAATCGAAATACTGCTAGCGTTTCGGAACGACCACTGGTGAGAAGAGTACGCCGAAAGAAACTCAATCCAGATGGTAATGATAGGTATCGATAATCTGGTAACATAACGATATAATATTGTTAAAAATTAAAGTAGATTTTACCAGTACCTACGCCCAGTACTAGTGCCGTCCCGCACGAAAATCGACTTCGAAACAACATTTTCGGTCCTCATCTAGCGCTGCACAACACAAAACGGCAACGCTGCGCATATGCGATCACTGTTTGCTTATTTTTCGTGTGTGTAACACTGGTGTCCGATTTTTCAAGCTGCTTAAGGTATCTGACATAGCTATACGACTGTCATCAACGATGACATCAATAAATGATAAAAAAAAGAATTCCCGATTCTACCAAGTACCTGTAAAATAGTATAAATAATACGGGCAGTACCGTTAACAAATACAGGTAAAATAGTGTCAAATATTCGTAACAAACAACACATAACGATACCTCTGTTAATAACGTTACCAAATTTATCGGTACCAACCCAATTACTGTAGATTCCTAGATATCCGGTACTGGATTTTACCGGTATTCCAACTCCTGCTCAAAACTAACCCACTTACACTAATGAAATGCGTCAAACCCTTTTTTTTTCATATTTGTTTTACGGCATTTGGCTTTCTATGCCTTTTAGCCCTTTATATTTTTCTACATGTTATCAACGAAATGGTGGTGTAATTCATTTCGTTGATTCAATGAAGCCCCTGGCGACAATTCCCACGAATCCACTGATTTGATCATAGACGCAGTAGCAGTAAGGCGAGCGATCACCAGCCCGCTATGTAAATCTCACTACAGTGCAGTTTTATTTTAGTTATTCCACAGATTGTTCATAAACATGGGCACATATAACACCAAATTTCACCGATTCACGTTATAAAGTCCACTAGAAACAATTTGCAAAACAATCCAAAACAAAAACCGTGCAGACCGCCGAAATTCCCGCCAATATCTCCCGCGTCGACCCCTTTATTTAATTTTATACTTTGTCGTTTTATTTTATACCCTTGTTTGTCGCAGGTGGACGTTCTGTTTTTCTGGGCGCGCTCGCATTCCCACGTGGGCTACAGGCAGGGCATGCACGAGATACTAGCGCCATTGCTTTTCGAACTCTATTTAGATAGGAAATTCGCACCTAAGAATTTAAGGTAAAAACAGACTAATTAATATAATGGTATATGTTTTATTATGTGTTAAAGTGGTTATTACAATAATATTAAATCTATTTCAGTGACACGTTGAAATATGTTTTACAAGAGGAATATCTCGAACACGACAGCTAGTAAGTATGTCATGTCATTTATATATGCTTTTAGACATATGTAGTATATTAAAGTAGTAATAAGATCAATGCATAAAACTTAGTAACGTATTCGAAAGGGGTAGTTGCAAGGATGTATGGAGAACCGGCTAGGTCCTAAAATTGGCAACCAGCCTAAAATTAGTAGTTACATACAATGATCAACAAAAAGCTAAATTACATAAATTCGTAGTATTTAAAGGGAAAGTTTGGATCTAAAATTCCGTAATTGTGGTTGAAAGAGTTCCGTTGAAATAACACTCGTAAAATAAACCTACGCCATCACTACATAGTATAAAATAAAGTAGCTTCCCGCTGTCTGTCTGTCCCTATGTATGCTTAGATCTTTAAAACTACGCAACGGATTTTCATGCGGTTTTCTTTTTGATTTGTTCCGTTGAGTCACACCGCACTTGCTACTCAATGGGAAACATATCCCCGCTGTGTAGGCAGTGTTACAGATTGCAACTATATTTTTCTCAATGAGTAACACTGTTACTCATTGGCACTCTGTATTCCCATTCAGTGACATTATTGAGAAATGTTCCAATAAAAACATTTCCAATATTGGTTTAATGAGTAATAATTGTAAAAGAATATGTAACGAATTAGCGTAGAATTCAATTAAATAACATTATTATTATTAAAACAAATATTGAAAATTATTTTGTTAGAACATTTCCTATGTTACTGAACGGGAATACAGAGTGCCAATGAGTAACAGTGTTACTTATTGGGAAAAATATAGTTACGATGTGTAACACTGCTACACAATGGGATATTTTTTCCCAATGAGTAGCAGTGTTACTTATCGCGGAATGACTCGACGGGAACAAACCGGTTTTTTATAGATAGAGTGATTCAAGAGGAAGGTTTATATGTACATTGCACCCGTGCGAAGCCGGGGTCCGGTTACCTAGTTCGTTTTAAATCATTAATCTTTCTTTCATTATTTCACGACTGCGTTTCGTTGCCGTTCTCTTTGAGCTATACAATACAATGTGAATATTTTTTGTTATGTTTTTGCAGCATGCTCTTCAACTCCGTAATGAGGGGGTTGGAGAAGTTCTACACGACGGGCGACGTCGTGCCCACCTCTGAGGGCAGGATGCCCAGTGCTACTGTACTTCATGTATGTATCCTAACTAATATTAATATGATTGATATCTTCTGAGGTCACGATGGAAAACTATCTTTTTCAAATTGAACTGAGTCTTGGATATTTACATAGGTACATAAATAGTATCACGTCTGTTTCCCTTGCAGGGTAGATAGAGCCTAGGTCTATGAGACCTTATGGCCACATTTAGCATGTTGGAGGGCGTGTAGATAGAAAACAGAATTAAAACAGTGATGGCTTGCTAGTAGCATCGCCTATTGACATGATTCCGCAGATTTTAGACACAAGTTCACAACTTACTGTGGTGTTAGCTCAATTAGTGTGATATGTCCCTATGTATGTATTTATTCAATTAAAAAGAAACCTTTATTACTAAAACATTTGTATGTTGTTGTGTGTTAACAGAATCCTAACGAAGTAGTGAGATACCTAGAAAAGATAAAAGACGAGTACCTGGTGCCACTGGATTCTGAGCTCGCCGCGCACCTCGGCGAGTGCAACATATCGCTGGAGCTGTTCGGGATGTAAGTCCTACCTTCTTTTTACTATATGCAGGCTAGCTCCGTGGCGCAGCGGTCAACACGCCAGCCTGCGACACGAGGGCCCCGGGTTCGATCCCCGGCCAGGTCAAGATGGAAAATGATCTTTATCAGATTGGCCTGGGTCTTGGATGTGTATCTATATATGTATTTGTTATATAATATAGTATCGTTGAGTTAGTATGCCATAACACAAGTCTCGAACTTACTTTGAGGCTAGCATAATCTGTGTGATTTGTCCGTATATATTTTCTTTATTCACGAAGTCGGACGGAGCTATTTATGACTATGACGTTTAGTCGGCCTGTCTCACTCCCCGTGTTGGCGTTCTCGATCGGATGTATAAAGGGCGATTCACACCGCCAGCGAGCGAGCGGGGAGAGACAGGCTAGCGAGCTAAGCTAACTATGAGCTAAGCTATGTAGTTCACACCACAAGAGAGCTAGCTAGCGAGGCGAGCGAGCTCTATCGGATATCTTCGGCTGCATAGTTCGCTGTGTGAACCAAAGTATGAAAGAGATGAAACGATGTTCGCTCGCCTCGCTCGCATTATTATGTCAAAAATCATTGGCACCGCTGTCACTCGATTCTTCTTTATGAATCTCAAAATCAATAAGCTTTTGATAACTCGTTTCATAAATTTCGTTTCCATTCCTAGGGGTTTGCTTTTTTTTTTGACCACTATTCGATGAAACTGCAGTGACATTCACTTCCATTATGAACATAGAAAGTATTTTTTTCTTTTTCATACTTTTATCTGTTTGAAATCCTAGGTATTTAAAATTAATAAAAACTACGACAAATGTTGCATAGAACCTCTTTCCGACGCCATATTACTTTTGTCGCCATCGCAGCGCTGTGATTGGTCAACGTTTATCTAACCTGTCTTTGATTTTTACAGGCGCAAAATAAGCTGCATTTCATTCTAACGCTAGTTTAGAAATCTGTTTTTCTACGATACTTAGCTGGACTTGATTTTAAGTATTTAGTTAATGACATAGACAATTTAAAGACGGTCCTTTTGACATTTACAGCTGAAATTTCAAAAACTATGCAACTCGCTGCATTTGATCCTATACCCCTCAAATACTTCATGCATATTGCACAAAGTCAGTTCATTGTTATGTTTTCCTTGTTTGCAGTCGATGGCTCCGACTGCTGTTCGGTCGCGAGTTCCCGCGGTCTGAGATTCCCCATCTATGGGGTTTCTTGTTCGCAGACGGACCTACCCTACCCAATATACACTTTATAGTAATCGCGATGCTGATATCAATAAGAAACACACGTGAGTATGGCTCATCTGTCTTGTATATTTTTATCGATAACATGTTCTGTTCTGAAAATAGCGTTACATTTTATTTATGTATATGTTTACGGAAATGTATGAAATCCGTCATTGTATACAATGCCTAGGAAATGTATAAAATTTCTAAAATCGACCGGAATTGTGTGAAATAAATTATATTAGACACATTCCTAGGAATTCTATAGATTTCCTAAATAGCACTCGGAAATGTATTTTCTTTAGCAAAAAAAGTTGGGCAGCAACTTATGGTCAGCAAAATTTCTTTTCTGCCCTCAGTCGTTCCGGGTGGTCATAAAAAAAATTACCTGAACCTAACATCTTTTCTGCCCTCAGTCGTTCCAGGTGGTTTTATACATTTTCTAATACAATATCGGAATTTTATACAATTCCTAAGAAATGTATACATTTCCCTGGATATGTGTGTAATAAACAATATTTTATACATTTCCTAAATAAGCCAGGAATTCTATAGATTTCCTAGGAATTGTACACAATTCCTGGTTTTTACAGATTTCCTATAACATATACATGGTGAAATTTTGATCGTTTTGGACCCTTAAAGGGGTGACTCAGACTATCAATATAAACAACTTTTTCTATGGGACCAATGCTGGGAACTCAAATTTTTGAGTTCCCATCATTGTTTCCATAGGTAAAGTTCATTTTGATGGTCTGAGTAACCCCTTTAAGGGTCCAAAACGATCAAAATTTCACCATGTATATAAGTTGATGTAGATTGTGTGTGAAAAATCTAGACTAATGTGATGTGTGACGATATACCGCTCATAACTACGAATGATCTACGTAGAGAGAGCGTGACAAGCACACGTCACTCATACGTCACGATGACCTCAATATGTTTTTCTATTGTTTGTTATCATAAGAAATATTCTAAGATAAATTGAACTTTATGTGACTATATCTACCATCTAGTAATCCAGTTTGTCTGGATAGACTGTGTGTTTTTGTATCCCAATCGTGTTTGCGAATGATTGCAAATACACGTTTCAATTTCAAATTTAGGTAGGAAAGTGTTTTAGCTATTTGTTATATTTTTTACAAGCTTTTATTTAACTTTTTATGTAACTATGTGTTGCGACTTCCTGGAAAAGTCACTGCATTCTCCGATCAACCCCAGAATCACAGCAAGGGAAACAGTAAATACTGACCTGGATTCACGGTGAACAGGACGTTGGGAAGGATCACCTGCGGCAGGCCTCGTGGCGGCTGGCTGGGAACCTCCCTGGTTTGAACTGTATTCCTTTTCTTGTTGCCTACACTAGTGGTACACCATCACACACTCGCGATGAGGATTTAGAGTTGTTTTCGGCCAGCGAAGCCCTTAGGGTCGTTATTTTTGGAAATTATATTAGCGCAAGGCGCTGTTCAACTCGACTCGCACGCCATATTTTTTCGACTCACGTTTCGGCCAATCACAGGCCGTCTCGGCGAAGGAAGTAGATATAGGGGGGAACGGATCAAGGACCACAGATAGGTAATTTTATTTGGGTTTTTAAAGTTAATGCTTACACATTTTCCCCCACCTGAAATCCACAAGGGTTTAACAGAGAATGCAAATTGAAAGATAAAAAACAAAAGCAATAGCTACGCACTATTGCAAGAATATCTAGAAATATTATTTTCGAAAGATAGAGTAATAAATAAGTTTTAACTAGCCTAAGGATAGTGTGTATTTATGTATTAGTAATTTATGAGAAAAAAAAAATAATTAATTGGTAAGGGACAAACCTTTACTACCGGCCTACGAAAGGTCTTTCCGTTAGCAGTTAGGAAAGTAACTACTCTGACTACTTGATCCGAACCAGCATGCACTTGCATAATACGTGCCAACTTCCAGAACATCGGCGGAAGATTAGGTTCGTTTACTATGACTAAGTCATCTACTTTAATATTTGGTTCATGTACGAACCATTTGTTCTTTTTTTGTAATGTATGAAGATAATCACGCTGCCATACGCGCCCAAAGCTCTGGGTAATTTTTTTAAGCATCACCCAACGAGAGCCCGGACACGAATTTTCACTTATTGGTTCTTCGGGCAGGGTGACTAAAGGACCTCCCGTTAGAAAATGTCCCGGGGTTAAAACGTCAGACTCCGACGGATCGGTTGATAACGTACAGAGTGGACGCGAGTTCAATAAAGCTTCTACCTTAGCTAATATTGTGAAGAATTCCTCAAGAGTGAGAACCTGAGAACTGACAACACGCTTAAGGTGATATTTTGTGGATTTTATGCCACTTTCAAATATACCCCCGAAGTGAGGGGCGCCGGGGGGATTGAATTTCCATTTGATCTGGCGGTTCGCTAGACCATTTGACACTTCAGGATAATGCTTGTGGAGCATGTTAGAAACTTCATTCAGATACTTGTTGGCACCTACAAAATTTGTCCCACAGTCAGTTACTATCGTATGACATATTCCACGTCGAGAGACAAAACGGTCTAGAGCAGCCAGAAAAGCTTCTGAACTCAATTCGGTTACGGCTTCCAAGTGTACAGCCTTTGAGCTTAAACATACGAATAGACATAA
Organism: Elegia similella; assembly: GCA_947532085.1. Lineage (NCBI taxonomy): Eukaryota > Metazoa > Arthropoda > Insecta > Lepidoptera > Pyralidae > Elegia > Elegia similella. Next base: position 1,796,931 of record OX383931.1, read on the forward strand.
GTAAGCTTTATATGTTTTTGCGCCACGACGGCGACTCTCTTTAATGGAAAATGGGCCACCCAGATCGATTCCAGTGGTTTCGAAGCAACGAGAAGGTTGAAGTCTGGCTGCCGGAAGCTTGCTCATCATTAGCTGACAAGCGATTGGATTTACTTTAAAACATCTAACACACTTCGACAGCACGGTACGTATCAGAAGTCTTAATCCCATTATCCAAAACTGGCGTTGAATAAGAGATTGTAAGGTTCTAGGTCCACAATGCAAATATTTTATATGAAAGTGTTCTATTATAATTTTAGATATTGGACATTGTTTAGGTAACAAAAAAGGGTGTAACGCAGATGGTGACAGATTAGCCTCATCGATGCGTCCCCCCACCCGCACGATCCCATCATCGTCCAGGAAAGGTGAAAGTTTTTGAATGGATTTTACACATGGTTCATTATCTCGCACTCGACTGACTTCGGAAGACATATAATGATCCTGACTCAATTTAACTAACACTTTGGTTGACTTCTCGAGTTCAGTACTACTGAGAAATGAAAGAATTCGATTTTGCCTTGCAACCCTCGAATTTGAAATAAATCGAATACACCATGCTACAATTCTTAGAATTTTTGTAAAAGAGGAATGTCTGGCAATTAAGTCCAGAAGTGGGTTTCTCACCTCAATCACGTGAAGACTTTTAGTTTCTAGCGGTTTGAGCTCGGGTAAGTCTTCTTTTGGAAGTAGAACCCGTTTGTTAGGCCATTGACTAGGCAAATCCTGTAGCCAAGAAGGACCTTTCCACCACAGAGGATGGTCTATAAGCTCTGGACAGGACACTCCGCGACTACAACAGTCGGCCGGGTTATCCTTAGACGAAACATAATACCAGTGATCGGTACTAATCAAGTCAGTTGCTTGAATGACACGATTGGCTACATACATTTTTAACAAATGAGGGGCTGTATTAAGCCATGACAAGGTAGTGCTGCTGTCTGAATAAGCTCGAATAGAATTAATAGTTATATGGTCTTTAAGCAAATTATACATGTGCGATAGAACTTTTGCTAGAAGCACCGCTGCGCTTAGCTCAAATCTATTTACTGTGGTAGGTTTTAAAGGAGCTACTCTAGATTTTCCAATCAGTAAACTAGTCGTAGTAGAAATTCTGGGCTCATTAGTAACCACACAAATATACACACAACAACCATAGCCTTTCAGAGAACCATCACAGAAACCTACCAAGTGTACTTCCATCGGATTGGAAGGTATAACTAGCCGCGGAAGAGAAATTTTTTGTAAATCAGACAAATTGGCCGCTATTAAATGCCATTGTTTGGTTAAATGTTTTGGAATAGTCTCATCCCACGATAAATTTAACCGCCATATTTCTTGCAACAGCGATTTTGCTGCAAAGACTACTGGGCATATCCAACCGAGTGGATCGAAAATGCGGGCTACTAAAGAGAGTATGGATCTTTTAGTAAATTTGACTTCGAACGAGTCTGAAAAGGCATATGAAAAAGAATCATTAATGGGATTCCATCGTATCCCTAATATTTTGACAAACTCATTTCCCGATTCATCGAAGGATTTGGAACTTTGACAAAATTCAGGAGGAACATCCTTAAGAAGACGAGGATCGTTGGTAGTCCATTTACGTAGTTTAAAGTGAGCCTTGGCCAACAAAGATGTGATATCGGCCTTCAGCTTGGTCGCCTCTTCAAGGGAAGAGCCGCCAGTTGTGATATCGTCCATAAATGTCTCCTGGGTGATAACCTGAGCTACACGACTTGAGTACTCAGAACCATGATCTTCAACAAGTTGATGAAGTGTTCGAATAGCTAAATAAGGTGAACTACTAACTCCGTACGTGACTGTCTTAAGTTCGTACTCCTTTAAGATCTCAGTTGGATCATTACGCCAGAGCACGTGTTGATAATGCCTTTCCTCGGGTCTTATCAATATTTGCCGATACATACGACGGATGTCGGCAGTAAAAACTATTTTGTGAAGTCTAAATTTTGTCACTAAATCGACAATATCCACTTGCAGCTTAGGACCCACATGAACAATATTATTGAGTGACAGATTATTCGAGGTCCGACTACTGGCATCGAAGACTACTCGTAAACGTGTCGTTGTACTATCGGGTCGTATTACACAATGGTGAGGAATAATATAACGGTCAGTAGACAAAGATTCAGCAGGCTGCATATGTCCCAGATCTTCGTACTGCTGCATAAATTCCTTATATTCCGTTTTCAACTCAGTCTGGCTGGGAAGACGCTTTTCCAAGTTGAGAAAACGGTTAAGAGCCTGATGATATGATTCTCCGAAGGCTGGAGTATCATCTTTAAGCATAATTGGTACAACATAACGGCCGTCGGAGGTACGATATGTGCCATTTTTATATTTTTGTTCACATATTTCATCCTCAGGACCGGAAATTTTACATTTCGGCGGTTCTTCGGATTCCCAAAACCGTTGAACGATCTCATCGAGCGCACAAGAAGACGCGATGAGTGACGTAACGGGTGTGACTGGAGTTTGAGCCACCACGTTTTGAAGAAACTGACCACTTATCACCCAGCCGAATACACTAGACAGTGCACATGGAAAACCAGGACCTGGGCAATAACGTGAACCAGTATATATCTGGTCAAAACAGTCTACTCCTAACAACAGATCGATCGGACCCGATTTATCAAAATCTTGGTCGGCGAGATCCAGATGTTTAAACTTTTCCTTGACAACCGAAGGTAACGAAGTTGAAGGAACCATTGAAGTGATTTTAGGCAAAACCACTAATGGTATATCGAATTGGGGCGAGTCATTTGACCTAGGCACAATAGAGCCAAAAGTATAACCTTCGATATTAGAAACATAATTTTGACCGAGACCGGTTACATTTAAATTACACTTTTTTATATGTAAACCTAACTGTCGCACACAGCTACTGGTAATGAAAGAGTCCATCGAGCCACTATCTATGATTACACGAGCATACTGCCATGAACCATCCACCCTTCTCAACCGAACCACTGCTGAACCAATAATTTTGGTACTCATAGGTGACTTTGACATGTTTGGCTGAGTTGTACAAGTTAGGGAAGTGCTCATATTGGAATTCTCAGAAGCCTTGAGGTCAATGGTATTAGATAATAAACTTTTATGTTCTTCATGTAATAATGTGTTATGTTTTGAGTTACAAATGAAACACATGGACTTAGACTTTCAGTCTGCACTAGTGTGACCGGGCATTAAGCAGTTTTGACATAATTGTAACTCTTTAACTAATTGTTGTCGCTGTCATAGAATGTACTTTACCACAGCGATATATTGAATGATTTTTATGACAATACGCACAGACAGCCTGATTAGGTTTATTATTATTTGAGTTCGAAGAAGTAATTAAGGAAGAATTTGATTGCCGAGAAAAATTATCTTTCTTTGTATTATTATGGTTTTGTTTATTTGTAGAATTGAATGACTGTAAATTACTAGGTTGACTAACCTCTAATACCTTTATATAATTCTGTAAATAAACAATCAAATTATTAAATTTAGGAATTTCTTCTTTATTTTGTAATTCAAACCTTTTCCTAGTTTCTGTATCAAGAGGCCGAGATGCTATGTAAAATAAAAGAAATTCACTTAAATCATCAATATTTAACCCGCGCAAGGCACTAACACATTCATAAAGTGTGTTGGTTAATTGTGATAAGTTTGATAATGATGGCCGTTGGATCGGATTTAATTTTATTATTTTTTCTAAATAAGCGGTGGCTAATATACGTTTATTATCATACATGTCTAGCAACGCTGCATAAACAACAGAATAATTAGCTGATGTTATAGGAACACCCTTAGCTAGTCAGGGCATACCCAGACAGACATGACAACAAATAGTAAAATTTCTCTGTGTCCGACAACGAAACATTATTATGCACAAGCGACGTATAACTGTCGTTAAACATCTGCCAGTTCTCTATATTACCATCAAACTTAGCTATTTGCAATTTAGGTAATTTCACTTGTGAGCTGGAATGCGCATGACCTTGACACAGTTCCGAGCGCGAACTTACGTCGAGAGAGTCAGCAAACTCAATGACAAAATAGTATAACTCGTCAAATGACAACAAAGCATTATTATCGATAACAAATCGAGGATTTAGTTTAAGTTGCAACTGGTTTACACGATCGTTGCATTCCAAGAAATTATCACGAATTTTATCAATTCTTTTATACCTAGGTCGAAAGGATGCTAATTTAGTTTTATTTTATTTCGTAATTTTTGCTAAGTCATAAAGTATTTGCATATTTTTAAACTCATATTCACGTTTTTTAATGGTGGACATTAATTCTCCTTCCGCCATGTTTTCGCTAAGCACTAATTGTGAAAGTACGAGTAATGTAGGTAAGTAGCAAAAGTTTAAATGGAAACTGAGTAATGGAACAGATATTCACAAACACGTAGGTTTTAAAACTACGGACTATTACTTATAATCATAAATACACACCTCACTGCTATTAATTGACCCTAGGTAATTATAGGCTATCCAAAATAGTTCGAAAGCCTGAGTAACAAGATAGTACCTTATGGCATACAAATCGAACGATTAAGGGATTACAAGGGAATTAACGAGATAAGAAGTATGTACTCGTAAGCAATAGGTATTTACTATGGTATGGAACAGGAATGGAATTCCCTGTTTGAACCGAGATTGTTAGACAAATAGACAAATGCTAGGTGGGTAAGTACCTAGTTAATTTGAATCTATAATAAGTCTATTTATGAATAAATTAGTTATCCATATTTGGAAATAACTTTAATTAAAAATATTGAAATTAAGTGGGTAAATTTGAAATAAGTACGTAAGGAATTTCCTCACAGGAGGCACCATAAATTAATGTTGCGACTTCCTGGAAGAGTCACTGCATTCTCCGATCAACCCCAGAATCACAGCAAGGGAAACAGTAAATACTGACCTGGATTCACGGTGAACAGGACGTTGGGAAGGATCACCTGCGGCAGGCCTCGTGGCGGCTGGCTGGGAACCTCCCTGGTTTGAACTGTATTCCTTTTCTTGTTGCCTACACTAGTGGTACACCATCACACACTCGCGATGAGGATTTAGAGTTGTTTTCGGCCAGCGAAGCCCTTAGGGTCGTTATTTTTGGAAATTATATTAGCGCAAGGCGCTGTTCAACTCGACTCGCACGCCATATTTTTTCGACTCACGTTTCGGCCAATCACAGGCCGTCTCAGCGAAGGAAGTAGATATAGGGGGGAACGGATCAAGGACCACAGATAGGTAATTTTATTTGGGTTTTTAAAGTTAATGCTTACACACTATGTTTGTTCGGATGGAATCTCAATTTTGAAGCAGATAGACGTCATTTTATATTCAACATGCCGGAAGACAAGAGGGCGGACTATTTATTTTTGATGTCCGACAATCCGACGATATGGATATTAAATTAACCCTTTGACCGCGAACGTCGGGTAAATTCGACAAACATTTTCATAGAAAATGTTTATATATGACGTTCGCGGTCAAAGGGTTAAAGGATTCGCTGAACTTCCGTGCGCTTGTAAATAGTTCGATCAATTGTTAAGGAAAACTGCTTTAAAATGTACCTAATATCCCACATGATTTGACTCAAAAATCTTTACATTGTAAGTTTAATAATAAAACTGGCCAAGTGCGAGTCCGATTCGTACACATTAAGAGTTAAATTTAACTGTAAAAACACGTTTATTGTATGAGGACGATGAATAAGTACGTATGAAACCTCTTTCATGCTACCTTGCTTGTGAGGTTAACCAAATTCTTTCTTGTACAGTACTGATTATACTATTGTTCTTAATTACCTGTAGTTTTACGTCTGAGTTATTACTTTTGTTTTTATTATCTGTTTTAATAGAGGCATATTCTGTAAAAAAAATCAAATGTCTATTTCGGTTCCAGAGATACATCACCGTGACAGACGGACGGACGGACATGTTGACAATGACGTAAGAGGCTTAACGTGATTTTACAACGGACAGATTTAAAATTGAAGTACCTACGATGATTCGGTAACGTCGACTCTTTCCAGTGGTAGACCCGGACCCCGGCGTAGTGCTCTCCGCATTAATGCGCCCCTCCCCCCTGTCCGTGGGGCACGTATGCGCGCTGGCGCTGCATCTCCGGCGCCCGCTCGACTACCCGAAGCCCCCTCCACCACAGAACCATACTCCCCCCGCGGCGAACGGCGAGTGGTTGGAGCAGCCCCCGGAGGAGGGGGACTCGGGGTCGGAGGGCGTGGCGGAGGGCGCGGACGTGGCGCGCGAGCTCGCAGCGCTGGCGCTGCTCCGCGCGCAGCTACCGCGCGCCGCCGCGCGCCTCGCGCTCGCGCTACCACGCCCCCCGCCGGAGGTAGCGCAGCCACTGCATCAAATACTGCAGGTAACTGCCAGGATTTACACTTTTCAGACCTAAAAGGCTTATTACTGCCCACTCGGGTGCTCGGATTTTTACTTTTCAGGTCTAATAAGCCTATTCACAGCGGCTGTTGAAACCTTAAGATAAAAAGCATTGAAATGCATTTTTACAGTCCATAAAAAAATCTAAACTTGAAAGGCGTCGGTAATCGATGGCCTAGGGGGAGGTAATTTGATAATCGGATAGTCTTAGTCCCAACTCCCTAATGCCATTCTGTAGCCTGACTCACAAATCAGAGACTTCATAATATATTTATAAAACAAATATGTAATTAAAGAATTTATTATTTTGTTTTTTACTTGATTGCTCTCTTTTTCATTTGCGAAAGAGGTAGTTAGAGTAATATATTAAGTCAAAAAAGCTTTACGAACATTTACAGCAGAACAATCAGTTTTTCACATTATAGTTTAGTTTAAGTCGGTTTTTTATTTGAAGAAGTAACAATTATTTCACGATTTGCCTTGCAAAATACAGTTGCCACTCTTAACAAAATGCCTGAAACCAATAACAATCTGTTACATACTAACATTATTTTTCACACTCACTCTCACTTCTATAAAATTTGGCAGCTGGCAGCTCTGATTCAATGCCGTAACCACGCGCTCATCGACGTAGAGACCGCCCTCGAAGCCGCCGAGGGGCAGTCGGCCGCGGCGGCCACCACGCGCCGGCAGCTCGTGCCCGTGGCGCTCCCCCCGCGGCGGGGGGCGCCGCGCCCCGGACCCCCCAAACTCAAAGAGGTCCAACTCAAAGTGTTCAACCAGTCGGAGAGCCAGCCCTCGGGCCTGCCCTGCATGGACCCGCTGCGCTCCCGGACAGACTGACTGCGGCGCAAGCTGATGCTCTTCAGTTTTTACCATTAAGTGTTAAATAATGCAAGGCTGTAAAGATTTGAGACTCACGGCTCACCAAGGGGATTGATGAAGTTTGTATTTGTTTAGTGGTGTATTCCAAACAAAGAGTTCGGCAACCCATTGAGTGTAAGTATACCTAGTGTTTACACATGTTAAACAACCACGGGAAAAATATTTCTGATTCAATAGGCCAAAGAATTAACACCAATAAGGACACGGCCGTTGCCAAAAGTATAATGCAGCTAATAACTTTAATTTTAAAATAAACGCGCCCTTGCCTTCATGCAAACTAAAGTCCCGGTCTCTAAGATTTCCAGCTAGACTGTATCGGTCTTATTATAAAACGTGGTCTTTCTTTTTTTTTTAACTTTAGCACCTGATTTAAACCATTATCTAAATCCAAACGTCAAAGTGATAAGTGTCATCTTATTTTGGTCGGATAATGGTTTAAACCAGGTACTAAAGTTAGTCCTCGTTTAATACTAAGACTATCTATTTAAGGATATGTTTAGAAAATTTTATTGTTACCATGTATGTATTATGAGTATTTTGATTGGGCGTGTTGTTTGTTCGGTGAAAATTTGCTATTGTAACTTTTTTATACGTAACTCGAACTAGGTAACATAACAATATAAACTAATTCAGCTACAATTATTTCCTCACAAAAAAAGTCACAAGACACGAATCTAGCCGTTTTGAAAACGCAGTTTTCTGTCACCAATCTTGTCTTTTTGTACAGTCAGCCAAGAAGATACCTGACCCCGCCATCTACCTATATATTTAATTTTCTGCTTAATTAAAAATAATATTAACCCATTAACCGCCAAAATCAATGTAGTGTTAATATTTGTATGAAATGTTTATTTTTCTATTGTTTCTAAACCAAAAAGCCATAAAAGTACAAAAAAATCTGGAAATCATTATTTACCTCCCCTTGAGGGGGGTGTACATTATAATGTACAACGGCGTTATATGTATGGTATTTTTCAAAACATTGTTTCTTGACACAGAATATTTTGAGGCACTTTTTGCATTTCTAGTGAACATAAACCACATCGCAATGGTTTTTCCAAAGCTTGACGAAAATGTCCGCCTCTATCTCTAGATAAATCTGGTACCAATGGGGAAGAAACCCGAATCCTATGTAAGGTTTTTTTGGTGTAAGTAGTACCAATTGTGCGGCGAAACACAACTGATCCATGTTATCTTCATGGGTCATAATGTGCAAACGCCAGGCTATTGTGATATCCACCTTATACGTATACACCATACGCCCATACCCATGAACAAAACCCATCACCATGTTGTCCCTGCTATTGTAGGCTTCATCATTATTTACGAAATGAAGATTCCTTTTTATATCCCTCAATTTTTGTCTTGGCAGGGCACTAGATACAATTTCCACACCTACTCTTCATCATAAGACCAAAATAAGTATACCCTCGGTAATTTATGATATCCCGACAATATTAAAATACCAATAAACTTATTCAAGTCAGTCTGTCTGAAATGTATGTGTGTTATTTTGAGTAGCATATATTACAGTGTTGGAAATTATCAAGCTAATTACTTCTTCGTCAAATATTTGCACCGGGGTGGGTTTTCCAAGCTGCTTTTATTTCCATGTGCCTGTTCTCATTATCAGAAGTTTTTGAACGGAAAAACAGTAAATAAGTGCACTCTTCCGCCATACTGGTTGATTTGGCTGGTGACGATGAATTTTTTTGGCTTTTTCAGCCAAAGGTTCATTGTCACTACTGTCGTGTCTTATTCGTCATTATTACACCTAAATACTTCTATGTTACCGGGTACATCTCGCGGTATAGAAGCAGAAATCATATCCTCGTATCCTTCCTCATCACGTTACCACGCAGGGTTCTGGTGGTATTACTGCAAAATTGTAATCGGCTTCAATATCGCTAACACGTAATATTGCGTCAACCGCTTCTTCTAAGCCATTGTAATGATTAGAAACATTGTAATGTCAAGAACTAATGTGGTTCGAAAAAAAAAAAATATTACATTGGATCCTGCCGTTGTACATTATCAGGTACAGTACAGTATTAGACCATATATTTTGGTCAAAATAAGGTGCAAAATGCTAATATATTATTTAATTCATTGCTCAGGATATATGCTGTTAGAAAACATACATTATAAAAATATACACTCCCTAAAACATAAGAAAAAAGATTAGTGATTGTACTTACTCGACCCTGTTGCAAAACTCTTAACGTAGGACACTCATACTGACAGTAATTATACATATATATACCCTCTTAAATTGGCATTGCTTTATCGCATCGTATGTCTACTATTTAATAAATGTGAAAAAAATACATTTGCTTTGAACAATAAGTAGCTACCCACATTTTTTCTGCTGTACCTTATAATGTACAGAGGCGCCAAATGGGTTAATATGAAAATATATATTCAGAAAGATTTTAATAAAGACTTCCTGAATATACATTTTCATGTTAATATTACTTTTAGTTTAAGAGAAATTTCAAGATATAGGTAGTTGGCGGGGTCAGGTATCTCCTTGGGTGACTGTACAAGTAGATCGGTACATACAAGTGTCAGGGGTGACTGCAAATGTTGTTCGCTTCATACACATTTTGCGATGGGATGACACCTATATTTAAAATACACTGAAAAGTTTAACCTTTATAAGCGTTACTGAACGGGAATACATAATGCTAATGAGTAACAGAGTTACTCATTGGGAAAATTAAAGTTGCAATGTGTGACACTGCTACACAACGGAACTTTTTTTTTCCCGTTGAGTAGCAGTGTTACTCATCTCGGTGTGACTCAACGGGAACAAACCAATCTTTTTTTACATTACCCTTTTACATGAACAACTATCAATATTAATAATAATAATAAATCTGTAAGGGTTGGTCATGGAGTAAGTTACTTTGTTTTCAGAGATATCGTGTTTATAAGCTCTATACATGATACTGAAACTAAATTGAGGATTTTAAGATATTTTTCTGTATGTATGTTCCTCGATAACTCTTAAATGAAATTATTTCACTTGGTAGATATACATTAAGGCGTACAGGCCACAGGATAGGCTACTTATTTTTTTCTCCTGTCATGATAAGATGTGGCCCCCATACAAACATAACATAAAATGTACGCGAACGGAGTCGTGGGCACTGTTAGTTAAATTATATAGCTGCTTCAATAATACCCACGGATGGATATATATTTATATATTAATAATGAAGTAATGTAAATAGGATTCCTACTCATTGTCACTGCCACCGGTCATGTGTGTAGGAACGTAAAACACATTTTAGAAACTTTTTTGAATTGATTTGAATCTTGTTTTTAAGGTCACTAAATTCATGAAATATGTCACGTCTTCTGTTTATTACAGTGATATCATGATATCACAGATAAGGTTTTGTGTATTTATGTAATTAAGTAGATATATGATTATGTCCTGTAGATCCAACCAGATACTAACAATATAAATGAAATCCGCAGTATTACAAGCATCAAATAAATACCAAATATCATAATCATCATTATCAGGTCTTTCTAGTATCCATTGGAGGAGCATGACCCTCTCTGTACTGCCGGAGCCTTTACTCTCTTTGCTGGCCAGACGGGTTGGAGAGGTCTCATTGATGTTTATGAGCTTTGTTAGCTTGTTTTTCGAAAGTCGCCTCTTACGACCTCCATGGGAAGACTTGGAGTGGTCCTATTCTACTCTGCCGGAAACCACACGGCTAAATATCATAATATTCCATTAAAATTTATTTCTTATACAGTTATATTTGGCCTGGTCTCAGTATATTATTCATGTAATTCTATGTTTGAGATGTGTTAGTCAGCATTCCACATATTAAGTAGTTTAAGTATTTATTATTGAACAAATATTTATTATTTAGTACGAAAAACAATTTAAAGCAAAAAGTAGTGAGATAATTTTGTGCAATAACTTGTAAAAAAGGTAAATTGGTAACTTCAGCAAGTCGTTTTATAAACATTTGAGATTGTATTCTCTTTCACCTATTTCTATTTTTCTGACATTGTCTGCAGCGTGTAGATTCACCACCGCAAATTGACAACATACTACAAACCGGAAGTGATGGTTTTTATTTATGCAATCTTAAGTACCTTAAATGTAAATACTTCCTGAATTTTTTCCATTTTTTTTATCCACAATTCAATTTTTTTTCAATTGTTGAAAAAAGTCGTAAATGTAGGATTTATTAAGCCATATTTCCATGCTTTACCACACATGACAATGTCAATTTCATTGTCAATCTGTCAAATAATTATGACGTTGACAGCCAAATCTTATAAGTCGCCAGGTTGGGAAATATTTTTCCCGAAATTCGTTAATTTTTTTTTATATACTGCACTTTAATAAATTGTACTTGGTGTGTTTGTTGAACTGCTCAATTTATTTAGCGGGTGGTGGTTGCCCGCGGAATGAATAAATTACGCCAATTGCTTCTGAATGAAGTTTGAGGGCCTAATCTATTAGTATTTTTACCAATAATAGCTAAAAATAAACCTATATGTTAATATAGTATAGTCAAAGAATACATATAGAAAAGAAACCAGATGGAAGGGAAATAAAACTTATGCGAATTTTCAATTTAAATCTTCTTGCTCTGGCATTTGATGGTTATTAGTTTCACATTCACATAACTCGAGCATATGTATACTTTGAATTCCAATGTTGCTAATCTATTTGGCACTGCATTTTTGAAGTGATATGATTAAGTCTTATAAATCGATGAACCCGGCAGCATGCACAGAAATGAACAGCAGCAGCAGCGGCTGGAGATGGAGGCCGTCATGTGTCGTATGTGTGGAGGCTGTATGTGACACTTTTGACAGTTGTCTGAACTGAACCTCTCAATGCTGCCGCCTGGTTAGCGACATTTCAGAAAACCCTCAATATGGCAAATAGTAGAGGTAGGTATTCAATAGTAAAATAAAAAATAATTTTATAACAATAGAAGCTCAGCAGTATCACAAAAAAAACAGTCCATGTATTGTACACTTCCAAATTTCGGGGAAAATATTCCCCAACCTGGCAACTCATAAGACTTGGCAGTCAACGTCATCATTTTTGACAGATTGACAATGACATTGTCATGTGATGAAGCATGGGAATATTACTTATAAATCCTACATTTGGATTTTTTTTTAAATTACTAAAAATATGGTTTTCGGAAAAAAAATTGAAAAAGTTCTGTAAGTATTTACATATAAGGTACTTTCGATTGCATAAACAAAAACCATCACTTCCGGTTTGTAGTATGTTATTAATTCCCATTAAGGGGTCACTTGGCCCCACGGGAAAAGGTGTTCATTTTGAAGGACTGAGTCACCCCTTTAAGGGAATGTCGTTTGTAAATTTCACGCTGTATTTTACGCTAATCATATTTTTATTGGTTTAAATTGTAATTTTTACATTATGTCGTAGAGCTTCCAAATTATTGAAATGTATTTCTTTACTTTGAGATATATTTGTCTTATTAGTGTTATAATTTGTCGAATATATTGCGTATGTGTTGTGAGTTTGTGACAACTGTGTGTGTGGCAGCATAGCTTATTCATTTTACGTAATATCACTTTAATATAATTTACTTTTATAATTTAATTTACCTTAGTTACAAATAAATAATAGTTTACCAAATATACTTCTGGCGCTTATATGACTGGGCGCCTAAGGCGTGGCGTAAATTGCGATGATAATGTGCAATTTTACAGAAATAGGGATATGTATAATGGAATGCCTTCTCCATAATTAATTAATATAAGTAACTAGCTGACCCCACAAATGTTGCTCGTGTCTTATTTTCATAGAAAATGTATGAGTAAACATTTTCATAGAAAATGTATGTCGGGTTTATCCGACGTTCGCGGTTAAAGTTAAAGGGATAAAAATAGACGCCAACATTTTTTTTTTAATTTTCCGCCAAACTTCTTTTTATTTCCTTTTATAAGAACCGTCTCGTGAGAAAAACAAACACGACAAACAAAGAATTGCCCAAATCGATCCAGCCGTTCACACGTACAAAAATGTAATTTTTGCCTGTTTTATGATGGCTGTGGAATCAAAAATATTTGGCGTCGGAATAAAGCGCTGGAAGCATATTAATCCACAATGTTTTCTGCGCAGATGGTCAGGTTTGGAACTAAGATTTTCAGCAGACATTTTGTCAGACCATTAGCGCAGAAATGTCAACGCATCTACCTTTATAGTTTAGTATAATAACGGTGGCTGTTGCGGTTGTATTTGTACAATAGAATGGAACGGAAGTGCAAGTTAGAATGTAATATATAAAGGTTCAGTTCTCCCACTTGCTGATAAAACGTTTTGATTTTTTTTTAATTAGGATATGAAACACTTAGTTCAAGCACTGAAAATAAAATAAACTGTCATTGGACAAATTGCTAGTTGTTACTGTTTGCTTATTTTACTATTCGTGTGTGTAAGTGGCCAACACTGTTGTCAGATTTTTCAATCGTACAGGCATCTGACATAGCTTAACGACTGTCATTTAACGTATTGGGCGCCATTGACCACTTTAATTGTAAAACGGTCGCGTGACTGAGACGCCGTTGACAACTAAAATTAGGTATCACAATTTGTACAGTCAGCCAATGAGATACCTGACCCCGCCATCTACCTTTATCATAAATTTTCTCTTAAACTAAAAGTAATATACATTTTCATGTAATGGAAATGTATATTCAGAAAGTCTTAATTAAAATCTTTCTGAATATACATTTTCATGTTAATATTATTTATAGTTTAAGAGAAAATTTAAGATACAGGTAGATGGCGGGGTCAGGTATCTCGTTGGCTGATTTTACTAGCCTGGTGTCGGGTGTGAAGTAAAGTAAGCAAGCGCTGGCGTGCAAAACGTTAATGATGTCAGCCGGGACGGGACCGACGACTTAACGTGCTTTCAGAAGCACGGAGGAGCTTGCGATGACCTGCCGGCCTATTTGGTAACTCAGTGTACAACGTTTTCAGTCACTTCAAAATACATTACGTTTTAAATATCTTGAATAAAAATAGATAATCATACAAAAGCCGCAATGTATTTCGAAATGACTATCAAAACGTTGTACACTGAGTTAGCAAATAGGCTGGCTGATTGGGGATCAAGCCCGTGAGCCCTCGTGTCCCAGGCTGGCGTGTTAACCAATGCGCCGCGGAGCTCGCCATTGTCTGGCAATTCAACCTGAGGTTCCCAGGTTGCCACCTGGAGAAATGCATTTTAGGAATACAGTTTATCAGCTAGTGGTAGAACTGGCCCTGGATTTAGTTGTAAGACCAAAGAACAAATTGTGAAATATCGGAATTTATGTAAATCTACTGCCTTTTCTTTATGTTATGTATTAAAGTATTGTGTTTAGAATAACGCAGGTTAATCAAGTGAAAAGCAATAAAGTTTATGATGAAATATTTATGCATCTTTTTTTCTATCAATATATAGTATTTCTAAGTATTAATTCTACATACACCTTAATAGTATTAATTCTTCCATGCTGGCCTGGATAAAACGTAGAATGTACCAGCTGCATCTCTTCCCGTGTAGATTGCAAAAGCCGATCGAGGTATTGGGCGGAAACTGAGGAATCATGTTAGTAGCGAGCTCCGTGCGCAGTGGTTAACCAGCCTACGATACGAGGGCCCCGGGGTCGAACCCCGGTCAGGTCAAGATGGAAAATGATCTTTTTCAGATTGGCCTGGGTCTTGGATGTTTATCTATACATATATGTTTCTGTTATAAAATATAGTATCGTTAAGTTAGTCAGAAAGTCAAAGTCAAAGATTTTTATTCAAAATTGGATACATGGTGTCCGTTACTCCAGCCAGATTTTGTTGAAAATTTACGAAAATCGACATTGAAGTGCAATAGATAATTAGATATAGAGCTTCTGTAAATGGTAAGCTGATTTTTAAATTTGGTAAGCGTATACTTTTATAATTAATTGATAAAAACAGTTCCGGCTAGAGTAACGTTACCGTAGCCAGATCTTTTTTTGTTTAACGGGAATTTTGAAATGAAAGTTATGTAAATAATTAGATATCAATTTGGTATAAATGGCACAACTTAAATTGTATTAGTATTTGCTATGGTTGCGAAGATATTTGAAATCATGCTGGAGTAACGGTTTGCCCAATTGCTGTTTCTTGGAATTGACTAAGCAGATGATGATGATTTTTGCACAGGACATCTGGCTAATTAGTTATAGTTTATAGCGCAATAAAGGAATTCACAGTAATTAACCGTTTAGAAGTTATTTTTATTAAATAGAAATATGCTTTAATAGGTCCTAGCACTTCCAATAAGCGCTCCAAAGACTAACTTTAAACGTTATTATATAGTGAAATACTGTCTACAAATGGTACCAAAGTTTCATTAGTATCCTATACGTAATTAAAAAGTTATGATGAATCTTCGATTTGATCCGGCCATGGCGCGCGGCGGAGTTATTTAACGACCGTATAACCGAGTTTCCTGTACGAGTGGTCACTGAATCTTTTGTAAATAATTAGATATACATGTCAATTTAATACCTAATACAGTGGTTCCCAAAGTTGACTGGCCTCCGACCCACCAAACAAAAACTGCCAAAACCGGGACCCATCTCATGCATGCATGACCGTCTTAAAAAGGGGCATCAAATATTGGTAACCTCTAACATTCCCTAGTAGAGTCTACTAGAGAGTCGCGGGTCTAAACGGGCAGTTTATGTCCGCCGGTGTCGGTCTGTGGCCATCAGCTGTAACCCGATTGGTCTGAATGTCATTTTGTCTTGGGGGCCCCCTTAATATTCGCTCGGGACCCACCAGTGGGCCGCGCGCGACCCATACTTTGGGAATCGCTGACCTAATAAATTTCAGACTTGTAGATTAATTAATTAACGAAATAATTGAAAAAATGATGTTCGCGTGGTTACCCGACCAAATCTAGAATGTTATGAAAAAGCGGCCGCGCCATACATTATACCAACCTTCTTAAACTTACTAGATAATTTCATACTCGTACGTGTTTTGTACAGACGAGCTACATAAGTGATATAATAAAACTTAGTTATAACTAATATTATATTAATTTATAATAAACATTTTTGTATCTTTAGATAGAATACTGTTGACTAGCTCCGTGGCGCAGCGGTCAACATGCCAGCCTGCGGCACGGAGTGACCGGGTTCGATCCCCGGCCAGGTCAAGATGGAAAATTATCTTTTTCAGATTGGCCTGGGTCTTGGATGTGTATCTATATATGTATTTGTTATAAAATATAGTATCGTTGAGTTAGTATCCCATAACACAAGTCTCGAACTTACTTTGGGGCTAGCTCTATCTGTGTGATTTGTCCGTAGGTATATATTTATTTATATTTATATTTATTTGTTATATTTGTTAAATTTATGCAAAATCGAAATACTACTAGCGTTTCGCAATGACCACTGGTGAGAAAAATACGCCGAAAGAAACAATCCAGACTTGGTCCCTATGTGCCTGAAGGGCTCCGATTACATTGTTTACATGTATTATATCATCAAATAAATTTATATTAATTGCCAAGCATTTTTATCAATTATATAATCAGCAATGCAATAATATGCTTATTTTACTAATTGGTATTTTACAGTCGCTTTAAACTTAAGTATAGGCAAACCTAATATTTCTGCAGGAATTTTATTATAGTAGCGTACTCCTAGACCCAGAAATGAATCCATAGTTTTCTGCAATCGCAAAACTGGTGTAGCTAATTTATTTTTATTTCTCGTGTTTCGATCATGAATATCACTATTTTTCTTATATAAATCAAGATTATGGCGCACAAACATAATATTCGCAAATATATACTGAAAAGGTAATGTTAAAATATTTATATCTTTAAACAATTCTCTAAGAGATTCTCTAGCACCAAGGTTATATATAGATCTGATAGCGCGTTTCTGCAGTACAAACATGGTGTTTACTTCTGCAGCGTTACCCCATAGTAAAATTCCGTAAGACATAACACCATGAAAGTAACTGAAATATACTAAACACGCAGTATCAACATCGGTCAGTTGTCTAATTCTCCTAACAGCATAAGCTGCAGAACTAAATTTACCCGCTAACGTAGTAACATGGGCATGTTACTACGTTAGCGGGTAAACTTAGTTAACATGGTTAACATGGGCATGTTACTACGTTAGCGGGTAAACTTAGTTCTGCAGCTTATGCTGTTAGGAGAATTAGACATCTGACCGATGTTGATACTGCGCGTTTAGTATATTTTAGTTACTTTCATGGTGTTACACCCCATTGAAGTATCCCATAACACAAGTCTCTAACTAACTTTGGGGCTAGCTCAATCTTTGATTTGTCCGTTATATATTTATTTATTATTATTACATCTTAATAGTATTACCTAATTCTTACAAGTTTCTCAAAGGAGAAAATGTGCCAGCTGCATCTCTTCCCGTGCAGATCGTAAAGGCCGATCGAGGGATTGGGAAAAAATTGAATGATGGATAAAAAAATATTGAAAAATTCTGGAAGTATTTACATTTAAGGTACTTTCATATATTATCTCTATGGGTACTTTATATTGCGTAAATAAAAACCATCACTTCCGGTGTGTAGTATGTTGTCAATTCCGAGGTTCAAAAACCGTTTGACATCTATGATTTGTCACATTTTGACAGTGACAGCCAGCACAACAAATTCACAAAAACAAAGTTACTGTGAAATGAACTAAAAAATATAATTAAGTAAGTTAATAAATAAAGTTAAATGCAGAAATCTCTCAAGTAATTTACGAGACAGAAATTCAAGTTTTAAACCACAGCAATGGCGAATTCTGAGGGAAATGGAGATAATCCATTGGACATCGACGGGAACAACTTCAACGCTGATTTGTACCTGGAAAATGTCCTAAAACGGGCCACGCTGCGACAGATCATGGACAAAGAGGCCGAGGTCGTCACCCAGAGCCAGTTCCTTCAGTCGGAAATGCAGACTTTGGTCTACGAGAACTACAACAAGTTCATCTCTGCCACGGAAACTGTACGTAAAATGCGTTCCGATTTCAAAATAATGCAAGAAGAAATGAACAAACTAAGCGAAAATATAAACAAAATCACCTCATTCAGCTCGCAGATCTCGGAATCTCTTAAAGAAAGCGGCAATAATGTGAGTAGGCTGTGTGGGACAAGGCAGTTGTTGGACAAACTTCAATTCCTTTTTTTACTGCCCACACAGCTAAACAAAGCTATCATTGAAAGCAGATATGCTGACGCAGTGCACGACTATACCCACGCCCAAAGGGTGTTACAGAAATATGGCAACCAGCCATCTTTTCAGAGCATTCAAACTGAATGCTCAGAAATTATTTATGGACTTAAAAAGACATTGAGAGACAGATTATTAAATCCGGAAACATCTGCTTCTGAGTTAGCTGAGAGTGTGGGCCTGTTAAGACAGTTACAGGAAACAGATTCTTCCCTCAAAGATATATTTTTAAGTTGTGCGGAAAGCAGGCTAGACAAACATTTGCAGTCATTGAGCGGAATGGTAGAAACCACAGACATTTTGGAGTGGGTGGAGAAATGTAACAATACTCTACTAGCAGACTTGGGCATTGTGATATCCTGCTACAACGAGATGTTCCAAGTTAAAGATGACACTAATATTCCAGAATTTGCTGATAAGATCATGCTGCAAGTGTTCCATCTCTTTGAAGAAGTTGTTAAAAGACCGGAGAACATTGGGACTGAAATCTTGATTAGAGGGTTAGATAAATTCTTCAGGAAACTCCAGGCAATGACTGAAATTATTTCAAGCGATGCTATGTCCAATAAAGCTGTGGAATTGGTTGTGCAGTGTATCAACCATAAAGCTACAATACAGTACCAGTCTATCCAGGCACACTTCAAAGAAAGCTTGATGAAGGTGAGGCAGTCCTTAGCAAGCAAAGGCACTGAGAATGCAGATCTGAAAGACATCCTTAACTCATTACAAGTGTACCTCATGCAAAAGGTGCAAGCATCCCTTCTTGATCTGATGGCATTTTTACAGAATAATCTCTCCTTTGGCCTCAAGCCGTGGTGTGCTAAAGCGGTCTCAGACGCTTGCTGGAAAATAATTGCTGAGACCATGGTGAACCTGTCAGAGATAGTCAAAGCAGCTTGTTTGCAAACTTCCAACAACAACATCCCATTTGAATTATTATTAATTCTTGCTAAATTATGTTTGGAAATGCAAGATAGTGGTGTGACCACACTACTCAGTCATTTGTTGAAGCTATTGGAGGAAGCGGCACCTGGTTTAACAGTAGAAAATAGAGATACAAACAGTGTTATGGTACATTTGTCAACAGCAGCGCAGGCCGCATTAGATTCTGAAGTCGTTTTTATAGGGCAGACTGCAGCACAGATGTTGAGGGTGTCTGTGTTAGCGAGAGATTGGCTGCGCGCGCCCGAGCCGCGGGGTCCGAGAGCTGTGTGTCGGCGAGTCGTAGAAACCTTAGCAAGCGCTGACAGCGCTGCATCACAACTATTTCCGACCAGCGTGAAGCCGTCGAGCGATTCAAGTCGACGGACTATTTGGTCGCGAGCACCGTCGTCTTTCTCTCCCATAAATAGGATTTTTTCCGAAAGAATCGAAGTTTTCAGTCCTGCCGGGGCCGATAGAGCGGCGTTATCGAACGGCGCACTCAAAGTTGCTCTGAAAGCGTTGGTAGAGTGTGTGCGACTGCGTACATTTGGCAGACATGGATTGCAGCAGCTACAAGTAGATGTCCACTTCTTGCAGCAGAGACTGTCGTGCATGGGCAACGACGAAAGGTTGTTGAATGCGCTGTTAGAAGACGCTTTAGCCTCTGCGCAGCTGAGGTGCGTGGACCCGCAGTTGATGGAGCCTAGTATTGTAGATATTATTTGCGAAAGAGGGTAAACTAATTTATAGGTATATTCTATTGTTGTCTGTTGACTTATGTACTTACTTTAGGATAAGAGAGGACATTCCGCGTATTTATTACAAATAAATGTATTAGTCACGAAGAATAAAGAAGTTCTTTGTATTGTATTTATTTTTTATAGTATGAACTTTAACTTTTGTTGTACCCAAACCTGCGGGTTGCAGCAGAGCAGTCGAGTCCGCGTCTGGGTGCGGATGACGGTTGCTAAACCTACACATAATACAAATAATCATGCCTTTGCCCCTCACGAAGTACACAGAACCCAAGATGTAAGACCACAAGGGCCAAGGCCACGTTTAGCGTGTTTGTTGCTCACTTGACCAAAGGTCACCGACATAGCTCTTTGAAGCGGCTGTGGGCGGGGCAGAAGGGTTCTCGAAAGGCGGCCACGTATCGGCAAGCGCGGCGTCGGACATCCACCGACCAGATGACCTGCCTAAGGTAGCAGGAAGACGCTGGATGCGGGCTTCCAACCGGTCGTATTGGAAATCCTAGGGGCCTATGTCCAGCAGTGGACTTCTTGCGGCTGATATGATGATGACGTGACTATTCCTAATTTCGAAACTCGGCTTTTCGAGCTACTGATTTGATGTTATACGCTAACATTACAGTTCTTTGCCTCGGAAGTACCTACTCTCTGCGTTGCTGTTATGCCTTGGTTTCCTCCATTGCGGTGCCGCGTGTGTATGGGAGTGCGCCCAGCCTGCACTGAGAGCGGCGCCCACCAGATTGTCAGGCGAAAATAAGTCTTATAACGATCTGTATATTACTGATTATCATTTGACACAAATTTAATAAAGCTTGAACCTACTTATTCGTAGGCTTGAACCATTGGTGCTACTCTTTTTTTAATCATCTGTATCAATGTACCTATGTTTGACAAATAAATATATTGATTGGTGCAGCCCGCGAGTGCACTATCAAGGGGGAGCTGCCACTGGTTATAAATAGAAAAATCGTTATTTATAGACAATTTATTCATAACCCATTAATGAAAATTGCATCATCATATTAAAAATAATGATATCATCTACATATATAAAATGTATTTTTTTATGTTAAATGCTTCTAAAACATAAATCTCACGAGACGGTCTACACTTCAGTTAATTACATTTACACTGTTAGTTTCTAGAATAAACATCATTTAAAATTAAAAACAACATAATATAACCATTACAAACAGAATTGTTATACATATATAATATTGGTCCTAGTTCACTATTTCTCTGAGAGTACCATTGCATGAGTACCCACATACCGTATATCATCCTTAGATGGTAGCCAACAAGACACTTGATTCATTCTTAATCTTTTCTTAAGATTAAATTTGGAAAAAAGGTAGAGATTTTATCAACTCATCTTTGCTTACGAATAGACAACAGAACATAGTATGCCTTAGTCCAAATAAGGCGTTTAGACTCGCGCGATACAAGATATTAGATATGTACTTGTCATGAGGCCCGCACGCGTTATCGCCTTATATGGACAATGTGCAACAAACGCAATTAATGAAATCATGCCTTCTCTCTCCCACAGAAAACATTTGTCTTTGTTTTGTGCTTTCTCCGTAGTGATGAGCGAGATAGCAGGAAAGATTGCGCTTGCGCATGCGCAAAATTTGCCCTATTTAGATTGGATTCAAAGGCGCTTAAGACATCGCTTGTAACAAAAAATAAATAGGCCTTCACCTGCCGGCTATACCAGCATGACATCAGAGATATTTATATACCGGTACTACCGCCATCTTGTAATAGGTCAAAATGAAAAGCAAGATGGCGTCAGTCCCTTAGGTTATATAAATTTAGATATCCACAAGGGGCACAATCGTAGCGTCTGAATAAAAAATCAACGTCATTAAATCGAATCAAAGTGCCAGTAACATACTATGACCATAACAACAACTGTACCTACTGCTCACAGTCAAAACAAAACATCGTCATTCTTATCATAACCGTCACCTCAAACCAATCTAGGGTAAAACAGGTAAATTTCGAAAACAGCCGCATTTGGTCTGACACTACAACTACGTCAAAATTGTATCCAAATTGAGGTTTATCGTCATTTTCATTGTGCATCAGATAGTCTGATAAATTTTGCTATCTCCTACCACAAATACGATATTACGGACTACCACACTCCACTAAACTGCTCAGTTTTTTAGATAGCAACCCACTTCGGAAGTTTGTTCGACTGAAGATTATTTCAGTTTGAATCTTTTAAAGTAACTTGTTTTCGGTTTGGTGTCAGAATGCATAAAGATTGCTAAGCATAATTTTTAATATAAATTATTATGCGTAACAATTTTTATACCATTATAATTATATACATATCTTATGCCATATAAAAAAATATGTATTCCGACCCCAAACCATTGTTTTCTTGTGATGAATGCAAAATCAATTGTAAAAAACAAGTCACTTAAAAAATTTATTTTGTCCACTAATAATTATACATAAGTAGATATTGTTATGTTCTAAACTTAGAATAATGCGAAACCAACCTTACTTGCACGGCATTAGGTCGAATTTTGAAAGCTGACCGACGTCAGCTTTCTGTATTCAAATTGAAATTTTAACGGAAAATATATGCACCCGAATGACTTGTGGGTTTTTTGTTTTTTATATTTGATCGAAGCCTGATGCAGTTCTACGAGAGTAGCATCAGCGCCCAGTCTATATACTCCGCAGCACACACTGCAGTTCTACGAGAGTAGCATCAGCGCCCAGTCTATATACTCCGCAGCACACACGTATGAAAACTTATGCGCGAGTGTGTAAACACAACGAGCAGCAGTGAAGTATGTAGTCTGCAAACATCTATTTGTTCTCTTACTTTTAAAAGATACTACGAAGCACGAAACTAATTCCAATAACGGGAAGCTCATATTTATAGCGTAATTATATTACTTCGACTTTCAAATCAAAGAGGAAATTATATTTATTTAAGCTCTTAACTTCCTTTCTTTAAGTTACATTAATGAAATGATGAACAGATATGTTTTGAAACTATACTGATCACATCGCGTTCCCCGAAGAACAAGGCTTTATTCGAGACAAAATAATTATATTGATGAGGACATAAACTAAATAATTGTAAGACAATAGTAATATTGTGACAAAAATAAATCAGATTCATATCTTTTCATTACATTATGGAAGACTACACTGTGTCGCAGGCAAAAAAATGTTTAATTTCCCCCTGACTTATTGGGTTTCTATTTCTTGTGAGATAATTAAGATCTTTATTCAGAAAGAAAATTAAATTGTTTGTGTTTTCGCCTAATTATAATAATTATTACAGCTTAGTTCAGCGGGGCGCGGGATATATCTTTAAGTGACTTCATAACATTATACTGTTAAACGTTATACACAAAATTCACTTTGTCAAATCAATAGAGCAGGCCAGGCTTATACGTAAAACGTAAGTTGTAAGATTTTTCTCGCTCTGTTATATAGGTAAGTCCCTCTCTTTGCGTTGAATGACAATTGAATAGTGTGTAGGACATTTTCTCGACGTCTCGGTAACATTATCAACTAAATATGTCAAACTATTACAGAATGGTGAACAATATTATGTATCAAATACAGCGTTTACAACGATTGCACTGTAAAGGAAAAAATAATATAATGCCGAAAATATTACCACTTACTACTAATAAAATATTTAAATTATTATATCATTCATGCGTTCACTTAAACTAGAACAAATTGACAATATATCTATAACGTTAAGTTCCAATTTACACATATAGACAAGTTCAACGCTTTACAGATAAAAATATCATTCCACGTCAGCTTCGGTCGTAAAAATATTCGCTCTATACAATGGTCCGCGGTGGCCGAGAGCCGGGTGCGCGTCACCTATCTAGCGATCGCCTACCTTAGCCTAGCCCGGAGCTCGGAGTTCAGTCTGCCGGCCGTCAGGGCCCGCTGCGAGGCGACTATTTGTGTTTCTCCATCAGCTTCCGCATCTTCTCCGGCACGGGCACGCCGCGGTGCGCGGCCGACCGCCGGCTCTTGCTCGACGCACTCTTCCTGACTGACTCTTCAATTTTTATCGACTTGCGAGCGTCCGTTTTGGCGGTAGACTTCCTCGTTTGTTTCGCGCTGGAGCTGGCGTCGCTCGTGGTGCTGGAGATCCTGTGTGCGGCGCCGGGCCGCGGGTTCCCAGCGCTGGGCGTGGGCGTGGGTTTGGTCGTGGGCGTGGGCGTGGGTTTGGGCGTGGGCGTGGGCCCAGCGCTGGGCCGGCGGCGCCGCACGCGCGGCGGCGTGTGCGCCAGCGACGCGTGCCGCCACAGCAGCGCCGCGCTACTGAACAGCTGCCCGCAGTCACAGCGATAGTCCACCTCTGCCGTCCCTACAATCAAATATTCATTCAGGGACAAAGACGCGGCCGCGCATTTACAGACCGACGAGAAACATTGTTCTAAGATAGATGGGCACAAAGCACTACCGACTGGATTTGGTATCCAGTTGGTAGTGCTTTGTGGCCATCTTGCGGCCGAAGGCAAAGACTTAGAACTAGGTGACTTGTCACGTTTTGACAGGAATTGGCGAAGTTTAGCGCCAAACAGAGGCTGGAAACAAAGAGGGAAGGCTTTTGGCCAGCAGTGGGACATTACTAGTTTAAAAAAATCTAATCTTTCGCTGGTTAAACACATAATTATGTATATCGTTACGTGATAGGGATTCGAAAAAACCAAACTCTTCAGAGGGAATTTATTCACAAAAATTCAAATTTGTATAAAATTATGCCTAACAAACTGTATACTAATATTTTTTCTGCCTATAAAACCATTATGCGAAACGATCTTTATGCATTCAGATACCAAACCATATATTCTATCCCGCTTACACACTCGAATATTGAAGAATATTTCGGCTGTCTGCTGTCGGAAACGGAAGTATATTAACGATTTTTTTTTAAACATGTCCATTAAAGAGAATGGATCGATCAAAACGCCTTCTGTCGTGATACGCAAAGGTAAAGAACACAGAAATATCGTCTTTACCGATGAAAAAAACTACGATTGAAGAGCACTACAATAAGCAAAATGATTTTTTTCTTTTCTTCTATTTGGCCCTCAAACTTTATTCAGAAGCTTATTTTAGTCTAGTTATTTTTCGAGTAATTCTTGCTTGTGTACCAACGAAATGATGGTGTAATTCATTTCGCTGATTTCAACGGAGCCCCTGGCGACAAGTCCCACGAATCCACTGGCTTGATCATATACGATGCAGTAAGGCGAGCAAACACCAGCCCGCTAAGTAAATCTCACTACAGCCGCACCATGACACTTTATTTTAGTTATTCCATACATTTTTCATAAACATGGGCATTTATAATACCAAATTACACCGACTTCACAATATAAACTCCACTAGAAACAATTTGCAAAATAACCCAAGACAAAAACCATGCAGTCTGTAGAAATTCCCGCCAAGAACTGAAAGCCAAAGTTTGCCATTTTTAATAGAATGTTGTTTTTATTATTTCTGAGACTTCAATATATGTACACATAAGTTTAAGTAATATTACATTACTTCATTCGGCCGGACTAGATATTGAAATAAAAAATGATTACTGAAACAATAAGATAGAAAAAGCCGGCCAAGTGCGTGACCGGCCACGCGCAGTGTAGGGTTCCGTAGTTGCCAATGCCAGCTTTGAGTTCACGCCGCACGGTTTAACGACTAAAATCCTCTAAAAACGATATGTTGAAAAGATCTACACCCCAAAAAAACCTAGAAAACGACACCCATGTCGATTTTCATGACAAGTCACGCCCGCCATCATGGATTCAAAAATTGACATAATTTTCGAGATCTACACCCCAAAAAACCTTGGAAACGACATCCATGTCGATTTTTCACGACAAGTCGCGTCCGCCATCTTGGATTACAAAACTGACGTCATTTTGGAGGTCTACACCCTAAATAACATAGGAAACGTCCCTCATGTCGGTTATTTATAACATGTCGCGTCCGTCATCTTGGATTTTAAAACTGACGTCATTTCCGAGATCTACACCCCAAAAAACCTAGAAAACAGCACCCATGCCGATTTCTCATGACAAGTCGCGTACACCATCTTGGATTACAAAACTGACGTCATTTTGGAGATCTACACCCTAAATAACCCAGAAAACGACACCCATGTTTACAAGCTCATAATAGTTTTAAAAGACCTATTCAACAACTACGCCACATGCTGGGTTAGTCGCGAAAAAAAAATTTGACTTCCACTTTACATGTATGGGAGCTAAGATTTTATTTTACCACTTTTTCAGCACGATGAATAAACATATCCATACCAGATTACAGCTATCTAGTGCACTGAGTAAAGCCGCGGACGGGCAGACGGACAGACATGGCGAAACTATAAGGGTTCCTTGTTTACGACGGACCTCTAAAAAGCGTGAAAAATTACTTACGTCGTTTGACGGGCTTCATAGGCGACGGTTTGACTTTGTGCTTGGCTGTAATGGCTTTGCCCATGGACTTCCGCTTTGCAATCCCGCCGAGTGACTTCCTCTTCTCAGCCAAAGATTTCCTCTGCGCTTTCTTGTCCTTCCTCACAAGTTCCTGTACAGGTTTCTTCTCAACGACAGTCTTAGGGAAAGAGTACTTGATATCACTGTCGTCGGAGTCAGTGGAAGGCACGAGATGTTCAGGCTCGGGGACGGGCCTGGCTGGCGCGGGGGCAGGCACGGCTGCGACCTTCGGCTCCACGGGTTTGGGCTTCAGGCGCGGGATTTTAGGCGGATGTTGAAGGGATATCCGCCTCTTGACTAAGTCTTTGGAGTTGGGGCGTTCGATCTGTAAGGAATTGCGCTTCTTTGCTCTGACTTTCATGAATATTTTGCCTTCTGCGGTATCGCCCACCTTGAAGTCTGGGTTCAGCATATATCTGATTTCATCATCATCGCTCGATTCCATCGTCTTGGATTCGTTTACGACGGGAAGCGGAGCGTTTATAGACTTCTGACGTTTCGTGACTGTTGTAGACTTTTCTTTACCCAGTGGTTTCTTTTTGGGCGTTTTCCCAGCCTCTTTTTCATTTGTTTTCTTGATCTTCGCTGGTATCACGTCTTCAGGGATTTTGGAAGCATTTTCAGTAACTTGTTTAATTTCTTTAACCGGTTTCGATACAGGTTCTGCAGGTGTTGTCTTCGTTTCGATTGTTTTTTCTATTGTTTTCGGTTTTTCAATTTCTGTTATAGTTTCAGGTTCTTTTTCTGGAGTATTGCTAATTTTAGCTTCAGTCGACTTCCTCTGCGGCGGAGGTGGAGCAGCGATGGGAACTTCGCTCTTGCTAGAAATTTCTTTAACTTCCTCTATCTCGCCCTCGGGTTTGGATAGTTCCGGGATACTGTCATCTTTCACTTCTTTCTCGGCACCGGAATCGTCTTCCGCTCGCTCCAAAGCTTTGGCGGCAGACTGTTTCTTCTTCCTCTGGCAAATGACCGTGTGTTTAGTGAGCGAATGTTCGTTGGGGAACACCATGTAGCAGAGAGAACACTCGTGAATGATATCTTTAGTAGACAACGCACTTTTGACGCTTTTGTCTTCCGGTTTTTCGGAACTCGTTTCCGAATGCTGCTCCTTGTGCTCGATCAAGTGGTGCAGCTTCCTGAAGGTCTTGCCGCAGACGGGGCACTGCGGCGGTGCGGGTGTGGGTGCGGGCCGCGCGAGGCCGTGCGACTCGCGGTGCTCCACCAGGTGGTGCAGCTTGCGGAAGGACTTGTCGCAGGGCTCGCAGCGGAAGCCGGCGTGCGGGTCGGTGCTCTGCTGCGGCGCCCGCTCCTTGTCCGCCTTGCCATCCTTGTGGTCGGCCCTGCCGTCCTTGTGGTCAGCTTTGCCATCCTTGTGGTCGGCTTTGCCGTCCTTGTGGTCGGCCCTGCCGTCCTTGTGGTCGGCCGAGAGCTTGCGCGAGGCCCGCGCGGTCGCGCCGGCGCCGTGTATGACGCGGTGCTGCACCAGATGGTGCAGTTTCCGGAAGTCCTTGCCGCAGACCTCGCAGCTGAACACGGATCTGCTTTGAGCGGGCGCGGGCTCGGCTTTCTTTTGGACGTCTTTGTCGTGCTGCAGTTTGTGGCTCAATAGGTACGACAGCTGTCTGAATGTCTTGCCGCATTTGTCGCATACTAAGTTGTTAACTTTCTCCGTAACCTTTTTGATGAGTTTCCTAGACTCGTGAGTCTTGGCGTCGCGTTTTTCTGACTTCTCCTTTATAGGCGTGTCCTCGATTACTATGATATCGTCTATCTCTCCCACCGTTTTAGGAGGACTATCTTTGGATTTGCGTTTCTTCGCTGCTGTCTTTTCGTAAATAAGAGGTTCGTTGTCTGTATCATCAAATTTACTATCGGTAGACTCAGATTCTTGTGAAAACCTTCCCCTCCTTGGACTTCTTTTGTCAGAATCGGATCGGTTGGGCGAAGGCCCCGTGCAATGCTTTACATGTTTAAAAACAACATTTTCAGACCTAAACAGCTTGCTGCAAATTGGACAAACGATGTTTTCATTTATTTTGCCCATCGTCCAATTCTCTTTGATCATTTCCTCGTCGCTAGTATCGGAATCCTCAGAATTATTTACAGGTTTCTTAACTTTAGCGTCTATCAGCCTTGGTTTCTTTTGAGGGCTAGGGGACTTTGTTTTGTCAGCTTCTCCTTCTGGCAGTGGATATTTCCGCGGCCGGCCACGTCCTCTCTTCACGGGGGTGACAGACTGTGAATCAGGATTTGGAGTACTAGTAACTGTAGCACTGTTCTCAGCAACTGCAGTACTTTTTATTATGTTTTCAGATTGAGTTTCAATCAAAGCTGCAGCCTTCACTAAACTGTCTATGGCTGAAGCTGCGTTGTGAGTTTGAGGCGGTTCTTCCTGTGTGCCGGGCTCGCTATAAGCGCCCTGTGATCGGTCGACAATCTTAGCTGCTTTGTCCTCCGCGTTGCGTCCGAGCAAGTACGACTTCTTTGGCACTAGAGCTTTTGGACTTTTGTCAACTCGACTATCATCTGTTCTCCTTTTCTTTTTGGGTGAAACAACGAAGCCTAAGTCTTCTGGCTCAATAAGTTCTAATTCAGGAGTTTCCACCGGCGTCAAAACCTGTTTTCTCTGATGTTTGGTTTTTGATTTAATTTCATCTTGTGACTTTGAATCATCTGCAGTCTCCATTATATCTGAATCTAGAGAATCACATGAACTAATAGCATTCGATTCTATTTCTGGTGTAAGTTTGTTAGGTGGAGCAAGTTCTTTACCTTGAGCATTTAGAGTGCTAGGATAATAATCCATGTTAGAATCCACATACATGACTTTTACAGGTTTATCTTCAATTATGGTGATAGGGCGCTCTAACTGTCTTTTGGCAGTCATCACAGATTGGTAAGCCATTTTCACTTTAGAAGGATAGTTTATGTTACCATCGTTGTCAGTGAACATTGTGTTATAAAGTTTGGCTGATTTATCACTGATGGAATCGTGTTTAGTTTCAACTTTAGACACCATTTTTGTATTGTCTTTTTCCACGACAGTTTGGATAACGTTATGCGATTCACTGCCGTCAAATTTAACTTTCAAACAGTTTTCATAAGTTTTCGAATTCCTTCTAGCGAATTTATCGAAATCATTTTCTGTTATAATAGCTTCCTTTTTCGATGCTTCTACATTGGGCTGGGAAATTGGAGTTGTTGGTTTGGTTGGTATGTTCCTCTTATTTAACTCAATATCCCCGGTAATAGGCTCATGTTCATAAATTTCCTCCTCCGAATCATCTAAGGTACTGTTTGTTACAATTTTTTGTTGGCCTTTATTAAAAGGCAATAATTTTGGGACCTTGGTTTGCTTATTAGTTTTGTCGTTGTCGGCTTTTCCATAAGTTTTGAACGCTGTTCTATGTGACACTTGCGGCAGCTCATGTTGTGGCCTTTCAACAAATGGAATACCGTGGAGTTTGTTCATTTCCATTTCTATATCATCTAATAAAGTATTAGATCCTGTTTTCATAATGCTATGAGCTACGACCGGTTTAAGTTTTTCAATCGGTTTCGATGTTTCGATTGGTTTCAATTTTTCAACGGATTTTGGTCTTTCGATAGGTTTAGGCTTGAGAATCGGCATTGGCTTATAAATAGGCATTGGCTTGTGAATGGGAATTGGTTTTTCAATCGATTTAGGTTTATCAACTGGTATTGATTTTATATCTGTTTCTGATTTTTCAACAGCACTTTTCACTACATTTTGGTTCGGATCTTCTTGACTTTTTCCAGTGAGAGATCTACTAATAATATCATCAATTGTTTTATCAATGAGATCTTGATTATTTATTTCTTTCCTGGATTCAGTTTTGGCAACACTGGCGGTAGTAACAGTAGCTATTGGGGGTTCGGAGACAGGTTTTGGTAATGTTTCTTGTTTAGTTGGTTTTTTACAAATTATTAAGGGTTTAGATTTTGCGTCTTCTGATTTCTGAATTTTATGATCTTGAGCAACAGAAGTTTTATTAGTAAATATTGGGGCTTCTTTCTTTACGCTCTGTCCTAGTTTTGCTATGTTGGCCATTTCTTGAGCTTTAGCTGTGGCAATATTGCTTCTTTGGCTGTCAATCTTTTTCAAAACATCTCTCCTATTGAGATCATTTGAGTTCTTTATTTGCTTCCCATTAGAATGATTGATAGGAACCTTGGATTCTTTTATTTTATTCAGAAAATCTTGTCTGTTAGCTTCTGTCCACTTGCCAAATGGTACAGCAGCGTGATTATTCTTGATAGGCTTAGGTAGTGCAGATTTGTTTGGTTTGGGAATTTCTTTCCTTTCCATATCCGTGGTTTGAATCACAACTTTGCTTGCTTCTGAAGGTTTGAGGTCTGCATTTTTATTGCTACTATCAATTAGTTTTACAATAGGTTTTGTTTCGTATGGAATTATTTTATTGGGCTCTTCAACTTTATTTACCATCTTTTCAGATTTGTCAGCATCTGACACAACTTTAATTTCAGTTTTGATAATTTCCTTGTTTTCATTTATTTTTGGCCACACTGCAGCTGGTCTTGGGGAAACAGACGTTTGGGGCATATCTAGGTTAATAGGTTTGACTGGTTCCTTATAAATCTCATGTTCTTTCAAATCTGGTTTGACCAAAGACACTAATTTATTTTCTTTAGAAATTTCATCAATTTCAGTTATTTCTTCTTTATTACTTTGGTTTGTAATTTCAGAAATTGTTATCTGAGATTTTTCATTATCTACCTGAGCACATTTGACAATATTTTGATCCGAATCGGCAATCTTTTTTTCTTTATTCTGGGGAACTTGTGTTTCCTGTGATGAAGAAACTTCGTCGACTTTGGCTTGTTGTTTATCTGCTTCCAACTCTCCCTTATGTGACAATGGTTTGTCATCTTTACATGGAACTTTATTCAATGAATTTTCATCTTTTTCTTCTGTAGAACTGCTGACAGTATCAAGGTTTGTATTTTTGATGCTTGCAGGCACAAGTGTTTCAGTAACTTTTTCTAAATTGTTATCTAAACTCTTATTGCCCTGTATAGCACCCTCTTTAACTCCCAAATTACTTTGTGAAGGCAAGTTTTCACTTGTACATTTAATATCTTTATCACTTACTTCTTCTTGCTTATCATCTTGATCTTTCAACTCTGAGGTATTTGTATCCTTTGGCAAATTAATAACGTCCTTGTCGACTTCAGTATTTTGGGCGTCGGCACCGGGATTTGTTTCTGTTTTATCTTCCGCAGTCAGTTTGATCTCTACTGGAACTTTTACTTCTTTAGTCTTTTCTTTACAAACAATGTTCTTTTCTTCAGGTTCCTTCACTTCATTGTAACTTTCAGGCAGTTTATTCTCAGTCACATCTTTTGTACTTTTACCTGGTATTTCTGTTTTTTGCTTTGAGTGATCAGTGTGTACTTCAATTGTCTTTTTATTATTATCAGAATGTCTACTTGGATGCAATTGAAGATCTACCATGGTTTTAGTCAATGGTTTTCCCTCCTTGTTTGGCATTGAGTGATATGTCATAGGTGTGAAGCTTCCAATAACTGGTGACTTCCTGGCTTCACTGAATTTCATTTTTCCATTGAAATTGACTTCTTTTGAGTCCAACTGTGTGTCTTTCTTGGAATTAGTTTCTGATTCCTTAGAAGGAGTAGCAGAAATTTCTTTCTGTGGTATTTTAAGTATCTTATCTGCACCCATGTTGCTACTTATATTTGTTGTCACTTTATTCATGTCCTTTATTGGAACATGCGAAATATTCTTATCAGTACTCTTTCCTTCTTTAGCAGGCTGGAATACAAGATCACAAGGTTAGTGTAATACAAAGCGTAAGATCTTATTAGCATGACTTACAGAATTATTCATTTCAGATTAATAAAACAGAAAAATAATACAACTTTGTTTTATAGATATTGTTTACTTTAAGATTAGTTGTTTTAGTGTGCATTGCCTACAATTTTTAACAAACATAGAAAACACTTTAATTCAGCTCACATAAAATAATGATTCAGCATATATTTTTTTTTATAAATTAAAAAATCTGATAAACATTTGAAAAAAATCTGCCTTATAATTGTGTTTTAAAATGGTGAAGTCTTTTATATTTTATTTTCAGTTTTATACCTATGTATGTATAAAACTATCACGTCTTTTTCCCTTGCGGGGTAGACAGAGCCTAGGTCTATAAGACCTGAAGACCATGTTTAGCATATGAATGTGGAAAATGGTTTTATAGCATGTTGATAAAAGTTTAATATAACAAAATTATATTTAAATGATAATGCCACTTACCACTTCTTTTGGAACTTCTATTTGTATTTCTTCATATACTTCCAAATTCCCTTCTGCATTTTCACTGTAATAAATAAAGTTATACATAAATAACTCCATCAACAACCAGGGCTTTACATATAAACCAATATTTTGTGTCTATGGGCAAGCTGAAAATGGAACTAGTGTTTCTATGTTGATGATGTGGTCCTGTGGTCCCTTGTCAGGGATATATGGCTTGCAGAAGAATTCCTGAGCTGTGACTATTAGCTCGCACCAGTTGAGTCCAGTTGTTGTGACTTCATCTTCGACTGAACGCCTCCAAGTTGTATCCAGTGTTTGAGTAAACCCATACCACCAGTACCTGTCATTCATTGTGGAGAAACAAATGCACACAATGACTATTTTGGCTTGAATAATAGATATCAGCATCTTTGGGTAATCTTAAGTAATGCATAAATTACAAATATTTTACATAGTGAAACACCTAAAGAACAGGGACTAGATTTCCGATACTAAGAAGGGCTACTGCTGCTGGAAAGTACCTTTGACAAGAGAAATTGCTTACAATAGATATATATATATATATATATATTACATAGATATAAATATATATACATCCACTCATAGTACATGACTGATTGTAGATAAAACAAACAAGAAAAAATTACTTAGTGGCATCATGAAAAAAAAAAAGAAAAATCATTCATTCATTCAAGTAAATGTCAACTGACATTTAAACTTAATACTTGACTTTATGTGTAAGTGGCTAAAACGAGTGTCGAATCTTTCAAGCTATTTGCACGCATCTGACATAGCTTAACAACTGCCATCCCATGATGACAGCATAAATTAATGGCTTCATATGCCTTCTAAGCATAGAGGAGTTAAGTAATATCTTTACGCCAATCGCGGTCACCCATCCATGGAGCAACCAGGCGAACATTTTGACTGAGGTTAAAAATTAAATGGCAGACTAAGATAAATATATAAATATACAGACAAATCACACAGATGTAACTAGCCCCAAAGTAAGTTCGAGACTTGTGTTGTGGGATACTAACTCAATGATACTACATAACAAATACATATACAGATGGACATTCAATCTGAAAAATATAATTTTCCATCATGACCTGGCCGGGGATCGAACCCGGGCACCCTCGTGTCGCAGGCTGGCGTGTTAACTACTGCGCCACGGAGCTTGCCAGAAGAGCATCTAAACTAGAATTTATCCAGTAAGGTTTCAGTTTTATAAAACAGTCTATCCATGCCCCAAAGCATCTAAGGTAAAATATCCTTACTTAATATAAGAGTGCGCACTCACGGCCTACCACAGTCATGCAGCGGCTTGGATCCGCTATGGAGTTATTTTTTGGGGCAACTCAACCGACGTTCAAGCGGCGTTTGTGTTACAAAAAAGATGTCTTAGGATTATCACACTTTCTGGACCTCGAGACACATGTAGAACCCTATTTATGAATTTAAAAATTTTAACCCTTACGTCCGTTTATATATTAGAATTGTGCCGTCTTGTAACAAAATGTAGCCATTATTTCCAGCGCATAAGCGAAATGCCCACACGCCATAGCTCTCGCCGACAAAACGACTTTTTCTTACCAGCTCCACATCTTCAACTATATAGCAATGGGCCTGAATACATGGCAGTTAAAGTATATAATCATCTACCGAGTTCATTAAAAGCCCTCCAAGGCAATAAATTCAATAATAAATTGAAAAGTGTCCTTATGGGCAAGGCTTATTATAATATTAGAGAATTCCTAGAGAATAAGTTTTGAGGTGATAAGTTTTAGTAAAAAGGTGTTGATTTTTTATTTAATTAATTTTGAAAATTGTTACTTTTTTGTTCTTTTAATTTTGTTTCTATAGTTTGTATATTGTTAATTTAGATTTTATATGTTCACAAATACTGGAAGGTTACTTGTAATGGCTTTACATTTTATGTGAATAAAAATATGAGTATGAGTATAAATGCGAAAGTGAGTTTGTTTGTTTGTTACGCTTTGACGCCATAACTACTGAACCGATCATCATGAAATTTTGCATAAAAGTTCTCTGGAGTACAGAGAAGGACATAGGCTACCTTTTATGCTGGGAAATGTACTATTTCAGATGGATCGACATTGACGCGGGCAGAGCTGCAGGAGAAAGCTGGTCCTTATATAACTAGGAACAACCTAAGAGGAAAGGCACATCAATAGTTTTTGCAGCACTTGCCCATTAATGATGTTTATAGTTAGATTTTCTATACCAGGGTTACAATATCATCATTTCGAGTAGGTGTCACGGTCAATCGACCATGCACACCCTGGTGTCAGAGTTCTTCGGAACCGCCTCTCGGCCTCTGACGTGGTTCCTTTAACGACTACCAGATGGCAGCCGGGACCACTGGCTTAACGTGCCTTCCGAAGCACAGAATCATCTTTATTATCAGACAATCAGGTGATTCAAGCCTGCAATGTCCTAACCAAACTGGAAACAACTAAACATAGTATGCTTCCGGTGGGAATCGAACCTACGACCCCCGGGTCAACAGGCAAACGCCTTAACCACTGGACCACGGTGCAATTTTAGTACCAATACTGATTTAAAAGAAATAATAAGGCCTATATTACCCACTATAATGTACCTTTCTACTAGTGAAATAATTTTTAACTTACACTTATATTTCCTCTTTAAACACTTGATGGACACTGCACGTCTACAGACATAATAACAATAAAACTGCTTTTGTGTCTCATTTAGCATCCAGGAGATAAAATTGTTATGGTTTAGATAACCAATTACAATAAATTACTCAAAAGTGTCCAGCATTCACCCCAGGCTCATTAGTTGGTTAATTTTACAGTATTAATGACTCATTTATACATATTGATGTCTACATTAATTGTTTCTAGATTTTTAATGATTATTACCTCAGCAGTAGGTTTACATTACAACATACATATATACTATCACATCTTTTCCCTTGCGGGGTAGACAGAACCCAGGTTTAGACCTAAAAGCCACGTTTAGCATATTGGTGATTATTAGGAAGAAATGGAATCAAATTAGTGATAGGTTGCTAGCCGCATCACATACTAATATGATTCCTTAGATTTTGCCCCTTTCCTCGATTGACTTTTACATTTCTTCTTTCTCCTAGACCAGCATGAAAGGGACCATATATTTATTATATTGCAGGAAAAGTACTGTATAGAAAAATCTTATTCATTTAAAAAATGAGGTCAACTACCAACTTACATGTAAATACTGTCTGTACTGCTTTAAGAGAAACCTTAGCACTCACCGCACTTTGAGAAACTTGAAGCTAGGCTGCTGCTGGTCATCATCAACAATCTGAACAGCTGCCAGCTCCTCCTCCCCCTCCTTCCTATACAAGTACAGTCCATTACCAATATCTATTGCATCTACATTTTTTCCGTCTATCTGTAGCACCACCTCTGTATCCTTACTAGCTGTATCAGTCTGCACATCATTCTCCAATGTGTCATCATCACTTTTAAATTCTGCTGTATCTTCCAACATCAGTTCATTAGATTTTTCATTATCAACATTATCATCTATAATTAAATCATTTCCATCATTAGAATTGTCATTATCTTCAAAAATATCCACACCTCCAGACAAAATGTTTGCTGCTTCAATTTGCTTCCCAATTTTATAACTATCTAACAAGTCCGCTTTCTTCCCAATAGGAGACAGATTGGATATCAACTGGTCATCAGTGATGGTCCTCTCAGGGTCGGCGGCTGCGAGAGACACGTCTTTAATGGGAGAAATATCAAATTCAGAATCTTCTGACAGAGAAAAGTATTTAGAGCTCTCGTTGGCGGTCATGAAGGACTCGCTCGGAAGCGACGAGGTGTCCAGAGTGGAGTCCTGAGACCCCCCCGCTTCCCCCCGCAACTGGTTCAATCTATCCATTTGCACTCTTCATCTGTTGGACAAAAGAAAAACACTCGACATTATTCCAATACAGGATTTAACAGGTAAGTCAAAAGTGAAAATTTTATACGTCGAATAATCGACTGTTAATGTAAACATCTGAAGGTTGGTCAATTAATTAATACCTAGGTCAATAGCAAAGAATACAGTGAAACTTTTTGTAGAACACACGATAATCATACTGTGACACTTTTCATAAAACACTATACATACTTGACCAAACCAAGCTCAGATTAGGCGGATTACTGCGAAACTAATTTTAGTGTTATAATTCTCTGTAGCAATCGATGATAAGCTAGAAATATATTTTTATTAATTTTTGTTAACAACACAACACATCAAAGATTAAAAGATGGACGCTAAATAGCAATGTTGCCATTTTTTGATTCATTGCGTGTCCTATATAATAATTTGTAAGTTATTATCCACAACCACAAAACAAATAATAAAAATTAAGTGTATAAATTTAATAAGATATGAACAAAAAGATTTACTTGATTTCAGGATTATTAATTGAAAAATATAATATCACATAAATTATAATAGTAAAATAATTTGACAGTAGTGTGGTAATGTTGCCATAAATAAGACTCAGTAGTGTTCATGATTTTGTCCCTACTTATTCTTCTGAGGTCCCTACAATGCCTACAATGTGATGTGAATGTGATTCCATCAAAATATTTTTTCCTGCCGTCACGGTCACGTCATACGCTTACTAGCTTAAGTTGTTCTGAGAGCTTAAGTTATAGATGCACGTCATTTAACGGTTAATGACCTCACTAAAGATTGAGCTTAAGCTAGAACGAAACAAGCAATCGCGAATCGTCAATTGACAACTTGCGGTCGAGCGTAAGTGATAGTTTTTATTTGTGCAAATGTGAATACTTCCAGATTTTTTATGATAACGTGATAATGTCTTATAAATCGATGAACACCGGCTGCATGCATGATAAAATGAGACGTTTCGTCATCATCATAATCATCTTTCACGCATATTCTTTCTCTCGTCCACCGTTATCTCGTAAAATTATCGTCCATAAACCGAGTTTACAGAGAAACAATTTTGAATACAATTTCACATTTTTTATTAATTTTTGAGAAAAGTCCCGGATATAGGATTTATAAAGCAATATCCCCATGCTGAACTAAATGACATTATCAATGTGATTGTTAATCCGTTAAAATAATAATGACGCTGTCAGCCAAGTATAAATTGCGCCAATTGTTTCTGAATGAAGTTTGAGGTCAAACAATACATTTAAAAAGCAAACCAGATGGAAGGGAAATAAAAAGCTGTTATTCGAATTTATATTACTTTTATTTTGATAACGTCATCATTATTCAACAGATTGACACTGCCATTATCATGTGATTAAGCATGGGAATATTGCTTTGTAAATCCTACGTTTGGGATATTTTCACAAATTCATAAAATATTGAAAATTTAAAAAAAAATTGGATATTTTTTTAAAATTCTGGTAGTATTTACATTCAAGGTGCTTTCGATTGCATACATAAAAACCATAACTTCCGGTTTGTAGTAAGTAGTCAATTACTAAGGGTGGCTCAGCCACCTACTTGGGACTCTTTGGGTGCGATGTGTTTGAATTTGAACCCCACACTTGAGTGTGGTGTATGGGCGGACTGTAGAAGCAACTAAATAACCTCAGAAGAACAACTATTCTTCTGAGAAATTAGCGAATGATTTACAAGACAGTATCAAGAACTCATTTGTACTGAATACTGGCTAAATGCGTCATGCGTGAAATCCATAAATTAAAAAAAAACCTATGTGACAGTGACAGCAGGGAACTGACTCAAAGTTTGAACGTTTAGTTTTGAAAAAGTAATCAAACGTTTTTGTTTGTGTTTTTTCAGTTCATCCCTCAATTAAAAGCTTTGTTTTTGTGCAATAACTGAGTGCAAAAAATGGCTCCCCGAGACACGCCCAAAGCTACCCCGAAAGTGCAGCGCAGTATTGTAAAAACTGCAACAAAAACACGCTGTACACCGACGACTATCAAAAAGACCATGTCTAACAAACAGGCTGGAGAAAAGGTGCCGCTAAAAGGTAACTCACTTCAAAATTGGGAAAAATTACTGTTATTTCAGATTTACATTAATAAATGTTACGTAGTTAACGTAACGCAACTTTTGATTATGATCATGTTTTGATGTGATAACGTCTAAATTGATGAACGCCGGCTGCATGCACGAAGAAGTGTCACGTTCCGTGTGCAGGATAGACAGGCACGACCGGTCTAAGCGTTCGGCTTATGACGTATCTATGTCTTCCACCGTTATGACGTAAATTAACGTAAATTCGTAAACTTTACAGACAACAAGTTTTTATGGTCAATTTTAATTATGTGTACAGGCAATTCGAAATCTTAAAACATAATACTTACTCATAAAAAATGTAAGGTGCCTACTTTGGTAT
Source organism: Elegia similella (assembly GCA_947532085.1). Taxonomy (NCBI): domain Eukaryota; kingdom Metazoa; phylum Arthropoda; class Insecta; order Lepidoptera; family Pyralidae; genus Elegia; species Elegia similella. Next base: position 1,836,437 of record OX383931.1, read on the forward strand.
CTATATGTGGGTGGGCTTAACAATAGCTTAGCATAAACTTTCTGAGGATTAGGTCTAAAAGATTCAGTTTTAACCCATCATTTGTGGGGTAAACAACTTTTTCATACTAAATGCCGTAACCGGCGACTGCTTGGGTGTTGAAGTGTTAAGCTGAGAAATTACATTTGAATTGACATACGAAATTAACGCTGAGAAATGCAAGCGCTAAAATAGCATTTTTAGGCAGGTATGTGGGGGGTTTCACCCCAGTTGAGATACTTTATTCCTTTGATTGCTTGCTCTTGTTTTACCTAACAGACCTATCCTCTATACTATACCTTTGTTATAGATCACCTTTAACCCCTTGTAATAAACAAAAATTTTAATTTTGTAAGTTAAGGTACAAAAGTACCAGCGCAGATATCAAATTTTGGCATGGCTTGAAAATATCCATTGTTATTGGCTGATGTGTGCACCAGTTCAAATATTATGAGCAAAACAGCACAAGTCCTGTTGGCTTTATATTTTAAATCTCATGCTGTAAGTTCATTATTTCACTGATATTTTTACTCTGTTGTATTTGGTGGTAGGTTTTTTGCCATTCTGCCCCGCCAAACAAAACCGATGTACCTTGCCTGGCATATCTTAAAATTTAATTAAAATCCTTCTAAAATCCTCTTTTATCTTTTACACATATAGTATGTGTATACTATCAGAAGATTTTAGAGTAAGAGAGAACTTCCTCCTTTTTTTAAATTGGTTGAAAAGAGGATTTTAGAAGGATACTTTTAAGTATACTTCTTATAACAATTAGGTATAGTCTTAAATTTTAAGCAACTCCCGCACAAAAGTCCTTTTATAAAGTAACATGGCTGGATCTATTTTTATTAAATATGTCTAAGAACCATCACCAGAAAATATGCTTTTAAAAGAAACTGAATCCAAATTGGTTCTCCTGTTTAAGAGCTACGGTGCCACAGACTGAGAGATACCCCCATAGCAGTCAAACTTATAACACTCCTCCTTATGCATCATAATATATATATTACAACATATTTGAGTGAAACCTGTGTCAATCAACAATATTGATTTCCTTTTCAGTAAGTAACATGACAGAAGTAAGACAACGGACTAGTACAGTCCCGAAAGTGTCCACACCCAAGCCGAAAGAGAACAAGTCAGTTCCATTACCAGGCAGCGTTGTGAAGAGTGCAAAGAAGGCTACATGGAAGCGTAGACCCAAACCAGCACATTCTGGGGTACCTGTCCCTGAGAAGATGAAGAGGCTTCTAGAAAAACAGTTACAAGATGCTGACTGCAGCCTATGAGCTGTTTATCTGATAACAATTTGACTATTGTTAAATATTATCCAATGATGATAGACTACATCATGACAGAACTAAAATGACAGGCTCTTCATTTTATTTCTACTTCGTATTTCAGAAAACTGATAGCATTGTTGGTTAGGGGGTGTCCATTAATTGAGGCTTTTTGAGGATTTTTCGTAACCCACCCGTTTTTGCCAGAAAAAATTACATGATATTCCCTTCTTTTGTAGGTGAGGTTTGGTGAGACATTGCTTGACCCTCGTAATTATTGGACGTCCCCTTATCAGTTACAGATCTACTCAATGTTTGTATTTCCTTATCTGACTATTAAACGAATGGTAAAATAGGCTTCACCTGCAAGTATCTTAATGTTTTCAGCTCAAAGGCTCGCCTTTCAATAACTTTTTATTATGTAGTGGTATGGAGTTTAATTAGTCTTTTTGATGTTTGTAGTCAGTGAAGTGTCTAAACGCACAATATCGAAGGAATGTGTCCGAAGTCCCGTGGCTGATTTCACGTTCAGAAGTGTTCAACTAATATAAGACAAGCACCCAAATTATGCAGCACAATATCGGTTGAGCAATGTTATGTTAATTAAGTAACTCGAGCGCTATTATGTTGTCTAAATAGCTGGATAGACAGGTACCTATATCTTATTAGGGTTCCGTTATTCCTTTTTAGGTTCGAATCTCGCATTTCAATCAAACTTTATAATGTGTTGCTTTATAGAATACATTGCTGGACCGAAGTTTGGCTGTTCGCTATCGTCATCATTATCATCTCAGCTCATTTTCCACTGCTCAGCACTGCTTCGTTTCCACCATCCGTCTCAGTCCTGTGCTGCTTTCATCCTGAAGTGACCCGCGATTGTTGACTATATCGTCACTCCATCTCGTCGGAAGACGTCCGCCGCTTCTTTCACTGGTTCTAGGCCACCATTTGGTTAAGTCCTTGCTCTATCTACCATCACTCCGTCTGGCCAATCCGTCTGTAACGCTATAACGCGACGTAATTTCGGCATAATGTCAGTAATTCAAATAGCATTGCACGCGTGATCACTCCGGACTTCGGTCGCGTATTTTCGACATAGTGTGTTTACATACTTTTTGTGGAACTCTATGAGTTTATTTATACTTTTAGTTTGACTTTCTATAGAAACAACCCCAGTAGCATGACACGCACGACAACGTATTCGATTATCGCCATTTTGTTTTCCGTTCTGTCAAAGAGCGAGATGTCGATAGTTTATCGCGCGATATAAACGGCGTCGCGGGCGTCATGCTATGGGTGCAGTATCACCATTGTATCCCTGTCTTTCGCAGAGAAAAAAATGGCATGTATTTTTTAATAGACCTGATTTGTAGATCTAATGTGACAATTTATACGATATGTTAAAAGAAAAACCTGTCCCACTCTTGATGGTGTGATTCAGCTCGTCGATATGAACAACTTTTCCTATTCAACCAATATTGGGATTTTTTTTTGAGGTTCCCATACAAATTGACGGGGCGGACGAACACTTTTGTATGGAAATTACAAACTTTTTCTGGTTCAAAGCATTTGTCCCATAGGAAAAGTTGTTCATATAGATGGGCTGAATCACCCCTTTACTGGTCCGACAGCGTTTTCTTAACGTATTGTATATACGTATTTACCCACCTATGGTAGAGTACATACAAACCTAGTTTCAAGGCTTCATTTCTTTCGTTTCTTCTTAGTAACATTTGTTGTTACTAAGTGACGAGACTCCAGGGATCTGCTTTACTTATTTTATAAGCTTTTATGCCATTATTTCGTTGTGCCATTCTTATTATAATTAATATTAACCAAGTGTTAGACGTTTTCATTGCCTTACAAGATAGTTTAAAACTAAAACCCAGCTACTAATATTTATAGCATATTTTGAAATTTCACGTGATAATGGTGCTTTACACGTTGAAATTTTGATCGTTCTGGACTATCAGAGGGGTGTTTCAGCCCGTCTATATGAACAACTTTTCCTGTGGGACCAATGCTGAGAACTTAAAAAAAAATGGGCAGTTCCATACAATAAAATTCGGCCGCCCGGTCAATTTGTATGAGAACGTCAAAAAAATTTTTGAGTTCGCATCATTGGTTGGGAAAAGTTGTTTATATCAACGGGCTTAATCATCCCTTTAAGGGTCCAGAACGATCAAAATTTCACTCACACCACAATATATTTTTGTAAGATGAGTAAAATACCTTTCATTTGATACCGAACACAATATAGGTATTTCAAAAATCTCTTCCATGCTGGTCTGAGACAAAATAAAAAACGTAGAATGTACCAGCTGCTTCTCATCCCGCGCAGACCGTAAAAGACGATCCAGTAATTGGGAGAAAATCTGAGGAATCATGTGAGTAGGCGATGCGGTTAGCAACCATAGATCCGGCACTGTCGTACAGAACCATCGTCACGCGAGTTCGACTCGCACTTTGCCGGTTTTTTAGTTATTGCATGTGTATTTTTAAATCCTTTAAATGTGCGTACTGAATAAATTTTGACTTATTTATAACTTTAGATATTTAGCTGTATACGCATTTGTTATATGTAGTTTAGAAATATAGCAAAATGAGCCTAATAGATACTACGAGTAGACATATATGTAATTCATTTTACTAGACATAATGTTCGTTTATAAGATTTCATAATAAAAACAAAGGTATTGTCGAAAGTATTTTATTTGCATACAATAAATTAAAGGTTTACTTACAATTAAAATAAAAAAACAGCGACGCTCATCCGATTATAAACGGCTGGACCATTTCTAAAATAGAAGTTTATTTTTTAAGTGAATATAACTAAATATTCTGTTAATATTTCAAGCGTCTACCTGTTGCCGTTATCAATATCAAGCAATAACTTAAATATTTATTTTATTAAATATTAATAGGGTTTAGCTTTGTTTAGCTTGTATTTCCTAAGTCGCCTTCTACGACATCCACGGGAAGACTTATAAACACCAATGAGACCTCTCCAACCCGTCTGGCCAGCGTGGAGAGTGTAGGCCAAGTCCTCTGGCCAAGTATGGCTCTAGTAGTACAGAGAGGGTAGTGCTCCTGTAGTGGAGACTAAAAAAGTTAGAGATGCACCGCCTATTCAAAACCTATTCATTAATAGGGTCCCGTTTTTACCCTTTGGGTACGGAACCCTAAAAATGAAAAAGAACTATCTTAACACTACGGCGGGTACATTTTAACATCTACCCATTGCCTACAATATCATTTTGACAAGTCAAATTAATATTATAATACTAGTACTAATAAAAAACTGACCCGTTTTTTCCGCTAAAGTACTAAATATTTGATTAAACTGAAAATATATTCGAAGAGTACAGTCAGCCAACGAGATACCTGACTCCGCCATCTACCTATATCTTGAATTTTCTCATAAACTAAAAATAATATTAATATGAAAATATATATTCAGAAAGATTTTAATTAAGACTTTTTGAATATACATTTTCATGGTAGATGGCGGGGTCAGGTACCTCGTTGGCTGACTGTACCATTGTACTATTAGACTGCTACAAAAAAATATGATAAGCTGGACTGAAAGACCCAAAACAAAAAAGGGTCCTGCTGGCATACTTTAAGATTTGTAAGCGCATTTCTCTTAAAGTAATTAAAATATGTATATTTGTGAGATACCAATACACCCCTTTACGGCGATATATACTACTGGTCTGAAGACCTGCAAACTGAGGAGGCTCCTGCTGGAAAATATTTCAAGTTTTCTCTATAACTATTGAGGTATTAGTATTTTTCTATACCTATTCGTGAGGTACTAAATGCTGTGAATGTAAATATACATAAATCCTTGGGGGAGGACTATGTCCAGCTGTGGACTTCTTGCGGCTGAGATGATGTATACTTACGTAATTTTTTTTATTAAATTAATTAAATATTTTGGTTTTTTTTAAAAAAAGAACTATATGTAACTTAAAATTATTTAAACGAAAACTAACTAAAATAAAATAGCCTAACCTACATAATTAAAAATAACCATTATAAATAAAAAATGTCCCGCAGTTCGTTGTCACGCGGAAGGGTACCTAGAAGGCTGACAGCATTGCCACGTTGGATGGCAAAGCTATATAGCTATTTATTATATATTTATGTGTTAGATCATATGTAATGCAATGTAAACAATGAATTAAAATTTGGTAAAGTTTTTACAGCTTTGGCAAACCCACTTTGACCACCCTCTTTGGGAAAAATACAACACATGATCATGATTTTGACATTTTGACAGCTCCGTGGCGCATCGGTCAACACGCCTGCCTGCGACACGGAGTGCCCGGGTTCGATCCCCGGCCAGGTCAATATGGAAAATGATCTTTTTCAGATTGGCCTGGGTCTTGGATGTTTATCTATATATGTATTTGTTATAAAATATAGTATCGTTAAGTTAGTATCCCATAACACAAGTCTCGAACTTACCTTGGGGCTAGCTCAATCTGTGTGATTTGTCCGCATATATTTATATTATTTATTATAACAAAACACATTCTCCTTAACCAATCCGTCATTCAAGATGCATCATGCGAGCCGTTTATTCGAACATTGTCTGGCGCCCCGCGTGTCTCGCATTGCTAATTCAAAATTTTATTCTGTTGTACAATGGCTATCTAGATACCTATTAGGTGATAAGGATCTTGCATTTGTAGACAGCTTACAAAAAGCAATGCGATGTCATATCGGCGAGGTAAAGGTGCCGCCAGGCGCTAAGTATGAAGATAGGTCAAATTATTTGCGTGTTTCATTGATTTACATATTGTATTGTAGGGTTTTTGAAGTGATACATACATACATAGTATCTCGTCTTTTTAACTTGCGGGGTAGACAGAGCCCGGGTATTTAATCGAAAAATGTCACGTTTGCAAGCGATATCCGGACCATAGAAGTGATAGAGAGAAACGACAGGCTAATTAAAAAAAAAATTGAAAGCAAAAATTCTATAAAAAATAAATATTCCTACGCCGAAGGAGGCAGCATATGTTTGTACTACCAAATTGTTAACACCTTGACTTTATGTTATCACCATGTTCTAAGGAATAAATAACTATTCTATTTTAAGCGTCGGCTTGTGACGCATCTATCTCTCATCATCATCATCAGGTCTTTTTAATCTCCACTACAGGAGCATGACCCTCTCTGTACTACCGGATATACCATACATGGCCAGAGCAGACAGAGGATTTGGCTTACACTCTTCTCGCTGGCCAGACGGGTTGGAGAGGTCTCATTGATGTTAACGAGCTTTGTTTAGCTTGTATTTCCTAAGTCGCCTTCTACGACATCCACGGGAAGACTTGGAGTGGTCCTATTCTACTCTGCCGGAAACCGCACGGCTGATCTATCTCTATTCCACCGTTATCACGTAAAATCATCGTCTGTAAAGCGACTTTACAGACAATCAACTTTGACGTGATAACGCCTTAATAAATTAAATCGGCGAACGCCGGCTGCACTCGCGAAAAAGTGTCACGATCCGTTGCAAGCGAAAGCGATAAAGAGGCACGAACGGCCTAAGGACAGCTTAGGATGGGTCGCATTCGCATCCCTTGGTCGCATCTATCTCTCTTCCACCGTTATTACGTAAAATTATCCTTACTAATATTATAAATGCGAAAGTGAGTTTGTTTGTTACGCTTTCACGCCGTAACTACTGAACCGATAATCATGAAATTTTGCATACAAGTTCTCTGGAGTATGGAGAAGGACATAGGCTACCTTTTATCCCGGGAAAAAGTACTATTCCCGAGGGATCGACATTGACGCGGGCGGAGCCGCGGGCGAAAGGTAGTCCTCCTTAAAGCGACTTTACAGACAGCCAATTTTTGCTTAAATACCATTTTGTATAGCGATTATGTGCAAAATTAAAACTCCGTGAGTCTGAAACATCATTGGATCACCTACTATAAGTACTAAATTGTCATAATGTTGTGTTTAAAAGGCATTTTGGAGCAAAATCTTGAAAGATATTATACTGGAGACATCTTTTTTTTTATGATATAAGACGGTAAACGAGCAAGCGGGTCACCTGATGGTAAGCGATCAGCGCCGCCCATGGACAACTGCAACACCAGGGTGTAACAGGCAGGAGCGTTGCCGGCCTTTCAAGGAGTTGGGGGAAGAATATGGGGGGAGGAAATGGGGGAAGGATGGGCCTCCGGCTCTCTCAGTCACCGAACGAAGCATAGAAGCGGGAAGCGGTAAAGCTTCTACTCATACGTCGATTTTCTGTGAGAGTGTGGTACTTCCTCGGACGAGCCGGCCCATTCATGCTACTAGCAAAAATGAATTTTGCCGGTAGCGTGGCTCTACCACAACTAAAACATCGGTAGGTACTCTAGCTAACTTCAGCCGGGAATCGATCTAACCGTTGTTGTTTAATATTTTGATATTAAACAACAACTTCCCCTGTAGCCATTCTTTGTAAACAAAAAAAAATCTCCTACCAAACAAAATATGCAATCAGCTTTCTAGAGGAAGTCAAAAGTTTTTTCGTATTTCGAAGTTTAACCCCTGGGGAAGTTGTTTAATATCAAGGATTACTCATGCCCTTTAAATATTATTTTTCATTATGTAACACACTGTATATTGATCGTAAGTATACAATAACGGGGTATTGTTGGGGCTTCCCCGATTTTGCAGCGCTTCCACTATGTTCGCGGAAGCTCAGCGACTTCTTTGCGGTGTTGCGTTGGTCGCCTCGCTGATTGGCAGAGTGCGAAGAAGCTCCGTGTCCTGAGTGTCGTGAGGGAGAAGACAGATTGCCGCATATGATTGCCCTGAGTGCTTACCCATGTAGCGCTGCCAGGAGGCTCCGTTGGGCAAGGTGGTTGAGTTAGTTTGTTTTATTTTATTTAACTGAGGTAGTCCTCAATTAAATAAAACAATTTAAATAATACGCAAATTGGCACTAACATATTTCTTAAGTTTACTAACAACGTATTTGGATCATCATCATAACAGCCGTAAAAAAATTCACTACTTGGCAAAGGCCTCTCCCAAAGATAGATACTTTGTTCCGTAGGGGGATATTGCTATACTCACCACGCTTGACAGGCGGGTTGGTGAGCGCAGTATCTTTGACTTTTTGTGCTTCCGACGCTGCTGTTGGGGAAGGACAGGAATTCGTTGGATTTGGAAAGGGAATGAAAGTATTGGATTGATGAGTGAGGAAAAAGCAAGAAGCAGCTCGGGAGGCCGGCCGCGCGTACCCTATGGCATCCCTTCAACCACCAGACAGGCAGTTGAAGATGACATGGATGTAAATCTGAAATAAACGTATTTTTTTATATACAATGTGATTTTGAAACCCCTAGCTATATTGAAATCTGGGTCAGAATCCCTAATGGAACACAGAATTGCAAGAAAAAAGGTAAAAACCTAAAAAGAAAATTAGGTTTCCCATACAAAGTCGCCGATCAGCTGGACGAATTTCTATGAAAGGGTAAATTTATTTTTAGGATTTTACCTTTTTTCTTGCAATTCTGTGTTCCATTAGGTCTTCTGATTCCCAGATTTCAATATAGCTAGGGGGTTCAAAATCTCGCTGTATAAGTTACGACAATCCTCTCAAGAAAATCTAACTCGTTTTAAACTTATTTCACGGATTTGAATTCGTTTGACGTATGTTAGATATAAGATAATTCTGGTTAGATCATAAAATTATGTTTTGAGTTAACACCATACTCGACTTTCAGTAGACCTGTCTCACTCCCCGTGTCAGTATTCATCATCATTTCGAGTAGGTGTCACGGTCAATCGACCATGCACACCCTGGTGTCAGAGTTCTTCGGAACCGCCTCTCGGCTTCTGACGTGGTTCCTTTAACGACTACCAGATGGCAGCCGGGACCACCGGCTTAACGTGCCTTCCGAAGCACGGAATCATCTTTATTATCAGACAATCAGGTGATTCAAGCCTGCAATGTCCTAACCAAACTGGAAACAACTAAACAAAGTATGCTTCCGGTGGGAATCGAACCCACGACCCCCGGGTCAACAGGCAAACGCCTTAACCACTGGACCACGGAGGCTGTTATGAACTGACACGGAGAATGTCAGTATTGAAAACTATCTACGCACGGCGACCACTTCGAAGCGGTAAAACCTGGTAAATCCAGAAGGTAAGACGCGTGTTTGGTCACATGTGTTCACCGACTTCATCGAATTATGAATCGTTTGTGCAGAACTATAAGAATGAAATTGGCTTGCTTTAGGTATCTAAAAGTAGCCGTGGGGTTTCCGGCAGAGAAAAATAGGACCACTCCAAGTCTCCCCATGGATGTCGTAAGAGACGACTTAGGAAATACAAGCTAAACAACGCTCATAAACGTCAATGAGACCTCTCCAACCCGTCTGGCCAGCGAGGAGAGTGTAGGCCAAATCCTCTGTCTGCTCTGGCCAAGTATGGCTCCGGTAGTACAGAGAGGGTCATGCTCCTGCAGTGGAGACTAAAAAGACCTTATGATAGTGATAGATAGATCTGCGTTCTGACGCGAGCTTAATTATACCGTATCGTATCGGTAACCGACCCGGCAGAGCGACTTCAGTGCGTAATACTTAACTATTCTGTGCTTTCAATCATCATTTTATATTGTACTAGCTGTTGCCCGCAACTTCGTCCGCGGCAATTTGTGTTATTATGATTAATTAGCTTTTTTATTAGTTTAGATGAATAATTTTCCCCCGTCTTCAAAACATTTTTTATTAATGCTTCGCTCCTATTAGTCGCAGCGTGATCTTTTATAAAGCCTTCCTCAATAAATGGACTATCCTACACAAAAATAATTTTCCAATTTCAACCAGTAGTTCCTGAGATTAGCGCGTTCAAACAAACAAAGAAACTCTTCAGCTTTATAATATTAGTATAGATAGCGCCAGAAACTACTTGTCGCTTTGTACCTAGTTGCCATAAACTTGGCGTGATTGTCATGAGATTTTATTAACTTGAGTGGTAATAAAACAATATCGTTTGTTGTGGTGTAAGGTATAAGCTTAAACGATCTTACACTATGCTTTTTTTGGCTTTATATCTCCAATGTCTCGTACATTGGAGATATAAAGCCAAAAGAAAAAGAAGGGATTTGAGGTAAAGTTTGAATAATAGAAAAACGTATTTTCACGTATTTTTTTTTCTAATCATTAAAGATATACCTAATACATGTTTATTTTAATTGTTTGTTTGTCCATCTTGGAACTCGACACATAGCTTTAAAACAGTGCGATGAAAATGTTTACTGGTTCTGTAGACGAGATGGTGACGCGGCGGTTATCTTATGTTCTTAGATTTCTAGATTACCTATACGCGCCAGGCGCGCTTGGTTGGTGGTTCCCTGCTAACAGGTTCCTACAGTGACCGTCAACAATTTTATACATCATAGTTGTTGGAACCTTCTTTTAAGCATACAAGTATAATAAATAAATCTTTATTTAATTTCTTAGGTGGTAACATATTACAATATAAATATACATTAAAAAGGTACAAACAAAGTAATGTTGAGGATTTGTGGTTGAGTATTCGGGATGAATATAACAAAAAAGTTATAAACTTTTGTTTATGTTATTTACCACCTGACATTCCAATAGCTAAAAGACAGGAGTTTTACGACAGGTTATATAATATTGTCTTGAACGCTGAAGATAATCATGATTTTATTTGTATCGGTGATTTCAACATGCCTGAGATTGCGTGGTCTAAGTCTGATTCATCGAATATAATGCTGCCTTGTGATCCTAAAGATTTAAAGTCTAGCTTGCTTATTGATACCTTGTCTCTTTGTAATTTTAAACAATTTAATTATATTCCCAACACCAACAATCGCTTGCTAGATCTTGTACTGTCGAGTCATTCTAATCTTCAAGTCAAGCCTGCTGACCCCTTAATTCGCCCAGATAAGCATCACCCATGTATATTGATTGATATTGAATGTGTTAGCGATTCACCGCATATTATGAAACCTCGTGTAGCTAATCGACTAAATTTTAAAAAATGCGATTTTGATAACGTAAAAGCTGATCTTAATAACATTAATTGGGATCAATTACTATCTGATTTAAATGTAGACGCAGCAGTTGATACTTTTTACGTTCAGTTGAGAGAAATTATAAATCGCCACACTCCATTAATCAAAGTAGACTCTAGTAATTACCCGAAATGGTTTAGTTTAGGTGTCTGGCTGAAAAAAATAAATATCACAATCGTTTCAAGCGATATGGCAACCCTAGAGATTATGACACCTTTGCACTTTTAAGATCTAGATGTAAAAAACTTATCAAGTCAAGCTATGAGAAGTATATCACATATGTGGAAGACGGTCTTAAAGATAATGTCAAATCATTTTGGCGCTACATCAACGATAAAAAGAAGCTTAATTCAATCCCAAACTCAGTGAAACTGGGTAATGTGGTGTCTTTAAATAATACTGAAACTTGTGACCTGTTTGCCCAATATTTTGGTTCAGTCTATGATGACGCTCCTTCTGCTGGTTTTGTAGAGGAAACTAATGATCCTGTTCAATGTGGGAATTCTGTAAATTTACCTCGGATATCTGTTGAGCATGTTTTATCAAAGATTAAGAAGTTGGATTCCAGTAAGGGTTCTGGACCTGACGGCGTTCCGCCTTCATTCATTGTTGCGAGTGCCAAAGAATTATCTACTCCTTTGTCAAATATTTATAATTTATCACTACAATCAGGCACCTTTCCTTCTTACTGGAAAATTGCCCATGTTATTCCTGTACACAAATCCGGTGACCGTTCACATTGTGAGAACTACAGACCGATTAGTATTTTATCTCATTTTGCAAAAATATTTGAAAGTGTAATTTATGACGTAATTTTTCACTGCATTAAACCGCTCTTATCCCTGAAACAACATGGATTTGTGGTTAACAAATCAACAACAAGCAACTTATTGGAGTATAAGGACTATTTATGCAAGGCTTTTGCTAAGACACTACAGGTTGACAGTCTGTACATGGATTTCTCAAAAGCGTTCGACAAAGTGTGTCATGTTATTCTTTGTCGTAGACTTGAATAATATGGCATACATGGCAATCTACATCGTTGGATTCAATCATATCTAGCAAACAGAAGTCAACTGGTGGCTATTGCAGGGTACCTCTCTTCACCCATTATTGTATCGTCTGGCGTTCCTCAAGGATCCCATTTTGGGCCATTGCTCTTCAATATCTTCATTAACAACCTGGCCGAGAAGTTAACCTGCCCTGCACTTCTGTATGCAGATGACCTAAAGATTTTCCAAACTGTAGATAACGTGAATGATGCTATGTTACTTCAATATAATCTTGATGTTGTGTTTGAATGGTGTAAAAAAAATGGTATGTCTTTGAACGAGAAGAAGTGCTTTGTAATCACTTTTACGCGTAAGCGCAACAAGATTTTATTTGATTATAAAATTGGTACATATAAACTTGAACGTACGGATACAATACAAGACCTTGGTGTGATTTTTGACTGTGATCTCTCATTTCGTAGTCACTATGACCATATTGTTGCTAAAAGTAACAGATTGATGGGTTTTATTTCTAGAGGCACGAAAGATTTCAAAAATATTTATGGTCTTGTAACTCTTTATTTTGCCCTTATACGTAGTATTCTGGAGTTCAATTCAGTTATCTGGTCTCCATATTACAAAGTTCACATAGATTGTATAGAGCAGATTTAAAATAGATTTTTAAAAATAATTTCATTTAGGACTAATAACCACCGCAAGTTGACTTCATATACTGACAGACTGAAACAATTTAACATATCCTCTTTGGAAGCTCGGCGTAGCTGTAGTGATTTAATATGTTTATATAAAATAGTTAATGCTTTTATTGATGCTCCTCCACTTTTATCCCTTATCAGTTTTAATACTAGGTACAGGCCACGTAATCCCACGCATAGGTTGTTTACTCTAGAAGTCTATAAAAATAACACATCGTATTATAATCCTGTGGTTCGCATGTGTAGAACTTATAATGATCTTGTACGCAATCACAAATCCCTTGATATTCTTGGAGTCACCTTGTACTCCTTCAAAACAAAACTTAGGCAGATTTTGGACATCTGTTGACACAATCATTATGCGTTTTTGTGTTTTCTTATGCATTATGGTATTATTACATATTATGAAACTGTTTTTCTTTTGCAGCTATTGTACTTAATTATTACTATATATATATTAGTTTCTCTTTCAAGCCCTCATATAATTTTTAAAGTTATATCTAGCTGTATGCACTTGAAATAGAGTTGTTGCCTAGCCCTTATATACTATTTTATATATAATGTATAATTACGGTGACAATTTGTTATGTGTGTCTTATGAAAATAAATAAATAAATAAATAAAGTTTTGCCTGAGCTAAGGTGAAAAGCACCCTGTATTTCAGGCTTTATTTGCTAGACATAAACTTACAAAATAAACAATTACAAAAGTAAAATAACATTGTATACAAAGTTAAAAATTAAATTTAAAAATAATAAAACAAAAGTGTTCATAATACTTATGATTCATTCATTTCTAATAGGTGACACGGTCAATCGACCATGCCCACCCGGGTGTCAGAGTTGTTCGGAACCGCCTCTCGGCCTCTGACGTGGTTCCTTTAACGACTACTAACCTAACCAAACTGGAAACAACTAAACTAAGTATGCTTCCCGTGGTAATCGAACCCACGACCCCCGGGTACAGGCAAACGCCTTAACCACTGGACCATGGAGGTAGTTATTCATATTGAGGAGAGCTTCTTCTTGCAGTATTATTTTATAGTATAGTATAGTAGAGTATAGTACAGTATAGTATAGTATAGTAATATATGCCTGTAACAATGACAGTTGGCACGTAGCAGAGCGGCGTAGCAGGGCATGACACGCAAATGTTTGGGGTTCGACTGTGAAGGCGCATTGGCCGTCAGCGGCGTCGCGGAAACTCATGCCTTGCACCACACATAACTCACACTAGACACTGATTACAATTCTTCCCTTGTCTATCGAATATATCCGCGGCCAGGCGGGGCTTGGCAGGTATAAATCATGTTCCCTGCTCAGACTAATTGTTAATGGACTGGAAGACGTGCGCCACATTATTTATTGGCGATTAAGATGCATGTGGGCGGGGCTGGTCACTTATGAGTATGACATAAGCTAGACACCGACAAAAGGAATTGTTAAGGAGAGTTTTAGTTCCTATCTATGAAACAAGTAGTATGACTGTATATTTCACGATATATACAAACTCCGTGGTCCAGTGGTTTAATGCGTTTGCCTTAGACCCGGCGGTCGTGGGTTCGATTCCCACAGGAAGCATACTTTGTTTAGTTGTTTCCAGTTTGGTTAGGACATTACAGGCTTGAATCCCCTGGTTGTCTGATAATAAAGATGATTCCGTGGTGCCATTTGGTAGTCGTTAAAGGAACCACGTCAGAGGCCGACAGGCGGTTCCGAAGAACTCTGACACCGGGGTGTGCATGGTCACCTACACGAAATGATGATGATGACGGTGTATACAAAGCTTTGGCCTTGTCTTGCGAATACCTGCTTTACACGGAAATGAAATACGTTAGTAAGTACTATTGCTTATTCTGTGACGAAAGTAAGTACGATGAAGATAAAAACTTAAATGCTACTATTGGAGTGGAGTTTTATTCCGAAAATTAAAGATTCTTAAAAGAACTAGGTAAGCTATTCAAAAATTACTTACGCTATAATAGCACTCTAATTTATTACTTAAATTGTCATCTGTGTTAATCATTACATCATGAAGTCAATAGGCTTGCCACTAGACCAGTTTCAATTGAGATTTCACCCTGTCTCCTCTCATTAGACACCGCGCAAAAACATGATGACAATTAACCTGGACCTGACGATAGATGAAATGCTTAAAGAATGATCATCATCATTTCGTGTAGGTATCACGGTCAATTGACCATGAACACCCTGGTGTCAAAGTTCTTCGGACTTCGGTGGTCCAGTGGTTAAGGCGTTTGCCTGCTGACCCGGGGGTCGTGGGTTCGATTCCCACCGGAAGCATACTTTGTTTAGTTGTTTCCAGTTTGGTTAGGACATTGCAGGCTTGAATCACCTGATTGTCTGATAATAAAGATGATTCCGTGCTTCGGAAGGCACGTTAAGCCGGTGGTCCCGGCTGCCATCTGGTAGTCGTTAAAGGAACCACGTCACAGGCCGAGAGGCGGTTCCGAAGAACTCTGACACCAGGGTGTGCATGGTCGATTGACCGTGACACCTACTCGAAATGATGATGATGATGATTTTTTTGCCGTTTTTATAGATAACGGCACGGAACCCTTCGTGCGCGAGTGCTCGCACTTGGCCGGTTTTTTTTCAACCTGGAGTGCAGACAGTACCAAGTGCGACCTTGAATATGTCACATTCGATTTAGCAAAAAAAGACATATGGGCGTGGCATTTTTTGTTAGTGTGCGCCTAAATTGATAATGACGTCAGTTACGTGAGGTCGAGCGGCCGTCTGCGATGGCGCTGATGGGTGTCAAATAATCTGTGTAAGTATGTTGTGATCTCTTGTTTCGGTTCATCATCATTTCAGCTGTAAGAAGTCCACTTCTTCTTCTGTCGTGTCAATGGTCCAAACTTTTCCTAGTAACTGTTTCTTTTTTCTCTACACGATGTTTTCTTGTCATATTATCACATGCATGCTAAGTGTACAAATTATTTGGCTTTCATGTATTTATCACAATAATCATAACTTTAGCATTAGTTGTTGTAAAATGTATTGTGCACTATTAAATAAATAAAAATAAACAAATAAAACGATTAAATAAATCTTGCCCAGAATTATGCAACCTTTACAGCCGCATCCGTGGCTTTCGCCAAATCCTCTCTTGTACAAGAGGTGGGACATCCGGGGCATCATCATCATTTCGAGTAGGTGTCACGATCAATCGACCATGCACACCCTGGTGTCAGAGTTCTTCGGAACCACCTCTCGGCCTCTGACATGGTTCCTTTAACGACTACCAGATGGAAGCCGGGACGAACGGCTTAACGTGCCTTACGAAGCACGGACTCATCTTTATTATCAGACAATCAGGTGATTCAATATAGTATAAATCACTAGTAACTAAGAACTTTCACAATGTGAAGAGAAAAAATAAAGTTATTTTATTATTTATTATTATTATTCAAAACACAGTTTCTATGGCTTCTTGTGTTTCCAAGGCTGCTGCACATCGGGAGCATTTTTAAGCTAGTGTTTACCCTGCATAGCTTAAAGATCCTTCAATCCTAGGACAGGGCCAAAGGGCCTATTGGGATACTGCTCAGCTCAGTCGATTGAATGGGAGAAAAGTAAGCAGAAGTTTGGGAGGCGGGGCGCGCGTACTCGATGCCATACCTAATAAAATATAAGTATAGTATAATAAGTAGTAAAAATATTTCTTCCATGCTGGTCTGGGAGAAAAGAAAAAACTAGAATGTACCAGCTGCTGCTCTTCCCGCGCAGATCGTGGGAATGGGTAAAATCTGAGGAATCATGTTAATAGGCGATGCGGCTAGCAACCCATAACTATTTTGATTCCGTTTTCCACCTTATGCCCATCAACATGCCCCGCAAGGGAAAAAGACGTGATACTATGTATGTACTATGTACCTAGTAAAAATAAGTTTTTTTTTTATATAATCATCATCATCATCATCATCTCAGCCGCAAGAAGTCCACTGCTGGACATAGGCCTCCCCCAAGGATTTCCAATATGACCGGTTGGAAGCGGCCTGCATCCAGCATCTTCCTGCGACCTTGGTTAGGTCGTCCGACCACCTTGTCGGTGGGTGTCCAACGCTGCGCTTGCCGGTACTTGGTCGCCATTCGAGCACCTTTCTGCCCCATCGGCCATCGGTTCTTCGAGCTATGTGCCCCGCCCACTGCCACTTCAAGGAGCTAATCCGCTGAGCTATGTCGGTGACCTTTGTTCTTCTACGGATCTCCTCGTTTCTGATTCGATCTCGCAGAGAAACACCGAGCATAGCCCTCTCCATAGCTCTTTGAGCGACCTTGAGCTTTCTTATGAGGCCCATAGTAAACGACCACGTTTCGGACCCGTAAGTCATCACTGGCAACACACATTGGTCGAATACTTTCGACTTGAGGCACTGAGGTATTTTGGACGAGAAGACACTTCGGAGCTTCCCGAACGCTGCCCAGCCGAGTCGGATTCGTCGAAAGACCCTATCCTTGAAGCTGGAACTTCCAACCTGGATCAATTGACCCAGATAGATATATTGGTCAACAGCTTCAAGTATGGAGCTCCCAACAAGCACTGGAGAAGGCGCAACATGGACATTCGACATTATTTTCGTCTTGTCCATGTTCATTTTAAGGCCCACTTGTTGGGAAATTTCATTGAGGTCATTGAGCATGGCACTCAGATCCTCCAGCGACTCTGCCATTATAACAATGTCATCGGCAAATCGAAGGTGAGTGATATACTCGCCGTTAATATTAATGCCAAGTCCTTTCCATTCCAGCAGCTTGAAGGCATCCTCCAGAGCAGCGGTGAACAGTTTTGGAGATATCACATCTCCCTGTCTCACACCTCTCTGTAGTCGGATAGCCCTCGTACTCTGCTCCTGTACTCGGACTGACATTGTGGCGTTGCTGTATAAGCACTTCAACACTTCGATATATCGATTATCGATGCGGCATCGCTGGAGAGATCGAAGTACGGCCCATGTTTCGATCGAATCAAAGGCCTTCTCATAGTCCACAAACGCTAAGCATAGTGGCCAGTTATACTCTCTGGTCTTCTGTATAACCTGCCGCAGCGTGTGGATGTGGTCTATGGTACTATAGCCTTTTCGGAAACCGGCTTGTTCGGGAGGCTGGAAGGCATCGAGCCTGTTCGTGAGACGATTCGTGATTACTCTCGAAAACAGCTTATAGACGTGGCTCAGGAGCGTGATGGGTCTATAGTTCTTCAGTAGGGTATTGTCGCCCTTCTTGAAGAACAGCACCACCACGCCCCTGTTCCACGTCTCTGGCATCACGCCCTCGAGCAGAACGGAATTGAAGAGCCTCTGAAGGACTTTCAGTACCGGCGTTCCGCCCGCTTTCAGAAGCTCTGCTGTGATTCCGTCCTCGCCCGGCGCCTTGTTATTCTTGAGCTGTTTGAGAGCAATCCTAATCTCGTACAGGCTGATGTCCAGGATATCTTCGGTATAGTGTCGGGTAAGTTTGGCTCTAGGATCTTTGGCCAAACTTATAATGGGTTTGGCTACTGAGGTAAACAGCTGTCCATAAAACCTCTCGATCTCGCCCAGCACCTCGGCTTTCGACGATACCACGCCGCCGTCCTCCTTCTTCAGCTTAGTCAATCGGCTCTGCCCAATACACTCCACTCTTGCGAACATTTTGGAGCCTTTATTTTGCTCTATCGTCTTCTTAATACGCTTGGTATTAAAGGAACGAATGTCGTGTCGCAAGGCCTTCTGGATTTGTCTATTGAGCTGCCGATGTACGTCCGCGTCTTCGGAGGTCTGCAGCGGCATAGATCGTCGCGTGGCCATCAATTTTAGGGTCTGGGGCGAGATTTTTTGAGGCTTTTGTTTCGGGCGGGACTTAAAAAACTTCGCTCCCGCCGCCTGGACAGTGTCTACGAACCCATTATTTAACTCGTCCACAGATACGCAATCCTTCAAGCAATCGAAGCGATTCGAGAGTTCCAGTTGGAAACTTTCGACATTTTGGATATGGGCCGGAGACGGTCGGAGCGTAGACTTCATCAAGCGAGTCCTCTCTCGTCTGAGATCGATATTCAAGATGCCTCTTACTATTCGGTGATCACTTCCGATTTTAATCCTGTTGATCACAGAGACATCATTGAATATCTCTCTCCTCGTCGACAAGATGAAGTCTATCTCATTTTTGACAGGGGCCTGGTCCTTTCTGCTTGGACCCATCCAGGTCCATTTTCTGTTTGGCGGCTTCTTGAAGAAGGAGTTCATCGCGTAGAGTCCCTCCTCCTCCAAGAAATCGGCCAGCCTATGGCCCCTTTCGTTCCGCTTTCCATGCCCAAATTGCCCCACTCTGGCCTCTCCGTCGCTCCGCTTGCCAAGTATTGCGTTGAAATCCCCCATAACAACCGTAAAATAGGTTTGGGAAGCGTGTATGGCCCTACTGATGTCCTCATACACCACTTCCACCTCTTCATCTGAGCGTTCCCCGGTCGGCATATATACCTGAATTACCTTCAACAAGTATCTTTTAGATACTCTGAGTATCAGGTATATTACCCTACTGGAAACACTCTCGATGGTTATGACGTTGTTAATAAGGGACTTGTGGACGAGAAACCCGACACCATATAAATTTTATTAATATTATGTAGGTTCTTCCTAGTAAGGAGATAGTTCCAATATAAAACCACTATTAACGTTCACTCAGATTATTGACACAAACACACAGAATACAATTTAGATACAGTTAGTTCACTACGGACACGTCTCGATATAATTAGACTGCCTCGTTACCTCCTTTCGCAACCATTTCTTCGCTTGGCCCCGACAGTATTTTAGCCAAATGAAGAGAATAGTAATGGTAAATATTACAGCCAATACAACTCCAATAATTCCATAAGTCTCCACCTTCTGGATGTAATGATTATTGTAATTTTCTTGAGCAATTTTGAACTCTTGATTTTCAGTAACTTTAGTCTGGTAATTTCCCATTGTTAAAAGTATATCTTAACTGTTCTCGCTTCAAATGTATAATAAGAAAATAAAATGAAATATTGTTCAAGTAAATTACAAAACAAAATCTAATCAGCAGTAATTTGCTCTTCATTTTAGTTTGCAAAACGTACTGGTTGCTTAATACGCCGACCACTGCGTGTTGTTAATTTTTCAAAGTTAGGTATTACAACATCGTCATTTTTTTGATGTCAAAGTACAACTTTTCTTTAGTGAGTTACTTGTACTGACGTTAGAATTACCACAATGAATTTCACCATCGTTTAGTAAATAGGCAGGTTTTAACCTATCAATTGACACTTTTAGCTTTCGATTAAATAGTTGTATTTCAAAAACTTTATCATAACGTTTTAAAACTTTATAGGGGCCGCTATAAGGAGGCTGAAGGGACTTCTTCACCATATCATTCCGCAAAAATACATGAGTACATGAATTTAAATCGCAATGTACAAAAATGGCTTTTGAATTTGTATGTACTGATGATCTGGGCTTTAATCTACCTATTATATCTCTCAAGTTATCGACATATTCGTATGTATTTGAGTCTTTTTTGGGAATACTATCATAAAAGTCGCCTGGCAACCGTAGGGTCACGCCATAAGTTAACTCTGCCGCGCTTACGCCGGTATCACTCCGAGGTACAGCGCGCAAACCCATTAGTACCATCGGTAATTCCGCAAGCCAATTATAATTATTATTTAATCTCGCCAGAAGGGCTGCTTAAAGGGAGCGATTTACGCGTTCCACCATCCCATAGCTTGCGCATGAAAAGGGCTGGAATGCCATTTTTCAACCCCTAAGTATTTCATTAACTCTGTGAATAAACTACTCTCAAATTGTCTGCCCTGATCGGTTGTTATCCTAATAGGGCATCCAAATCGGGTAAACCCGCCCTCAAATAACACTCTTGCTACCGTATCCGCATAAATATCTTTGGTTGGAAAAGCATCAGGAAAACCTGTCGTTCTATCTATTACAGTTACGCAGTATTTATAGCCATCTTGTGACGCAGGCAGAGGACCAATAATATCGCAATGAATGTGCTCAAATCGGCCACATTTTTCAAAAACGCCTATATGTGATACTGTATGCCTATTGATCTTCGATCTTTGACATGAAATACAGGTTTTAGCCCAACGACTTACATCTGCATTCAAATTTGGCTAAAAATATCTACTCTGCATCATTTTAACAGAAGTACGAATGCCTGGGTGCGAAATACTGTGTAAAGATAAAAATGCTTTATATCGAAATTCTTTTGGAAGATATGGCCTTATTCTATCCGTTGAAATCTCACATGTAATTTCACAATCACTATTTAGACATTTAATTTTTTTAAATTTTAAGTTCTCATGCGTTGTTTTTAATATTTCCGTTAGTTCGCTATCAGTAGACTGTGCGTGGGCTACTTCTTCGAATAAGATCGCCGTGGGACATGTTATCGACTCGACTCGCGACAGTGCGTCAGCAACAACATTATCGCTGCCACTAATATGCTGAATGTCTGTACTAAACTCAGAAATAAACATCAACTGCCTAATACGGCGAGGAGTCTCTTTTTCACTAGGTTTCTTTTTGAACGCGTAAATTAAGGGTTTATGATCGGTAAAAATAGTAAATTCCCTTCCTTTAACCATGTATCGAAAATGCTGAACCGCCAAGTAAATAGCGAGCAATTCGCGATCATATGCTGAATATTTACACTGGGTATCGCTTAATTTTTTTGAAAAATAACCTAGTGGCTTCCACGCTCCATTCACGTGCATTTGTAATACGCTTCCCACACAATCATTCGACGCGTCAGCACATATCGCCAGCGGCGCGCCTGGCGTCGGGTAACTTAACACCGCTGAACGTTCTAGACTCGCCTTACATTTCGCAAACGCCGAGTCGGCCTCAGCCGTCCACTGAATTATTGTTTTGTCTTTATTTTTTGAATTTGATAAGAACTTATTCAACACACATTGATACTCAGCTGCCCGTGGTAAATGTGCCCTATAGAAATTTAACATCCCAAGGAAACACCTAAGCTGTTCAACAGTTTTGGGTTTGGGAAAATCGATAATACCTTTAATTTTCTCTGGTAGGGGACTGATACCTTTCGTTGTAACCAAAAAACCTAAGAATTCTATGCTTTCCTTACCAAAAGAACATTTGGACAAATTTATAGTAATACCAAATTCATTCAGTCTCTCACACAAAGCTTTTAGATGCCGTTTATTTAATATTTTTATTTTGTTATTTTTCTCTCAAACATGGTTTGAGGAGTTTTATCGCATACGCGGGCTTGTGGCCAAACGTAAAGCAATGAAGGAAGAAGTAGATATAACTCAATATAAATGAAGAGGTTATTATTCTGAGGAGAGAAATTTACGCACCGTACGACACGTATTTAAAATTACTGCTTTCTGCATTATGATGATATTCTTATTATTATTATGAAAAAAAAAATATTTTATTTTATAAGACGTTGTTTCGTACCAAATTTCAAGATTCTGAGTACACGCGATGACCCTGTAGGCTATAATAAAATATGGATCTAAATTACGAATAAGTAATAAGTCGATCTAAAGTAATTTAAAATAAATAATTATTATTATTATTATAAACAGCTGTATCTTTTGATTGCGTTGGCTAAGAAGTTAGATTTTTTCACAACTCCAAAAGACAGTATAACTGAGTATTTGATATGAACTTCAGTTTGATACTTCCACGCGTTCCTGAGAAAAAGGGTATTGACAGACAGACAGAAACACGGACAACAAAGTGATCCTATATGGGGTCCGTTTTTACCTTTTGAGGCACGGAGCACTAAAATTAAGAAATATAGGTGCGGTATGTGTTTAATTATTTGATTATAAAGCATTTACTGGGCCCTATGAGCTTAAAAAAATCCTCGAATTTTAATTTTAGACGATTATTGTTAATACAAATATATTTGTCAGTATTTTATATTTATTTTATTTTAGGCTTTAATATATATAGAAATAACGTATCTCTAAGCTATTAGTATAGATATCTATATATATATACATATACTATATATATATATATAGTATATATATATATATATATATATAGATATCTCCACTCGACATTTGTTGATCGACCGTCTCGTGGCATCAGTTAATTGTTGATCAGTTGGCAATTGTTGATCAGGACAGCATTTATTGATCTAATGCTGGATTTTGCGTACATTGTGAGCAATCCGATCTCAGATTAGATCAATAATTGCCAGCCCTCTGGCGGCAGAAAATTGAACTTTTTTATACAATTCCACTCCGTCAATTATTGATCTGATTCAAATGGGCCAATGAGAGGCTTCCTGCTCTACGATTGGCTGAGTCCATTGTGCGCTGTTGCCACTTCGCTCTAGATCGCATCACAACTGTTAGCTAAACAGCTGTGATGGAACGACCTGTCATCTATTCTGTAGTTACCTATTTATTAGGATTATAGAATGCAAGCAGTGCCCGCGACTCCGTTCGCGTATATTACTAATTAATTATGTTATGTTTGTATGGAGGCAATAAGTTATGAGCTTCGGGGCAAGGGTGCAGCCCGAACCGATCGGAGTGTCGAGGGCAAAGCCGACTCTCCCCCCCCCCCCCCTCCACTCCCCCAAGTGTGCTGCAGTGAGGCCGCAGGCCGAACTTCCAAAGACTTGGGCTGCAAGCCCGCAGGCCGAGCTCAGACCGGAGCCCGAGCCGCTGAGCCGCTGAGGATTCAGCACGACCCCCCCCCCCCCAAGTGTGCTGCAATGAGGCCGCAGGCCAACCTGCCAAAGACTTGGGCCGCGTGGCCGCAGAACGAGTTCCAAGGCGAGGGCATAGCCTGAGCCGATGAGGATTCAGAACGACCCCCCTCCCCGCTCCCCCCCGATGGTGCTGCATTTAGGCCGCCGGCCGAACTGTCGAACACTTGGGCCGCGAGGCCGCAGACTGAGCTCCAAGGCGAGGGGAAAGCCTGAGCCGATGAGGATTCAGAACGACCCCCCTCCCCCCCCCCCCCCCACCGATGGTGCTGCATTTAGGCCGCCGGCCGAACTGCCGAACATTTGGGCCGCGAGGCCGCAGACTGAGCTCCAAGGCGAGGGGACAGCCTGAGCTGTTGAGAATTCAGCACGACCCCCCGTCGTGGAGGGGAGGTACGTATCATAATCATAATAATTTATTTGCAAACATACAGTAAATAAGGGTCATATAACATTGAGAGTACATTGTATGAAACCTGCACGCAGGTATGCAAATATTTAATACAAATGTCAAAAAATAAGAAAAATTTAATTCATTAATAATGTAATATAATTTCAATATAAATTATAAATTAATATTTTTATGTGATTTGCAATAGTCAATATATTCCTTCAAAGAGTAAAAACAATTCTCAAGCAACCACCGCGTCAACTTATTTTTGAATGATGTACCTTTTAATGATTTAAATTCATTAGGAAGTACATTATATATTACAATAGACATGTTAAAAACGTTCCTTTTATAAATATCCTTATGGCACATAGGCTGATATAACCTGTTCATAATTATAGCTCGCGTATGTCTAGATGTAACTTCACATCTTCTCTGCCAAAATTCTGGATGAGTATGTACGAATACACATATGTCTCTTATGTCCCCTCCACTCCCCCCCCCATTCCCCTTAGTGTGCTGCAATGAGACCGCAGGCCGAACTGCCAAAGACTTGGGCCGCGAGCCCGCAGGCCGAGCTTAGAGCGGAGCCCGAGCCGCTGAGGATTCAGCACGACCCCCCCTCCCCCCACTCCCCCAAGTGTGATGCATTGAGGCCGCAGGCCGAACTGCCAAAGACTTGGGCCGCGTGGCCGCAGACCGAGTTCCACGGCGAGGGCATAGCCTGAGCCGTTGATGATTCAGAACGACCACCCTCCCCCGCTCCCCCTCCCCCGCTCCCCCTCCCCCGCTCCCCCTCCCCCGCTCCCCCCTCCCCCGCTCCCCCCCTCCCCCGGATGGTGCTGCATTTAGGCCGCCGGCCGAACTGTCGAACACTGGGGCCGCGAAGCCGCAGACCGAGCTCCAAGGCGAGGGCATAGCCTGAGCCGATGAGGATTCAGAAATCCCCCCCCATTCCCCTAAGTGTGCTGCAATGAGACCGCAGGTCGAACTGCCGAACACTTGGGCCGCAGACCGAGCTCCAAGGTGAGGGTACAGCCTGAGCCATTGAGGATTCAGAAATCTCCCCCCCCCCCACTCCCCCAAGTGTGCTGTAGTGAGGCCGCAAGTCGAACTGCCGAACACTTGGGCCGCGAGGCCGCAGACCGTGTTTTAAGGCGAGAGCATAGCGTGAGCCGCTGAGGATTCAGCACGATCGTCATAATCATAATAATCATAATCATAATAATTTATTTGCAAACATACAGTAAATAAGGGTCATATAACATTGAGAGTACATTGTATGAAACCTGCACGCAGGTATGCAAATATTTAATACAAATGTCAAAAAATAAGAAAAATTTAATTCATTAATAATGTAATATAATTTCAATATAAATTATAAATTAATATTTTTATGTGATTTGCAATAGTCAATATATTCCTTCAAAGAGTAAAAACAATTCTCAAGCAACCACCGCGTCAACTTATTTTTGAATGATGTACCTTTTAATGATTTAAATTCATTAGGAAGTACATTATATATTACAATAGACATGTTAAAAACGTTCCTTTTATAAATATCCTTATGGCACATAGGCTGATATAACCTGTTCATAATTATAGCTCGCGTATGTCTAGATGTAACTTCACATCTTCTCTGCCAAAATTCTGGATGAGTATGTACGAATACACATATGTCTCTTATGTCCCCTCCACTCCCTCCCCCAAGTATGCTGCAGTGAGGCCGCAGGCCGAACTGCCAAACATTTGGGCCGCGAGGCCGCAGGCCGATCTCCAAGGCGAGGGCATAGCCTGAGCCTTTAAGGATTCAGGAAAACCGCCAATGATTATGGCAGGTGTCCGGCCCTTTGCAATAACCCAACACAAGTCCAGCCACATTTCAATAACATAACCCAGTAATTTCTCTTTAAAATGCAATAGTTTCTCCTCCGGCCAAGACCTGTTTAAGAACATATTATATATTACTATTTCCAGGAACGGGTTCTGGCTGGAGACACACATTACATCAACTTCTCCAAAGGGCCTTTAAGTGTTGGATCTATATTCCCACGCAAGCTCATTCAGCTAATTCTCAAAGGACCGGGGCATGTCCCATGACTTAAAAAGAGATACAAATAATAATAATAAAACTCATACAGAAATAGACATTCCCTTTTTTTTTTTATTTGCACTTGGCCTTGGTCATGGGTAAAAATTGGAAAAGAAAAACATAAAAAAGAGCTCGAAATAATAATAATAAAGTTTACAGAGGACATACAATGACTTGGAAAGTTTAGTTAATAAAGTATAGCATATACGAGAAATTCTTGTATATAACAATCTAGTATCACGATGTATGTTCGGGATAAACTCCAAAACTACAAATTTTTTAGATTTTGAACAAACTTTATAACTATCTGTAATTTGGTCCAAATTAAAAGATAAGATTGTTTTAAAGAGTGTTTATCTTATAGCGAAACAATGTTCGTCGGGACAGCTAGTAATAATAATAAATCTGTAAGGGTTGGTCATGGCGTAAGTTACTTGGTTTTCAGAGATATTGTGTTTATAAGCTCTATACATGATACTGAAACTAAATTGACGATTTTTAGTATCACGTCTTTTGCCCTTGCAGGGTAGACAGAGCCTAAGTTTTAAGACCTGAAGGCCACGTTTAGCATGTTGTTTGGCATTAGGTGGAAAACGGAATCAAATTAGTTGTCAAATGAGTCATGGGTTGCTAGCCGCATCGCCTTTTAACATGATTCTGCAGATTTTATCCCAATCCCTTGATCGGCTTACGATCTGCGACGATGTATGTATGACATGTAGCAAAATTTGCAACATATGAATTCTCTTCGCTTTAAACTCAACACTTCCTAAGTAAGAGGCCGGTAAAGGTGGATCAACAATTAATGCGGATTTTAGCCTGATCAACAATGGAGGTAAGAAGTGTCATCCTCAACTGCCTATCCGGTAGTCGAAGTAATGGCATTGGGTACGCGCACCCGGCCGCCCGAGCTGCGTCTTGCTTTACCAGTGTTAGTAGTATCCCAATACCTTTATTCCCTTCCTTAATCCAACAAATTCCTATCCTTCTCCAGCTTAAAATTGCTTTCGATGGGCAGCAGCGTCAGACGCACAAGAAGCCAAAGAAACTGCGCTCGCCATCTCGCCTGCCAAGCATGGTGAGTATGGCAATACACTCCCATGGAACGAATAAGTATCCTTGGGAGAGGTCTTGCAATGGACTATTAGCTGTTGTATTGATGAATGATGATGATGAACAATGGCCGAAAGGAGGACAACACAGGAAAGGCAACTTCTAAATTTAGTATTTTTTGTTATAGTAGCAACAGAAATGCATCATCTGTGAAAATTTCAACTGTCTTACTATCACGGTTCATGAGATACAAGATAAAGTATTATGAATAATACGCTTATTATTGCACGTTGCACAGGTGAACAAAGTTGCAGCAATATCGGTTCTGTGAAAGCTGACTTCCTAGTGACAGCAACATCAAATACATTGTCATTTGTTATAATATCTGTATGACTATAGAAAACAAACGGGCAAGTGCGAGTCGGACTCGCGCACTAAGGGTTCCGTACCATTATCTATAAAAATGGCAAAAAAAGTATCTCTGTTGTATGGGAGCCCCCCCATACAACAGAGATACTTTTTTTAAATTACTTACATACTTAAATACTTTTCTTAAATATAAATTTTATACCAATTTAATTATTTATTTTTAAAATTAATATATAATTAAATATTCTGTAAATATTTCAACGTCTACATATTGCCAGTATCAACATCGAGCAATAATGAGCAAAAAAAAACCGTTTGTTGTATTGGAGCCACCTTAAAAAAATATTTTTTTCTGATTTTTTTTTTTGTTATAGTGGCAACAGAAATACATCATTTGTAAAAATTTCAACTGGCTAACTATCACGATTCATGAGAAACAGTCTGGTAACAGACGGATGGACGGACAGACGGACGGACAGAGGAGCCATATTAATAGGGTCCCGTTTTTACCCTTTAATAACGGAACCCTAAAAAGTATACATATCCAATTACATAATATTTGGACCGACTGTTCAATTTTGTCATTCGAAAAAATCATCAGAGAAATGTGATGACGCGTTGATGTATTTTCTATGAACTTGCGTCTGCGACAGGTACCTGACTGTACATCGAAATGTTTATCTACCAAGTTTCATTTAATGAACTTATTTGTTTAACAGTTATGGATAAACATACATACATGCATGTATACAAAAAAATCTAAAATTCGTCAATTTAGTTTCATGTCATAAAGCTTATAAACACGATATCTCGAAAAACATAGTAACTTAGTCCATGACCGACCCTTACAGATTTATCATTAGTAGTTATATAATAGCTATAGGATTATAGGTAGGTACTTTAATCTTACCAGCTAATCAATACTACCATAAAGGTATTAAAGTCTCATCATTAGTTCGTAATTGTAGTAAATATGTGTTTAACTTCGTTAATTAATTATTGCGACCTGTCTTAGGTAGCTTGTTTTAGATTTTCCTTTAATTAAATGATTGATTACGCGTGTTATCTGTCATTCATCGTTCATACCATAGGTAGGAAGATAGCATTGATACACAGTCCTCATAGAAAAAAAACACTTGCATACTTTGTAAATAGTAGTAAATCAATACATACAATATGTAAAGAAAACCCTGTCCGATCCTTAAAGGGGTTCTCGATCCTAATGCAGCCCATTGATATGAACAACTTTTCAACTATGGGACCAATGAATGCCGTGACAGTCGTTGGCGAGTTCATACTTTACTCCTAATTAAACAAAGCATCGTAAGAAAGAGAATTTACATGTAGCAAAATTTAAACTCGACACTTCCTAAGTAAGAGGCTGGTAAACGAGGATCAATATTTAATGCGGATTTCAGCCTGATCAACAATGGAGGTAAGAGTTGTCGTTCTCAACTGCCTATCCAGTAGTCGAAGTAATGGCATCGGGAATGCGCACCCGGCCGCCCGAGCTGCATCTTGCTTTATCAATGTTAGTAGTATCCCAATTTTTTTATTCCCTTCCTAATCCAACAAATTCCTATCATTCTTCAGCTTAAAATCACTTCCGATGGGCAGCAGCGTCGGACGCACAAGAAGTTTTTTGTTTGTCACATTTTAACCATGTTTCATGTAAATTAATAAATCATTTTATTTCATTTCATTTCATTCCAAGCCAAAGAAATTGCGCTCGCCATCTCGCCTGCCAATCATGGTGAGTATGGTAATATCCTTCCATGGAACGAATAAGTATCCTTTGAAGAGGCCTTTGTCCAGCAATGCACTATTTGCTGCTGTATTGATGAATGATGATGAACAATGGCCGATTCTCGAATTATGTAAATTTCTGAATCGCGAGATGACGTATGACGCTCACAATCAGCGCTCAGGTGAGCTTCGCGAGTAGCATAGGATTCCGCTAAGCGAGATGCAGCCTGATGTTCTCAACCAGCATCAAGCCTTGCCTGACATTCTTGGCATCTCATCATCATCATCATATCAGCCGCAAGAAGTCCATTGCTGGACATAGGCCTCTCCCAATGATTTCCAAAATTACCGGTTGGAAGCGGCCTGCATCCAGCGTTTCCCTGCGTCCTTGTTCAGGTCGTCCGACCACCTGGTAGGTGGGTGTTCAACGCTTCGCTTGCCGGTACGTGGTCACCGTTCGAGAACCTCTTTGCCCCATCGGCCATCGGTGCTACGTGCTATGTGCCCCGCCCACTGCCACTTCAAAGAGCTAATCCGCTGAGCTATGTCGGTAACTTTCGTTCTTCTACGGATCTCCTCATTTCTGATTTTGTCTCGCAGAGAAACACCGAGCATAGCCCTCTCCATTGCTCTTTGAGCGACCTTCTCTTGAGTGATCTTGGGATCTAATGATTCCCAATCTTATTGCTGCTTTTAAAATTGCAAAATATTTGATCTCTTTCTTGACATCGCTAAAGAGAAATAGTTACAAAAATATTTTCTTTGCAAAATCGAAGTGTATCGAACGATAAATATGGCTCCGCTTTCCGTCCGTCTATCCGTCCGTGTATCACCGGGCTGTATCTCATGAACCGTGATAGTTAGACAGTTGAAATTTTCACAGATGATATATTTTTATTGTTGCTGTAACAAAAAAATACTAAAATCAGAAGTAGCCTTTCCTGTGTTGTCCTCCTTTCGGCTATTGTTCATTATCATCATTCATCAATACAGCAGCAAATAGTCTATTGCTGGATGAAGGCCTCTGCCAAGGATACTTATTCGTTCAATGGGAGGATATTGGCATACTCACCATGCTTGGCAGACGAGATTGCGAGCACAGTTTCTTTGGCTTCTTGTGCGTCCGACGCTGCTACCCAACGGAAGTAATTTTTAGCTGGGGAAGGATACGAATTTATTGGATTAAGGAAGGATATAAAGGTATTGGGATAAAACTAACACTGGTAAAGCAAGAAGCAGCTCGAGCGGCCGGGTGCGCGTACCCGATGCCATTACTTCAACTACCGGATATACAGTTGAAGATGACACCGCTTGCCTCCATTGTTGATCAGGCTGAAATCCGCATTAATTTTTGATCCACCTGTACCGGCCTCTTACTTAGGAAGTGTTTAGTTTAAAGCAAAGAGAATTCATATGTTGCAAATTTTGCTACATATGAATTCTATTCCTAACGATGCTATGTTTAATTTGGAGTAAAGTATGTAACTCGCTATCGACTGTCTCGGCATTCATTGGTCCCATAGTTGAAAAGTTGTTCATATCAACGGGCTGAATTATGATCGAGAATCCCTTCAAGGATCGGACACTACTATTTATAAAGTATGCAAGTGTTTTTTTTTTTTCTATGAGGATTGGGTTTGATACCCACCTTCCTACTACCTTCCTACCTATGGTACGAAGGATGAATGATAGATAACACGAGTAATCAATCATTTAATTAAAGGGAAATCTAAAACAAGCTACCTAAGATAGGTAGGTCATAACAATTACTTAATTAACGAAGTAAAACACATTATTTACTACAATTACGAAGTAATGAAGTCACTTTAATACCTTTTTGTGGTAAGATTAAAGTACCTACCTATAATCCTATAACTATTATATCACTACTAATAAATAACCTGTAAGGGTCGGTCATGGAGTAAGTTACTTTGTTTTCAGATATATCGTGTTTATAAGCTTTATACATGACACTGAAACTAAATTGACGATTTTTAAATTTTTTTTTGTATGCATCTATGTATGTTCCTCCATAACTCTTTAACGAATTCAGTTCATTATATGAATATTGGTAGATAAATATTTTGACGTACAGTCAGGTACCTGTCGCAGACGCAAGTTTATAGAAAACTAGCTATCGCCCGCGGCTCCACCCGCGTTAATGTCGATCCCTCGGGAATAGTACTTTTCCCGGCATAAAAGGTAGCCTATGTCCTTCTCCGTACTCCAGAGAACTTGTGTGCAAAATTTCATGATGATCGGTTCAGTAGTTACGGCGTGAAAGCGTAACAAACAAACAAATAAACAAACTCACTTTAGCATTTATAATATTAGTAAGGATAAGGATACATCAATGCGTCATCACATCTCTCTTATGACTTTTTCAAATGGCAGAATTGAACAGCTGAGTTGGCTGAGTCCATTGTGCGCTGTTGCCACTTCGCTCTAGATCGCATCACAACTGTTAGTTAAACAGCTGTAATGGGACGACCTATGTCATCTATTCTGTAGTTACCTATTTATTAAAATTATAGAATACTAGCAGTGCCCACGATTTCGTTCGCGTACATTACTAATTAGGTAATTATGTTATGAGGCCATATCTTATCATAAATTGAAGTAGTCTGTCCCCCCACAGGAGTGGGGGGGGGATTTTTCTGCCAAGATGTAGGGGGTTGTAAGCCCCCTTCCCCCAAGTGTGCTGTAACACTAGAGCCGCGAGGCCACAGGCCGAGCTCTAAGGCGAGGGTAAACCCCGAGCCATTGAGGATTCAGCACGATTTCCACTCCCCCCAGTGTGTTGCAGTGAGGCCGTAGGCCGAAATGCCGAACACTTGGGTCGCAAGCCTGTAGACCGAGCTCCAAGGCGAGGGCAAAGCCCATGTCGTTGAGGATTTAGCACGAACATTCCCCCCCCCCCTCCCCAAAGCGTGCTGGAATGAGACCGCAGGCTGAACTGCCGAACACTAGGGCCACAAGACCGTTGGCCGAGCTCCAAGGCGAGGGTAATCCCCGAACCGTTGAGGATCCAGCACGACCCCCGCTCCCCCCCCCAAGTGTGTTGCAGTGAGGCTGTAGGCCGAAATGCCAACCACTTTGGCCGCGAGACTACTGTAGACTGAGCTCCAAGGCGAAAGTGTGCTGCAGTGAGACCGCAGGCTGAACTACCGAACACAAGGGCCGCGAGGCCACAGGCCTAGCTCCAAGGCGAGGGTGAACCCCGAGCCGTTGAGGATTCAGCACGACCCCTCCCCCACTTCCCCCCTGGATGTGCTGTAATAAGTTCGCAGGCCAAAATTCCGAACACTTGGACCACGAGGCCCCAGGCCGAGCTCCAAGGCGAGGGTGAACTCCGAGCCATTGAATATTCAGCACGACCCCACCCCCACTCCCCTCCCAAGTGTGCTGCAGTAAGGTCACTGGCCGAAATTCCGAACACTTGGGCCACGAGGCTAGGGCAATCCCCGACCCGTCGAGGACTGATGCAACATATAAATTCTCTTTGCATTAAACTTAACAATTCCTAAGAGAGAGGCCGGTAAAGGTAGATCAACAATTAATGCGGTTTTTAGCCTGATAAACAATGGAGGTAAGAGGTGTCATCCTCAACTGCCTATCCGGTAGTCGAAGTAATGGCATTGGGTACGCGCACCCGGCCGCCCCAGCTGCGTCTTGCTTTACCAGTGTTACAACAGTGTCCTAACGATGCTATGTTTAATTTGGAGTAAAGTATGTAACTCGCCAACGACTGTCTCGGCATTCATTAGTCCCATAGTTGAAAAGTT